>CM077097.1:25665258-26265258 GCA_039513925.1 Platanthera zijinensis
AAAGTAGGTAAAGAAATCTGACCTAGATTAGGAAGAACCTAACCAAATCCTAAACTAGAGATATCCAAAATAATAGGCAAGCGTGTTTTTGACCAAGTGAGTTTCCGCCGAGTGCCTTTTGTCGAAAGCGCCTACCATAGGTTCTTAAGAGATAGTTGTCGTCCCTTTGCGAACAATGGAGTTTCGCCGAGAAATTCCCGCTGTCTGTCCAAGAGCCTCCTGCCAAAGACCCCTCCCGAGAACTCCCTTGCCGAGAACTCTTACCGAGACCACCTGCTCAAAGAGGCTCTCAAACTTTTCCCCTCCCTCCCAGGTGTGCCTCCTATCTGCCCGATGAATGAGTGCCCGGATAGTGAGTCTACCCGGAGCCGAGCCTCGCTGAGGATGGTGCAAAAGTTTCAAGTTGAAGTATCTCCAAGAACAAATCCTTTCCGCCTAGGTGTGCCTTCCGTCCTGCCCATAAGAAGAGCTTGAATAGCGAGTCTACAAGGTCCGAGCAACATCGGGGTGTGCCTTACCCCCACGGCGAGCCTTCGGACCTGCCAGCTAGTGAGAGCCTGTGCAGCGGGTCTACGTGGGGCCGAGCCAGGCTCGGGGTAGTGCAAAAGTCTCAAACTGATGTATCTCCAAGAATAAATCCTTTCCCCCAGGTGTGCCTTCCGACCTGCCCAGCTAATGAGATCCTTAGAAGCGAGTCTACCAAGGGCCGAGCATCACTCAGGGTGTCCTTACCCCCATAGGCGAGCCTCAGACCTACCAGCTAATGAGAGCCTACGTAGTAGGTCTACTGGGCCGATCCAGGCTTGGGGTAGTGCAAAAGTCTCCAAACTGAGTATCTCCAAGAATAAATCCTTTCCCCCCAGGTGTGCCTTCCGACCTGCTCAGCTAATGAGATCCTTAGAAGCGAGTCTACCGGGGCGAGAATCACTCGGGGTGTCCCTTACCCCACAGGAGAGCCTTCAGACTACCAGCTAATGAGAGCCTACGTAGTAGGTCTACTTGGGGTCGATCCAGGCTTCGGGTAGTACAAAAGTCTCAAAACTAAGTATCTCCAAGAACAAATCCTTTCCTAGAAGTGTGCCTTCCGCCTGACAGCTAATGAGAGTTATATCAGCGAGTCTACCATGGACGAGCATCACACTGGGTGTCCCTCTTACCCCCATAATAGAACTTCGCACCTGCCGCAATGATAGTCCTTGCGCATCAGGTCTACCTGATGCGAGAGCAAGCTTGGGGTAGTGCAAAAGTATCCAAGCTGAAGCATCTCCAAGAACAATCCTTTCCCCTAGGTTTTCCTTCTGCCCTTCCCAACTAATGAGAGCCTGAGCAGCAAGTCTACTTGGGGACAGCAGCACTCAGTGTGTCCCTTACGTCCACAACGAGCCTTCGACCTGCCAGCTAATGAGAGCCTACGCAGCGGGTCTACATGGGGCCGAGCCAGGCTCAGGGTACTGCAAAAGTCTCCAATTTAAAGCATCTCCAAGAACAAATCCTTTCCCCCAATTGTACGTTTACCCTGTCTAGCTAATGAGAGCCTGAGCAGTGAGTATACCCAGGGCCGAGCAGCCTTAGATGTCCCTTACCCCCATAGGAGAGCTTTCAGACCTGCTAGCTAAGAGAGACTGCACAGCGGGTCTACCTGGGGCCGAGCTAGGCTCGAGTAGTGCAAAAGTATCCAAGCTAAAGCATATCCAAGAACAAATCCTTTCCCCTAGGTGGCCTTCCGCCTTGCCAGCTAATGAGGGCCTGAGCAGCGAGTCTACCCGAGGCCGAACAGCACTCACTGGTGTCCCTTTGTAATGCCCCGGTTTTTTCTATGGTTTGTATAATCTTGTTTGGCGTTACGTTGACGCGTTTTCTGCCTTTTTGTCATTATTAGAGTGTGTCTTAGCTCTTTAGGTTTTTGAGTGGCTTGTTTATAGCCTGTTTGCAAGGTTCCCAGTTAGCCCGGAGTCTGTTTTTTGTGACTCGGCGGAGCCTCTTAGGGAATGCTTGTGCTTTGGATTCGGGAGGTGTTACCGAGTTTTGATCATCAGATGTGTTTTCGACTTCACCGTTGTTTTCATAGCATGGGTGTTTAGCTACGGTGCGAGTTTCGTCGAATTCCGAGATCGTTTGTTTTCGCGTCGTTTCGACGTTTTTTCTGTTAGCTGGTAGTGTGTACCAAGCTTTTGTTGTTTCTATGTCTGGCTAATTGGCAGAGCTTTTTATAGCAGGTAGCCGGTTTTTTTTTGGCTTAATTCAGGCAAGATTGTTAGCTGATTATATATATATATATATGTATATATTTTGTGTGTTTGGGCTTGGTTTAAGCTTGAGTGCTGAAGCTTATTTTAGCTGTTCTTTTTTGGTGTGTTGATAGTTGTTTATTTAGTGGCTGATTTTCTAAGCTAGCAGCTAGCTATTCTTATATGTATAAGTATATATGCTATATAATATATATATTAGTTGTAACGCCAACGGTTTTTCTGTGATTTGTTTAATCCCTATTTGGTGATACGATGACGCGTTGTCGGCCCTTGCTGTTGTTAGAGCATTGTCTTAGATCTTTAGGTTCCTTGAGTGACCTATTTGTAGCCGTTTGCAAGATTCCCCAGCTAGCCGGAGTCTTTTTTGGTGACTCGCTGAGCCTTACAGGGAATGCTTATGCTTTGGCTTTGGGAGGTGTTAGCCTTAGTTTTGATTGTCGGACGTGGTTTTCGACTTGCGGCGTGTGTTTTCGTAGCATGGGTATTTGTACGGTGACTGAGAGTTTCTAAGTCCGAGATGTTTTGTTTTCGCATCGTTTCGACGTTTGCTTGTTAGCTAGTAGTAGTTGCTTTGTTGTCCATGCCTTGTGTAGCCGAGCAAGTTTTTTGTAAAGAGCAGGCCAAAGAGATTGAGTCTCTTAAGTGTGTTGCAGCATTCAGCATAACTGCTGATCAAAAAAAAATGAGGTTGCCAAATTGAAAAAAACAGTTATTCATATGGGCCATCTCATTCCAAAGCATGACATATCAATTTACTTGAAAGCTGGAAAACTTCGCAGAGAGAGCTAGTGGCAAAATTCTCCAAGCAAAATCAGTCTTACCTTTGATAGATTATTTTGTTTCACAAAGGAAAGACTGGTCTAGCTTTAAGGGAAGAACTAGGGCTACAAAAACTCATAGATAGTAAGCCAAGTTCATCTGCTATATAAATCCCCCTATTTTCTTTAAGAAAGTAGTGAATAACAGGTAGAATAGTTCTACCATGGTCACTATGAGCATGAAAATTTCATGAGAAAGGGTACTAATGCAAAGACCAATCTATAGGCACGCCCATCATATTCAAGAGGAGTTCTTGAAGAATGCTGTTCCAGCACCAACACTTAATAAGTCTACTGACAACAAAGTAAGAAGCATGTACCTAAGAATAGGTATAATAGGTTTGAGTGTTGCTGTTGGGCAAGGTGGGCCACTGTCCTGGATTACTGTTTAACTTAAGTGTTAAACAAAAGTAGGAAAATTCCTGTTAAATCCAGTTAGTCTCAGGGGTTTCAAACTAACAAGTACCTAGGCCCACTAGAAAGTGGGGTTCTAAGGTAAGTGATTCATTTTGTTGTAGGTAAATCAAAGTGACCATACCCCTATATGGTACTTGGATAGTGGTTGTTCTAGACATATGACTGGAATAAGGAGAATGTTGAGGGACTATGTGCCATAAAGAATGGACCCAAAGTTATCTTTGGTGGATCAGAAAGGGAATCATCAAAGGATTTGGTAACATATCTTGTGATTCAATTACATCACTAAAGTGGCTTATGTAAAGGGTCTAAAACATAACCTGATTAGCATAAGTCAACTTAGTGACCTAGGTTATGATATTTATTTCTTCAAGGGGAGTGCATAGTAAAAAGGTCAAGTGATCAAGAGATCATTTTGACTGGCACTAGGAAAGGAAATGTGTATTGCCTTAACCTAGAGTGTGAGTCTAACAACTCACCTATTTGTTTGGTTGCAGGAGAGAAAGCTTGTCTATGTGTCAAATGGCACAAGAGCTAGCTCATCTGAACTATAAGAAAATTGGACTGTTGTTTAGCATGGATTAGTGAGGAATGGTCCTCAAGTTCAGTGCATAAAAAGGGTGTGTGCTCAGCTTGCCAAAAAGACGAGCAGACTAAGTCCTCTTTTTAGTCACTTGACATCAAATATTCAAAGAGATGTTTGTATCTCATGTATATGGATTTGTTTTGTCCTATGTTAATCCATAGTCTTGGTAGGAAAGCATGCACACTTGTTGTTCTGGATGACTATTCTAGATTTACATGGATTTTCTTCTTGAGGAAGAAATCTGAAACCCCAACTATTTTCCAGACTTTTGTCAGACAAATACAGAATGAATACAACAGCTCAGTTGTCAAAATCAGAACTGACCATAGAACTTAATTTCAGTCTGAATGTATGACAAAATTCTGTGAAGAACTTGGGATTCATCAGGAATTCTCTTCACCTAGAACTCCTCAGCAAAATGGTGTTGCTGAAAGAAAGAATAGGACTCTAATTGAAGCTAGTAGAACTCTACTGAATGACACTACTCTACCTGAATACTTCTGGCCTGAGGAAGTAAATACTGTATATCATGTGCTCAATAGGGCCTCCATCATCAAGAAACACAAGATGACTCCGTATCAGATTTTTAAAGGCAGAAAACCAAACATATCTTATTTCAGAATCTTTGGTAGTAAGTGTTTTGTACTAGTCAATGGTAAACACTACCAAACAAAGTTTGCTGCCAAATCCCTAGAAGAGATATTTGTTGGGTGCAACAACCATAGTAGAGCATACAGGATCTACAACTTGACTACTCAAGTTGTAGAAGAATCTATGCATGTTGTATTTTATGAGTCAATGTTTATTAACAGTGAATTGTCTAGTTCTTTAGTTAGTTCTACAGGTCTAACATAATTTGGACAAGCTGATGATCAATGAAGATGTTCCTGCTAAACTGGATGAGGATAAAGATGTTAGTTATCCAGGGGAGATCAAGTCCCTCTGGGTGAAGAAGAAAATGTGTAGCATCAAGATGAGGAAATGGGAGATAGCCATAATGCTGACAGAATTCCTCCAGCAAGGAGACACCTGAAGGATCATCCAGCTCACCAAATCATTGGTAATGCAAGCAAGGGTGTTCTAACAAAGGAGAGACATGAACATAGTTTTGTGTTCTAGCTTCCTTTCTCAGATAGAACCCAGGAAGATTGAAGAGGCAATGCAAGACACCAACTGGATTGATGCAATGCAAGAAGAGCTCAGTCAGTTAAAAAGGTGTAAGGTCTGGGAACTTGTGCCAAAACCTAAGGATCACAACATAATAGGAACTAAGTGGATCTACAGGAACAAGCTTGATGAGAATGGCACTATAGTCAAGAACAAGGCTAGACTTGTAGCAAAAGGCTACAAGCAAGAGGAAGGTATTGATTTTGATCAAACCTTTGCTCCAGTGGCAAGGCTAGAGGCAATAAGGCTGTTCTTAGCCTATACTGCCTATCAAGGGTTCAAAGTATATCAATTGGATGTGAAATCAACATTTCTGAATGGTGATCTAAAAGAAGAAGTCTATGTAGAACAACCCTCAGGTTTTTGTAGACTCTCACTTTCCTGATTATATATAGGCTTAGGAAAGCTCTATATGGTTTTGAAACAAGCTCCAAGGGCTTGGTATGAAACCTTGTTTGCCTTCCTCATTGAGAATAAATTATCTAGAGGAAAGATAGACAAAACTCTATTCTATAGGGAATCAAAAGGCAAGATAAACTAGTCTAGATATATGTGGATGACATTATCTTTGGTTCTACTGAAAATAGCCTTTATAGGAAGTTTGCCAAACTTATGAAGGGAAGTTTGAGATGAGCAGTATGGGTGAGCTGAAGTTCTTCTTGGGACTTCATTTAGACAGACTGAGAGTGGGTTGTCCATATCTCAGTCAATGTTCACCAAGGAGTTGATTAAGAGTATGGTTTGGACTCAGCTTCTATAATGAAAACCACCAATGGGAACAAGTATGCCTATATGCAAAGATGAAGTAGGGAAACCTATTGATGAGTCTTTGTATAGAGGGATAATTGGCTCCCTACTATACTTGACAGCTAGTAGACCTGACATCATGTATGCACCATGTGTCCGTGCTAGGTATCAAGCATGCCCTAAGGGATCTCATAATACTGCAGCAAAATAATTTTGAGATATCTTAAGGGCACACCTAATCTAGGCCTTTGGTACCCTACGAATAGAGATTTCCTATTAATAGTTTTCTCAGATGCAAGATTTTGCTGGATGCAAACAAGACAAAAAGTACAACAGGAACCTGTCAGTTCCTTGGTGGGAGGATGGTGTCATGGAGCAGCAAGAAGCAAACCATGTAGCTATATCAACAGCTGAATATGAATATATAGCTGCAGGTTGATGCTGTGCACAATTAATTTGGATGAAGCATCAACTAGAAGATTATGACATCCAGGTAAGTAGAATTCCACTATTTTTAGATTCTACAAGTGCTATTTCTATTGCTAAAAATCCTGTATCACACAGTAGGACCAAGCATATAGAAATAAAGTTTCATTTTATCAGAGAACATGTTGAAAAGGAAAATATTAGTCTATAGTTTTTAAAAACAGATAATCAAATATCTGATATTTTCACAAAACCACTGCATGAAACTAAATTCAATAATTTCAAAATTGAATTAGGTATGTTGAACCTAGAATAGGTTAACATAAGTTTCCATGAGTAGAATCTGTAAGCACCAAATTTCTATTGAAATTTGTCTAAGTACAAAGTTTGTGTCGACACAAGCAAGTTGTGTCGCACACTCAGTATGTTGTGTCGACACATGAAAAGGATGTGTCGACACAGAAACAGTATCTGTGTTGACAGGAGAAGGTGTCAACATAACCTTATCGAGACTATAAGTTGTGAGGATATTTGTGTCGACACAAAAAGTTGGTGTCGACACAACTCTTTCGAGACTTAAGTTGTAAGTGTCGACACATACGCAAGTATGTCGACACATACTCAAGTATGTCGACACATAGATGTGTCGACTTAAATATGTTTTGTTGACTTAGACATTAGTATGTCGACAAATAGTTGTGTCGACTCAGCTTAAGTTCTTTCAAGACCTAGGTCATTTGAATGTCGACACGAAAACTTACCTGTCGACTTAGGCCCGTCTTTTGACCTGCCCTTGACACAAGTACTAAAAAGGTGAATCCAAATCATGGTCGACCATGCTATCAGAATTTTTTACTCTACTCCTTCTATCAACATAAACCTTCTCTTCTCTTCTCCTCTAGTACTTACATCAATGGCGCCACACCAAGAAGACATGGTTAATGAAGGTTACGAACTGGTTCGCGAAGGTTTCACAACTACTTCTGACGAAATTCAGGGAGTTATTTCCCTAATTTCTGAAAATGGACTAGAATTTTTGATCTCAGAACCGACCAAAATTTGGAAGAAGGAAGTCATGGAGTTCTACACAACCACTTCATTGGACACTAAAGGAAAGAATAATAAGGCATCTATTCAAGGTGCCCAAGTGAAGCTCACCTTGAAATCAATCAGGAATGCACTATATCTGCCATTGATTAAGTATACGAACGAATTACTCCATCCCAAATAACTGAAGCATTAAGCTGGTGTGGACTGAATCCCAGTATTAAGATTGGTTCATCTATCAAAAGAAAAGGGATGAATTCCCAAGGAAAATTTCTGTCAGAAGTAGTGGGCAAAGTGATTATCTGCAAGACAGGTGGACATGATCGGATTTCTGCCCACATGGTCAATCTGATGGTGAGAATCATATTCAAGATAAACACTGACTGGGCAGCAGTAGTGTTTTATAAACTACAAGAAGGAATAAGAAACCTAACCTGGGAAGGATCCTCAGCCTATGTTTAACATCAGTAATTCCAGATGTTCTGAAACAAGCAAATGGCTCTAAGGTAAATCATATGAGAAAAATGGATGTAAGGATACTGTTAAGGTGGGACAGAGTTCTAACCAAGAAATTCCCTGCTCCTAAGGAGTAAACTAACAAAGACAAGAAGAAAAAGAAGGTGGTTGTACAGGCTGACTCCTCTAATGATTCTGATGAGGAAGTGTTCTTCAGTTCTGATGAAGACCAGCAATAACAAGATGTTCATTCTCAAGCAAAGGAATGTGAGCCCCAGAGCAACAAATTGACTCTACTCCAGGGGGAGAGAACCTAGAAAAAGAAACTGAGTTGTCTGCCCAAGGGGGAGGTATTGATGATGTTCTCCTGGATAGTGACTTAGCTACAGACACAATAATGGATGTTGTATCTGAATTCAACACTGCAGCTGAAGTAACTGATAAGAATGATGCTCAAAATTAGCAAGTAAGTATCTTCTCCACACACTAGTGATGTACTATAGTATTCTCCTCAAAAATTGTTCAAAGGGACTCTTTTGTTTACACAACAAAAGAGGTCTTTCAAGTGGTATTAGTCTTTTAAGTAGTTTTTTTAAAAAAAACTAATCTTATTCCTTCTGAACAGATACCACAGGAATTTACAATGGAAGAATTGTTTCCTGATCCTCTTACTGATAGGACTGAGGGGGAGGAAATTAAAAAATAAAAGGAAATTCCAAGGACTGGGGGGAGTTATCCAAGGATACCCCAGCTGAAAAGGAAACTGTTGATATTAAAAGTACATCTAAATCTTCTGAAGATGAAGAAGCCACATTGGCTAAGAAAAGAAATCTTTCTGTGTTAAAGAAGAAGAGTTCTGGATATAAGAAAGCTTTACAATTAGGAACTGCACCATCTACATCAAGCATGGACTTCAGTTCTTTACAAGTCTAGATGCAAATAAAACTTGAAAATCAAAGACAGACTATAGAAAAATATGTGGATGAAACTCATAAGGAGTTACAGTTTCAATTGGCCCAGGACATCAAATCCATTAGATTTGAAGTAAATCAATATAAGAAGGAGATTACAGATTGCTTCCATAAAGGAGGTAATGTTGTGGTGTTCCTGGCCAAGCAACAACAAGATATCCAAGCTAAAGTGGATGAAATTGAAGTGAAGCAGGGATATGTACTGGAGAATCAGTTAAGGATGAATGAAAATCTCAAGGATTCACATCATGAAATATTGACAAAGCTCACTGATTCTAACACTACTCTGAAGGCTAAATCTCTAAGCAAATCAAGGAAGATATATCTACTATCAAAGCCACATTTCAAGAATCTCAGGAGAAAATTAAAACTTTCCTGACAAAATTCAGAGCTTATTTTAAAGGAACTGAATATATAGCTGATCAAGTCAAATTCCAGAAAGAAGAGATAAGAGATCATGTTGTAAGAGACGTCATAAAGGGGGAGAGATTACTAGTCAAATCCAGTTCTGACCATGTTAAATGGACTACCAATAGCATCAGAGCTACTCTTGGATATCCTTCTCTTTGTGATGACGCTAATGTATCTGAGTTTGGGATACAACCTGAATATTTTGAAGGAGATCTGCCTGAAGTTGCTCAGGTGATCTACCCCCAAGCTGATTTTGAGATGGTTCAAGAACAAGTGCTGAAAATGTATAGTCCTCCACCAGAGCACAAAATGTAATTCTTGAAAGGTTGAAATGTCAGAAGCTACATTAGAAGCTCAAAAGGAAGCTCAACTTTCCAAGAAGAGATTCAGAGAGCAGCTGGGCTGAAGCCAGATTTTGAGCAGTGGAGCCCAACTTCTAGAAACATCATACTTACTGCCTGGAAAGGTGTAAAGGATAAAACCCTTGATAGGGGTAAGTGGTATTCTGAACAAGAGTGGAATAAATAACAAGCTGGATAAGAAGCAATTCTTCAGCATAGAAGAAGTGCTAAGGCTGGAAAGCTACCTGCTAATGCTCAAGAGCCAAGCACGTACTTCGCCAAACCTTTCCACTATTTTGAAAGACAGAAGATCAAAGCTGAAGCATTAAAGAAGAAAGCTCTAAAAGGGAAAAAGCCAACTGAGGTTGCTGAACCTTCTATGCAGGCTAAAATCAAGTCTGGCAAAGGAATAGTTATTAAGGAGCCTAGTCAGTAATAGGATTGCTAGGTTTATGTAATAGAATAATGTACTAATTTGTTTATTTTGTTCTATGAGAAATTCATGTAAACCAAAGTTTTTCTGATTAATGAAATCTGGTTCAGTTTAAGTGTTTGTTGTTTACAATGATTATGTAATAACCTGCTCTGAAATGATTTTTCTTCTATTACAATTTTGTTTTATCTTAAGAGATGTATATCTTTGACTAAGGGTTATGACTTCTCCAAATAAGGGAGATTGTTGGGTACATTGAAAAATGTGTAGTAGATTTAGAGAAGCCAAAACTTAGTCAATGATATGCATCAATGTGTATTTGATAGAAGTTAAAGTTTCATTGTGCAGGTTTAAAAATTTGAAGGAAAATTTTCTAAGTACAAGTGTCGACACTTGTAAAGAAACTGTGTTGACACTGAGGGAAACTTTGTCGACACTCAAGCAAGGTGTGTCACACAGGCGAAATGTATTGACACTTATGAAGAAGCTATGTCGACACACAGCTGCTATGTCGACACTCAGGGAAGCTGTGACGACACACTAGCAAAATGTGTCGACACTTATAAAAAAGTTGTGTCGACACTCAAAGCTATGTCGACACCTAAAGAAACAGTTGTGTCGACATCAAGAATTGTGTCGACAACTTAAAACAGAATTGTGTCGACACTTAAAATAGAAGATGAGTCGACAGCCAGGATCTATGTCAACACCTGAAGCAATTGTGTCGACACACAAGACTTGTGTCGACACACCAACTCTCAAGAGGTGTGTCAAGTTCAAAAGTAATTGAGTCAACACACAGGACTTGTGTTGACACACACTCAATGCCATTTGATAAACACTCGACGCCATCTGTCTATAACATAAATGTCGAGACAAGAAGCTACTGTGTCGACACACAGGACTTGTGTCAATACATACAACAAAAAGTAGTGTCAAGAAGAAGAAGTATGACTGTGTCGACACTTGGAGTAGTTGGGTCGACACCTTGAAGACTTGTGTCGACACTTAGCCTATATGTATCGACACATGTGAAGCAGTCTGCTGAGTGTTGTATGCTGAGTTGAAAAGACATTGAAGAACCTGGTGACGTGACTGGTGACTTGACATCAATCATAACTAACAGTTCTGACACCACTCTCAGAACTGTCAGAAGTCTGTTATGAACCGGATCAGCCAGTAACCATGAAGCAAGCTCTATATAAAAGACATATTGGAAACTGAAAACAAAAACAACGTGAGTCATCAATAAGAAGAATTCTGACAGATGAAGGGCTGTCTGCAAGAAAGATTCAGAGTTCTATCTAAATCTAAGGAAGAAGCTGACTGAAGATCAACTTCAACTTCAAGAGAAGATCCACCTTATTTGTCTTAATAAAGAATCTTTGAAAAGCTAAGTTAGGTTGGATCAGAAGGATCAGTCTATACAAGAACTGATCAAGAGGACAACATCAGTAGAGAAATCTAGCTGGTGAAGTTTTCTGATACTTATTACTCACAAATTCTTGTAGGATCTATTGTTAGATCTGAGATTGTAAGCCTAAAATTATAAAGGTTGAGGTAGGTCAGTGTGCCTGAGGTAGGACTTGTGGAAAGTCTAAGTTGTAAGACTAATTATAAGGCTGAGGTAGGATTCTGGGAAGAATCTGAGGTAGGACTTGTGTAAAGTCTGAGGTGTTGGAACCATTTTGGGTTCTGAGTTTGTAAGATCTGCGGATCCGAGCCAGTGGAAGGAAGTTAGGCGGAATCCATTTATCTGCTAGATAGGCGAAGGGTGGAGTGGATGTACCCATATCTTGGGGAACCACTATAGATCTGGTGTTTGCTGTGTTGTATTTAATTTCTGTAGATAGAATTATTCTGTGCTAAAAGAAGTTACAAATATTTTGTTGGCTTAAAATAAAAAGACTCAAAAATATTAGAACCTATTCACCCCCCCCCCCCTAGGTGTTTAGGCTCTTGAAACAAAGTCTTTCACAAATGACATAACCAAAACTCAAAATGCCCATGCCTGGATCAAAAAGCAGCCCGCGGAATATCTGACTAACGGATCCTGAGCTGATGGTAGCCAGATCGAAGATCAATCTTGGAGAATACTGTGTTACCGCGCACTGATCAACAAATCGTTAATCTGAGGCAAAGGGTACCTGTTCTTGATAGTAACCTTGTTCAGCTCTCTATAGTCGATGCACAACCTCATCGACCCATCTTTCTAGTTTACAAACAAAACAGACGCACCCCAGGTCGACGAACACGACCTGATAAACCCTTTGCCAACATCTCATCCAGCTAGATACGCAACTCCTCCAGCTCTCGCAAGGCATCCGATACGGAGCCTTCAAAATAGGACGCGTACCTGGCTCTAAAACTATTACAAACTCGACATCTCTATCTGGTGGAAGACCAGGAAGATTGTCAGGAAATACATCAAAGAAGTCACACACCACAAGAATATCCTCCAAACACGGCACACTAGAAACTGTCCCTACAAGAGAGACCAAACAGGCAAAGCATAAAGAATCAAGCATCTTCTGACACATACAACAAAAATGACTGTAGACTCCTAGCACGGATCAGCATAAACACTCCCAGGCTGACTGTCGTCCTTAACAAAGTTCAAGCGCTTACCCTTGCACTAGATAACTTCATCATAACTGGACTACCAGTCCATGCCTAAGATAACATCAAAGTCTTCCAGGTCGATAACCTTCAAATCTGCCTTCCCTAGAAAATTCCCTAACAAAATCGGACAATCCCGAATGCCCTGATCCGAAACCACAGAATCACCGAAGAAAACTTGACGCAAAAGGCATCACTAACTTGCTCTAGACCCAAACAATAGCGCTCCACAAAGGCTCTAGCCACAAAGGAGTGGGTAGCGCCAGAGTCAAAGAGAACACGCGCCCAGCGGTTCCTCACCTTAAATCTTCCTATAAGATAACATACGCAACTAAAGAAAATAATGCTAAAGCTATACTAAAAACAAAAAATTCAAGCAAAGGAGAAATCTAACCTGAAATGACCTGAGTCGAAGTCTACGCTTCCTCTGAAGAAATTACATTCAGCTTCCCCTTGCCTTTATCCACACGCTGAGGAGGTGGCAATGCCTGGAGTGGACCTAGCTGGAACACCGGCTGGAGCTGTGGGCACTGAGCCTTGATGTGCCCTTCTTGACCGCAAAGAAAACAACTTCTTGGCTTACTCTTATCCTTGCCTTAGTAATGGGCAACATCATGCCCTGGTCGCTTACACGTAGAACAGAATAAATCTTTTCTGGGAGTGCCTTGAATCGCATGCTCCAGCTCCTTCTTCTGAGCTGCCAACCTCTTGAAACATTTCTCCACGGGATGGCCCGGCCGGCCACAGAAGCTACAAACCTCCTTGCTCTTCTTTCCTGAAGACGCACCAGGTACCTGGGGGCTCTTTCCTTCAATTACTTTCCTTTTATCTTTTCTCACCTGCTGCCCTCTTTGCTTAGCATTATTAATGCCCTCCATCTTCAAAGCAGCTTCTACCGCACTAGCATAACTCACTGCTCCATGAGCAATGGCTAACTGCTGAACATCACTTCTCATGCCGCCGAGAAATCGCTTAATTCTATCTGCTTCGAAACTCACCAAGATGAAGCAAACCAGCTCAGTTTGCGGAATTCTATTTCGTACTCCGCAACCATAAGCTATCTCTGCTTCAAATGTAGGAAATCATTCATCTGGCGGTCTCGCTCGACCGAAGGCAGAAACTTCCTTAGCAACAGTTCCTTGAAGGTCTCCCAAGAGCATCCCTCTTTCAAGCTCTTCTTCTCTCTCAACCACTAACTCTTCGTAATCCCTTAAGCTGATAGGAGGCGATCATCACCCTTTGATCGGGGGTAATTCCGGAATAGGAGAACATCTCCTCGATGTCTATAAGAAATTCATCCAAAACCATAAAGTCTGCCTTCCTGTCATAAGAAGGTGGTCCATGTTGCTGGAAGTGTGATATGAATGTCATCTCCGGGGGCAGCACAACATGAGTTACCAGGGGAGCAGAAGGAACAGGAACAACTACACCTACAGCAGGGTCTGACACTCTCGGAGGCTGTCCTGCCACAACTCCTAACAGAGACTGGATATGAGTCTGCATACCCACCACTTGCCTAGATAAGGCTTTATTACTCTGTCGCAGACTTTCAATCAATGCCTCGCTTTGCGCTTCAGAAGACTCACCCTCAGATTAGGGAGACGATCTCATCGAAGGACGCCTCGCCATCCTATAATCGTATCAGCAAGACTTAGAACCTACACCAACTGCTAGAACAAAACTACCCGGTACAGACAAACATACTTAAATATGAACTTAACCTGCTAAACTTGCTCTGGGATTTGTTTTTACAATGATGATGTTATGCTTAACCTAAGATGGTTCACCACCATCATACTAAATCATGTGCCTAAACCATGAATGCATGCATTTGTATTCTTTATTTTTTGACTCAAAACCATGTGTGTACATATGTCATCATGCAAATCTGTAGCTTGGCACGTTGTGCTTATGCAATGTTATGCTATGCATGTTGTGCTATGCATTCTAAAAAAAGGCCTTAATGCATGCCATGAGCGATCGTACGCATAGTAATGTTATGCAGCCCATACTACATAACATTGCATGCAACGAAAAAAAAAGAAAATGTGCTAATGGGCATTCATGTGGAGAGGTTATGCATCCCGTACTACATAACCCTCACATGTTGCCACCTATGGTGGATCCATATATAAACACATATTATGCATCTCATACTACAAAATATGCCCCGTATACTTTTATTCATGCTTATGAGTGTAGTGTTCGTGCTTCAGCCAAGACGTAGTTATGACAGATCGGTGTGTGTATGATTGACGCTAAACCACTAATGCTAACAAGGGATAGGTTCCCGACCAATTATCAAATAACCTCCCTCTGATACCAACTGTCACAAACCGCATTTTCTCAACCATTAAATCGTATCAGAGTAAGATAAAATACGTGCCATGATGCCACGTCATGCAGGGGATAACTGCACACGCTCAGGCAAAACTCCAGACTTTAGATTTTAAGGAAAATTCATAGTTTAATATGAAAGAAAACTAGTTATATCTTAATGGCCATATCCCTCGGCACAATGGATCAGCTAGTCCAAAATATATATTTATACGCAGCGAAAAATACTTTGGTTAAGTTGCTTAGACATCCGTAATGAGCATAAGTGTCCCCGAGGGACGACTCATGGTATGCACGACTCTAGAGTTTAGTACAGTATACAAAAAAATTACAGTATTTACGCTATTAAGAAAAATAATGTCTTAGTTTTAGAAACATGACGTGCATGAGATACATAGTAAATCTTTAGGGTTTTAAAATACCTAACATGCAACCTAGCATAAATCCTTCCAAGAAACAAGTGAACAACCTCAAATAGGCAAAAGTAGCAGTTTTAGTTCATACCCAGCATCATAAGTAAGCCACCAGTGGGCGTCAAAAACCTGACACGAACCCACTAGTGAGTATGCATGTCTATACAGAAAGGAAGGAAAACTACCTCACAAGATGAGAACAACAACCTCAGCTACCTATGAGGCCACAAGCAATCTCCACAAGAGTACTAGCCATCTAACTTGCTACAACTTGAACCTGAGGCATTCAAAGAAAGAACACCTCAGCGTGTAAAAAAAACAAAGGAGTGGAGCGTTAGATTCATAAGCAATAAAAGAATGGGTATACCAACCCAGCAACAAAAATGCTATTAGTAGAACAAAAGGCATGACAGTAAGAAGTAACAATATCCAAAGAGCAGTAAAAGTACACTAAGTATGAACATAAATAGCAACAAGCTCTACTAAATACCCGCAGCAGCACCAAGAAAAACATATGCCAAAAATAGAGCCATGAGAAAGGAAAGGAACTAACAGTCCTAATCTTTGTGAATTATTGGTCGTGGTGAAAACTTGGGTCAAAGTGGGCAGCACAGCCCTCACCAACAACCAGTCCCAAAAGCACTCCAGGGTGAAAACAACCGGTGGTAGCTATAGATCCCACACCCAACCATACCAGCCCAACATGGCCTAGGTGGTGGTGGCCACAGCTCAACACACACAATTCACCCCTTATAGAGCCCACAAAACCACACCAACTACCATAATCCACGAGTCTGCATTCAAAAACTAGCCGAACACAAAATAACCCCCCCCCCCCCCCGCCCCCCGCCTAAGGGAAAAAGCCATACTAACAATCCTAAGGAAACACACCAAACCCAAGGCAAAAGCGTCGAGTCCACTCGACGGGGCATTGAGTGAGCTCCACTCACTCAACGCCAAACCTGACATGGCATTGAGTGAGCTTCACTAACTCAGCGCCAAACACTAGCCAGGGAAGGCGTGGAGTCCACTCGACGCGGCGTTGAGTGAGCTCCACTCACTCAACGCCAAAAGACTTAGCTGCAAAACCTCTGCTGGTTGACGGTGTTGAGTAAGCTCAACTCACTCAACGTTGTCAACACTTTTTTACTTAGCCGTAGAAACTAGCCTCGGCGTTGATTTAGTTCACCACACTTAACGCCAAACATAAAAGCCAAGGCATTGAGTGAGGTCCACTCACTCACCGCTTTCCACTTAGAGCATAAACAGGCTCTGACTTTGAGTGAGTCAACCACACTGAACGCCAAAACAGCCATGAGGTTTAGTGAGGCTGACTCACTCAACGCCAAATGATTTAGCCGCTGGAAAAGCTTCGCGTTGAGTGAGTCCACCTCACTCAACGCCAAACAACCACGGCGTTGAGTTAGGCCGACTCACTCAATGCCAAATGACTTAGCCACTCGGAAAGCTGCGGCATTGAGTGAGTCCACCTCACTCAAAGCCAAACAACCACGGTGTTGAGTGAGGTCAACTCACTCAACAGCAAAACACTTAGCCGAAAAATATATCATGGCGTTGAGTGAGGGAACAACATTCAACGCTAGAGGCCTAACAGTCTAGGCGTTGAGTGAGCTACACTCACTCAATGCTTTTGACTTAGCCTAAAACCACTCGACGACAACAACCCGAGAGCTTTATCTGGCAAAAAAAAGTCTCCTAACCCTTCCACCCAGCTACAGCAGCTATCAAACTTGGACTACAAACCCTACCTCCAGCTACTGACCTGGACTTAACCCTCCCTCCAGCTACTGATTTGGAAAACTAACAGAACAAGTAGAGAGAAAACTTAAATCTAGACAAGGTTACAATCAAGCCTGAAGCAGTCTAGTTTATAAATTTAGTTATCCGCACCCAAGCCAAATTCCAAACATATATATATATATATATATATAATATATTAGCTAAACAACTTATTCTAAAAAATAGGGCACCCGCCCTACCAAGCTCGGCTACACAAGGCCATGGACAACAAAAGCAACTACTACTAGCTAACAAGCAAACGTCGAAACGATGCGAAAACAAAACATCTCGGACTTCGATGAAACTCTCACCGTAGCTAAATACCCATGCTACGAAAACAACGGCGAAGTCGAAAACCACGTCCGACAATCAAAACTCAGGCTAACACCTCCCAAAGCCAAAGCATAAGCATTCCCTGTAAGGCTCAGCCGAGTCACCAAAAAAGACTCCGGCTAGCTGGAGAATCTTGCAAACAGGCTACAAATAGGTCACTCAAGGAACCTAAAGATCTAAGACAATGCTCTAACAACAGCAAGGGCCGACAACGCGTCATCGTATCACCAAATAGGGATTAAACAAATCACAGAAAAACCGTGGGCGTTACAACTATATATATATATATATATAGCATATATACTTATACATATAAGAATAGCTAGCTGCTAGCTCAGAAAATCAGCCACTAAATAACAACTATCAACACACCAAAAAAGAACAGCTGAAATAAGCTTCAGCACTCAAGCTTAAACCCAAGCCCAAACACACAAAAATATATACATATATATATATATAATCAGCTAACAATCTTTGCCTGAATTAAGCCAAACAAAAACCGGCTACCTGCTATAACTAAGCTCTGCCAATTAGCCAAACATAGAAACAACAAAAGCTTGGTAACACACTACCAGCTAACAGAAAAAACGTCGAAACGACGCGAAAACAAACGATCTCGGAATTCGACGAAACTCGCACCGTAGCTAAACACCCATGCTATGAAAACAACGGTGAAGTCGAAAATAACATCTGATGATCAAAACTCGGGCTAACACCTCCCGAATTCCAAAGCACAAGCATTCCCTGAGAGGCTCTGCCGAGTCACAAAAACAGACTCCGGCTAACTGGGAACCTTGCAAACAGGCTATAAACAAGCCACTCAAAAACCTAAAGAGCTAAGATCACACTCTAATAATGACAAAAAGGCAGAAAACGCGTCAACGTAACGCCAAACAAGGATTATACAAACCATAGAAAAAACTCGGGGCATTACAAAGGGACACCCCGAGTGCTGTTCGGCCTCGGGTAGACTCGCTGCTCAGGCCCTCATTAGCTGGCAAGGCGGAAGGCACACCTAGGGGAAAGGATTTGTTCTTAGATATGCTTTAGCTTGGATACTTTTGCACTACCTCGAGCCTGGCTCGGCCCCAGGTAGACCCGCTGTGCAGTCTCTCTTTAGCTAGCAGGTCTGAAAGCTCTCCTATGGGGGTAAGGGACATCTAAGTGCTGCTCGGCCCTGGGTATACTCACTGCTCAGGCTCTCATTAGCTAGACAGGGTAAAACGTACAATTGGGGGGAAAGGATTTGTTCTTGGAGATGCTTTAACTTGGAGACTTTTGCACTACCCTGAGCCTGGCTCGGCCCCATGTAGACCCGCTGCGTAGGCTCTCATTAGCTGGCAGGTTCGAAGGCTCGTTGTGGACGTAAGGGACACACTGAGTGCTGCTCGTCCCCAGGTAGACTTGCTGCTCAGGCTCTCATTAGTTGGGAAGGGCAGAAGGCAAACCTAGGGGGAAAGGATTTGTTCTTGGAGATGCTTCAGCTTGGATACTTTTGCACTACCCCAAGCTTTGCTCAGCCTCAGGTAGACCCGCTGCGCAGGCTATCATTTGCTGGCAGGTTCGAAGGCTCTCTTATGGGGGTAAGGGACACCCAGTGTGATGCTCGTCCATGGGTAGACTCGCTGATATAGCTCTCATTAGCTGGTCAGGGCGGAAGGCACACTTCTAGGAAAGGATTTGTTCTTGGAGATACATTAGTTTTGAGACTTTTGTACTACCCGAAGCCTGGATCGACCCCAAGTAGACCTACTACGTATGCTCTCATTAGCTGGTAGGTCTGAAGGCTCTCCTGTGGGGGTAAGGGACACCCCGAGTGATTCTCGGCCCCGGGTAGACTCGCTTCTAAGGATCTCATTAACTGAGCAGGTCGGAAGGCACACCTGGGGGGAAAGGATTTATTCTTGGAGATACATCAGTTTGGAGACTTTTGCACTACCCCAAGCCTGGATCGGCCCCAGGTAGACCTACTACGTAGGCTCTCATTAGCTGGTAGGTCTGAAGGCTCGCCTATGGGGGTAAGGGACACCCTGAGTGATGCTCGGCCCTTGGTAGACTCGCTTCTAAGGATCTCATTAGCTGGGCAGGTCGGAAGGCACACCTAGGGGGAAAGGATTTATTCTTGGAGATACATCAGTTTGGAGACTTTTGCACTACCCCGAGCCTGGCTCGGCCCCACGTAGACCCGCTGCACAGGCTCTCACTAGCTGGCAGGTCCGAAGGCTCGCCCGTGGGGGTAAGGCACACCCCGAGTGTTGCTCGGCCCCTTGTATACTCGCTGTTCAAGCTCTTCTTAGATGGGCAGGACGGAAGGCACACCTAGGCGGAAAGGATTTGTTCTTGGAGATACTTCAACTTGGAAACTTTTGCACCATCCTCAGCGAGGCTCGGCTCCGGGTAGACTCACTATCCGGGCACTCATTCAATCGGGCAGGATAGGAGGCACACCTGGGAGGGAGGGGAAAAAGTTTGAGAGCCTCTTTGAGCAGGGTGGTCTCGGTAAGAGGTTCTCGGCAAAGGGAGTTCTCGGGAGGGGGGCTTTGGCAGGAGGTTCTTGGACAGACAGCGGGAATTTCTCGGCGAAACTCCATTTGTTCGCAAAGGGACGACAACTATCTCTTAAGAACCTATGGTAGGCGCTTTCGACAAAAGGCACTCGGCGGAAAATCACTTGGCAAAAACACGCTTGGCCTTATTTTGGATGCCTAGTTTGGATTTGGGTTAGGTTCACTAATTAGGATGAGTTTTACCTACATTGCATAGCTAGGGTCAAGTATATTAGTCATAGAGTTTAGGCTAGTCTTTAGGTTCAATCTTCATGGACCAACCAGCAGAGGACCTCAGTAGACTCAGACTTAGAGGAATTCAAAGTTCAGAATTATCAGTTTGAAATTCTTCAAACTCAGATCGTCGATCTCAGATCGACTAACTCAGATTTCTTTCTCTGTGTTGACCTCGACGATATTCGAGATCGGGTCGACGATTTCTTCTTTCGGACAGATTCTAAGCTCGACGAACTTAGAGCGCAGAAATTGGAAAGTTATTTCCATAAGGCAGTTCGCTGAGCTTAGGTCGACGAAAAGGAATTCTCAGATCGGCGAACTTGGAACTCTAGTCGACGAACTCTGTTCAGAGGTCGACGAATCCTGTCCCGAGCTAGAATGAAAAGTTTGCCCTATTTCTGTCAATATTTATTATACTATTTAGCATTAATTCTCTGAGTAATTATTGTTTATATTCTCTTGAATATAGTCGTTATTGGCAGCATTAATTATAGTCTTCATTGAGGTTAATTACTTGCTTATTTTACTGGGATAGTTGGGGAAACTCATTTAAGTCAAATATTCTAGCCATTTCATTCTCCAGATCAGTCATCATTCAATGTTTACAAATTAAATTTCAGAGGAGAATTTTGACAGCAGAATATAAAAGAGATTTTCTCTTTTCAGACAAAAATCCATGCATATACAGACCAAATAGTACTGAGAATACATAGAAGATATACAGGACATATAGAAGAATAACTGCTTCTTCTCTGTGCAAGAAAACATTCTGTTTTCCCTTGATATTACTGAAGCTAAAGAAGAACAACAATCATATATCAAGAGTCTTCTTCTACTTCTACTCTAGGAATCTTCAAGGATAACAACTTTGAATCAGTCTACAAGTTCCTTGATCTTTCAAGATAAGGCTGAAGACCTACACCCTGAGCAAGGCTGCAAGCTTTCTGAACATCTCAACATTTTAGAAGGAGTCTTGATAACACAATCTACTAGTCTTCTCTGTTGTATAGAGAAAAGGGAAGACACCATCAACTCTCTCAACATCCTGTAAAAGGGTTTATTAACTCCCTTCAAAAGTTTATTCTTGGTTTTTGGGCACCAGATCAAAAGCCTAAAGGGTTGTGAGATCTCCCTGGAAATAGATCTTGTGGTGGAAGTCACCTGATCAAAAACCTGATAGTGGATTCCTACCAGGGTGGAAGAAGAGTGGATGTACCCAGTTTGGGGAACCACTATAAAATTCTTGTGTTTTCTAGTTGATCATTTTCCTTTTTGTTTTGTTGTGCTGTGATAGATTAGATTAGACTGTTTCCATTTCCTGTTACTATTATTGGTATCAACTATTTTACTCTGATAAATTTTAAAATTGCCAAAAGTTTTAATTACTCTATTCACCCCCCCCCCTCTAGAGTAAATCAGGTCTAACCCCTATCTTTCACCTTAAACTCTCGGCAGGGTTCCACCTATTAATCTATCACTATGGGGTACAACTCTCTTAAGAAGGCCGAGGGCCTCGGCGAGAACTCATTTGAGGATCAATAGACAATATATATATGTATAAATTGCTTTTATGAGAAGATAAGATAAGTAGAAACTGATCATATATATATGGACGTGTTCACAAAAAATGATTACATGCGAGAACATCTAGCGCATTCAAAAAAGAAAAAGGTAACAAAAAAGAGTCGGCAGTAAGAAGGGCAGCGAGGATCTTCAGGGGGTTCCATCGGATTCCCTGCTTGAGCTCTCGCTAGAGCTCCCACCCGAGCACTCGTCAGATCTCATGCCGGATGTATCGCTAGCTACAACGAGAGGCTTTAAGACATCCTAGGGAGGGGAATAGGGTTCTCCCGGGGACTTGGGGACAGGCTTGAAAAGCCATTAGAGAAGCTTGCGGGAAGTGAGGATCTCTCCACCCTCATTCAGACACCCCACATCCCGCAACATCTCTATAATGAGCCTGGCCGTTGACTAGGCCTTTATCTGCAGCAGCTTGTCGATGTCATATTTGGAGTAGTGGCAGCTCCTCATCCTCTCGTACAGTAATGGAGGAGGTGGGATCGCAGCCGCAGCCGCTTTCGCGCACTAGAGCTTGGCCTTCAGCAGGACGTTCTCGCACTCCATATCGGCAAGCCTCACGCGAAGCAGCGAACTCTGGGCGAAGTCCTGTGCGCAGAAGAAAGCTCGTTAACACATAAAGGGGGAAATCTTATTACAAACTAAGGGGGGAGTGACAGGCCTCGGAGGATCTCGCTTGCCTCATCTGTCGGGTGCAGAGATAGAAGTCGTTGGGCATCCGACAACTCGACCTTCAGGGCGGCCGCGTTGGCCGCCGCCTCGTCTCTCGCTTTGTGCATGTCAGCAAAGTTGCGGTCTATGGTGATGCTTCGGCATACACACATATGTGCAAGCTCAATCTTGCGCATCATGGCCCGGATGGAGTCGAAGGCCAAGAGCCGGGTGGGCGACCGGTCAAACACCTCGGCGTCTTCTCGACTATAAAGGACATAGCCCAGCACGAAAGCATTGTTGGTGACTTCGTCTTGCTCCATCTTGTTGGGAAGGAGAGTGGATATGGAGGACCGGTTGGCTTCAGGATCCTACTTGATCAAAGGTTTCACCTCCGTGTCTAGGAACTTGTTGCTGTAGCCAAAGTTTGGATCCCCTTTCGGCACCTCCATTTGGCGGGACTTGGTAAACAGTCTCGAAGGCCTCCCTCTCATTACCAGCCTCACCTATGGTTGATAGGTTCTTGGTAGGAGCCTAGGCGATGACCTCGGTATTAATGGTCGCCTCTCCTATCATCGACATATTCTCGGTAGAAGATCGGGCAGAAGACACCAGCACGTACTTACCATTGTCTATAGTAGTTAGCCTTGGTCTTTTAAGAGAGGCGAAGGAGAAGGCATCGTGCTTTTGCTTTCGGGCATCGAAGGGAGGAGCTGGCTCATCTTGGCAGGAAAGCGTATCGGATTTTGCGAGGGACAGGGGGTCGGTCACAGCCCTGATCACATCGAACGGATGGTGTAGAGGGATTTCTCGCTCACCTATGAGATCAATAGCAGTTAGCTCTACATCTTAAAGTATAAAATCACATGGTAAAGACGAGATCATACCTTCGTCAGGAGGTACGGGCTGAAGGGATTCAAGGTCTCGCCTAAGGAACTGCACGTCAAAGTCCTTGGTGTCAAAGAACTCGAGGATGGCCCTCTCGCACGACCCAAGGGCGGGTGGTCTGTATGCCGCGTCGTCGTACTGGACGGGAGTGAGAGGGATGTTAACCGAAGTCGCCTGGGACATAGACGAACTTCTCGCTCCAATGATGGTTCTTGTTTGCGAGACCGCAGGTCTTAAGCAGCTGCCCTGAGAAGAAGACCACACCACCGCTCTTGGCCCGGAAGATGAATAGCTTTTGGAAGATGGGTATACTGAATTCTATCTGCTCGGCCCATATATAGCAGATGAACAATACTAGGATGGTGACCGAGTTGGTGTTGAGTTGGGAAGGAACCACCCTGTAGTAACGGAGAGCTTGGCGCATCTCCGGCAAGAGGGGGAGGTGGAAGCCCACCTAAAAGTGTTCGAGGGGGATGGCAAGCTCCCCCGCTGGCACGAGATTGACCTTGTCGTTATAGCCCGGGTTTCTCGTATTGAACCCGTCGGGGATTTTGTTGGTGGTTATCATAATGTATTCGACTAGGGTCAGGCGGCAAGGGGGGAACTTGTGTTTTAGGAAAGCTTGAGCACAGTTGGAACGGCCTTCGCTCTTGCCCGACACCGTGATTAAGAATTTCGAAGTTAGAACTGTTAGGAAGAGGGCCAGAATGAGAGAAAGTGGCGAAAGCAAGTGAAGTTACAGAGAGGCGCAAGAGAGGCAAGGAAGGAGGCAAGGGTTTTGGATCAGAGAAATAAATGTGGTAGGTGGATCAGCCTATTTATAGATAAGCGTGGAAATGATGTTTTTTCCAAATGACGTTGAAGGTACGATCATCAAGTCCCGAGGTGTCGGTGCCTCGCTTTTCGCTCTGACACGCCTTTGTTGCCTAAGCTAGTAGGGGGAAAACCCCTAGGCGAGACCCCGACATAGAGATAAGATGGTGATCAACAGACATGAAGCTAGTTTTCGTGCAAGCACCACAAAATAAAGCATGAAACAAAAAAGTAGAAGGAGAAACAGACATAAAAAAGGGGGGGGGGGGCTCGCCGGACGAGAGCCACATAAAAAATAATAATAATAAATGGTCTAGCATTAGTTATTATCCAAAAAGCAATTTAAGAAAGGGTACATGGTGAGAAGGGTAGTCCGAGAGGTGGGGAATGGGGGAGGCGAGACGTCATTGTTCAGTATTGCTCCCAGCGCCATCATCTTCGGTCCCGCCTTCCCATCCTTGGAGGAACCTGCGTGTTGAAATAAGCCGTTAGGGCGGTGCACCCGAGGTTAATCAGGCGCGCTTGGTCCCGAATCCACGCAACATACCGCCCTGGGGATGTCTCGGCAGTAAGTGTATTCTGCCGCTACCTCTCGCCAAGGAGGTGGGAGTAGTCCCCTCGTTTACTGCCATTCGCCGCTCCACCATCCTGTGGATGTTCTTCACTGCAGAGGAGTTGGCCCGCTCCCACCGCGCGAGCTTCGAGAAGAGCACCGCCACCCTCTTTCGCTGTTTCCTATAGTTCCCAGCAGCGTCCAGAAACTCTTCCATCTCATCAGAAGAAGGGAAGGGGGAGCTATCAGCGTCTTCCCTTTCCTCTTCATCTTCGTCTTCGTCTTCATCTTCCTCCTCTTCGGCTCCCGTCCGGGGCTCTGTAACCCCTAGTAAAAGAAAGAGAGTTACAGTCACAACAAAGTGGAAGTAGAGGAAGTGGTGCATTCTCGCGTACCTATAGCACGGCGAGAGCCATCAACCAATGATAGGTCAGAGGGTCTGGGCTCCCCCTGGGTTCCTTTCCAAAGAGGAGGTGGTGCGGCTTGCCTTGCCCCGGGCAAAATGTCTTACGCATTACAGTCCCGACTTGGCCAGGAGGAGGGGGGACGTTTTCCCTCATGGGAGGGCAAGGCCCCTGTGAAGGCGCGGAGGGTTCGATGGCCACTCCTCCCGCTAGGAGGGCGAGATCAGCCGCCACCGTGATAGGGTTGACGAGCACAATTTCATTTCCCCGGGTGGCGAGACCCGGGCTTGCGGGAGCTAGCGCTACGGGAAGTCAATTTAGCAGTAGTAGAACAAATTGATTGGAATTAAAAGTTGGACAAAATGGGGGTAAAGGGTTACTTGGGGTTCTCGAAGGGTCAACCAGAGGAGTGGCCTTTGGGACCCATGGTGGATCCCTAGGGAGGAGAGGCACCGGCTCTAGGGGCACTAGCGAGGACCCGACGTTGGCATCATGAATCGCCTCCTGCGAGAAGTACAACATATCAGTCATCGATCTTTCTTTTTCTACAACAGTTCACAGTTCTCGATAGCCAGTGAATCGGGGAGACATACCTTCTGCAAAGGAGAAGGATTATTCACGCGGCTTTGGGTCGGGGTGGGCAAGCCCCGATCCTCGCTTAAAAGGTCTCGCCTGTCCGACTTCGCCTTCTTTTTCTTCCTTTTTTTAAGCTTGGGGGTTAAGTAGCCGGTGCCTTTCTCGCCAGCCAAGGGGCCACAACAGAGCTGTTCGCACGGGCTTGCGCCTGTGCCACATCAATGCGGTCTTGCAGGCCTTACGAGAGCAGCTTCTCGGTGCATTCATGGCGCATTGCTAGATCGTGCGAGGACTAAACAGGGGGGCGACATCAGTAGTGTTTGATTTGTAGCTATCAGCATATATATATATATATATATATATATATATATATATATATATATATAGTCGTGGGGTTGCCCACCAAAAGATTCCTTTTCAGAATAGCACATGATTAGTGAAAATAAAGGGTTAGACGTGTCTTTTCAAGTGCAGGGCTAGCTCCAAAAGAGCGGGCATTGTGTACAACCCCATATTCATTGAGTAGGACCCAGACACACCAAGGTACAGGTTTGGGCTAGCTTTGGGCTAGACTCGGGTGAGGAAAACTGCTCTCGCCAAATCAGGGTTGAGCTCGACTCAATGCCTCCACTCAGGTTTAACCGCGCTCAGCTCAGGTCTCATCGAGCAAAGCTCGACGATTGTCGAACAGTTTCGGAACAGAAGTTCTCTCGCTTGAGAGCAGGCGAGAACGCTCGCACTCAGGCAAATAATTCATCGAGCAGAGCACTACGCCCGCCAAGATAGGATGGGCTTCGACCTAGACCTACTCCCGCCTTGGGGTAGGACTGAAGGCTCACGCCTTGCAAGGGTGAGAGCAGGCACACCCCATAGCATTCTTTAATGTCCTTTTAGCTCCCACCTAGTGAGGGCGGGAGAGTTATCGGCAAGGCATAAGCACGAGAGCCTTCAGTTCTCGGCAGGAAGGCTCCCTCCGGGGAGGCTTAGGGTGGAATTACCCAGATTCCCTCACGTAATATTACCTATATACTCCCAAGGTCTGCATTTAGCTCTTCAGAACAGCAGAGTTTGGCTGTAGGCAGACCAGGCAGGGGTATTTTAGTAATTTTTGGTCAGCAAAGGATATAAATAGACCCACAGGGGCTCCTCAGAAGGCAAGCTTTCATATTTTCTTAAGATCTTCTATTGCTTTCTGAGGAGCTCCTAGCTCAGCATTTGCCTTTGGAGGGGAAGCACTCAGAGATCTTCCGGGTAAGTGGTGGGACCTCCCAGCTGAGGCTTTGGGTCAGTTTCTGGTCCTTTACTGCCAGTCAGAGTTCGGAGCTTGGAATAAGAAGGTGTTGGCTACACCCATTATTTTGAACTCTCGTTGATGTCAAATTTTGGCTTTAATAAGTATGGCCTTTCATCCATAGACGGATGGTCAGACAGAGCGACTAATAGGACGATGGAGGACATACTTCGCATGTGTGCCCTAGATTTTGGGAAATAGTGGGAGAACCACTTGTATATGATCGAGTTCGCCTATAATAATAGCTACCAGGCAAGTATTCGAATGGCGCCCTTCGAGGACCTTTATGGTAGAAAGTATAATACTCTTTTGTTGTAGCTAGAGACGGGCGAATCAAAGTTATTTAAAAAGGAGGAAGTTGAGGAGGCAACTTCGACTATTCGGACTATCCAAGAGCGGTTGCAGATCGTTCAGGATAACAGGCTAAGTATTATAACACCAAGAACAAAAATTTCAAGTTCATCATGGGCAATTGGGTTTACCTCAAGATCAAACCATTCAAGGGCGTATAAATGATTTGACGCTTGAAAAAGCTAAGTCCGAGATACCTTGGGTCATTTGAGATATTAGAGCGCATTGGTGAAGCTGCCTATCGATTAAAGCTATCAACGGAACTAAGTGGTCTGCAAGATGTATTTTATATATCGGTATTATGGATGGCAATACTAGAGCCTACACAGGTGGTTGCTGCGAATCAGGTGTCGATTGATGGTGGGTTGACAATGAAGGTCAAGCTCATTCGTGTAGAGGAGATTTAAGTCAAGCAAATTAGGTATAAGTCTATCAGGATGGTCAAGGTCCGTTGAGACAACTATGGTCGTAAAGAATTGTCATGGGAGAGAGAGCAAACCATTAGAGACAAGTTTCCCGAGCTATTTATTTAAGGTATGCATCCGTAATATTGATATTTCTATACTTCACTACAAGGTAAAATTTTTGGGACAAAATTTCTTTAAGTGGGGGAGATTTGAAACACCACAAGTTTCCCAAAGTAGGAAATAGTTTCGGTGAGATACCGCCCGGTGGTAGGTTTAATGCCTGTGGTAGTATGCTGGATTTTATCACAGTAGTGTTCTATGAGATATCTCCTGGCGGTAGGTTGATACAGTGCAGTGATAGCATGGTCGATTTATCGATAGAATTCTTTGTGAGCTACCACCCGGCAGCAGGGTTAATGTCGGCGGTAGAAAAAACTAATTTACTTGGAATACCTCTTTGTGAGGTACCACGTGCCGGTAGCGATACCGCAGGGAAGTAACGTCAGTTCATCGAGGGCGGTGTATTGATATGATGCATCGTATACCATATGGCGGTGGAGGTAGCCGGACAGTTATGGAATGGCCATGTGTCGGCCCATGATTGGAGGTCGTGGGAGGTGGGCATGTGAAGCAAGCTGACGTTTGAGGTACCGCACGACGGTAGCTAGTTACCGCACGACGGTAGCACGGTTTAAAGCCTAGGAAGTTATGTTTTCAATCCATTTCTCTTACGGATAACTTCTGTTGGGCGGCTGGAGAAGAGAGGAGGAGGGTCAAATGATAGAGATCCAGACATCGTTGGGATTTCGAAGCTCCGATTTGCGAGCCAAGTTCGGATCTGCGAAGTCAAAGCCGTTGCGATCATTTCCATCTAACTAAATTCTCTCCCATGGCACAAAAATGAATGTCAAGGGTAACGATCCTTCTTGTTTGACATGTGAAGTAATTTTTTTGACATATAAGGGTAGATTCTCCATAAAAACATGGAAGCAATCCTCCCAACGGGTTGATCTCTGTATCCCCATTATATTTGCATTTAGGATCTGAAATCAAAGTACGGTGTATGCATGCTATGTGAAGCCCATCCAGACAGGTTGGTCTTGAATGGTGATGATTGTTCTGTATGCTGGAGAAGAATCTATGGTAAGAGTGTAAATTTTGGAGTCGTGGGGTATGGAAGTGACTGTAAAGAGAGTATTGGAGTGGGCCTCTAGGAAAACACCCTTTTGGAGGGGAAGAATCGTTTGTTTGTCCCCTGCCGCAGGGCGGTAGAGCTACCTCTGGCGGTAGCTCCCAGTGTGTAATGTTTTGTAATGCCTATCTCGTGGAGACCTGGGGCCATTGTTTGGTGAGACCTGTCTCGTTGAGCCCTGGGGGCCATTATTTTGAGATGCATGTCTCTTGAAGACCTGGGGGCCAATGTGTTGAGCTAAGAGCCCGAGGGACCCGGCTTAGGCAGTCGTGAGTGCTTGCCTTGGTACATATCCGAGTTATGTATTGTTGTTAAGAGAAAACTAATTGCGAATAAGGAGAGAAATATTACGGTAAATAAATAACTACTTGCAGTTAAATAAAGAGCTATTAAAAGAAATCACAACGATGGGTTGAAATGATGAAATGGAAAAGCACTCGATCGAGAATCACCTCGCCAAGAGATGACTAAAAATGCGATAAAAAACCTAACTTAATTGGGTAAAGGTCCTTGACCATGGAGGTTCCTAAAGCTTGAACATGCTTCTCTTGAAGTCGTGCCCAACTGAGTTTAGGAAGGTCCAACCGAACTCTCATCCAAATCAAAGGCCTAAAGCTCGCTTTACACGGTGAACCCCACTACTGGATTTCACTACAATCTGGGAGATTTGGACATCTGCCTCTCACGAGGGGTGTGTGCAACTCTCTTTACTCTTGAGTGTTCACTTCAAACTACGAGCCTCTCGGCTAGCTAAGAGTGAAAATAGAAATGGAAATTATATATCGATGATAAAACTCCAAACATGAATAATCAAGAGTAAATCGAAGGCCTAAACCCTAAAAAGAAAATGTAAATTCAAAGCATCATAACTTAATCAACTCGAACCTCGGATCATTAAGATCGAGTACAATGAGGATTAGTTAATCACAGTAAAGTGGAGGAGGAGGTGTGAGTAGAAGAGCATTAAGAACACAAAGTAAACAAAGGGGCACTTTATATTAATATTGAAAGAGAGCCACAACTTGAAAGGAAAGGGCTACACTTGCAATGAAATAAAAAAACCTAAGCTAGCATAACATTAAGCTACTAATGAGTCACAAAAGCTATTACAAAAGAGAACACTAAGCTAGGGATAAGAAAAAACCAAATGAGAAAGAGGGAGAGAGAGAGAGAGAGAAAAAAAGCATGAAAAATACTAAGAAATAAAAGGGTAGCACCTCCCCTATCAAACCAAAACTGTTCTGGACACAAGGGGGTACCACTGTATTTATATGAAAAATTCTCGGGTTGGTCATGCCCTCTGTCACGCCCGGGGAGGGCGTGTTAGGGGGGTGTGACATGTACGGAGTTTACCTCGGGCTCTGGATTCTGGCGGGAATTATGATTGCTTCTATACGTCGGTGGACATGCCCTGGGCCACGCCCGTGTAGGAGGGGCGTGTAAGGAACGTCAAGTCTCAATCATTGGTCGGAAATCCATCAGTCGTAAAAAATGGTGGAACACGCCCCCGGGACACCCCCATATAGGTGGGGCGTATCAGTACTGTTGACGTGCAGCAACGAAAAATCTTTAAATGTGGCAGCATGCTTCAGGATGAGGGTGACAAGACCTATGACACGCTAGGGGAGGGCGTGTCATGGGGGCGTAATAGTGGTTTTTCTCGTTATGTTGGCTCTGGTAGCAGATTTCCTCGGGATCGAGTCACACGCCCTGTGACACGCCCAAGGAGGGCGTGTCAGGGGGGTGTGTCAGGTCATTTTTGGCCGAAATATCTGGAAACCTACAAAAAGAGAAGAAAACATTAGCGGTAATAATATATACATAAGGAGGTCAATAAATAAGCTTACAAGACATGATTTGTGTAATAAAAACAAGAAAATACCCTAATAGTTTAGACTACAAAACGTACTTTCACTATGGTGGTCATGAGAGCCAACCTTGGAACATAACGCGACTTTGTATTTTATGGTTGGAAATGGGAGGCCAACACGCGTCATGTCAACCATTTTGGTGACATGGATATTTGAGCAACGGGAAAGGCCTAATCTATACCCGGTCTATGTCGCTTGACTAGACGACCTTATCTGATGGTTGTGGTCATGGGCATCGAAGAGAGTCATTATCTATATGCGTGAATAGAAATGCTCAATATTGAACCATCAAGTTTGGGATTGAAGATGGTGGTGTTACTGGGAAAGTCCAATACACCAAAAATTTGCCCTGAGTGCACAGGATATGTGGTTGTGCATGCCAATATTTGTGGTTAATGGTGCTTAAATTGCACGTTCTTTTGCTAATATATACATTCATGGTCCGTACCTGCAGGGAAGGAGCACTGCAGCCCCGAGTGCAGGGTGGGGTCATTATAAATTGGTCAGCTAATGTTGATTGTTGCTTTGTTTACAACTTTTTTGTAGTTTATCCCTTTGCAGGTGTTGGAAAGCAGAGCGGGAAGTTGCAGTTTTAAGCCCTTTTTGCTATGCTGGCTGGCCCTCAAAGGCCCAAATGCTTGTTACTATTATTATGTGTGACTGACCAATGCGCCGATGTATGGAAAACACATTATAAAGGAAATATTTTATAAGGCGAAACACTTTGTGTATTATATGTCATTCCTGTGTTTGGTTTATGGACATTCCTGTATTGAGTTCTAAATAATTATAATGTTTCTGCTAGAATGAAACTCTGAGTTAGGATACGTGAATACTTTGGTTTCAATATGTAACTCCACTAACTATGCGTGCAATGTGGCATGGGGCCCCGACCGGACCATTTGTTATATTTTTTACGTGACGAATGGGGGTATTAAACACCACATTTGCAGCTTCCATGTACTCGACCATAGTTGTAAAATCAAAAACTATCTCTTGCTTGGAACTCTTCCAGCTTACAGCTCCTCCATTCAGGAAAAAGACAACCTAATTGAGACTTTGAGTCATTCTTATCAGTCTGGAAGCTTGCATCCATATAACCATATATTAAGAGTTATTCCTCTCCACTAAACACCAAAAATACATCCTTAGTCCTTCTCCTGTAATTCAGGATATTTTTGAATGTTGGCTTAGTGACTATCGTCGGGATCAGAATGATATCTGCTAGTCATGCTCAAAGTATATGAGACATCGGGTAGAGTACATAACATCGCATACATGATTGACCCAATTGTTGAAGCATATGGAATAAACTTCATTCGGTATTTATCTTTCAACTATTTAGGACATTGGTACTTAGAGAGACTCACACCATGAGATATAGGTAAGAATCCCTTCTTGGACTCAAGCTTGTTGAACCATTTCAACATATTCTCAATGTATGTACTTTAGGTCAAGCCCAGCAACTTCTTTGATCTATCTATAGATCTTAATACCTAGTACAAAAGTTGCTTCACCCAAGTCTTTCATAGAAAAGCACCCTTAGGGTGTCCTTAACAACTTACAGGGTCAAAATGTCCTTCCTGATTAGTAGTGTGTCATCTACATACAATATTGGGAAAATAACATTATGTGATGTTTTTAGAACCATTTTTGTTAGAGCATGTATGCCACATAGCCCTAAATCTTAATAAAAGACATACTAGGACACTTCTAAGACCATATCTAATAAGTTGTCTTTAGAACCATTTTCATTTGAGCACAATGTAGTGTAAAAAAAGCAGTCTCTAAAGTAAATCCCTAAAAGGAAACTGGAAAATTTGCATTACTCATCATTGACCACACTATGTCTAACAAAGTATGATTCCTCATCTCAAACACACCATTATGTTGTGGTGTTCTAGATGGAGTGATTTGTGGTACAATACTACAATCTTTCAGATGACCTTAAAACTCAGGACTTAGTTATTCAACACCTCATTCAGATGAGAGTGTTTTTATCCTCTTTCTCAGTTTATTCTCTACTTCATTCTTAAAATCTATGAACTTTTCAAAGGTTTTGGATTTGTTCTTTATGAGAAACATATATTTATACCTACTAAAATCATTTGTAAATATAATTAAGTAGTGAAAACTACCTCTAGCCATAGAACTCATGGGTCTGCATACATCACTATGTACAGAACTCATGGGTCTGCATACATCACTATGTACAATACCCAAATGATCATCTGCCCACTTAGTATGGCCAGTGAAAGGGGCTTTAGTAATCTTGCCTAATAAACATGACTCACATCTCTCAAATGATTCATAATCAAATGAATCCAACAGTCCATCTTTATGGACCTTGGATATGCGCTTCTCTTTTATATGACCCAAACAATAATGCCAAAGGTTGGTAGGATTTGAGTCATTCATTTTTAGTCTCGTTGTATTTTCTACATTATAAATTGGATATTCTAAGTTTAAAATGTATGAACCATTAAATAATTGGGTTGCACCATACCAAACATCATTCAAATAAATAGAACAATAATTTTTCTTAATAATAAATGAAAATCTTTTCATGTCAAGACATGAAATAGATATAATGTTTTGAGTTATAACTATAACATAATAACAGATATTTAATTCTTTTATAACCCCAGCAATCTTTTCCTTTACCCAGTAATCTTTTTTACCCAGCAACTCATGCTCTATTTCCAACGCATGGGTTCATCTCTCCTTTACCTAGCAATCTTCTCCTTCTCAATTCCTGCACAATTGTACAAATATGAGAACCACATATAGTATTTAATACCAAAGATGAAGGAGCAGAAAGGTTTATTTCTATAATATAAATACCTGAAGCATAAGTCACATTTCCCTTTTTTGTTGCAGATCTTCATAATAACGAGGGCAACTCCTCCTCTAATGCCCTGCCTTACCATAATGGTGGCATTTCCCTTCCTCCACCAAGTCCTTTCTTTTTAGTGTTAAATACTTAGATCAAGATATAACTTAGGTCCTACCTTAGACTTCATGGATCCCTTGACCTTTCTCTTACCTTTATGCACCATCAATATGGGGCTAGCAGGCTTGGTCTTCTCTATGTTGTTTTCGGCAGTTCTCAACTTGTCTAGGAGCTCGGGCAGTGTCTTGTCAATTTCATTCATTTTGTAGTTTAAGACGAACTACTTATAACTGTCTAACAACAATTGTAGTATAAGATCAGTGGCCAACTCTTGGCCCAAAGTAAAACTCAATCTCTCAATGTTCTTTATATACCCAATCATCTAAAGTATGTTAGTTCCTACTAGATCTCGATATCCCATCTTGCACTGAAATAATGCCTTAGAGATGTAAAAACTTTCTTGTTGAGCCTACCCTTGAAATATTTTCTTCAGGTACACATGTTCTCATAATTCTTCTGAAGCTTAGAGTTCAAGGTGGCAAGCATGAGGCATTCATCATCTAAGGTATTATCTCCAAACATCTTATAAGTATCTTTGTCTACACAAGAGATAGATGTGGCTGGCTCCTCAGGAGGATTTTCCTCAAAGACATAGAGTTTACGCTCTTGTCTGAGAATAATTCTCAGGTTCCTATACTAGTCTAAGAAGTTAGTGTCATTGAGCTTGTCCTTCTCAAGGATTGTTCTAAGGCACAAGGTGGAGTGTGAACCACTTGCCATGGATATTCTACAAGAAATTATGCAAAGTAATTTTAGTACTATATTTCAAAATACTATTTTTATTTTAATAAGGACTTTTATTAAAAGAACTCCCACTATTTTTAATCAAATTGATAACCCTCAATATCAATTCAGAGAGTTTATGCGAGCTACTCTCTAGTGGATAAGATTCGTATTTGACTAACACCATAACTTAACTTTTGTTGATTACCCGTAGTATGGCTATTTAGGTAGGCAACCTTTACAAATTGCATCATCATGCAACTCTTGTATGGTTGGTGAATTACTCTTTATTCGCATCCATCATATGGTGCATTCCAAACCTATGCCTCTAGGCACTCAACCTTTGAGGTCACCTAGTTAAGTTGAACTCGATGTTAACACCCTTATAAAGATAAATTAATGCCCCTTGCTTTGGCAAGCCCACACTTCATCGATAGAGGCAGGAACAGTGTCATCCATCAGAAGAAATATGCATACTTAATATTAGGTTAAAGGATTTTTATGATAATCGATTAATACTTAATCATGATTAACATTTAACCATTATGCAAACACACACACACACACACACACACACACACATACATACATATATATATATATATATATATATATATATATATATATTCAAACATTCGCATTCCAGATACATCTCAAATGTGCACAATATAAAACCATCAACACTTTATGTAAAAAGGAAAATATTTGAACATCCAGAACATTTCCAAATCTTCAAATTTACATGTATTAGACACATATACATATAATCTACCTTATAGCAGTAGACAAGCTCATCCCTTAGTGTCAAATTCAAAATTCAAGAAAAAATTTTGTTTCAAAAACCACATAGAGGGATGGTTACTGTTGAGGGAAAATCAATTTTGAAACATGAAAATCACAACAAATCACAAGCATTCTTCGAGGGGTTCCTAGGGGTTTCACCCCTGGCAGTGGTCTCGCTGACTGATCTGCGAGCGGAGTCAAAGGGTAGAGCTCCTATGGGGTGCAGGGTGGATCCCCGCTCAATAATTGAAAAATCACCACCAATTTCATAGAGAAAATCATCAACATTTCATGTTCCGGGAATAAATCTAGATATTTCGAACAGTTCTAAATTTTTTAATTTACATGCACTGGATAAACAACATAGATCTGATGACACAATTGAATTTTCTATACAGGAGTGAACAAAACTTTATATGTGCGCAGCAAAATGAATATATACAAGAAAAACCTAAAAAGGTAAAGTTTCTTGCGATCTCCATAAATCAATAATTAAGAGTAAACAACAAGTGCATAATACTTGAATGGGATTGAGTCTTCACTCAAATAAGATGCTTTAAAGATCCATCCCATAAATCTTTGTATAATTATGGGCGGCTGAGTCCAAACAAAAATAGATATATGAATCTACAGGTATCCATACGAGTGAAAGAGAACCCCAAGGGCTTGTTCCACAAGAACTGGGTCGGAGAAGGAGTGCTCTCTGCGTCTCTATAAATTGCTAGATACGTTTCCAAGAGAGGCGGCAATAAGAAGATTTAGCGATAGTTACTGGGGTTTAGCTCTAGTGATGGCTTCAACAGCATAGATAAAGTTCACATACAGACAATATCCAAGTATATCAAACAAACAATAGACCCTTAAAATCTGCCAAAACACAAGCTACGTCGATATGCATTTACATGCAGTCAACATGCGTCGATAAGAACAAGATGCAATGTTAAAAAGCATTTGAGGCACTCGACGCACCTTTCGTAGACACACAATCGATGCACTTGTGTCGAATAGAAGTTGACATAACATCACCATCTACTCGATGTAGCGCCAATGATGTCTAGTTTTAGTCATCCTTTTTAGGGTAATTAAGTAGTCAAAATTCCTAAGTTTTATTATAATTTTGTGTTTTGTATGCTTGATATGATGTTATTATAGTCATTTTATGTTTTGATATTAAAATCTATATAGTCTTATTATATGTATTATGTTACTATATATTATGTTATGTTTAGTAATTATAATTATTATTAGTTTATATCTTAATGTTTTAATGTTCTTGATATTTTGTTTTTATTTTAATGTTCTTGATGTTTTAATGTTGTTTTAACTTTGTTTATAACATAACTAATCTATGTTTTGTCTTTTTTTTTTTTGTAGAATCAAGCCCACATTTGATACCAAGTGCAGCCTCTACAACTTGGAGCAGCTCACATACCTACCCGAGCCCATGGTTCACCTCATAAAGAAGCCCTCCATGCTACCAAGCCTACGTGAAGCCAACCCGAGCGTAATGCATGCAACCCAGCCCTTCTTTGGTGCAGCCCCTCCATTGCATGCAGCCCGAGCCCATGTGCAGCCAGCCCACTTCAACATGTGGCCGGCCCTCTAAAACTTGGAGCAGCCCCAAGCCTACCCGAGCCCACTAACAAGCCCATGAAGAAGCCCCATATACATGTGGTCGGCCACCTTCCTCACCTTCCCCTCCACATTCACTCTCTCTCCCTCTCTCCTCATTATTACATGCATACATTCATCCCCCTACATGGCCGAACCCCCCTCTCTTTCTCTCTTCTTTATTCCATATTCACTCCCCCTCTCTACATTACATTCCCTTTGAGCATCTCCATAAATGTTATACATGCATCCTCCCATTTTCTCTTCCCTTCATTAAATGCATGCATGAATCCTTCCCATCATGTTGCTGCCCCCGCCCCTTGTGTCCCTTCTCCTCCTCTTCATTCTAGAATCTTCCCTCCCCATCTATAAAAGGAGCCCATGGTCTCATTTTTTAAAGTTGTCTTTTCGAGAGAGAGCAAGTGGAGAGTACAAGTCAAGAGAGTTTTCTTATTGTAATTTTATTTTCTAGTTTCCCTTGTTGTATTCTCATTTTGTTTTAGTATTATCATTTCGTTTTAAGCATTGTGTAATTTTTTCCCTTTTAGTATAAAAAAAATGAAATCTTCTTCTCTTATTGTTGTCGTTCTCTTTTCCAATATGTGTAGCTAATTTCCTTGTAGCATTCGATCGTGAGGATCCATGAAGTGAGATGAGAGTTTATTTTCTTTCTTAGTTTTTTTTTTGTTATTTTATACTTGATCCTTCTTTGATTTACTTTATGCCGACTACGTATTTCCGGTATACGGTAGTAGGCTTTGGATCTCATATTTAAGTAGCCGAGAGGCTCGTGAATATGAAAGATCACTCAAAGAAGGAAGGAGTTGCACGCAACCCTAGAGATAGGATGACGTAAATCCTCCAGATTGGAGTCAAATCCAATAGTGCGGGTCACTTCGGTAATGCGACTTTAGGCCATTTTGACTTGAAAGAGATTTCGGTCTGAATGCCTATATGTCAGTGGATTTAATTCTCTAGCGAGATTATTTCCTAATATCGGATCTGTCACGGTCGAGTACGAATTGCAAAATTAAAACTATGCCTTTTTATTTCTCTTATTTCATTTCATGGTGATTCACTGATCGGGTGCTATCTTTTTATTATAAGTTCTTTGTCTAAAAATTTATCTTTTATCTTACTTTTAAAAATTCTCAAATCACCAACAGTTTTCCGATAGGATAATAGTTTGAGCGTGAGTAGCAGTACTTGACATCCCCAAGTTTTAAATACGACCTTGATACTACGATTCGACAGGTACACTTGCCTGTTCAGGTTTTAGCCCATCATGTTTTTGGCGCTGTTGCCGGGGACTTTCTTCGTCAATATTTTTAAAACGCTTTCGCTATTACTTCTGCAAAAATTAAAAATATATTTATTTATTTTCTTTTTATAATCAACTCACATCATCTTATTTCTACCCAACCTATGTTCTCTCGAAAAGGGTAATGGGCTTTAAGCGCCACCATTTTACCTAGTACCTTACGAACTCTTCACCGGGTAGCCCTTGGGAAGTTCGAGAGCCAATCTATAAAAAAAATTATTTTCAAAAAAAATCCTTTCTTCTCCTTTTCTTTTTTAAAGTTTTCATTTCCATTCTCCTTCGTTTTCTTTTCTAGTGCATGACCCGAGCAAATCCGTCGCTACTTGTTTATTTGGACCCAGAAATCGAACGCTCCTTTCGGAGACAACTACGATTCGGGGCTTACACTTCTCAAACAACGGTTGAGGATTCCTACGGCAATTGCAATTTTAATTCTAAAATGGGAGACCCTAACCCAAAAAAGGCTCAGCAAAGGACCATGTCCGATTATGCTCAACCCAATCTGGAGGGGACTGAAACAAGTATTGTTCGACCTGCGATTGCGAACAATAACTTCGAGCTTAAGCTTAGCGTCATACAAATGGTGCAGCAATATGTATAGTTCGATGGATTACAAGATGAAGATCCGAACTTACTTATTGCTAGTTTTCTGGAAATCTATGACACCTTTAAAATCAATGGTGTCTCAGACGATGCTATAAGGCTAAGACTCTTCCCTTTCTCTTTAAGAACCAATGCCAAATAGTGGTTGAGTTCTCTTCCAATAGGATCAATCACTACTTGGAACATATTAGTTGAAAAAATTTCTTGCAAGATATTTCACCCCCCCCCCCCCCCCGCCAAAACTGCTAAGCGAAGAAATGATATAACTTCATACTCTCAAATTTCTTCTAAGACCCTCTATGACACTTGGAAGAGGTACAAATAACTTTTGAGAAGATGCCCACATAATGCTCTGCATGTATGGTTACAGGTCCAAACATTTTACAATGGGCTAAATCAAGAAACTAAGCAAATGATAGATGCCGCTTCCGCTGGTTCTTTGGACCGCAAAACTCTGGAAGCCGCTCTTGAGCTTATCGAGGACATGGCGATGAACACTTATTAGTGGAATTCGTGTAGGACTCGCTAATCTAAACCTGCAGGTATCTATGAAGTGGATTCGGTGACGCAACTGGCGATGCAAGTGGAAATGCTGAACAAGAAGATTTCGGAGATGACTGCTGCCTCCGTTGCTAAGGTATTTGAAAATGTGAATGTTGCTGCTGCTGTCGAGCAGATGGATTATCTGGGGAACATACCCAGGCTTGCTCAAAATAATTCTGCAAACAATTTTTCTGCTATTTCGAATATTCTTCTCCTCCTTGTTTTAATTCTTCTTCTAATTCTTATCACCCTGGATGGCGTAACCATCAAATTTTTCTTGGAATAATAATGCTAACTTCGTACGCCCACCACACGATTTTACACCACCACCACCACAAAAAAACATCTGTTTGGATGAAATTTTATCTAGATATATAAGCTCGAATGATGCTACTATTAAAAACTTAACAGGGTCGATGAAAAATTTATAAAACCAGGTCGGGCAACTTTCCAAGGCTTTTTTGAGAGACCACCTGGAACTCTTCCCTCGAACACTGAACCTAACCCAAGGGAGCACGCAAATGCGATTTCCCTTCGGAGCGGTAAGGTTGTTAATGATCCCACCACAAGGGAAGAGCCAAAGGTGATTGTTCCTCCTGTTTTGGAAACAATTATCCCTATGGAAAATGAAAAATCTACTTTTGAAAAAGAAAAAGATATTTCTGTTTTTTCTGATTTTGAAAAAGAAAGTGATGACATTCAAAATGATGCTCCGGTTGTTATAAAAGAATTACCGCCACCTCCTTATCCAGCTCGACTTAGGAAAGATAAGCTAGATAATCAATATCAACGCTTCCTTGAAATGTTCAAACAAATTCATATTAATTTGCCATTTCATGAAGCGATTAGTCAAATGCCTAAGTATGCGAAATATCTTAAAGATTTATTAACGAACAAGAAGAAATTAGAAAATTTATCGCATGTAACGTTAAATGAAGAATGCTCGGCGGTCGTTAAGAACTCTAATCTTCCTCAAAAGATAAACGATCCGGGTAGTTTTTCCATTCCTTGCGTTTTTTGTGATCTGTTTGTTAAACATGCGTTAGCGGATCTATGAGCGAGCATCAATTTGATGCCTTTTTCTTTATTCAAGAAGCTAGGATTGGGCACTCTCCGCCCTACACGCATGAGTATTCAATTAACCGATCGATCAAATAAGTATCCGTTAGGTGTTGTTGAGGATGTGCTAGTGAAGGTCGACAAATTCATCTTCCCGGTGGATTTTGTCATTCTCGATATTGAAGAGGACATCGAGGTCCCTCTTATCCTTGGTCATCCCTTCCTAGCCACCGCTAGCACAATCATAAATGTGAGTGACGGAAAACTTTTTCTGCATATGGGAGATGAGGAAGTTACATTTGATATTAATAAATCTATGAAAAACTCTTTACAAATTGATGATTCTTGCTTTTTCATTGATGACTTAAAAGAAGACTCCTATATTTCTCCAAAAGATTTTTCTTCTTCTTTTTCTGAACTTTCATCAAATGTTTTTGAAAACACTGTTATGCCCGTACAAGTAAAATTCGAAAATGACTCTGATTTTAGACATAAGAATCTTGAGAATCTTATTTTTTAAAATGATAAAAATTTGAAAAATTATTTTGATAAACCACCCGATCCTGAAACGAAAATATATCATGATACGAACTTTTGCCACCATAAAATTTTTAAGCCAGGCGATCAAGTTCTTCTTTTAAATTCACGCCTACGTATTTTCTTTGGAAAATCTAAATCTCGATGGTCTGGACCATTCACGGTCAAAGACGTTTATTCTTATGGAACTATGTTGCTTTCGCACCCCGATAAGGGTGATTTTAAAGTGAATGGGCATAGACTTAAATTATATTTTTCTAATGATTTTGTATCTCCTGCAAAGGAGAATCTTATTCTTGACTCTTAAATGTCTATTTTCATGTGGAACTTTTATTTTTATTTTTGGACTTCTCTTAATAATTATGAAAACTTTTAAATTTATTCAAACATAAAATTATTGTATTAAAGAACAATTTTGGGCACCTGCCCACGTACTCTATTTTTCTTCTTTTATTTTGCTCTTCCTCCCGGTGGCTCAACTACAAGTTCGTGATCTCCGCTCCAATGTTGCTGATTTCAAGATGGATCAAGTCAAACCTGCTGACAATCAAGCGCACTGCAAAGCAAGCATAGGGGAGCGACATCCGCCTTCATCTCACAAACCTGGGGAAGTCCTGTTTTGTTTATTTCTTTTACTTTACTGCATTTTATTTTTCTCTCCTTCTCAGTGTCCTTCTCTTTTTTCCTTCATTGAGGACAATAAAAAATCTTAGCATGGGGGAGGGTTTAGTTTCTGTCTTTCTTCTTTCCTTTCTTTAAAAAATGTTTTTTAAAAAAATGTTTTACATTCCCAAAAATTAGTATAGTTATTCTTAAGTTTTTTTATTTTAATAGTATTGCTTTTTATTTTAACTTCATCAAAAATACAAAAAAATTATAAAATACAAAACCAAAAAAAAATTAGAAAAACAAAAAAAAACATATATGTGCTAAAATCTATTTGAAAAACAAAAACTAAAATTATTTTCTATCTTTATTTTTATGTTTCTTCTAGTGATGTGTAGGCCCGTGTAGTTCCTTAGTTCTATTTAGATTTCTTTGAAACGGATTTTCTAAACTTATAATTTTAACATAGCCTAGTTTTACTAGTTTCTCTTTCTTAAATATAGGCATCCATTTTTTTTACGTTATAAGTTAGCAATTTCTAGTTATGTCTTTTTATTCGGTCAAGTTGCTTACAAATAGTTGCTAGGTAATATTAGCTCTTTTTGATTTGTGAGGTAGTCTTTCTTGGTGTCTAGAACTTGTCACAAGCTACTCTCGAAACATTTGCGTCGTTTTTACGTACTTTAGAAATTATTTAGGCCACCCTTCGACTAGTTTGAGCTTTTCTTGCCCACCAAACAAATTACCATTGCAAAACAATTTTTGGCTTTTTCCATGTTTTCTTTTTTTTAGCTCCACCTTTCATTTCACTATTTTCACCAAAGCCAAAATGCCTTTCCTATTTTTCACACTAAATTTTGAGCTTAAAAATCTTTTTTTGTGAAGGGGTATTATTTTTGAAATGAAAAGGAAATTTTAAAGCCTATTTTTGGAGCTCTCCTTTATGAAAAAATGTTAGTATCAAGATGTTATCAAATGAAAAAAAGAAGAAAAAGAAAACAAAAAGAGAAAATGTTTATTTGTGGCCAAATTATTAAAGTAAAAAATTTATGGCTTTTTGTTGCTTAAAGTACTTATCATTTCTTTTCATGTTTTATATTTTTGAGCTCAACCTTAGTTTAGTGTTTAAGCCCTCATGTTTATCCTTGTTTTCATTTCCTAATCATTTACCTAAGCCATGTCTTAACGCTTATTTTAAGTCCTATTGATCTTAAGAACGTAAATTCGCGTAGTGGAGAAAGTGTGAACAAACAAGCCTATGGCCACCATCATTGATGGATTTCTTTGGAGGTTACCTTGAGGTGTTTTAGGGTTAATTTTTATCTAGCAACCTAGTAGTTTGTTAATGCTCCATTTATTTAGAACCTCTACTTTTGTTTTCCTTATTCTCATTTATTTTGGATGCCTTGTTTTATGATTTAGAAATGTGTAAACTTTTCTACTGTTTTAATGAGATTTTTAGGCCTCCACTTTCAAGTTTTCTATTGTGCACTTCTCACCCCACTAGTTGATAACATGGAAATTAGGATAGTTTAATTTTTCATGTTTTTGGTTTTCTTAACTATGGAACCTAAAAAATATATATATCTTTTACTCTCTTTTTGTTTTCCTAGTTTTCTATTTCTATTTGCTTAAGGGCAAGCAAATGTCTAAGCATGGGGGAATTTGATGACTAGTTTTAGTCATCATTTTTTGAGGTAATTAAGTAGTCAAAATTCCTAAGTTTTATTATAATTTTGTGTTTTGTATGCTGGTTATGATGTTATTATTGTCATTTTATGTTTTGATATTAAAATCTATATAGTCTTATTATATGTATTATGTTACTATATATTATGTTATGTTTAGTAATTATAATAAATATTAGTTTATATCTTAATGTTTTTATCTTAATGTTTTTATGTTCTTGATATTTTGTTTTTATTTTAATGTTCTTGATGTTTTAATGTTGTTTTAACTTTGTTTATAACATAACTAATCTATGTTTTGTCTTTTTTTGTTGTAGAATTAAGCCCACAATTGAGACCAAGTGCAGCCTCTACAACTTGGAGCAGCTCACATACCTACCCGAGCCCATGGTTCACCTCATGAAGCAGCCCTCCATGCTACCAAGCCTACATGAAGCTAACCCGAGCCTAATGCATGCATCCCAATCCTTCTTTGGTGCAGCCCCTTTATTGCATGCAACCCGATCCCATGTGCAGCCAGCCCACTTCAACATGTGGCCGGCCCTCTACAACATGGAGCAGCCCCTAGCCTACCCGAGCCCACTAACAAGCCCATGAATAAGCCCCCTATATATGTGGCCGGCCACCTTCCTCACCTTCCCCTCCACATTCATTCTCTCTCCCTCTCTCCTCATTATTACATGCATACATTCATCCCCCTACATGGCTAAACCCCCCTCTCTTTCTCTCTTCTTTACTCCATATTCACTCCCCCTCTCTACTTTACATTCCCTTTAAGCATCTCCATAAATGTTATACATGCATCCTCCTATTTTCTCTTCCCTTCATTAAATTCATGCATGCATCCTTCCCATCATGTGCCCCCCCCCTTGTGTCCCTTCTCCTCCTCTTCATTCTAGAATATTCACTCCCGATCTATAAAAGGAGCCCATCGGCTCATATTTTAAAGTTGGCTTTTGGAGAGAGAGCAAGTGGAGAGTATAAGTCAAGAGAGTTTTCTTATTGTAATTTTATTTTCTAGTTTCCCTTGTTGTATTCTCATTTTGTTTAAGTATTCTCATTTCGTTTTAAGCATTGTGTAATTTTTTCCCTTTTAGTATAAAAAAAATAAAATCTTCTTCTCTTATTGTTTTCATTCTCTTTTCCAATATGCGTAGCTAATTTCCTTGTGGCATTCGATCATGAGGATCCATGAAGTGAGATGAGAGTTTATTTTCTTTCTTAGTTTTATTTTTGTTATTTCATGCTCGATCCTTCTTTGATTTATTTTATGCCGACTCCGTATTTCCGGTATATGGTAGTAGGCTTTGGATCTCAGATTTAAGTAGTCGGGAGGCTCGTGAATGTGAAAGATCACTCAAAGAAAGAAGGAGTTGCACGCAATCTTAGAGATAGGATGACGTAAATCCTCCAGATTAGAGTCAAATCCAATAGTGCGGGTCACTTCGGCAATGCGACTTTAGGCCATTTTGACTTGAAAGAGATTTCGGTCAGAACATCTATAAGTAAGGGGATTTCATTCTCTAGGGAGATTATTTCCATATATCAGATCTGTCACGGTCGAGTATGATTTGCAAAATTAAAACTATGCCTTTTTATTTCTCTTATTTCATTCTATGGTGATTCACTTATCGGGTGCTATCTTTTTATTATAAGTTCTTCGTCTAAAAATTTATCTTTTATCTTACTTTTAAAAATTCTCAAATCACCAACAGTTTTCCGGTAGGATAATAGTTCGAGCGTGAGTAGCAGTACTTGACATCCCCGAGTTTTAAATACGACCTTGATATTACGATTCGACAGGTACACTTTCCCGTTCGGGTTTTAGCCCATCAGCCGACTAAGGATCTACGTCAACATGAGTTGAGTGGCATCAACAGATAGTCGATGTGTGTCAATACGCACTCAACAAGCGTCAATACGCACTAGACGCTTCCCATAAGCTTTTTTATATCATAGGATTGGACCTTTACACATATCATATATGAGTGGGGCCAACACAATCCTTCCTCCAATTTCTCCAAATACTCTTATGTGTGACCCTATTGGCTCATATTGTGTTAGCAGTAAGACTAAGTGCTTGACTACTTCCAGATAACCATAGAAAAAAAAATAATATTAACCCAAATCTCTTGCAACGATATAAAAAACATGATAAGTAAATTTATTGTTTTAAGAAAAAGACACATGTTAGTCATTGTGAGAGTCTAGTCACTAGGAATATTAAATTAGGGAGGAGTAGTTCAATAAAGACTTGGAATGAAACTATAAGGAAAGACATGACATACATAGGAATTAGTGATATTATGACAAAATTTAGGCACAATGGAGACAAAGGATCCATATAGCCAACCCCACTATAGTGGGATAAAGGTTGGAGTGTTGTTGTTGTTTTAGAAAAGATGTTTTGTCATTCTATATCTGATAAAGGCAAGTGTACCTTATCGATTATAGTATAGGATACTTAGAAATACCAAGGCCGTATTTCTTAAGGTGCGTTGATTACTTTTACTTTGAGGGTTCACTATTATCTAATAACTACAATTTTTGGATTGGTTTTAAAATAAAAAAGTGATTTATTTTGAAATAAGATCTAGATTATGATTAAAAAAGATAGCACACGATCTCAACTCACCTCAGAATGAATATAAATGAAAGAAAATAAAGTTCTAAATCTCTTTAATGAAATTGCTTGGAATTTAGATGTTCACAAAATATAAACACACCTCTTTCAAGGGTAAGCCCATATGAGTTTAAGTTGATCGACCGAACTATCATTCTATAATAGAAACCTTAAAGCTCATCGCTATTGAATTTGAGACAAATCCAAAAGATTTACATCTTCATTTTTTGAGGGTTCATTCAACACTCTTTACCCAAGAGTGATCGATCTGTACGCACAAATCTTTTGGCTAACTAGAGTACATAAACATAAATGAAAGTCATATATAGATAATATGACTTCAGTCGATCATGATCAAGGAAAATCCTAAGCACTCGTTAAATGAGAAAAAGAGATTTAATTAATAATAAAAAATCATTTCATTCTTTGGATCATCTCGATCAAATACAAATAGAAGTTTAGTTACTCATAAAGATGGAGGAAATGAAAAACATATAAAGGAAATGCATAATAAGAACAACATATTAAGGGAAAAATGATTTTTATTGCTATTTTAAATAAGAGTTACAAGTAAAGAGATGCTAAAGAAATTACACATAGACTTAGAAAGAAAATTGCAAGTAATCTAGGATTGAAATTACAAGTAAAATAAAAAGAGAAGTGCAAGAACTAGAAATAAAAAATTGCAAGAATCCTAGAAAACGGTAAAACAACAACTGACAAAATGCCTTAACACTTGAAAATTCTGAACCCTTGAGATCTGAAAGATCTGGATACTTATAGGAAAAAATACAATGTACACGCTCTAGGTCATGCTTGTGACCTAGCTCATGTAACGACTATGCGACATCACCAGATGATGAGGTGTGCGACTTGCCACTGCCGTAGATTCCCAAGACCGAAAACATTTTCAGATCTATAAAAAAAATCGAATTTTATGCAGGGATGAAAGAGATAGACGGAGTGGAGTTTATTTTGTTTGAATAGACCAATCAATAATCCTATGTATGTCTTTTTCTGAGCTTTATATCTTCTCTCCCCAAATAAAAAGAGAATTCTTAAAGGAAGATGAAGGTGGAGGTTTTGCATACGTGGGTTGACTTTGGTCAACCCTACTCTCACCCACATTCTCTACTAAAGATGGTGGGGTGGTGTAGTCAACATTTATGCATGTGTGTGCATCTTGACCTCCGTTTGTAAGAACAAACAAATTCAGAATTGTTTGAGACTAGGCCCATTAGAACAATGTCGGTGAACCGGTAGAGGTCGTCCAAAAAATTCTTCGGTTCGATTGAACCTATTTTATGGAACCCCATCAAATGCCACTAACTTTCAAAGGTCTTTTTTTAAAAAAACAACGAGCCTCAAAACTCTCCTTGAGTGTCTTTTTGAGTATTCGGGCCCATTTGGGTAAATTTCTATAATCTTACGAGCTAATTTTGCAAGGACCAACCTCCAAGGGGGTTGGACCTTGGTGATTGAGGGTATATTCTTGTCATGACCATATCCATTATAATTTTGCAGGGACCAACCACAATGGAGGCTGAGCCTTGTCGGTGGCCGACAAGGTCTTTTGTGATCTTACCTAACAAAATTTTTTAGGGACTGACCGCCATTGTGATAGGTCCTTGCTGGAGGACAAGTTTGAGATGAAATTTTAGCTGGGGATGGTGAAGACCCTCAGTATGTTTGCACGGACACGTGGTTGTGGCATGGTTGGGCAGGGAGGAGTGGGAGATCTTTTTGAGAAAAACTTCTATAATGTTGATATTGTGGAGTAGCTCTTGCATTTTATACCTTTGCACCTACTAATGTAATTTGTACCTTTGTACTTTTTGTATCTCGTACTATATGCTCCTTGGATTCTTTTGGTTTTGCACACTTTTTTGTGGATTCTTCCATCTTGTGGTTCATTGTGTAGTTACTTGGTATTTTGGGAGACATTGTTGGTTTATGTATGGCTTTGTTTCATTGATTTGCCAAGTTTTTAGCATTAATAACATGGGGACAATGCCACGATGGGACGGCTAACAACTATGTGGGCGAAGGGCAGACCTTTAAGCTAGGGTTGTGAGAGGTCGAAGCAACTGTGATGTAGGTTATCCTTTGTTGTGGTGCGACCTATTACATGGGTGAATGACGGACCTTCGAACCATGGTAGAGGTTAAGGGGATGGATCCCAAAGTTTTGGTGAAGGGCGGACCTCCAAACTTTGGCAACCGTGAGTTTGGTAGGCCGTTACAGCATCATGACCTATCGCAAGGGAAAACGGTGGACCTTAGAGCCATAACATTGAGAGGTCACTAGGGAATGGCCCCAAATTTTTTGTGAAGGGAAGAGCATTGAACCTGAGCTATGAGGGGGGCAAGACCTGTGGTGTCGTGACCTACTATAAGGGCGAAGGACAAACCTTCGCGCTATGTCAATGAGAGGTCGTAGGGGACAGGCCCCCAGTAGACTACAGGACCTTTAGAATGGTTGGGATCTCCTCTTGAGATACCCGATCACAGTATCAGGTGAGTCCAGTGGCTCCTCTTGAGAGAGCAAAACACAATATTTGGAGAGTTTGAAGTCTATTCTTGGGAGATACGAACAATCTGTTTGAGGAGGCCAAAATCTCTAACTGGGGAGATCCTAGCACTTTGGTTGGGGAGGCCAAAATCTCCACTTAAGAGATCCAAGCACTCTTTTTGGAGAGTTTGGAGTCTCCTCTTGGGAGATATGAACATTCTTTTTGTAGTGGTCGAAGTCTCCTCTTGGGAGATTAAAATACTCAATTTGGAGAGGCCAGAGTCTCTTCTTGGAAGATCCAAACACTCTCTTTGGGGATGCATGAATCTCTTGTAAGGTGAACTGAACCTCTATTTGGAATGGTCAGAGTCCCCTCTTAGGTGATCTAAATACTGTATTTAAAGAGGATGGAATATCCACTTGGAAGATCTGAATACTCTATTTAGGGAGGCCAAAGTCTCCACTTGGGTGATCCAAACACTCATTGGAGAGACAAAAGTCTCTTCTTAGGAAATATAAAGAATCTATTTGGGGAGGCCTTAATCTCCACTTGGGAGGGCTGAACGCTCTGTTTAGGATGGCCAAAATCTCAACTTGGGGATCTGAACACTTCGTTTGGACAGGTCAAATTATCCTCTAGGGAGATCCAAACACTCTATTTTGAGAGGCCATAGTCTCTTCTTGGGAGATATGAACACTCTGCTTGGAGAGCTCAAAGTCTCTTTTAGGGAGATTCAAACACTCTGTTCGGAGGGGCCGGAGTCTTCTCTTGGGAGATCCAAACACTCTATTTGAGAGGCCAGATTTCTCTCTTGGGAGTTCTGAACACTCTATTTGGAAAGTCTTAATTAACCTCTTGGGATATTCGAACACTCTATTTAGGGAGGCCAAAATCTCTACTAGGGAGATCCGAACAATTTGTTTGGAGAACAAAAATGAAGAGTTAACAGGTCGCCATTATTCGAAAGGGGGAGACATGCATGAGGGTAAATTAGGAAATTCCCAATTTTTCATGTGAGGCCAATATAGAAATGGGAATGGAGGCCACATAACACCTTTATTCCCCTTCATAAGCCTTCATCTGACCTGCTTAGTCAATTCCTAGTTGAATTGGAGATGTTTCGGTGACAATTGGCAGCAAGGAGGAGAAACCAAAGCTTGGTCGACCACCCCCTTAATGGCATCTATTGATTAAGCCATCCTTAACACCAAACAACCCTTCCATTTGGTTTAGAGAGCTGAGAGTAGTTGAGTAGAAGCCTTGGAGTGGAGAAACCATAGATCGGGCAAGCTCGCCGGAGATAGAAAATTCCATTACTCACCGGAGAAATAGCCTCTGCCAAGCCCCCATCAACAGTGTGTTTCTCCTCCCTTCCCTCTTTGCTAGCTCTCTATATCATTTAGGGGAGATATCATGATCAATTGAAAAAGATTCCACAAGATCTAAATAAGAAAATGTCAAGCTTTCCTCTTGCTCTAGTTCCCTGTAGAGATGTTTTTGGACAGTAAGTCGCCGCTATTCGACGGCCACCACCTCAACGGAGGTGGTGGTGGTCGGTCGTGGAGGCCAATGGGTGACTGGGAAATTGCGTTTGAACTTGGCCCAGGCCGGGATAAGCTAGGTCATCTGCTTGAGAAAGGAGATGAAGGGATGCCCATGATTCTACTTTATGATTTGTGCATGATAATATATTTTTATATATACATACACTATAGTTAGATGTTTAATGTATTCATTTTGTCACACTATAACAGAAAAGTTTAATCTTACATATAGGCTTCTTAGAGTCAGATCTAAGTCAATTCATGAAAATCAAATTTGCAACCCTTGGCCTTAATTTTCCAAGAATTTTTAAATCACCTCATTTGGTGCCCTACAGCCCCCAGAATCTCAATTTTTCTCGGAAGTGTCCTAAAGATGATAGAGACATTATTTTTTTTAATTTTTAACTATTGACTCATTGCATTAGTTTTAAATTTTGGTCATGCATGAGGTGTACCTAGATATTTGTGGAGGAAATTTTTCTATAGTTTAGGTAAAATTTAATTATGCATGTATAGGTGATGTACAAGGTTAAACAACTTCAAAATGACCCAAATCTTTGGTACATTGTTGTTTAGCTCATAATATGCTAGTGAACAATATTTAGGACTATTTAGCTTTCTTTATGTGGGTGTGTTCTGCTTGCATGAATCTTGTAGGTTTTGTAATGGTGTGCATTTAGCACAAAATCTATATTTGATGTATTTCTCCCAAATGGCTTGTTGCATGTCAATGAAATTTTGACCATGCATGTATTATGATGGAATATATCTCCTCTAGATAAATTAGGAATTTTCGACTTAATTTTCCTAAGTCTTTCATTAATATTAAATATGTCACCCTTTTAAATAAATGAAATAAATGTGACTAAATAATTTAAGAAAAATCCAAATCTCTATCAAATATTTAGTTAAGTTAAAATACACCTCTATGAGTTTAATAAGAGTTTTTTAATATCATTGTCCTTGTGTAATATTATTATTTGTATTCAACACACTCATGAATATGTGAAATATTTATGGTCAAATTAACTTAGAAAATTCTAATTCTCTAGCTAAATAACTTGTAGAGCATCAAGAACCTCTGAAAATTTATTTAGAATTTTTGGATGAACAAATAATATAGTTAATGTTCATTGATGTAATTTATTATAAAGTATTTATGAAAATTTAATGGCCAAATTATTATGGAAAATTGTGATTCTATGTTAGACACATTTTTATTTTATAATAAACCTCTGATAATTTATTTGGAATATTTAGGCATCACAATTTAATACTTCATGTGTAAACTTGGAAGTTGACATAAATTATCAAATATTAACACTCTCGGCAAATTAAATAAAAATATATGATCATCTAGTAAATCACTTTTTCTGAATGATAGATCTCCGGAATAAGTTTTAGATCAATTGGCCTTATATTTTTAGTTGTTGATTCATAAATGACATGTATAATGTTATATTTAAATAATTAGTTTGCATTTAGTAAAATGAGATTTATTTATCAGGCCAATGATAACACTTAGAATTCAAATGAAACTTGTTGAATGATAGTAGTGCATTAACATAATCATGTGTACCTAATAATTAGTTCCTGGTGTAGGTACAGACACCAACTCTCATACACAATTATGAGATGGGTCGGATGGCTGAATAAAGGAGGCTCGGAACCGAAACACCTACAGCCAGCAAAAGAGAAGAAAAGATGCAAGATGGCAACATCAAACTTGGCCACCATGGCTAATGCCTCTCTTACGGCAGGCTTTCTATTGATTGAAAGTTCTGGTTATAATATTTGGAAAGAAGAAGCTATGTGAGCAGGAGACTGTAAAGCCCGGGAATCGAGACCGTAACTATTAACAGGCGAGCTACTGGATTTGAGTCAGAGTGCTTTGGGAGTGTTAATCCCCCTATTTATAGGCTCGGGGGCCTGCCCAAATGGATAGGGCTAAAAATCGCAAGCCCGAGGTATAGGATATAAAATAGGTGAAAAAGCCTAACTCCTGGACCGCGCGACCAGGAGATTAGCTATCACAATCTAGACCACCTCCTGCTAGGCGGTTTCTGATTTGAGAACTGATGGCTTGTGCGGTAAGGTAAATCCTAACCACATGATTTGAGAGTTGGCTTGAATTTTGTTATGGGCTCTCGGGTAATCATGATCCCCATGCATTTCTAATTTTTTTTAAATTTTGGAAATGTTAGCTTTAACCGCGAGAATGTATCTGCCTTTAATGCAAAGAAGTTTATAAATATCTTGGAAGCTCTGTAATTTGTAGAAAATTTCTTCTGCAACAAAATGACACTTACCACTAGCAGTTAGCATTTTCTAGTCCGTGATGAAGGGTCTTGGAAAAATAATCTCTTCGATCTCAATGCGCGAGGATGCCATCAAGCTACGCATGAATAAAAAGAAGATTGTGATGAAGTCCTAAAGCTCTACCAGCCTTACAGGTGAATCTTCTTGAGAGAGCAAGGTCATGATTATGGTGGAAACTTAATCCAAGAAGGTCGCTTATCCTTCAACAAATATGACTGGTCCTATCTGTATGGTGGTGGTGGTTGATCCAATGACGGCATCTGTGCCTATTACCGGGAGTTTGAATATGGTTATAATCATCTCGGCCTATAGGACGGTTATATTGAAAATAGATCTAAATGAGGTTAACTGGAGTTTTGGAAGCAAAAGTTTCTGAAAATGAGAGGCGGGCTGATGATCAGGCCGTAACTTTTGTCGTTTCAACAAACGTGAACACTGGGTCTGTTCATAAGGGGTTGCATCAACTCGGACAGATCGCCACAAAAAAACTACGAAAAAAAGAGTTAGCATCTAAATCAAGCGGTAAAATAGAGAAAGAAATGATAAATCGATTATTGATGAGAAAGTGAGCAAGAAGATAAAAGAGATGAAGGAACTGAATATCTCAGTTAAGGTCGATACGACTAGACTCTAGCATACGCCGTGAGACAAGGAATTTCCTGAAACAATTCTGGATACCCTTGCTGTAACTCTGGGCACTAAGACCGCACTTTCCTTGGACAACATCTTTACCGAGGAAATCTAGAAATTTTTAACAAGTTTTAGGAAATTTACAACTCTTTGAAGGAGGCCCTTTTGCCTACTTAAGGATGTCTAGCGGTTGAAGACCCTGATTTTAGGGTATTGGAGGTTAAGACTATAGAGAAATGGACATTGGTGGTTCCTTCTGAGGGGGGTGAAAAGATAAAACTCAAGGAGCAGATCGTTGTTGGGAAGGCATCCATGGAGAAGGATAATGCAGCCAATCAGCTACATTGAACTTTGATGAGTCTGATATTTATAGTCTTTTTCGTACTAATCTGAGCTACTTTTCTCTTGCCATAGTTCACAAATGCTTATATTTCTCTTATTCACAAATCTCGCATGAATTGCACTTTTTGCCCTTTGTGGTGCGCAATTGCGCTATGTTTTGTCGGGAGTAAGCATTTGGTGCTCCCCATGGATGTTTGCATTTCTTTTCTTACTTTTTGTGTGTGCTAGAGGCTTGCGCCCTAACTGGTGTATGATGTGTAGGTGGGTAGATCTCCTATGATGCTAAGGTTCTTTACTATAGGAACCACACAGTCATGCATTTTTCTTCACGCACTATCAGTGAGATCGTGCGATCCCTACAACTCTATTTTCTAGTGATCTGCCTCGGGCTATGTGATTTGCTCGTGCATGAGATTTTTTTCCCGTGCATGACCAAATAGCACGACCTCGTCTTTTTGTCTTTAATTTTATTTAATTATCGGCCATGCATTTTTTTCACGCACGATTGGATTCAACCGTACGTGAAGGAAAACACATGATCTGCTTGTTTTGCCTAATTTTCAATGATCTGTCACTAACCTGCGATTTGTTCTTGCACTAGATATTTTGCCTGTGTGTGATCAAAAAAGCACGGTCTCTTGCTTAACCAGGCTTAGCGATTTTTCTACGTTAAATTTTGCATGATTCATGTATGGTCACGCGTTCGAACGTGCGTGACCATTTTCTAACATGTTTTTCTATTTAAGCCACATGATTTGCCCTACTCGAAGGACTTCTTTATTTCCGCAATATACTACCGTTGAAACCCTAAGGGAGAGATCCACCTTCTCCTTCTTGTACCTTCCATGAGGACTTTGCCCAAGGCCTCCTCCATCATCCAAGAGCATCATAGGAGGGGATTCTAGATGACTTTTATGTTTCCGCAGTTACATCCCTTGTTTGTGATTATTTTATCTTCTGTGCTTTCCTCTTATGAGGGTTACATGTTTATCTCTTCTTCTTATATAACAATGACTTCTCAAATGGTCGAAAACATCAACCACTTTGTGTTAGAGCACTTTTTTGAGGTGATGACATGACATCTCCTTTTTGTGCTTTTGCTAATTTGAAAACCCGTCTTTCTATGTCTTGCAACGATATACAAGACGATACCGTTTAGTGAGGTCATCTCATATAACGGTATTCTACTTAGTGTTAGAGTTCTTTGGACTTATCCAGAGTCCACTCCTTTATTGAGTTTGACTGTATAAGATCAACTATGGAGCCTACATAGTTCACAACATTTTTTGCATCAATTAAAACTTGTACTTATCATTGTATGGATGACGTCTCCAAATCAGGTATATTGTGGGCAATATACCTAATAAAACCCCCAGTTCTTAGGATCGAAAACTAGCTCTGATACAAAATTTTAATACCCTGCCTGTCCTGAAGAATATGCAAGCAGGTTTGGTCTAAACCCCACACCATATTAAATAAACAAACTAAGGAGTTACGAAATGAAACATCAAATCAACTTATTTAACTCAGTAAAGTAAACAAAAGCATTTATTTTAATTAACAACATTAATGTCCATTACAACAAAAGGAATAAAATACATACACAAATATTTTGGTCTTAAGACTTCATAAACTAATGTACTACAATGTTTACATAACAATATGGTTTACATACATCAGCAAGCAGGTCGATAATACATGAAAATAGTGAACACAACACTTAGTCCTTCGAGGGCCAGCACAGCAAAAGTGCTTCAACAAGCTATTTTCTCTCAACTCACCAGTACTCGCACAAGTACATTCCACCAAGACATAGGAAAACAAAACATTGATCATCATTAACTGGCCACATTTTTAATGACCCCACCACATTCTTGAGGTGGTGGTACTCATTCCCAATAAGCAAGCAATATATAAGTATAATATTGCATAATCACCACAAATGTTGACACACATAACTACGTGTTTTGTGCTCTCATGGCACACTTTCGGTGTACTTTCCGAGTCCCACCTCCACCCTAAGTATAGTAAACTTATATGGATAATTTGAGCGATTGTCGATAATCAAGCTATTACGCTTCCAAAACATTCTTTTCCTAAAAATTAAACGGTGCACCAAGGAGAAACTTCTTAACCGACTAGCATGGGATAGGTTCGGATGAGTGATGCTCGTACTGAAACCACCAGAATCACACTATCAAAGTACAGGTACGACATCATCTCGACTCGTTTATATGATAATAAATACCTCGACTCATTTACATGATAATCAATGCTAGTCAAAGCAGGACTTTTTACTTCTAATGTTACGCACCCTTTCCTTGGGACCTAGGCTTCACACCAAACAACAAAGCTCATTTGTTTTTACTAAGAGAGTTATCGCTGATGATTCGTCGGGCGATATCAACAGAATAGTATTTTTGTCACAATCTCATGTATTTTCTATAGTTGGCCTCTACTACTCCCTATAGCACCCTATAACACCCAAAACCCCAAAACAATATATAATTTCCATGGAGACTTCACTGACATGTAAATTAAATATTACCAATCCAGACCAAGCTATCGCAGATTGGCTTCACATAGCATGCCTACTTCCGTACATCGATCCAGACTCTATATGTAATATCATTCAGGGATGCACAACATCGACCCATTGAAAAAAAACACTTCCCACAAATTAGTGTAGGTGCTCTCAAGCAAATATGTTATAGAAACATGGATTAGTGTGTCAAATCACTAGAAGGAAAGATCGTTACCCTTAACGATCGCTTCAGCATCATGAACACGCATTTGATTCGAATGGAAACACTCACGGTGCTTTTCTCTCTGTGGATATACCTTTAGCCCATAAATCCGAGCATAGAAGCTCCTTTAATGACTGAATTAAGCCTTATTTTTCTTCCTCCTCTCTTTCCCTTTCTTGTTTCACTTTGATTTGGAGAGAGAAGATTGAAAAGTAATATGAGAAGAGAAGTGAAACCTTACTGCCTTATTACCCATGGGGTTAATCCTAGCCCTCAGATCTCAAAGCTAAATAGAATGGATGGCCATAATTAAATTTTAGATTCTAACTTAAGGGCTATCACTAGAGATATCCACTATCATTGGGTGATATCTTAGGTGTGTGTGGCGGACCTTAACAATAGTCTCTTAATGACTACCTCGCCGCTTAACAACTAGGTGACATGTAACATGCTATCGCCTACGATATCAAACTATCACTAGCATTAACTAACTTAGTCGACTATATCGACTGATTTTACGACTGCATCGGCTCCATCATTTTGTCGACTGCATCAGCTACATCATTTTTTACCTACTTTATCGACTTGACCACTATTGTCAGCGACATCTCACTATTATCTAGTGATAGTGTCAACAACCAGGAACTTGTTGTTTTTCAATGTTTGAGAAAATTGGAGTGTTACATCTTGTCTGTATATCAGGATCGGGGTACACTCCCTAGGTCACGCATGTGAACTGGGGGCGCGTAGTTGGAAAAAATCAGCAAAATTACTTACAACCTTAAAAACATAAAATAATCTAAGTTAGCACAAGATTTACAAAAAGAAACTAATTATAGGCTCAAAATTAATATTAATATATATTTATATAAGTAAACTAATATTTTTGCCCTAATAAATTAAACAACCTAATCTTCATCAGAGGCTAATGTTGGGTACATTATCCAATGTCCCTGATTTGAAGAAACAATTTATGTCAAAAATATAGATAAGTATGTATTTGATTTGTATTTGTGTTTACTGTGCAGGAATATAGCAGAAAGCTATCATTTAGTTCTGAAAATATTTATATTTGATGTTTATTTATCTAAGTACAAATGCGTTGAGACAGAACACTTCACTCGATTAATGTGGAAAAGTGCGCTGAGACACTTCAATTCAGCCAAGTAAAATGCACTAAGTAAACTTAACTCGCTCAACTCATTTCTTAGGACTCGGATTTTCTACTAAAGATGTGTTGAGTTACTTCAACTCACTCGACGCATTTTTCTAGAACAAGATTCGAGTCATCCAATCCTTTCTTAACATGTGTTCATCCACTCAGTATAAGGTTTATATATCAAAGCAAGCCGCTCGAATGCGTTGATGTAATCAGAATTAAAATAATATGCCATATCAGCAAGCACTGATAAAAACTAATGGAATCTCTGGAAACACATTCTTGACGTAACTATCACCGCTTTCCAAAATAGAATATAGCCATTGGGAACCTACTATATATAGATGGAGACGAATCAATTCATAGACGATGGGACACAAAAATTCAAGGATATAAAAAGAGAAGTTTCCAGAATTGAGCATCAATTGATCAAGTGCCTGAGCAACTCTCTTAAGAACAAAAACTCGCTTAGATCATTTCCACCAGATATGCTCTAAGAGATTATCAAGAAATACTTCCCTCATCTTCAGCTTCTAAATCTGATTCATCCACAAATTAAAGAAGGGAAAATTATTTCTCCATTGATCTACATTAACAACACAGGCCCAAGCCTTATTGAAGAATTGTCTGTTTTTTGTGTTGTTGACATCGGTAATAGACTCAAATTGTTTTTTTTCATTAGTCTATAAGTTGTTACATAAACAATACAACCATTTCTTATAGGATCTTTTTTGATCTAAGAGTAAGGCTATTTTTTCCTGAGGTAGGACTTGTTTAGATTTGAGTTTGTAAGCCTAAATTACAAAGGCTGAGAGGTAGGGCTGGTGTTTAGCCTGAGTGTAGGGTTCTTGTGTAAACCTGAGGTGGGTGATTTGTCTACATCTTTTAGGTTGGACTGTGCTATAGTCTGAATGTAGGATCCAGGTGGGATTTGAGTTGTCAGATCAATTGTGATCTGAGTTTCTAGAGGAGATAGCCGAAGCTAGTTCTCTGCTAGATAGGCAAAGGGGGGATTGGATGTACCTAAGATTGGAGAACCACTATAAAATTCTCGTATGTTGTGCCTGTGATCTTTATTGTTCTAACAATTTGTGCTATCTTCAAGAAATCTGTTCAAAAATCAAAAGAATCCAAAAGAACCTATTAACCCCCCCCCCCCCTCCCCACCCATCTAAGTGATTCTACCCTATATTAGTCTTTCAAGTTGTATAAAGGCAGGTTCGTTCACATTAGACTTAACAGTCCTAACAACTCTCCAAGAAGGTAGCAATTCCAAACATAGTGTCTAATGGAGATAAACACAAGAAGCTTGGTTCCATGAAAATTCCCATCTACAATAAAGAGAATTTTGGTATATGAAAAAAGGGTGAAAGTCTTAAATTTCATGTATAGCTAAATCACCTAGGGGGTGAATTGGTTTCCTAGACTTTGTGACTATCTATTGCTTTTATCTATTTTAGGGTCTGTAGTGATTTAGTTACTTTTTCTTTCAAAACAATCACACAAACAACACAACAATTTCATATTGGTTCCCCAGATTATGGGTATATCCACTTTCCCTCCCACCTTTCTAATAGCTTATTAGTCAAGGCACTTCTCCAATCTCTACTCCTAAGAGCTTACAACACGATCCTGCAGGACCACTCAGTCTCCTCCAAGACCTACAGCTCGGGCACACAACCCTATAACTCAGTGATCTAAAGATCACCTACCTCAGACCCGAAGGATCTACAATTCAAGCTGGGAGGACCGCCCTACCTCAGAGAGAATGACTCTCCTAAAGCTCAAGCACAAAGGCCCTACCATAGAATAAAAGGATCCTACAACTCAAGCACAAGTGCCCTACAACTCAGAGAGAATGACTCTCCTACCTCAGGCTCAAAAGCCCTACCTTAGATCCAAACTGGATTATACTCTCAGGCCAATGCCCTACCTCAGGAACACATGCCCTACACTCAGATCTACAACTAGATCCTACACTCGACCTTTATATATTCAGGCCTACACCTCAAATCCAAAAGAATCCTACAAGATGAGAAAGAGTATGTTGTTGATTTGACTCCAGAGAAATATTCCCTGAGTTTAACTTCCTGAGCTAAGATAAACTCAGCCCTATCTTCTTCAGAGCACCAAGAATAGATCTTCAAGGTTGTTCTGCTTGTGTTGAGAAGTACCATACAGAGCAGCAGCTTTGAACTTGTTCTACTTCTTCTTCCCTTCATAGACTGAGTAGAATCAGCCCAGTCTTCTTCTTCTTCACAGCTTACAGAAAATGTTCTTCAGAAATGTTCAGCTGTAACTGTGAAGTGGTTACAGCTAGGGTTAGCCTTTGATGCACCTTCTTTCTCAAAGATTCACTCTAAACTTGTTGTTGACGGTGAGATGACAACAGTAAACTTTTATTTTCTTCCAGTTACTGCAGCTAGGGTAGAACCTTGTTGTGATAAGTAAAGTTTGTTTTAAAGAAGATAGATTTGGTTTTATATAATCTTTTACGTATATAAGTCTATCTCTTTTTTACTTACTTATATCCTGTGGATTAAGGCAAGAGTACCTATCGCATAGGAGTATAGTATTTTATAGAAAATATCAAGGTCATATTTTTCCTAGGATCGGTGTTAATTATTCTACTTTTTAGAACGGACTATTATTTTATCGAACGAACGGAGTGGAGTTTATATTTAAAAACTAAAGATAGAAAAATATATATACGTTATTTTATTAAGATAGGGACTTAGAAGGTAGTCCTCGATTTCAGAATTACTTTGAGAGAATATTAATTCAGCTATTAAAGAACAACTTTATTTCTTAATTATCTAACTTCACGAGAGGGTCCCTTTGGTAGCATCACTGACTCGAAAGTACGACCGGGAAGGCTTGCGTTTAAACGGGTTAACGTAAACGTAGTGTCTCGTCACCTGGTATGTGATCAATTAACAGAAAACCCTAGTTAGAATAACTAGAAAGTAGAGTTGAAATAGTTGAAAATAGTATCCAGCCCAGAGCTCATCTTGATCAAGTGCTAAGGGTTCTTAGCCTCTTCTCAGGATGGGGGCGGTATAAAGTACAGAAAATAATATCTACCTATCTATCTCAATCCAGGATTTAAGCTTTCGCTTCACCTTTGTTTTTGGGATAGGGTAGTAAAATTTTACAGAGCTTCCGCACTATCTTAATCCAGGTCATAGGCTTTCGCCTCGCCCTTCATTCGGGATAGTACGAAATAATAAGGTTTTGAAAATAGTTTTGAATGCAGTTTCACGCTATCTTAATCCAGGACATAAGTAGAGCTTCGCCTTTCATTCGGGATAGTATGAGAAAATAAAGGAAAGTAAAACTGAAAATAAAGTAGTAAAGTACTCAGAATTAAAATTGAAAGAGTCTATTTTATAAAGTCCGAAATTATTACAACTTTTTAAAAAGCAGAAAATAAAGCTGAAAAAATTACAACTTACAGAACTTTAGAATACTTGAAAGCTACTACCAGTTCCTTGTCAGAGAGCTGGGGAGTCCTAATAGTTCTTAAGGAAGCTGCTGGAGTTCGAATAATTCTACTCAGCTCTGCCCCTCTATTTATAGAAAAAATTGCTTTTGGAAAAGCACTTTTGGAAAAGTTGCCAAACAGCTTATGGAAAAGCTGCCAAATAGCTTTTGGAAAAGCTAAAAATCAGCTTATGGGACAGCTGGCTATTGGATAGCTTGACACGTGGCGGCTTGGATAAGGATAGAGCACACTTGGCAGCTGAGTTGGCTGGATGGATAAGGATGGCGGGTCGGGCTGGCAGCTGGCGGGTCGGGCAGGCAGGTAGCTGGCGGGTTGGGCAGGCAGGCAGCTGGCGGGTCGCGGGCTGGCGGCGGGTTGTAGGTAGCTGGCGGGTCGGGCTGGCAGCTGGCGGGTCGGGCAGGCAGGTAGCTGGCGGGTAGGGCAGGAATAAATCCATTCAAAAATTGCGCTGGCCTGGTTTCGATCCCAAGCAACCAGAGAGAATAACTAAACACCACTCTACTAAGCCAACTGATCATTTCTGTCAAATACAGAAACATTATATATATATTATGTATTTCAGGATTTATACATATTGAATAAGTAATAAAAGTATAAAATTATATATATTTTCAAGCATATATTATATATATAATTTTTCAAGCATATATAAATATTTTGTTATTATATATATATTTTGTTATAAAATTCCAAGCATATATCAATATTATATATACATTCAAATCTAATACATATATTCATATGATAAAATAATGTTTTAATAGTTTTTAAGTTTTTTTATTATTATTATTATTATTTACATGTATAGATATAGTTTTATAGAGTATGTATTTTTATATATACCTTTATCTAATATAGTTAATATATAGGTTTAATATTAACTTTATATATATACATAAAATGATATATTAATTATATATATACTTTTATTATTATACGCTATGATTATCATTATTATTAAATAATATAATTATTATTATATACTAAATACTATAATTATTTTATTATTAATATATATATATTATATACTATATGAAAGTAGTATAAATATTTATATTATTATCATAACTTTACTATTAATATTTATTATAATAGTTATAATCTACTTTTATTTTTATTTTATATATAAATATTATATACATACAACAATTATATATTTTATTTAACTTATATCTAAACAACGTATATTTGTTATAATATATTATTGAATTTCTAAAAATATTTATTTAGAGAAAAAAAACATTTATTCAATAATTTACATAAAATATTACAAATTATATTAAGAAATTAAACTAAAATGTATACCAAAATGTTTATAAATAACTACTCATCAAATACCCCCATACTTAATTTTTGCTATTCTAGAGCAAATATAGAGTTGAGTATATTTACAAGTTATGAAATTTTCTATTTACTATCAATTTAATTCTTCAAGATAAAACAAGTATAAACATCTGGTGAATAAAGAGTTAAATGCTATCGTATATATATATCATTGATACAAGAGTTAGAATTTATAGCCATAAAAGTTTTTGAAAACAAATAGTAAGTATATATTAAAATCAGATATAACAAAGATAGATTGGTTTTATGACTACTATATCTTGCATGAGATATGTTGAAAAAGTACAACCTATTAAGTATGCTCTCTCAAAATTTTAAGCAAAATTAATTCAATTTTGTAGTGGTTTTAGGGGATAATAACTTGGTGGTTTTGCCCATACAGAGGCTTTGAATGCAGGAGGTGATGAATTTTATCCTCTCACCTTTTTTTCATATTCATGCATTGTTACAACTATTTTAGGAAAAGATTTTCCAAAATAGAAAAACAACTTTGCAGAATTGACTTTTGAATTAATCCAATGCATATGTTTAGGAGCACATACTCCATTTCATATGGTCTTTTAACATTTATTGGATGCCTATGTTCACGGAATATTTTATTCCCATGGACATAAGATCTTTTCTTTTCTAGGAGCACATACTCCTAGATGCTTGCGTGCATAAAGAAACATGCCAAGCGAAATAGTCGGTAGGGTTGTAAAATAATTTTGATAAAAAATTTTGAGAGCAATGGTAATAGCATGATATTTTCTATATTGTAACAAGATTGAAGTAATGATAATTACAATCTACAATTGTTTGGTGAACATAATATGTTTGCTTCTATTGTATATATATGTATTTCCTTTGATATTGAAAGCAGGCTTGCTAAAAAACTAACTCCGTTTATAATGAAATTTTACAAGGTAGTGTTTACAAGTGTATTCCGGATATTTATATCTATCTAGTTAAGAGAAGGAGTAGTAAATTTGAAAATTGAATAATTTGCATTTTTGATCAACTCAGATTTTTTTGGAATATATTTACATAGTATGGTTTTTGAAAATTTTGACTTGTTTTGGATGAGTACTAAAATAAACAATGCTTTTATTTTAAAGGAAAAATATAACATAAAAGTGATAAAAACATATTGCAGCTAAAAGCACCCCATACTTATGTTAGGCATAGGTATGAAGTGAAAAATATGTACAGAATATACAAAAGCATAAAGGATGGAAATATACAAGGTAATTTATATTTCGAGGTTATGGAGTAGTGTTAGGGTTTCAGGTTCTTTTTGAAAAGGGTCCCCAGTAAAATATAGTTTTAAACGGTGCCCGTTTACTTTGAAAGTTCCTAGTTCAGGGTGAGAAATAAGAACGGTCCCATATGGCCAGGTTTGTTTAACATTATAGGGTCCGGTCCATCGGGATTTTAATTTTCCTAGAAATAATTTAAGGCGTGAGTTATATAGTAGGACAAGATCACCTGGTGAAAAAGATTTTGGAAATTTAATTTTCCTATCATGATAAAACTTAGATCGCTCTTTATAAAATTTATTATTTTCATAGGCGTTTGCACGTCATTCCTCAAGTTCATTGAGTTGAAATTTACGTTGTTCGGTGGCTAAGTTTGTATCTAAGTTAAGAAATTTTAGCGCCCAATATGCGCGATGTTCTAATTCTACAGGTAGGTGACATGCTTTTCCATATACTAAACGATAAGTTGTACAACCGATCGCAGTTTTGAATGTTGTACGGTAGGCCCAAAGTGCATCATCTAATTTGAGGGACCAATCTTTTCGATTGGTATCTACAGTTTTTTCTAATATACGCTTTAGTTCTCTATTGACTACCTCCACTTGGCCGCTTGTTTGGGGGTGATAAGCGATAGCGAGTTTATGAGTAACTCCATATTTGGCTAACACTTTAGCCATCTGGGTGTTACAAAAATGAGTACCTCGATCGCTAACTATAGCCCTAGGCGTGCCAAAACGTGAAAATAAGGTTTTCAGAAATTTAACGACGACTCTCGAGTCAGCAGTGGGTAAAGCTTGCGCTTCAGCCCATCGTGAAACGTAATCGACCGCTACTAAAATATAACGATTTTTAAAAGAAGGAGGTAAAGGGCCTACAAAATCTATGCCCCACAGATCAAAAATTTCACATTCTAAGTAAAAGTTTTGGGGCATTTCATCCCGACGGGAAATGTTACCTGACCGTTGGCAGCGGTTGCAAACACTTACCAATTTTTGAGCATCCTTGAATAAAGTAGGCCAAAAGAATCCTGCTTCAAGGGCTTTACGTGCAGTCCGGTTGGATTGATAGTGTCCGCCGGTTGGTCCTTCGTGGCAGTGCCGTAGTATGTTTAGTCCTTCCTCGTTCGAAATACATCTTCGAATTACTTGGTCGGCACAGACTCTGAATAAATACAGGTCTTCCCAAAAGTAGTTTTTTAAGTCAGAAAAGAATTTCTTCTTTTCTTGAATTGTAAAAGCTTTTGGAAGGACTCGGGCTACTAAATAGTTAGCCAAGTCTGCGAACCAAGGAGTAGAAGAGTTGGTTACCTTTTCGAGTGCGAGGAGACTTTCTTCAGGGAATTTATCTTCGATGTCGGCTTCCACGAGTGTATCTGTTGCAGCATTTTCTAGTCGAGAAAGATGATCGGCTACCAAATTCTCTGCGCCTTTCTTATCTCGGATCTCTAAATCAAATTCTTGTAATAAGAGAATCCAACGTAATAAACGGGGTTTTGCATCTGCCTTAGTTAGTAAATTTTTTAAGGCAGAATGATCCGTAAAAACTATAACTTTCGATAGCGTAATATAAGATCTAAACTTATCAAATGCAAATACAATCGCCAGTAGTTCCTTTTCCGTGGTCGTGTAATTGGTTTGTGTAGATGTGAGAGTTTTACTTGCATAATAGATAGGATGAAAATATTTGTCTACTCGTTGTCCTAAGACAGCTCCTACCGCATAATCACTCGCATCACACATGATCTCAAAAGGAAAGGACCAGTCTGGGGCTACTAAAATAGGAGAGTTGATAAGTTTGTCTTTAATAATATTGAATGCTACTAAGCATTCACTATCGAATATAAATGGGGCTTCTTTTTCTAATAAATGAGTTAACGGTTTTGTTATTTTAGAGAAATTTTGAATGAACCGTCTATAGAAACCTGCATGGCCTAAGAAACTTCGAATAGATTTTACATTTGTTGGAGGAGGAAGTTTTTCAATTATTTCTATTTTGGCCTTATCGACCTCAATTCCCTGGGAAGAAATTTTATGACCGAGAACTAAACCTTCGCGGACCATAAAGTGGCATTTCTCCCAGTTTAACACTAAATTCGTGTCTTCACAGCGTTGAAGAACACGAGCGAGGTTATCTAAACACGTATGGAATGAGTCTCCAAATACGGAGAAATCATCCATAAACACTTCCATAACGACCTCTACTAACTTGCCGAAAATAGCTAGCATACATCTTTGAAATGTAGCTGGCGCATTACAAAGTCCAAATGGCATTCGCCTATAGGCGAAAGTACCAAAGGGGCAAGTGAACGTAGTTTTCTCTTGGTCTTCAGGGGCTATAGGAATTTGTAAATACCCTGAATAACCATCAAGAAAACAATAATATGAGTGACCCGAGAGTCGCTCTAATATTTGATCTATAAACGGTAGTGGAAAGTGATCTTTACGGGTGGCATCATTTAATTTTCGATAGTCGATGCACATCCTCCAACCCGTAATAGTACGTGTTGGAATTAGTTCATTATTAGCGTTTGGTACTACCGTTATACCGCCCTTCTTAGGGACGACTTGTACGGGACTAACCCATGTGCTATCTGAGATTGGATAGATAATTCCTTCGTCTAATAATTTCATTACTTTAGCTTTTACGACATCCTTCATATTAGGATTTAAACGTCTTTGGGGCTGGATAGATTTACGAGGGTTATCTTCCAAAAATATTTTATGCGTACAAAAAGATGGGTTGAGTCCTTGGATATCAGAAATTTGCCATGCTAATGCATGACGATGTTGTTTTAACACTTCTATTAATTCAGACGTTTTCTTATCATTTAATTCGGCAGAAATGATAACAGGGAGTTTAGATTCAGCTTCAAGGAAAACGTATTTTAAATGTGCAGGAAGTGTTTTCAGCTCGAGGGTTGGTGGTTTTTCATATGAATTTGGAGTTTTTAAAGTTGTAGAAGTTAAGGATATAAAAGGTTCTAAAGGGTCATCGGTAGGCATTTCATTTGAAATGGGTAAGTCTGCCAAGTCCGATTCTTCTACAGTCATTGAAAATAAATTAGAATAGGGAAAACCATTTTCCTCAAAAGAGGCTTCCGCAAGGTAGCAGGAATCGTCATTTATTAAAGAGTTTTTCATAGAGGGATCTATATCGATAGTAACTTCGTCATCTCCTACTCGTAAGAGAAGTCTACCATTACTTACGTCTATTATCGCGCGAGAGGTTGCGAGAAAAGGACGACCGAGAATTATGGGAACATCGGCGTCTTCCTCTATGTCAAGTATAACAAAGTCTACCGGGAAGATAAACATGCCTATTTTGACCAGAACATCCACTACTATCCCTATTGGATATTTAATAGAACGATCTGCTAACTGGATGCTCATTTTAGTTGGGCTGGGGTTACCTAATCCTAGTTTTTGAAAGAGCGAGTCGGGTATTTAATTTATGCTAGCACCTAAATCTGCTAACGCATCTTTTATTAATAGATTACCGAAGAGACACGGGATAGAAAATCGTCCCGGATCGTTTAATTTTGGGGGTAATTTATGTAATAAAACGGCTGAACATTCGGCGTTAAGGAAAACTCTCGAAATATCTTCAAGTTTCTTTTTATTTGAAAATAACGCTTTTAAATATTTTGCGTATTTATGCATTTGTGCAATTGCCTCGCAGAAAGGTATATTGATTTGAATTTGTTTTAGCATTTTTAGAAAATTTTTATATTGTTCATCTTCTCGTTCATCTTTTAATTTAGATGGATAAGGTAAAACAACATGTGGGGAAGAAATTCGCGGGGATTTAGGAGGCAGAGTCGTAACGGGGAGTGGTGTAGGAGGGCTAACCTTAGCTTCTTTTTCTACCCTAACGGGTGGTGGTAGCTCTCTGCCACTTCGTAGTTTGACGGCTTGTCAACTTGATGGGTTACTGGAATGGCCAGTATCCCGTGGATTTGGTTCCGTATTTCCTGGCAAATTACCAGGTTGGCGTTCCGATAGCATTTTTGATATTTGTCCAATTTGTGTTTCTAAGTTTTTAATTGATCCGGTCAGGTTCCGGATATTGGACTCATTAATACTGACATATTTCGTGAATATGTCTTCTATCGGGGTTGGCCTAAATTGGTTCGGTTGTGGTGGTGGTGTTTGTGGTTGTGGGGGTTGTGGTGCAAATCCACTTGGATTTGCAGTCGGAGGGCGTTAAGCATTATTGGGGTTGCTCCATGAAAAATTAGGATGGTTTCTATATCTTGGATTATAAGAATTATTATTCGAGTTAATATTAGGATTATAGGAAGGTCTATAAGAGTTCCCCATATAATCGATTTCTTCAATTACATTATTATTAGGATTCCAAGTAGTTGAGGTGGAGGAAGCAGTTATTCCTGCCAATTGTTTAGTTAAATTTTCTACTTGGAGTGCTAAAGTAGAAGAAGTGTCGAGCTCATATATCCCAGCTTGTTTAGGGCGTGACCTTGGCACGTTCCACTGGTACGCGTTCATGGCCATTTCCTCAAAGAGGGTTTGAGCGGCCTCGGGGGTTTTGTTATTGAGCGTGCCCCCAGAGGCAGCATCAATGGCTTGTCTGGTTTGAATATTCAATCCATTATAAAATATTTATACCTGGAGCCAAGTTGGTAGTGCGTGATGTGGACACCGATGTAGATATTCCTTAAAACATTCCCAAGTCTCATAACGAGACTCGGACTTGCCTTGCACAAAGGAAGAAATATCCGCACGCAGACGTGCGGTTTTTGCAGGTGGAAAATACTTTGTAAGGAATTTTTCGGTCATTTCGGCCCAAGTGGTAATAGATCCTCTGGGAGAGAACCTAGCCACTGTTTGGCTTTCGTTCGTAAAGAAAAAGGAAATAAGCGAAGACGGATGGCATCATCAGTGATGCCATTTATCTTAAATGTGTCGCATATTTCTAAGAAGTTTGACAAGTGCGTGTTTGGATCTTCATCGGGCAATCCATCGAATTGAACAGAATTTTGAATCATTTGGATTATACTCGATTTAATCTCGAAGTTATTATTAGCAATTGGTGGACGAACGATACTAGACCCGGTGTCATCTAAATTAGGTCGTTTATAATAAGTCATGGTCCTTTGGGGGACCACCTCTGGCATTTGTTGTTGCTCTGCTGCCATTTCTTGAACGTGTGCGGTGCCTACGGACTCTTCCAGATTTAATACGAGCTCTTGATTCAGAGACCGGAGGCGCCTGCGAAAGGTGCGTTCGATTTCAGGATCAAGTCCAAGAGTTAAATCAGATGGAGTTCTGCGGCTCATACACTAAAAAAGACTTTTGTATAAAAAAAAACTAAGTAAAAAAAAACTAAGTTACAAAAACACACAAATACAAACACACAAAAAGACTTAAAACGGAAAATAACTAAAAACAGGTTGTTTTTATTTTATATAAAACAAGTTTTTTATACAAGGAGTTTTATAATAAAAGCAGGTTTTTTATTATAAACTACTTTTTATTTATTTTTTCAAGTTTTATATAAAATACGTTAAATAGTAGGTTAGGTTTTTCTGTTAGAATTCGTTAGTGGTTAATAAAGTTGTTAATAAAAATTTAGGTTTTATAAAAACAAAGTTTTAAATTCAGGGAATTTTATTTTTGTTTTATTTTTATAAAAACTAAGGTTTTTAAATAACAAGAAAAAGAAAAGATAAAATTAATAGCGTTCTTTTATTTTCAAATATTAACACAAATAAACTAATCCCCGGCAACGGCGCCAAAAAGCTTGATAAGTAAAGTTTGTTTTAAAGAATATAGATTTGGTTTTATATAATCTTTTACGTATATAAGTCTATCTCTTTTTTACTTACTTATATCCTGTGGATTAAGGAAAGAGTACCTATCGCATAGGAGTATAGTATTTTATAGAAAATATCAAGGTCGTATTTTTCCTGGGATCGGTGTTAATTATTCTACATTTTAGAACGGACTATTATTTTATCGAACGAACGGAGTGGAGTTTATATTTAAAAACTAAAGATAGAAAAATATATATACGTTATTTTATTAAGATAGGGACTTAGAACGTAGTCCTCGATTTCAGAATTACTTTGAGAGAATATTAATTCAGCTATTAAAGAACAACTTTATTTCTTAATTATCTAACTTCACGAGAGGGTCCCTTTGGTAGCATCACTGACTCGAAAGTACGACCGGGAAGGCTTGCGTTTAAACGGGTTAACGTAAACGTAGTGTCTCATCACCTGGTATATGATCAATTAACAGAAAACCCTAGTTAGAATAACTAGAAAGTAGAGTTGAAATAGTTGAAAATAGTATCCAGCCCAGAGCTCATCTTGATCAAGTGCTAAGGGTTCTTAGCCTCTTCTCAGGATGGGGGCGGTATAAAGTACAGAAAATAATATCTACCTATCTATCTCAATCCAGGATGAGAGAATATTAATTCAGCTATTAAAGAACAACTTTATTTCTTAATTATCTAACTTCACGAGAGGGTCCCTTTGGTAGCATCACTGACTCGAAAGTACGACCGGGAAGGCTTGCGTTTAAACGGGTTAACGTAAACGTAGTGTCTCATCACCTGGTATATGATCAATTAACAGAAAACCCTAGTTAGAATAACTAGAAAGTAGAGTTGAAATAGTTGAAAATAGTATCCAGCCCAGAGCTCATCTTGATCAAGTGCTAAGGGTTCTTAGCCTCTTCTCAGGATGGGGGCGGTATAAAGTACAGAAAATAATATCTACCTATCTATCTCAATCCAGGATTTAAGCTTTCGCTTCACCTTTATTTTTGGGATAGGGTAGTAAAATTTTGCAGAGCTTCCGCACTATCTTAATCCAGGTCATAGGCTTTCGCCTCGCCCTTCATTCGGGATAGTATGAAATAATAAGGTTTTGAAAATAGTTTTGAAAGCAGTTTCACGCTATCTTAATCCAGGACATAAGCAGAGCTTCGCCTTTCATTCGGGATAGTATGAGAAAATAAAGGAAAGTAAAACTGAAAATAAAGCAGTAAAGTACTCAGAATTAAAATTGAAAGAGTCTATTTTATAAAGTCCGAAATTATTACAACTTTTTAAAAAGCAGAAAATAAAGCTGAAAAAATTACAACTTACAGAACTTTAGAATACTTGAAAGCTACTACCAGTTCCTTGTCAGAGAGCTGGGGAGTCCTAACAGTTCTTAAGGAAGCTGCTGGAGTTCGAATAATTCTACTCAGCTCTGCCCCTCTATTTATAGAAAAAATTGCTTTTGGAAAAGCACTTTTGGAAAAGTTGCCAAACAGCTTATGGAAAAGCTGCCAAACAGCTTTTGGAAAAGCTGAAAATCAGCTTATGGGACAGCTGGCTATTGGATAGCTTGACACGTGGCGGCTTGGATAAAGATAGAGCACACTTGGCAGCTGAGTTGGCTGGCTGGATAAGGATGGTGGCTCGGGCTGGCAGCTGGCGGGTCGGGCAGGCAGGTAGCTGGCGGGTCGGGCAGGCAGGCAGCTGGCGGGTCGCGGGCTGGCGGCGGGTTGCAGGTAGCTGGTGGGTCGGGCTGGCAGCTGGCGGGTCGGGCAGGCAGGTAGCTGGCGGGTCGGTCTGGCAGGTAGCTATTAAAGAACAACTTTATTTCTTAATTATCTAACTTCACGAGAGGGTCCCTGTAACGTCCCAATTCGCGCTAGGCCCCTTGATTGCGTATTTGAGTCAAGGGGGCTGTGGTGAGCCCAATGGGGGTGTGGGTGAACAGGTGCGAACGTATGGGAAATGAGGAAAACAAGGCAAAACGGTGATTTTGGCCGACACGGGGATGGACACGGCCGTGTCCATACCCGTGTGCCTCATGCCAATATTAAGTTTCAAGTCAGAGAGGTACACGGGTATTGGGACACGGGCGTGTCCCTACCCGTATGCCGAGGACACGGGTCGAGACACGGCCGTGTCTCTACCCGTGTGCCGCAACCCTGACCCGGCGGAAAGATGTTCTGGGATGAACACGGCCCTAAACACGGCAGGCGACACGGCCGTGTCACCTGAACACGGGTAGGAACACGGCCGTGTGCCTACCCGTGTCTGCGGTGTATAAAAAGGAAAAAGTTGTGAAACCCTAGCATTTCATCCCCTTTCTTCAGCCCGAAATTTCTGAGGGAGTTCTCTTGCCTGGAGGAGGAAGAGCTTGCCGGAGCCATCCTTGGAGGAATCGAAACGCCGCCGCCGTCAAGGGAAAAACAATGCCGCCGCGAAGGAGTGCGAGGCTCATGGCCGGCCATGGTGGTACCGCTGGACTTGAGGTGAGCTTTCTCCCCTCTCCCTTGGTGCTAGATCTGTAGTTATTTTAGGAGAGACATCGACTCCATAGAGTCTTGATGGTGAGGAGGAGAGTTCTTAGGATAAGCCATGCCTAGGTTTTCTAGGCTTAGTCTCCCTCAACCTTCTCATCATTCAAAGTGGAGATGAGAGGGGTTTTGGTTGAGGGTTTGGCTTTGAAAGGAGAAATAAGGTTGGGTGTGATTTCTGGAGAAGTTTATGCGAGGTCATTGCAAGGAAGAAGATGAACGGATGTCGTTCATCTCGCCTTAAGATGCGTGCAGAAATCTGATTTCTGCACGCGGCGACCTTCGTGGCCAATTTCAGAGGTGTTTTGGCCAGATCTGGGTGATCGACTCAACACGAAAGACGTAGCTCTTGAAATTACCTTTCCAACGAGTGGTTGCACGTTTCCATGCGATACCTGTAGCCACGGGAAAGCGGGTTCGAGTCCGCTGCGTTCGGTAAAATCCTGTACAGGAAACTGTTTCCTGCACGTATTCGAGTTGAATTTCTGGTATGTTGCGACCAGATCTGGGCGATTGACTCAACATGAAAGTCGTAGCCCTCGCGAATACCTTTCCAACGAGGTGTTGAACATTGTGATCGGATTCCTGTAGCTCCGGGAATCCCAGTTTTAGTATTGGACTATCCTATGTTAGTGCACTTGTTAATTTATAATGTTAGCACTCTTGCAATGGTTGTGATTTGCTCATTTGTTATCTTGCTCCCATATATTTATAATGCTGTAGTTACTGTAATTTAGCATGGTTACTCGTTTGGTTGTGTAATAAGGAATAACCACGTATTGGTAGAGAAATGGATTGGATGAGAAGGCTAGAAATTAAGAGTTGAGATTGGTATATAATATATTTATATAGTTTGGTGTTGAACATATCTATTATGCGAAGTGTTGAGGTGAATTCATTGAATAGATGGGCGTGAATATGATGAACCCTATATGAAGAGTATTTTGTAACCGTAATCCGAGCCCAAGGGGTTTATTAACAACCGATGCTTAGAGTTGTAGCCTCCCTACGGGTAGCATCGAGTGAGTTGTTTGGGGAATGTGATGTGCGACGATTCATCGTGTCGCGATATTGAGATAATGACTGTGGCAGGTCTACGGGTTCGCCAGTCGTCACACCGATGGGAGCCAATGGGTAGACCTTGGGCGGTAGGGTTAGATACTTGGTGTCCATAACCCGAGATCTCCTCCGCGCCATGAGAACGGTTGGGCTTGCACCTCGTGCGTTTCCGAGGTTCCATCCGGTTCGAAATCAAAGGGCAGGTTGGGCTGTGTTCTTGGTGCACATCTACCCAAGACCCCTTCTGAGCCGTAGTACGCATGTGAGCTCCGCTGTTGTGTTCTTAGCGTTGAGGCGTACGGGGGCCTAGGATGGGTAGTGTGATACCACCTAGTAGTGGAGACGCCCGCTCCACTGTCGCCGTCTGGCCACGACGGACGACGCCTGAGAGGTTAGCTACCTGCTCGAAAAGTGGGAACTTCAAGTCTGTGTCGACATAGCAACTTGCATGTGCGTGCGCATGATTCGGTCATAGCATAACATTCATATCATGTCATTCATTGCATACACAAGATCCTCATCGTATAAGTTTGCATGGGCACTCTTATACGATGAGTTACTTTACTGTTAAGCCGATCCTTAACTTATAAGTTTGTATGGGCACTCTTATAAGTTAAGTTACTATTCTGATTACTTATACCTGCTGTCATGTATATAGATATTTGTAGAACTGCTAGTGGTGTAGCGTAGTTTATTCTCCACCATATTTACAGTCACCTGCTTGTTTACTTGCTTATATATATATTGTACTTTTGTTCCTTTCTCCGCCCGGTGCCGAGGAGTCGCCGGGGGAGCGGATGTGAAGCCACTTAGTCTTATGACTAACGATTGCTACGTCTTTCTTTTTAGGAGGAAACCCCGCAGGTAGAGCAGCAACGGACTATGCAGCAGGACAGCCAGTCCCGGACGATAGGACCTGAGGTGGTGGTGCCATCGGCACCGTCAGTGACAGTCATGAGTGTTTTCATGTAGCCGTTTGGCAAAACATTTCTAGACTCTTGTTCTTTTGTACAAGCCTGTTGTGCTTGTTATCTTCCGCTCTTTTGGACTTAAACTTAGCTGTGAATTGAACTGCTTTACTTTTCTGTTATGGTTGGGTTGGCATTGTTTATGTGATATGGATTGTAGCCGGCGGAATAGGCGTCTTATGGTAAAGGCTAACCCGTGTGTTAGTGCTACCGCAAGGCGGCTATTTCCGGCATAAGACTCCCCTCGTGCCGTGTGTTGTGTTCCGGGAGGGGGGTCTTACAAATGGTATCAGACTTAGCCGATCTTCAACTAGAGCAGTCATGTAACAATGGGCCACTCCCGTTCGATTAGTCGGTTTGGGGACAAACCGACTTAGCGGAAGCAGTGGTGTGCCCATATGTAATTCGCACTAAGTTATCCAACTTTGACATTAGTTTTAGCCAACCTGACCCTAATTTGTACCTTGCGTATAGGTCCCAGCGCAGGTGGAGCCGGTTGGGGGCACTCCTACCCCTTCCGTCCCTTCACAATTCCAGCAGTCGGAACTGGGACAAACGCTGTCAGCCATATTGGATGCATTTAAAGCCCAGCAAGCTCCGGTGCAACAACAAGCGCCAGGCTCCAACTGGTTGAGCACCTTCCGTGCCCTGTCCCCTCCTGCCTATCTTGGGACAGAATCGCCGGTGCGCACCGAGGCATGGCTTGATACCGTGCAGGAATTGATGGCTGGCATAAGATGTCCGAACAGTATGGCGGTGACATTGGTAGTGACGCTGCTAGAGCTGCACGCCAAAAGGTGGTGGAAGTCCCTCATGGGCTCCACCTTCCAAGGGCGGTTGTACACGGACATCAGTTGGAAAGAGTTCACCGAGGCTTTTCTGGATCACTTCATCCCTTCTTCTGCTCGGGATGGACTTGAAGAAAAATTTCTGCAGCTGAAGCAGGGATCGAAATCGGTAACAGAGTACCAGAGGGAGTTCCAACACCTCGCTAGGTTTGCCGATTCCTATGATTTGGACGATAGAGGCTACGCGAAGCGCTTCTACAAAGGATTAAGGGACCCCCTGAGGCAGGCCCTTTTGTTTATAGCTGATGGAAGCCTGGCAGAAATCATCGACATGGCAAAGAGACTGGAGGCGGACCACATGGGATGTGGCAAGAGACCTGCGGAAGGAGTAATTGAAGTCGGCCCTAGTAATAGAAGGCGGAATGATCATGGCAGAGGAAGGGGAAACCACAGAGACGGTCGGTGGGTCAACCGGAACTATCGGGTGGAGTACCCAATTCCGCAACCACTACCTTTACCACCACCACCGCAGCAGCAATATTATCAACAACCTGGGGGCCGACGTGAGGTGATATGTTTTGAGTGCAACCAACCGGGGCATGTCCGACGAGTTTGCCCGCGACTGATCGGGGGTGCTCCTATTGCTCCCCCTCCAGTAGCTCCACGGGGGCGAGGGCACATGCGTGGCCGAGGAAGAGGACCACCAGGGAGAAATCAAGGACATGCACGGGAGCATGTATTCGCATTGGATATGACTCAGGTGAGAAATCCGCAGGAAGTCATCACCGGTACGTGCAAAATTTATTAATATTATATGACTTGTTAGATTTACGATACAAATGATACACGCAATTTTGAATGGTGATTACCTTTTTGGAACCTAGGCACTGTCATGGTTAGCGGGAGACCCGCCTATACGTTATTTGACACAGGTGCGTCTCACTCGTTCATTTCGGCGGACTTCGTGAAGGACTTGGAGGGAGTGCAACACTTCACGGGCACTACTCAAAGGGTGCGCCTTCCGGACGGCTCTGAGATGACGTCGTCAGCAAGTTGCGACTTCGACACCCTTATTGGAGGAAAGTTCTTTGAAACTCCGGCTACAGTGTTAAGAATCTCGGAGTTCGATCTCATCCTGGGCATGAAGTGGTTGGACTGGCACCACGCCAGGATCAATTGTGCGGAGAAGCAAGTTATGTTGAGGCATGGAGACTCGGAAGTCATCTTCCAAGGTATTAAATTCGCACCCCGTAAATTATTATCTTCAATCCAAGTTATGAAATCTCATATGGAATGGGACGAGGTCTATGTAATTTGCTTCGAGTTGAAGAAATTGACATTAGAGGTCAAGGATGTGCGGGTGGTGCGAGAATTTCCCGAGGTATTTCCCGAGAAATTGCCGGGACTACCCCCGCATAGGGAAGTGGACTTCCAAATCAAGCTAATTCCGGGTGCCAAGCCCGTCTCGCGAGCTCCATACCGAATGGCTCCGAAGGAACTTGCAGAGTTTAGAGTCCAGCTTCAGGAATTGGTGGAAGCAGGGTTCGTTCGCCCAAGCTCGTCGCCTTGGGGAGCGCCCGTTTTGTTCGTCAAAAAGAAGGATGGCACCCTGCGGTTATGCATTGATTATCGAGAGTTGAACCGGTTAACAGTGCGGAACACCTATCCCCTACCGCGCATTGATGAATTATTTGATCAATTGGTGGGATCGTATTGGTTCTCCAAGTTAGATCTGCGTTCGGGATATTATCAGCTGAGGATACAAGAAGATGACATTCAGAAGACGGCGTTCAGTTCGAGATATGGTTTGTATGAATTCACCGTGATGCCGTTTGGGCTCACAAACGCCCCTTCCGCCTTTATGAGCTTGATGAACAAGGTGTTCGGCCCTTATTTGGACATCTTTGTCATCGTGTTCATCGATGATATCCTAGTCTACTCCAAGACTGAAGCAGAACAAGCCGAACATCTAACTTTAGTGCTGAGGAAGCTAAAGGAGCACACTTTGTTTGCCAAGTTCAGCAAATGCGAGTTTTGGCTTCGAGAGGTCGCGTTCTTGGGCCATGTGATTAGTGGGGCGGGGCTAGCAGTAGATCCGGCCAAGGTGCGGGCCGTGAAGGAGTGGTCGCCATTGAAGTCAGCGGCCGACATACGGAGCTTTCTTGGACTTGCCGGGTACTATCGCAAGTTCGTGAAAGGCTTCTCGAAGATCGCCCTTCCCCTTACTACGCTGACCAAGAAGGGTGTGCCGTTTGAATGGACACCCCAGTGCGAAGCTGCATTCCAAGAGTTGAAGGACAGATTGACGACTGCACCCATCCTAGCTCTTCCATCTGGGAAGGAGGGCTTTCAAGTTTACACGGATGCGTTGTATCAAGGGATGGGAGCTGTGTTGATGCAGAATGGGCATGTGATCGCTTATGCTTCAAGACAGTTGAAGAAGCATGAAGCCAGCTACCCGGTGCATGATCTAGAGTTGGGAGCGGTGGTATTCGCCTTGAAGATGTGGAGGCATTATTTATATGGCGTCCACTGCGAGATCTACTCGGATCACAAAAATCTGAAGTACGTTCACACCCAAAAGGAGTTAAACTTGAGACAGCGGCGGTGGTTGGAGTTCTTGTGCGACTACGAATTCACCTTGAATTACCACCCCGGGAAGGTTAATTCCGTAGCTGATGCCTTGAGCCGAAAGGCACCGGGAACGAGCACGGAATCCCGCTTGATGAGGATGGAGTTAATCCGAACACTGCAAGAGATGGAAATCACTTTGGTCTTTAAGAATCGATCGGAAGAGTATACAGAATATTTGGCCGCGATGAGTATAGTTTGCAACATACGAGACCGGATCCGGACGGAACAAAAGAAGGATGCGGCTTTAACCCCGGCTTTCAAGTCAATGGAGGATGGGACTACGGAAGAATACTCCCTAAAAGATGGCCTCGTCCATTTTCGTGGCCGGCTTTACATCCCCGAAGGTGACAACATTCGGGAGGATATTCTAAAGGAGGCCCATTGCTCCAAGTACTCGGTGCACCCGGGGATCGCGAAGATGTACACCGATTTGAGAAAGACAATGTGTTGGCCGGGCATGAAGAGGGATGTCAAGTACTTTGTTACTCATTGTTTGGCCTGCCAAATGGTGAAGGCGGAGTGCAGAAGCCCCGGTGGAATGCTACAGTCGTTGCCCATCCCCGAATGGAAATTTGAGGACATCTCCATGGACTTCGTCCACGGGTTACCTCGCTCGCGCTCGGGGAATGATTCTGTGTGGGTGATAGTTGACCGGTTGACCAAGGTAGCCCGATTTATCCCAATGAAGAAGGAGGCGCAGGTGGGCGTCCTAGTGCGTCTCTTTGTGGAGCAATTTGTGCGGTACCATGGTGTGCCGAAGACGATCGTCTCCGATCGGGATGGTCGGTTTACTTCAAGAGAATGGAGGGCTGTACAGGCTTATTTGGGCTCGCGCCTTGCCTTTAGCACAGCCTTTCACCCACAAACGGACGGGCAATCTGAACAAACCATCCGAACATTGGAGGACCTTTTGAGGTTGTGTGTCCTAGATAAAGGAGAATCATGGGAGAGGCTCTTACCTCTCGTGGAGTTCTCTTATAATAACAGTCATCAAGCCAGTATTGGAATGGCACCTCATGAAGCTTTGTATGGAAGGAGGTGTAGAACACCCTTGTCCTGGGTGCAAGACGAAGATCCGAAGACATTGGGAAATGAGTATATTGATGACACGGACGCGGTGGTTAGGTTGATCCGGGATCGAATGCTAGAGGCTCAAAGCCGACAGGCAAAATATTACAATGCAAGGCACCGTACGGTGGAGTTTCAAGTGGGTGATGAGGTGTTCCTGAAGATTCGACCGTTGCACGGAGTGTCGCGGGTACGTGGAGTCAAGAAGCTCAGCACAAGGTATGTCGGGCCCTATGTCGTAGTGGAAAGGATTGGCCCTCTGGCCTATCGATTGGAGTTACCACCGGAGCTGGAGAACCTTCACGACGTGTTCCATGTATCGTCGCTTCGGAAGGCTTTGCTGCGGCCTGAACAGTATATCCCCACGGCGGATGGTGCCGTGGCGTCTGATAGGTCTGTGCGACTGGAGCCGGTGCGGATCGTTGATAACGAGATAAGAACCTTGCGCCGAAAAAGTGTTCCCTTGGTGAAAGTGCTATGGTCTAATCATGGGAAGGAGGAGTTCACATGGGAGCCAAGGGATTTGATGTAAGGGCGCTACCCGGAATTATTTACCCCAGGTAAAAATTTTATTTGAAAGCATAGTTCCCTTTTATGTGTTTCACTCCCATAGCCTTACCCTGATTTCGGGGACGAAATCTTTTATTTTGTTTATAGGATTTGTAACGTCCCAATTCGCGCTAGGCCCCTTGATTGCGTATTTGAGTCAAGGGGGTTGTGGTGAGCCCAATGGGGGTGTGGGTGAACAGGTGCGAACGTATGGGAAATGAGGAAAACAAGGCAAAACGGTGATTTTGGTCGACACGGGTATGGACACGGCCGTGTCCATACCCGTGTGCCTCATGCCAATATTAAGTTTCCAGTCAGAGAGGTACACGGGTATTGGGACACGGGCGTGTCCCTACCCGTGTGCCGAGGGCACGGGTCGAGACACGGCCGTTTCTCTGCCCGTGTGCCGCAACCCTGACCCGGCGGAAAGATGTTCTGGGATGAACACGGCCCTAAACACGGCAGGCGACACGGCCGTGTCACCTGAACACGGGTAGGAACACGGCCGTGTGCCTACCCGTGTCTGCGGTGTATAAAAAGGAAAAAGTTGTGAAACCCTAGCATTTCATCCCCTTTCTTCAGCCCCGAAATTTCTGAGGGAGTTCTCTTGGCTGGAGGAGGAAGAGCTTGCCGGAGCCATCCTTGGAGGAATCGAAACGCCGCCGCCGTCAAGGGAAAAACAATGCCGCCGCGAAGGAGTGCGAGGCTCATGGCCGGCCATGGTGGTACCGCTGGACTTGAGGTGAGCTTTATCCCCTCTCCCTTGGTGCTAGATCTGTAGTTATTTTAGGAGAGACATCGACTCCATAGAGTCTTGATGGTGAGGAGGAGAGTTCTTAGGATAAGCCATGCCTAGGTTTTCTAGGCTTAGTCTCCCTCAACCTTCTCATCATTCAAAGTGGAGATGAGAGGGGTTTTCGTTGAGGGTTTGGCTTTGAAAGGAGAAATAAGGTTGGGTGTGATTTCTGGAGAAGTTTATGCGAGGTCGTTGCAAGGAAGAATATGAACGGATGCCGTTCATCTCGCCTTAAGATGCGTGCAGAAATCTGATTTCTGCACGCAGCGACCTTCGTGGCCAATTTCAGAGGTGTTCTGGCCAGATCTGGGTGATCGACTCAACAGAAAAGTCGTAGCTCTTGAAATTACCTTTCCAACGCGTGGTTGCACGTTTCCATGCGATACTTGTAGCCACGGGAAAGCGGGTTCGAGTCCGCTGCGTTCGGGAAAATCCTGTACAGGAAACTATTTCCTGCACGTATTCGAGTTGAATTTCTGGTATGTTGCGACCAGATCTGGGCGATCAACTCAACACGAAAGTCGTAGCCCTCGCGAATACCTTTCCAACGAGGGGTTGCACATTGTGATCGGATTCCAGTAGCTCCGGGAATCCCAGTTTTAGTATTGGACTATCCTATGTTAGTGCACTTGTTAATTTATAATGTTAGCACTCTTGCAATGGTTGTGATTTGCTCATTTGTTATCTTGCTCCCATATATTTATAATGTTGTAGTTACTGTAATTTAGCATGGTTACTCGTTTGGTTGTGTAATAAGGAATAACCACGTATTGGTAGAGAAATGGATTGGATGAGAAGGCTAGAAATTAAGAGTTGATATTGATATAGAATATATTTATATAGTTTGGTGTTGAACATATCTATTATGCGAAGTGTTGAGGTGAATTCATTGAATAGATGGGCGTGAATATGATGAACACTATGTCAAGAGTATTTTGTAACCGTAATCCGAGCCCAAGGGGTTTATTAACAACCGATGCTTAGAGTTGTAGCCTCCCTACGGGTAGCATCGAGTGAGTTGTTTGGGGCATGTGATGTGCGACGATTCATCGTGTCGCGATATTGAGATAATGACTGTGGCAGGTCTACGGGTTCGCCAGTCGTCACACCGATGGGAGCCAATGGGTAGACCTTGAGCGGTAGGGTTAGATACTTGGTGTCCATAACCCGAGATCTCCTCCGCGCCATGAGAACGGTTGGGCTTGCACCTCGTGCGTTTCCGAGGTTCCATCCGGTTCGAAATCAAATGCCAGGTTGGGCTGTGTTCTTGGTGCACATCTACCCAAGACCCCTTCTGAGCCGTAGTACGCATGTGAGCTCCGCTGTTGTGTTCTTAGCGTTGAGGCGTACGGGGGCCTAGGATGGGTAGTGTGATACCACCTAGTAGTGGAGACGCCCGCTCCACTGTCACCGTCTGGCCATGACGGACGACGCCTGAGAGGTTAGCTACCTGCTCGAAAAGTGGGAACTTCAAGTCTGTGTCGACATAGCAACTTGCATGTGCGTGCGCATGATTCGGTCATAGCATAACATTCATATCATGTCATTCATTGCATACACAAGATCCTCATCGTATAAGTTTGTATGGGCACTCTTATACGATGAGTTACTTTACTGTTAAGCCGATCCTTAACTTATAAGTTTGTATGGGCACTCTTATAAGTTAAGTTACTATTCTGATTACTTATACCTGCTGTCATGTATATAGATATTTGTAGAACTGCTAGTGATGTAGCGTAGTTTTTTCTCCACCATATTTACAGTCACCTGCTTGTTTACTTGCTTATATATATATTGTACTTTTGTTCCTTTCTTCGCCCGGTGCCGAGGAGTCGCCGGGGGAGCGGATGTGAAGCCACTTAGCCTTATGACTAACGGTTGCTACGTCTTCCTTTTTAGGAGGAAACCCCGCGGGTAGAGCAGCAACGGACTATGCAGCAGGACAGCCAGGCCCGGACGATAGGACCTGAGGTGGTGGTGCCATCGGCACCGTCAGTGACAGTCGTGAGTGTTTTCATGTAGCCGTTTGGCAAAACATTTCTAGACTCTTGTTCTTTTGTACAAGCCTGTTGTGCTTGTTATCTTCCGCTCTTTTGGACTTAAACTTAGCTGTGAATTGAACTGCTTTACTTTTCTGTTATGGTTGGGTTGGCATTGTTTATGTGATATGGATTGTAGCCGGCGGAATAGGCGTCTTATGGTAAAGGCTAACCCGTGTGTTAGTGCTACCGCAAGGCGGCTATTTCGGGCATAAGACTCCCCTCGTGCCGTGTGTTGTGTTCCGGGAGGGGGGTCTTACAAATGGTATCAGACTTAGCCGATCTTCAACTAGAGCAGTCATGTAACAATGGGCCACTCCCGTTCAGGATTTATACATATTGAATAAGTAATAAAAGTATAAAATTATATATATTTTCAAGCATATATTATATATATAATTTTTCAAGCATATTTAAATATTTTGTTATTATATATATATTTTTTTATAAAATTCCAAGCATATATCAATATTATATATACATTCAAATCTAATACATATATTCATATGATAAAATTATGTTTTCATAGTTTTTAAGTTTTTTTTTTATTATTATTATTATTTACTTGTATAGATATAGTTTTATAGAGTATGTATTTTTATATATACCTTTATCTAATATACTTAATATATAGGTTTAATATTAACTTTATATATATACATATAATGATATATTAATTATATATATACTTTTATTATTATACGCTATGATTATCATTTTTATTAAATAATATAATTATTATTATATACTAAATACTATAATTATTTTATTATTAATATATATATATATTATATACTATATGAAAGTAGTATAAATATTTATATTATTATCATAACTTTACTATTAATATTTATTATAATAGTTATAATCTACTTTTATTTTTATTTTATATATAAATATTATATACATACAACAATTATATATTTTATTTAACTTATATCTAAACAACATATATTTGTTATAATATATTATTGAATTTCTAAAAATATTTATTTAGAGAAAAAAAAACATTTATTCAATAATTTACATAAAATATTACAAATTATATTAAGAAATTAAACTAAAATGTATACCAAAATGTTTATAAATAACTACTCATCATGTTGCTTCTTCTTTTACCTCAGAAATTTCTTCTGAACATGTTGTAGCAAGTGAAAATAGCTACAGCTAACTTGTATCAGCTTTCAAATCAGTTGCAGCTAGGGTTTTCCCTTGGCTGCTTATTTTATCTCAGAGATATCTCTGAACTTATTATTACAGGTGAAACTTGCAACAACTACCTCTTTGAACTTTGGATCAGTTGATTTAACTTGTTCTTCAAGCTCTGCAATAATGGACAGAGGAAGAAGATGAAGTCTAGTGCCTTTTTAAAATAATCCTGGAAAGTTATCATCTTCTCGCCGATCTGATTTCTTTTTTTCCCGATGTCCAATGGCTATTACAGTAGTGGGACCCACAATAGGTGATAGCTGTAACCTTGCTTCAACAACAAAATTCATACCATAGGCATGCGACAACATTTGTCGCGTACTATAGCCATCCCGCAACATTTTTAATTTTGTTGACGTTAGTATCTGTGGACTTAGATAAATTCAAACACTTTAGTATAGGCATTGAGTGAACAAGCTTCACTTAATGTCAAAACACTTAGATAGATTTATGTCTTACTCAGGCATTGAGAGCATTGAGTGAACAAGCTTCACTCAATGTTTTTGGCCATAGGAAATCTTTTTGCATCTCAGGCATTGAGCGCGTTTAGTAAACAAGCTTCACTCAAGGCTTTGGCCTTAGCCGATCTTTCTACATCTCAGGCATTGAGAGCGTTGAGTGAGCCTTCACCACTCAACATCTTTTGCCTTAGCCAATCTTTCTGTACCAGTAGGCATTGAGTGTGCCTTCATCACTCAATGCCAAAGTAATTTGACAGTTTTCTGTCACTAGTCATTGAGTGAGCTCTCATCACTTAACACCAAAACCCTTAGTCGCATTCCTGAAAGAAAGCATTGTGTGTAGCTTCTTCAGTCAACACTTTTTTCTTTAGCCGATTATCTTGATGAGGTGTTGAGTGAATAGCCTTCACTCAACGCTTATGTACTTAGACAGATTTCTATAAGCTTAGGCATTGATTGCATTAAGAGAGTCTTCATTACTCAACGCCATCTATACTTTTGTAGTCATAACTGTTTAGGCATTGAGTGAGACTTCATCACTCGATGGTTCCGGACAAAACTAGATTTCTTTACTGCCAAAGATAAAGCTTTGACTATCTGAGCTTTACTCAATGCTTTTTGCAGTATGGAGTTGATTGAACTGCCTTCACTCAATGCTTGTTGACTTGGCCACTTTTCTGCCTTGCAAATTTTAAGGCTTTGACAGACTTGACTTTACTCAACCCTTCTTGAAGTATGGCATTGAGTGAACTGGCTTCAGTCAACGCGTGTGGACTTAGCAACTTTCCTGACTTGCCAATGCTGAATGGCTTTGACTGTCATGTCTTCTCTCAACGCTTTTTGGCATCTAGAGTTGAGTGAGCTTGCTTCACTCAATGCCTGTAGACTTAACCACATTTCTTTTCAGCTGGCATTGAGTGAGATGTCCTCACTCAATGCCTGTAGACTTAGACATATTTTTTGTCTCTCCACCTGCCTACCTTGTGACCACCTGTCACAATAACTTAGACAACCTGTCTAACCTTATTCGAAGGAACATCCTGCACATGATGAGCTTAACCAATATCAAATACAACTATCCTCTTAGTGTTGATGGTGATGCCTAATCAAATCAAATCTAGGGAATATTGTGGTCAATATTCCCAACAATCTCACCCTATTTGAAGAAGGCAGGACACCCAACAAAACTAAGAAGCATTTACACATAAGGCATATAAAATGAGAGGCATTTGTAAGCTTTCTCATACCATTTTCAAATTTGTAGCAGCTTTCAGCACACCTCAATGCTTAACACTCAAGTGGAGGACTTTCCTCAACCCATTTGAGGGTGGAGACATAACATGCAATGACTCAACATTGCCGTCTTCATGTTACATGAATGTTTCCAAGTAACATGCACTAACTTAACATGACCTAGTCATTGTCAAGTACTTCTTAATGGCTCAACATTGCCCTCTTTATGTTACTTGAATGTTTCCAAGTAACTTGCACTGACTTAACATGACCTAGTCATTGTCAAGTACTACTTCCACATTTCCCTTTGGGCATGTAATGTTCACCATATCCCGTTTTGTTATGCCACTGGAATTACTTTATATTGCAATTGCTCTACTCATAATTGCTCTACACCTCCCTTTAGGTTAGAGGGTATTGCCTACCTCTCCCTGTAGGATCTTAATCGATCTTCTACTCCTTCCCCTTTAGGGTTTAAGGTATTGCCTACCTCTCCCCCTTTCTTGCTTCTTCAAAAAAAAAATTCCTAATGAAGGAGGTGATAGCATCAAGGGAGAGATTAACTCTTGATGTTATACCACTTTATAAAATCCAGTGTTAATGCCACTTGAGAAATTATCCTAGTGAACAAACTATTTTACTAGGAGTCATACCTTTTGTGTAGATAAATTGATACAACATATCACTGTAGCCACTTGAGTTAGTTTCTAACATTGTTCCACTTGAGACAATGATACTCCTATACCACTTAAGTCTTGTTGTAGCTATAGTAAGGGTGGTGCTAGCTATTCCACTTGTCCTGTAGCAATATGTCTTTACAGCAATAGCAGTGACTGCATAGTATCAGCCATCCACTAGGTTCTATGTCCCCCTCAGACAATTCATAGTCTTGAGAACTTGCTGATCAGTTGTGATTATCTTTAATCCACTACAGCTACTAGCTACTACTTAACAGGAAGCTGAACTAGTTCCTGCAACTTCTGAATTTACTCCCCCTCAATAGGAGCATCTTGACTTGCACCCCCTCAACTTGAGCATATACTGTCATTCCCTTTATTGGACACTTGAGTCCATCTTAGTCTTGATACCACTTGATATTACTTGAGACTCTCTATATCAAATGTCAGACTTATCTGCCTGCAAGAGAGGTGAGTTCTACAACAGAAATAAAACATGGAGCAACTGAAGTTATACCAAGTTAGACATACCCAACTCAAACTTGAGGGTGTTGAACTTGACTTCATTTATTGTCTTAGTAAAGATGTCAGCCACTTGCTTGTATGTACGGACAAACTCAAGACATAAGTCTTCCTTTTTTATATGCTCCCTAATAGAATGATACCTAATCCTTATGCATAGTCCTAGTATAAGAGAAAGGATTCCTAATAATGGGGTTTAACTAGTTGACTTACAGTATATGAGAATGTTACTTATCTCAATGTTGTAGACCGAGAGCTGATGCTGGATTCACAACAACTAAGCATCTCCCTGCAAAGATATATTCTGACTCAGCAATGGATATAACCATACTGTTCTACTTCTTGTTGCTCCAATGACATCAGCCTTCTCTCTTGGAATAGACAAGTTCCATCTTTGCTTTTCCTATCTTCCTTGCACCATATGGTGGAGGTGTGTCTTCTCACCTATCTCTTTTCTTTCGACTAGGAATTCAACACTGACATTCCTAGCCTTGCTATAACAATAACATATTATGTTAGAATAAATTTGTTTTCTGGGTTTAGGATCATACATGTCTCCTTTGGATATCTTCCCAGATTTATTGTGATCCTTCTTGTAATGTGAGGATGAGGAAGATTTGTTCTTCCACAACTTGCTCTTCATCATTTTCTGGAATTGCTTGATGAATAGTGACAGTTCACTATCTGTATAATGCTCAAGCCATAATGAACCTCAGATTACATCTGTGACCAAAACAGTATTCTCCCCTTGATACACACACACAAGCCTGATTAGGAAAATAGGTAGTGTGAACTGTATACAACTGGTGGCACATGTCTCTTCTGTATACCACCTGGACTTATACTGCATACTCCCTATTGATCATGGTCATTACCTTTGATCATTGCCATCTCCCATTGACTAGGACAGGGAGCCTTTAACCTGATCTATCTTTTCACCCAAATAGATCACTATCCTTTGTAGCATCTTTAGTCAATTCAATGACACTCTTATTATCTTGAGCAGGGAGTTTAGTTAGAGTATCCCCCTAAATCTCTACATTTTCCATAGGAAATTGTTGACTTGTATCAACTGTAGCTGGAGCAATCCAGTTGTTCTTGAGTTGATTGTACTTGCTTTCCCACAGCAGGTGCAACCATCTAGGTATTATTCCTCTCAACCTCAGTAATATCCATAGGGACAAGCTGATCTTTAGCAGTTTTACTGACCTATTCTGTGTTAGAGATATACTAGGTAAGACTCAAGCTTGTTCAGCTACCTAGTCTTAACTTGCTCTCCATTAGTAGGATCATCTTAGCTTGATAGTCTCCCTCTCAGCATTTGCATATATTCTATCCTCATGACTTTCATTCATCATTTTAGCTGATGATACCACTTGACATGAAATTCTTTTCTGTATATCACTTGACAGTTTATCTCTTCTGTATAGTAAGTCTTTTCAGATTAGGATCATGTGCCTCTTTCTTGCTGCTCTTAGAAGAGCTGCTTCATGTGCTTTACTCAGTGATTAGTTCAACCAGCTTGTTCTCCTCACTATCCTGCTGAAGTGGCAGCAGTACTATATCCCACCAATAAGACATCTTTGAGCTTCAATGGCTGGATTTAGCTGGTCTGTTTATCCAGTCAGATACATCTTAAAGAACTTGAATGACTTTACCACTTGAAATGTCTTTACCCAAGACAAGTGTACTTTATCCTTTTTAAGTAATGCACACAACATCCATTTCCTCTTGGGAAATAGGAGGAGTATCCTTGATGGTCAACATCCATCTCCAATTTCCCAACTATAGATCTTAGGTCGATTCCTTACTGGAGCATGATCCTTAAGATAGCTCCTTGTTCCAGTCATATGGCTGGAATAACCTTTGTTCATGTACCACATGGGGGTATGGGAACTTGGACTATCTGGCAAAACAAGATTAGCATACCTTAGAACCCCAATTTTTATTGGGTCCTTGGTTCTGGTTAGCTGAAATAGACTGTCTACCTTCAGATTTTCTGACAGGAAGACTACCACTTACTATGGGCACAGTAGGATTGTGCCAGCAATCTAAGGCAAAATGCCCCACTTTTCCATAGCACCACCACTCATGAATATTATAACTTCTTTTTTGAGAAGGTCTAGTAGCAGCTAACTGTTCAGTAAGAGGAGTAGCTTCCTTAATCTAATTTCTCTGAGCCATAATCTAACTGAAGGTGAGTCTGTCAGTTGAAGAGTTTGGTTTTTCTTGAGATCTACCAATAGTGATTTTCTATGTATAAGACATGTTGTTGATGGCCTCATAAATTACTAAGTCTATCTATCCGATGAACTTTCCCTTGGTCTAAATGTGTGCTGGGAGATCTTGAGAAAAAGACACTGCCTTACTCTGAAGTGTGGGGGCTAGGGCACCAAATACAAATGTTTCATGATGGGCCATTTGGACTTCTTCATGGGGAACCTTCTGTGCACTCAAACCCATGCCCTTCCTTCTTTAATTGAAAGATACACTTGTACTCTTAAAAGGAGAATTCTCATTCTTCAAGTAACCATACATGCAGTCTTGGCCATACCTGTTGGAAGAGAAGATTACCTTGTGAAGGTTGGTCCAAGGCACTATAGGAGCTTTTCCTTTCCATTTAAATTGGGCAACTCTAGAATTCCACTTTAACTCTAAACCCCTCTTATCTTTTTTAGAGGTGAAGGAGTCAATTAGTTTTAATACTGTTTTGGGCTTTGAAAAACTAGCCACAATCATTTTCTCCTTTAGGAGTTTTTCTTCAAGATCCAAGATGATCTTGTTCTTCTGGCTTATGGTCTCAATTTGGGTGATTGAGATGGCATTTAGTTGGCTGAATTCCCTAGCCTTCTGATCGAGTAAGGATGTTATCTCAATCTGCTGGGCAGCAGCTATTGAAGGGAGGTAATCTCCTAAGCTTGCTCTTTGGCCAACTTCCTTCTCCTTCTTAAAGCTTCCAGAATTTCACCATATTGGTCAATGAATTGATTGGCATATACCTCAGACTCAGAGTCATCTTCATCACTGGATGAAGATGCTTCTGAATTTAGACTAGTCACATAGCCAGTCACAAAAAAGGAGCTAGATAGTGAATGTACTTTTTCTTGACCAGGCTGATACTGGCAGGATTCATCATCTGTCATTGCCATCATCCCGTAATAGTTGTTGGCATACTCATCATCATCATCCTCTAAGTAACTGTCTAAAAGTAATAGAGGGGCCCTGATATCTATTCTTGCATCTGGATAGACATCACCTTTGTCACTGTCACTAAACACAGAGGAAATTGGGGCTCTGATTCCTTTCCTGGCAGCAGGATAGTCTTTATCTTCTACAATAGCTGCCAACAGCCTAATGTAGGTCTTTTCTTTTCTGCAGACTTGAAGCTCCATTGAGCTCCACTCTTTATGGTTCACTCCTGAACCCAAAAGTTTAAACCTTTTAACTATCCTTGGCGATCTACTTAGACAGTTATGTCCTTTTTGAGCAACCTCCATCTAATACCACTTGAAAGTCATTAATTTTAAGGATAGCTAAATCACCTAGAGGGGAGTGAATATGTTTCTTAATCTTTGTGATTATCTATTCCTTTTATATGTTTTAGGGTCTATAGTGATTTAGTTATTTTGTTTTCAATACAATCACACAGATAACACAACAATTTTATAGTGGTTCCCTAGATTATGGGTATGTCTGCTTTCCCTCCCACCTTTCTAACAGCTTATTAGATAAGGAACTTCGCCAATATTGACTCCTAATAGCTTACAGCATGATCCCGCAGGACCACTCAGTCTCCTCCAAGACCTATAGCTTGGGCATACAACCCTATAACTCAGTGATCAAAAGATCACCTACCTTAGGACTAAAGGCCCTACAACTCAAGCTAGGAGGATAGCTCTTCCTCACAGAGAATCACTCTCCTACAGCTCAGGCACAAATGCCCTACCTCAGATCCAAAGGATCAAATAACTCATGCACAAGTGCCCTACAACTCAGAGAGAATAAAACTCCTACCTCGGGCTCAAAATCCATACCTAAGATCCAAACTTTATCCTACTCTAAGGCCAAAGCCCTACCTCAGGCACACAGGCCCTACACTGAGACCTAAAACCATATCCTACAAGCAGCTTTTATATATTCAGGACTACAACTCAGATCCAAAAGAATCCTACATGATGAGAACGAGTTTGTTGTAGATATGACTCCAGAGAAATATTTCTTGAGTCTGGCTTCCTAAGCTGAGATAAACTCAGTCCTATCTTCTTCACATCACCAAGAATAGATCTTCAAGGTTGTCTTGCATGTGCTGAGAAGCATCTTACAGGGCAGCAGCTTTTAACTTGCTTTACTTCTTCTTCACTTCCTAAACTGAGTAGATTCAGCCTATTTGTTCTTCATTTTCACAGCTTCCAGAAAATCTTCTTCAGAAATGTTTTGCTGGAACTGTGAAGTGGGTGCAGCTAGGGTTAGCCCTTGCTATTACTTCTTTCTTAGGGATTCAGTCCGAAATTTCTGTTGATGGTGAAGATGACAACAACTAATTTTTATTTGCTTCCAATTGCTACAGCTAGGGTAGAACCCTGCTGTTTATTATTTTACCTCAAAAATTTCTTTTGAATGACTCCGTTTTTTCCACTTTTCGGATGGTAAATACTTCTCAGAACATGTTGTAGCAGGTGAAGATTGCTACAGTGAACATGTATCGGCTTTTAGATCAGCTGCAGCTAGGGTTTTGCCTTGGCCACTTCTTCTACCTTAGAGATATATCTGATCTTGTTGTTGCAGGTGAAACTTGCAATAGCTACCTCTTTGAACTTTCGGATCAGTTGATTGAACTTGTTCTTCAAGATCTGTAATAATGTCCAGAGGAGGAAGATGAAGTCCAGTGCCTTTTTAAAATAATCTGTTGGAACACCCTATTACTAATTTGGGTAAGGATCACTATGTTTGTCTTAGGAAACCAGGTTGACCTAGTTGTATAGTTGTAAAGGTCAACATTAGAATGAGTCTAGGGCTTAGAACTTAGGTTTGAAGTTTCCCCTAGGACCATTCCAAGATCAAGGATATAGAGCCAAGTTTAAGGCAATTTTCGTCGAGCTCCGTTCGACGAAACGTCGAACTCGGTTCGACTCTCTCTGAGCTCAACCTTGCTTAAGTCGTCGAGCTTCGGTCAACATTCTTCGAGCTCAGGTCGACGATCTCTCTTCAGCTATTCTTCAGTTCGCTGAGCTCGGTTCGATGATCTTCGAGCTCAGTTCGATGCTTTCTGTATGTTTGATCTGTTTCCATCTCTGAGCTCAGTTCGACGATCGTAGAGCTCAGATCGACGATTTTTCTGAGAGATCAACGATTCTAAGGATTCAAATACCGCCAGTCTTTGGAATGTTTTTGAATTCTCTCAGCATTTATGTCAAGGAGATCTGCCAGCCGTTTGTCTTTATTCTGGAGCAAGTTTCAAGGAATTATTCAGGGAATGTTTTATTGGACCTTGCTCTAGAAGACAAGACTTTTTATGGAAGACATTTATGACTAACAACGGCTATCTTTGACAAAAAAATTTTTTAGAGAATCAGATCTTCCTTTTTATCTTCAGTCAGATAGAATATACAATAGAACACACAGAGAGCTCAAAAACAAGAATTAAGCTGTGACAGATAACAAGTGATCAATTCTGAAGAATCAGAATAACAATCTTTTTGCTTATAGAAAAGTGATCACAGCTTCATCTCAAGAACTCCAGACACCTCATCTTTCAGCCTTTTGCTGAAACAATCTTTTGCTGGAGATCTAAACTTCTGAAGACCTATCACCCTAGAGCAAAGCTTCCATTCCTGAACCTGTCTACATCTCAGGGGGAGCTTTGATAACAAAAGATCCACTAGTCTTCTCTCATTTGATTTGAGAACAGAGAAGACAACTTCACTTCTTTATCTTTTTTTTTTCTGCTGTAAAAGGGTTCTTGAACTCCCTTCAAAAGTACTGTCTGGTTCTGAGAGCCTTGTCAAAACTCAGTGGTGGAAAGACACCTTATCAAAAAATCCTGTTTTGGTTTTTGAGCACCTTATCAAAAGCTCATTGGTGTCAGGACACCTGATCAACTCATCCTGAGTGGAATCCTACCAAGGGTGGTAGAAGAGTGGATGTACCCAGGTTTTTGGGGAACCACTATATTTCCTTGTGTCTTCTGGCTTGTTTGTGTGATTGATTTGCTGTGTGCTGTGCTCTTTACTTCTTTGTTCTTAACTCTTTACTACCACTCTACACTATAATATAAATTGAATTTTATATGTGCTGATTATTTCAAAACTGTGAAATTAATTTAAATAAACTCTATTCACCCCCCCCTCTAGAGTTGAGATAGATCTTACTCTCACTTTCAATTGGTATCAGAGGGAGGTTGGTTGCTCATACAGGCTAACACCTGAACCAAGAGATCCTTGGTAAAATCTATCTCTTAAGAGGGTTATTTTCTTTATATCTTATATTATTCATAGACATGGCACAGAACAAGGATTATGCAAGCACCAGACCTCCAGTGTGCAATCTATCTAAGTTTGCACTTTGGAAAGCAAGGATTAGACTATATATGAACTCTATTGATGAAGATATTTTCAATTCTGTCTTGACAGTTTGTCCAAGTCCACCAGCAAGCTCAAGCACAAATGTTGTTCCACCTCCCTTAGGAATAGATGCAGACATAAAGAAATGGAAAACTGCAGATGCAAAGGCCATGAACATCTTAGCTCAGACAATGTCTGATGAGATATTTTAGAAGGTAGCTGACTGCAACTCAGCCAAAGGAATTTGGGACAAGCTCTCTGAAATTGTCTCAGGGTCTGCTGATGAAAGGAAAGACAGGAGATCCCATCTGATAAGCCAATATGAGAACTTCAAAAAGTGAGAAGCTGAATCAGTGGCTGACATGCACAATAGACTAAGTCTGATTGTCAATGAGTTAAAGACTTTGGATAAAGAAATCTCATTGACTGAGCTGAATGACAAAATCTTAATGTGCTTCCCCAGCACTTGGGATTCAAGAATCTGGCCAATCAAAGATGCCAGAAGTCTAAATGAGATTACCACTGAAGCACTCCTGGGCAAGCTCAAATCCTATGAGCTGCTTATTAAAAATAGAGAAGAAGAACAAAAGGCTACTTCTCCAATCACAAGGAAAGAAAAAACCATAGCCTTCAAAGCTGTAGAAGAGGAGCCTAAAGATAAAGCTACAGGAAATGATGAGCTCCTAAGTCTACTGGCCAAAAGATTCTACAAGATGGCCAGAAAAGACTTCAGAAAGAGATCATACAAGGGTCATGATAAACCAAGGTATGATAAATCAAATAACAATAAAGAAATCATATGTTTTGGTTGCAGGAAACCAGGCCATATTGTGCCTGACTGTCCAGAAAATAAGAACAAAGACAAGAAAGATAGAAGAGAAAGAAGAAAGGAAAAAGACTTCAGAAAGAATAGCTCAGACAAACCCTCCCTCAGCAAGAACAAACATACAAGAAAGGGATTTGTTGCTGAGACATGGAGTGAAACTGAAGAGGACTCTGAAGCCTCATCCAGCTCCAGTGATGATGAGGATGATGCTGATGAAAAGGAATTCTGCATGATGGCTATCAATGCCTCTCAAACAGACTCAGAAGCAGAAGAGTCAGAATCAGATTCAGAAGCTCAACTAGAAGAAGATTAGGTAATCAATTCATTTGATTTCAATTCTGAGGATTTTAAACATGAGTTTAATGTACTATGCCTAGATCTGTTGGAGTTTGAGAAGGAAATCACTTCCCTCAGAAAATAACTATCTGAGTATAGCACTATAAAATCAGAAAACCTCAAACTCTCTGAGGAGTTGGAATGCTGTAGGGAAGAGATAGCTTCACTGAAAAGTGAACTATCAAAGGCCAAAAGTTTTAAGAATCCCTAAATAGGAGAAGTATCAGACTGATGGACATTACAAGCACAGTGAACACTAGATTTAATAGTACACTGGGCTTGGGTGCCTCATCCAGCCAACCTATAATATTAACAACTCCAATCAAATTTGTCTCTGACAAAGGAAAGGGAGTAGTAGAGGTAGCTAGGAAGAATGCAGATCTGCCAGAGAAAAATTCAGTTCAACAGATTGCGTCGAGCAGAGCTCGACGATCGTCGAACAGAGCTCGACAATCTAACCCAAGATCGTCGACCTCAACTCGACGATATCCAAACTCTTAACTCCAGAATAATCGATCTTCGAACAGAGATCGATGATCTGACCCAAGATCGTCGACCTCAGCTCGACGATCGTCGAACAGAGATCAGGTTTGTGAACATTCCTTCAATGGCACATCTAGATTCAATCCCAGAAGCCCCACATCCCAAGGCTTTAACCCCTATACTGAATGGATAGTACCTCCTAGGAGATACCATCCTGAAGGTTATAAGAGTCAACCTGGGATGTCTTTCATTTCTGAATTCAAGGGATATCAACCTAGGCCCAAGGTTAACTGGGTCAAAAACATATAAGTTGTTTTTGTGCAGGTGAAGACCTATCCAACATCAAACCAGTTATGGTATCTGGAGAGTGGGTGCTCAAAGCACATGACAGGGAATAGGGAGAACCTATCATCCTTCATAAACAAACTTGGACCCAAAGTAATTTTTTGTGATTCAAATTTTGGCAAAACCAAAGGATATGGTGCTATTCAGATAGGCTCAGTTACTTTCAAGAAAGTGGCATATGTTGAAGGACTGAAGCATAACCTGATAAGCATCAGTCAGCCATGTGATGAAGGATATAAAGTGATCTTCAACAAATCCCTGTGCAAGATCAAGTCAGAAAATAACACAACTATGTTAACAGGTAAAAGGAAAGGTAACATCTATCTAGTAAATTTTCTTTCAGCCCTTACAGACATTTGTTTATTCAATTCAGTATGCAAGCCAAATGATTTATGGCATAAAAGATTAGGACATTTAAACCTTAGAACCATTACTAGGCTCTCCAAGGATAACCTTGTTATAGGACTACCTTCTGGCCCCTACAAGAAGGAAGGACTCTGCAGGGCTTGTCAATTATGCAAGCAAACTAAAAATAGCTTTAAGTCACTTAATAAGAGTGATTCACCTAGGATTTTGTATCTGCTACACATGGACCTTTTTGTACCCATTACAGTACAAAGCTTAGGAGGGAAATCTTATGCTTTAGTGATTGTAGATGACTTCTCTAGATTCACTTGTGTATTCTTTCTGAGGAAGAAGTCTGATAACTTTAAGTGTTTGACAGTGTTTCTCAAATGCATATAGATTGAGTTCAACACTCACATTGCCCTGATCAGAAGTGATCATGGGACAGAGTTTGATTCTCTTCTTATGCAAGAGTTCTGTCAAAATGAAGGGATCAGGCACACTTTCTGTAACACCCCAGAATCTCAAAATATGTTGGTACACAATTTTGAGTAGTAGGCTGTTAGACACGGCCTGGGACACGGGCGTGTCCCAGGGCGTGTCGGGGGTACACGGCCTGGGACACGGGCATGTCCCAGGGCGTGTTCGATTTAAATTTCAAATTTGGCCTATTCGAGTCAGAGCCATACACGACCGTGAACACGGCCATGAACACGGGCGTGTCAGGCTGGACACGGGCGTGTCAGCTGCCGTGTTTTGACCCGTGTACTGGTTTTGGAAGTCGATGAGTGCCGTGTAGCAGGGGACACGGGCGTGTCTCAAGAATGACACGGGCGTGTCAGGTTCAACACGGGCGTGTCGATGCCCGTGTTGTTCAGTCGGTTCCAAACCGCGTGTGCCGCTTAAGGGTACACGGCCTGTGACACGGGCGTGTCACAGGCCGTGTCAGCCAAAAATTGGGTTTTTGGGCAGATCTCGGCCGTTCGTTTCCTTCTAATTGGATCTTGTGGTCCAAAGCTTTTCCAGCCTCTTTAAGGCCGTGGATTGCGATGAATTCTCATTTCCACTTAGCCTTTCTCTCTCTAAAGAGAAGAAAGAGAGGAGAGCTTGGAGGAGGAGGAGGAGGAGCTTTCCGGCCGCCGGTGGAGCTTCGTCGAGCCGAATAGAGAGCCGAGTGCAGCGTTGCGGAGGCAAGGCCGCTGCGGTGATTTCCATCCGGCTAGTTTTTCTATGGCGCCGAAGCGATCGTCAAGGGTAACGATCTTTCTTCCTTGGGCAGGTGAAGCCCTTTGTTTTGCATGTGCATGGGATCCTCCATCAAGAGATGGAAACGCGTAAGTGATTCCAGCAGTTGAGTCTGCATCTAGAGCCGGAAGTCTGTAGTACGGCATAGGCATGCTGTGTGAAGCCCATCCAGACGTATGTTGGGATTGGTGATGCTTATATTGCGAACCGGAGAAGACTCCGTGTATTCATCGTTTAGCCTGCGGAGATGGTGAGGACGATGTGTTTGGTGTATAGGATGCTTTGCATAGCTCCTTTGGTTGCATGCTTGTTAAGAGCTGGTTGATGGAGTGCGGACACCTCTGAGTGGGTGGGTGCGTGAGGTCTTCAACAAGGGTTTGGAGGCTTATGCCCATTCCACCAAGTGGCGATGAACACCTCTGAGTGGGTGGGTGCGAGAGGTCTTCAACAGGGGTTTGGAGGCTTATGCCCATTCCACCAAGTGGCAATGTTAAGATCGGGTGAGCGGTCGATTGGTAGCAAAGCATCAGGGCGAATTCCCTAGGCTTGTTACACTACGTGGGTAGGTCAACTGATAGTGCTCACGGGTTTTGGTGTGGGGCGTACCTCTGAGTGAGACGGGTGCGTGAGGTCTTCAACAAGGGTTTGGAGGCTTATGCCCGCCTACCAAGTACAAACCATAAAAGGTGCCCTGAGTGCACGGAGCGCCTGGCATTGAGGCCGGCGTTTGTGATGTTGGGTGTATGTTCTTTATATGTTGAAATTGCTATACATGCAGGGAAGGAACCACTGCCCCGGGTAAGGGGTGGGGTCGTTATAATTGGTCAGCTGAATGCTGACCGTTGCTTTGTTTATCACCCATGGGGTGGACGTCCATATGCAGGTGTTGCGGGTTGATGGATTGAGCGGGCAAAAGCCCATGCTGCTGGTAGGCCCTTGACGGCCGTGCGAAGTGTTGGATTTCATGTGTGGCCGGCCTGCGTGCCGATGTATAAAATTATATGTGTTGTAAAGAGTAACTTGTAAGGCCTTAAGGCCGTGTGCGGTGTGGTTTTGTAAACATTCCTGGTGATCTATATAAATGTGATATTTAAATATTAGTGGACATTCAATGGTATGAGTTCTTGCACTTAATAAGCTTCCGCTAGAATGCTCTGAGTTAGGACTCGTTTGGTTTGATATTATCCTGTGACATCACCGTCTGTTTGTGGCATATAGTGTGGGGCCCTGGCCGGACCTTCTACTATACGTCATTTAACGGATGGGGTCGTTACATTTTGGTATCAGCTTTTATCGGTCTTCCCTTCCGAATTCGTGGTCGAATTCTTTTGTGGGGTGGCGAGCACGTGTTTGTGCGACCTGCTGTAATGCTAATGAACTCTGGAATGTCCACTAGGAATGTGTGTGTGTGTCTATTCGGTGAGTTTGCCGTATTACCATGGAAAGTAATGCTATCTTGTTCACCTATAGGTGACGAGGAGTGGAGCGGGGCAGTCGGAGCCCCAGCATTCGGATGAGAGTGCGACACCACCTGAGGTGCCTACACCTCCCCCTTCTGCGGAAACGGTGCGCTTAGTTGCGGAGGTGATCTTTGCTATGCTTCAGGCACAACCTTTTGGGCAAGCGAGGCCTGCTGTGGCGCCAGTGCAGGTTGGTGCGAGGCAAGAGCATGTTGAGGTTGGTGCGAGGCAAGAGCATGTTGAGGTTCCGGTTGCTGTGCAAGCAGCGGACGAGCAACTTAAGCACTTTATGGAGTTTAATCCGCCTACGTTTGTCGGGGCAACGTCTCCAACAGAGGCCGAGGATTGGCTCTCTAGAGTGAAAAGAATCCTGGCTGCGCTCAGGATTAGTGAGGAGCAGAAAGTCCCATTAGCCACTTTCCTCCTGGAAGGAGAGGCGAGGCTTTGGTGGGATGAGATCGAGTTGTACCAGTTGGGCGGTAGAGATCTGGGCGATATATCGATGGACGAATTCTCTAGATTATTTTGGGCGAAATACTTGCCAATGGCGCAGAGAATTGCAATGGAAAATGAATTTCAACGTCTGGTACAGGGTGATAAGACCGTGGACGATTACCTGCATGAGTTTACCAAGCTCAGTCGTTATGCGGGGTCGACGTTTGCGGACCAGGCGCGGAAGACAAATAGGTTCTATGAAGGGCTGTGTGATGAGCTGAGGTTGGCTCTCCCAAGTTCAGTGAACCAAGGATTCCAAGCATTGGTGCATACCGCTAGTGCGCTAGAGAAGGATTTGAAGCGGGTACGGGAGAAGAAGATCGTAGCGGTGGAAAAGTCCGACTTCAACGTTCCACCATCAGAGCAGTCAGATTTCAGGAAACGTGATAAGAAGCGGTTCAGGCCTGCTGAACAAACTTCTTCAGATGTTGCGTCAGGAGCAACGTTTGGGCAAGAACGGGTTGAGCCGCGTACATGTTTCATTTGTGGGCGGCCAGGACATATCGCGCGATTTTGCTGGAATGGTGCGTCAAGGGGTGAAAGAAAGACAGGTGCGTCTTATGACGAGAAAGGGAAAGCTGTGGCAGAGTCGTCTGCATCGCGGGCGCAACCGCGAATATACACTCTTGAGATGCAGGAGCCGCAAAGCTCAAATCAAGCAGAACAGCAAATCCGTGCTTTAGACTTAATGGAGGCCGCTAAACGGATTCTGCGAGATGCGGAGAAGCCGAAATAAAGTGGAGTGTGCACTTTATTAGGTTGTCTATTGTATGTATGTATGTATGTATTTCTGTTTGTGACAAACAATTGTGGTGGTACGATTCCATGGGGCGAGCCAAGCTGTGGCCTCTGAGCTCTAAACCTGGATCGTTTTGGTTTGTATCGCAACAGCGTGGTTGTGTTGATACTTGTGCGTTCCGCTAAATTTCGGGACGAAATTTCTATAAGGAGGGGAGGGTTGTAACACCCCAGAATCTCAAAATATGTTGGTATACAATTTTGAGTAGTAGGCTGTTAGACACGGCCTGGGACACGGGCGTGTCCCAGGGCGTGTCGGGGGTACACGGCCTGGGACACGGGCGTGTCCCAGGGCGTGTTCGATTTAAATTTCGAATTTGGCCTATTCGAGTCAGAGCCGTACACGGCCGTGAACATGGCCATGAACACGGGCGTGTCAGGCTGGACACGGGCGTGTCAGCTGCCGTGTTTTGACCCGTGTACTGGTTTTGGAAGTCGATGAGTGCCGTGTAGCAGGGGACACGGGCGTGTCTCAAGAATGACACGGGCGTGTCAGGTTCGACACGGGCGTGTCGATGCCCGTGTTGTTCAGTCGGTTCCAAACCGCGTGTGCCGCTTAAGGGTGCACGGCCTGTGACACGGGCATGTCACAGGCCGTGTCAGCCAAAAATTGGGTTTTTGGGCAGATCTCGGCCGTTCGTTTCCTTCTAATTGGATCTTGTGGTCCAAAGCTTTTCCAGCCTCTTTAAGGCCGTGGATTGCGATGAATTCTCATTTCCACTTAGCCTTTCTCTCTCTAAAGAGAAGAAAGAGAGGAGAGCTTGGAGGAGGAGGAGGAGGAGCTTTCCGGCCGCCGGTGGAGCTTCGTCGAGCCGAATAGAGAGCCGAGTGCAGCGTTGCGGAGGCAAGGCCGCTGCGGTGATTTCCATCCGGCTAGTTTTTCTATGGCCCCGAAGCGATCGTCAAGGGTAACGATCTTTCTTCCTTGGGCAGGTGAAGCCCTTTGTTTTGCATGTGCATGGGATCCTCCACCAAGAGATGGAAACGCGTAAGTGATTCCAGCAGTTGAGTCTGCATCTAGAGCCGGAAGTCTGTAGTACGGCATAGGCATGCTGTGTGAAGCCCATCCAGACGTATATCGGGATTGGTGATGCTTATATTGCGAACCGGAGAAGACTCCGTGTATTCATCGTTTAGCCTGCGGAGATGGTGAGGACGATGTGTTTGGTGTATAGGATGCTTTGCATAGCTCCTTTGGTTGCATGCTTGTTAAGAGCTGGTTGATGGAGTGCGGACACCTCTGAGTGGGTGGGTGCGTGAGGTCTTCAACAAGGGTTTGGAGGCTTATGCCCATTCCACCAAGTGGCGATGAACACCTCTGAGTGGGTGGGTGCGAGAGGTCTTCAACAGGGGTTTGGAGGCTTATGCCCATTCCACCAAGTGGCAATGTTAAGATCGGGTGAGCGGTCGATTGGTAGCAAAGCAGCAGGGCGAATTCCCTAGGCTTGTTACACTACGTGGGTAGGTCGACTGATAGTGCTCACGGGTTTTGGTGTGGGGCGTACCTCTGAGTGAGACGGGTGCGTGAGGTCTTCAACAAGGGTTTGGAGGCTTATGCCCGCCTACCAAGTACAAACCATAAAAGGTGCCCTGAGTGCACGGAGCGCCTGGCATTGAGGCCGGCGTTTGTGATGTTGGGTGTATGTTCTTTATATGTTGAAATTGCTATACATGCAGGGAAGGAACCACTGCCCCGGGTAAGGGGTGGGGTCGTTATAATTGGTCAGCTGAATGCTGACCGTTGCTTTGTTTATCACCCATGGGGTGGACGTCCATATGCAGGTGTTGCGGGCTGATGGATTGAGCGGGCAAAAGCCCATGCTACTGGTAGGCCTTGACGGCCGTGCGAAGTGTTGGATTTCATGTGTGGCCGGCCTGCGTGCCGATGTATAAAATTATATGTGTTGTAAAGAGTAACTTGTAAGGCCTTAAGGCCGTGTGCGGTGTGGTTTTGTAAACATTCCTGGTGATCTATATAAATGTGATATTTATATATTAGTGGACATTCAATGGTATGAGTTCTTGCACTTAATAAGCTTCCGCTAGAATGCTCTGAGTTAGGACTCGTTTGGTTTGATATTATCCTGTGACATCACCGTCTGTTTGTGGCATATAGTGTGGGGCCCCGGCCGGACCTTCTAATATACGTCATTTAACGGATGGGGTCGTTACACTTTCTCATCCCCTAGAACTCCTCAACAAAATGGGGTAGCTGAAAGGAAAAACAGAACCCTAATTGAATCTGCTACTACATTGTTAACAGATGCTCACCTACCTCTGTCCTTTTGGGCTGAGGCAGTGAACACCTCCAACCATGTGTTGAATAGAAGTTTAATACATAAACTTAAGGATAAGACTCCCTATGAATTGCTCAAAGGGAAGAAACCTAAAGTAGATTATTTTAAAAATTTTGGTTGTACTTGTTATATTCATAATAATGACAAGAAGTATCTAGCAAAATTCCAAGCTAAAGCTGTTGAAGGAGTGTTTCTGGGATACTCCATGATCAGCAAGGCCTATAGGGTATATAATAAATCTTCCTGTAAAATTGAAGAAGCTGTTCATGTTACTTTTGATGAGACTAACATGTGTTATAAGGAGAAGTCTACTTCTACCATAGAACCTTTGCAGGTACACTCTATTTCAGAAAGTATGGACAGATTACAGGTTAAAGAAGAAGGAACAACCTCTCAACAAAAGGATGAGAGCAGTGATGATGAAGAAGAAGTTAAACCTTTTGAAGAAAATCATCCTGAAGAGCCAGTTGTTATTCCACAAGAGGAAACAACAACACAGGTTGGTGAACAATCAACACCCCCTGTTGATTTAGTAACAATAAGAGATCATCCAACTTCACAAGTAATTGGAGACATCTCAGCTGGTGTGCAAACCAGAAATCAGGTCAACCAAAACCTGATGCACACTTGCTTCCTATCTCAAGTTGAGCCTCAATCCATTCAAGATGTAGAGCAAGATCCACACTGGATCATTGCAATGCAAGAGGAGTTGCATCAATTTGAAAGGAATAAAGTTTGGGACTAGTGCCTAAGCCAAAGGATCACTCCATTGTTGGAACAAAGTGGGTGTTCAGAAACAAGCTGGATGATCAAGGAGTTATTGTCAGAAACAAGGCAAGGCTAGTTGCTCAAGGATATTCTCAACAAGAAGGAATAGACTATGACCAGACCTTTGCACCAGTTGCAAGGTTAGAGGCCATTAGAATATTCCTAGCTTATGCTGCTCACAAGGGATTCAAGGTCTACCAGATGGATGTGAAGAGTGTATTTCTCAATGGGGACATCAAAGAGGAAGTCTATGTTAGACAACCTCCAGGTTTTATCTCTCTAACTCACCCTGATTATGTTTTCAAATTGCATAAAGCATTATATGGTCTCAAGCAAGCTCCTAGAGCATGGTATGAGACCCTATCATGCTTTCTTCTGGAAAATGATTTTGTTAGGTGGAGAGTAGACCAAACTCTTTTTATTAGAACCCATAAGTCCCATACCCTACTAGTACAAATTTATGTAGATGATATCATATTTGGATCTACTGATTCAAACTTGTGCAGAAGGTTTTCCAACCTGATGCATTCCAAATTTGAAATGAGTAGCATGGGTGAGCTCCCCTTCTTCTTAGGATTGCAAGTAAAACAGCATGCTGAGGGCATATTTATTTCCCAAACCAAGTATGCTAAAGATTTGGTTAAGAGATTTGGTATGTCTGAGGCATCTTGTATGAAAACACTCATGCCTACCAATACTGTATTGGATGCTGATGAACATGGGAAACCAGTTGATCAGACAACATATAGAGCAATGATTGGCTCTCTATTGTACCTTACAGCTAGTAGACCAGATATAATGTTTGCTACATGCATATGTGCTAGATTCCAGGTGAGCCCTAGAGAATCACACTTAACTTTAGTGAAGAGGATTCTTAGGTATGTAAAAAGTTGTCCAAATCTAGGACTCTGGTATCCAAAAGACTCAGCATTTGACTTAACTGGATTCTCAGATGCTGATTATGCTGGATGTAGAGTAGACAGAAAAAGCACCAGTGGAACTTGTCAGTTCCTTGGTGACAGACTTGTCTCCTGGTTTTGTAAGAAGCAAACATCTGTGTCAACCTCAACTGCTGAAGCTGAATATATGGCTGCAGGCAGTTGCTGTTCACAAATATTGTGGATACAAAATCAGCTCATACACTATGGCTACAATATAGAGAAGTCTAAAATTTTTTGTGATAATACTAGTGCTATCTCTATAGCACAAAATCCAGTCCTCCATAGTAGGACAAAACACATAGAGATTAGGCATCATTTTCTAAGGGATAATGTAGAGAAAAATAAAATTGAACTTCAATATATCCCTACTGATTTGCAAAAGTGAGATATTTTCACCAAGCCTTTGGATGAAAAGAAACACAGTTTCTTCCTAAATCAGTTAGGCATGTTAGATAGAGGAAGCCTAAACTAATTTACAAGATTTTTGAAAAGTTAAAACACACCAAGACTAGGCAAAAAAAAAATCAGTTCTTTTTGTGTCTGTATAATAGGCTTTGTCTCTGAACTGCGCTCGACGCTTTCCTAGAAATCGTCAAACGTAGATCGACATTTTTCTAAAAAACGTCGACCAGAGATCGACGTTTCCAAAATCGTCGATCTGAGTTCAGCACCTCCGTTAGCTCAAGGTTTTCTCTCTTTCTGTTCAGAGGTCGTCGAGCGGAGCTCGACGCTTTTCAACATCGTTGAACGAAGATCGACGATATTAAAGTGTCTTCAGATTCCTTCTGTAGCCCAAATCGTCGAGCTGAGATTGACGTTTTGTCGAACCGAGCTCCACGATTTTCCGTTTCGCCGTCGAACCCTAATATAAAATCATTTCCTCGGCCGTCGTTCATCTTTTCGCTTTCAAACTCTCTGCAACCTTCTTCTTTTTCCCTCCAAATCTTCTACGCTTGGTCGTGTTTGGTTCTTTGTTGCAGGTACAAATGGCTGGCTCCAGTGCCGCGATTTCCAAAATGAAATTCGACACCGGGTTTGATATCGACATGAACTCATTTGATGGAAGCGATCAACGCTTCAAAGACATTCTCAATCTATTCAGAGAACAGCAGCTATCCCAAATAATGACTACCAGAATGAAGATTGCATCAGAAGGAATAAAAGAATGGTGTTATACAGCGATAGATGAGAATGAGAACTCTGTCGTCGGCTTCATAAAAGGGACTCAGGTACAATTGTCCACGGCTCTTTTAACTGAAGTTTTTCATCTTAGTTCTGGAGAAGATTCCATAGAGTTATCTGGAGAGGAATATGACTCCATGCTTGATAGAATGGGTCACAATATTGTGAACCCTAACAAACTGCTGAAGAAAAATCTGTCAATAGAATTTCAATTTTTGGCTGATGTAGTTGGGAAAGTGCTTCTGGCCAAGCACTCAGCCCATGATACCATATCAAGATATCAATTTTGTCTAATGGGAGCTCTGCTTGATAAGAAACATCTAGACTGGGGATCTATTTTCTTCAACCAGATTAAGAAGAAGCTGAATAAGACTGCTGTCAGTTTTGGGAGAATTCTAGGGGTATATCTGCATTCCAGATGCCCTGAGCTGCTAACCTCTTCTGGGATGTTCATTAATGCATCCAAGAGGCTCTCCTGTGCCCTTTTCAGCAAATGGGACAGGCAGATTGTAAACCCTACCAGAGCTGCTGCACCACTGACTTCAGGCACCAGGACTACCTCAGTCACTCCACCTCTGGTCTCTGCCCCAGCAGAAGTGTTGTCTGCTTCTCCTCCTCCTCCAGTTGTCTCTACCCCAGCCATTTCATCCTCACCTCCAATCACCACCATAGCCATATCTTCCCCCATTACCATTTCTTCACCAGTTTCACCCCCTCTAGCATCTACCTCAGAGGAATTCCATCCTCTTTTCTCTTATCCAATCCTCACCTCTCCATCATTTTCCCTTGTAGATGATTCCTTTATGGATGATTCACCTTCCACTCCTCCTGAGCCTCTCTCTACCTCCTCATTCCAACAAATGTTGCAAGAAATTCTCTACCAACCATCCTTCACACCTTCTCTTGCCTCACCTATCTTCACCTCAACATCTTCAATCTCATCCATTCCACTCTCAGAGCCATCTATTCCCACACCTCCTATCTCCACATTCTCCATGCCACCAGCTCCAGCCAACATCCTTCCAACAACCTTCTCTCCTACCTCTACTCAAGCCCCTCTTGAGCATGTAAATCTATCAGCCCTGGCAGACAGGTTATATGAGCTGCTAGCTCCTAAGCTAACCTCATTACTAGAGACCACTCTGGCTCCACTCCTGACCCATGTCAAGGAGCTATCTTCCAAGCTCTCCTCCTTCATTCCCTCTCAGGCAATTACCTCTTCTGGGTGCCTTGATTCAGTTCTCCCTGAATCCAGGCAGGGGGAGATGCCTTCTGAAGTAGTGGATGTGCCTGAGTCTGCTCCAGCTCTTGCTCCTGCTCCTGCTTTTGCAATGGACCTCCAGAGCCTGCTCTCTTAGTTTGATACAGTTTACTTCAGATCTTTGCTAGTTCCACATACTGAAGACTTGTCTAAGGCCATTGTGCCTATTTTTGTCTGTGATCCCAGCCAAATTGAAGCATATGTAAATTCCTAGAAGGCTGTGGATGTTTATGTTTCCATCTCTGATGCTGCTACTAAGGCCATTGTGCCTCTTGTTGATAAAGCTGTTGCTGCTGCTGTTACTGAAGATACTGAAATGGTTCTTGTAATTGAAGATACATCTGCTACTGAAGAACTTGCTTCTTACCTGGAAGAACCTGCACCTGCTGTTATTTCTGCTGCTGCTGCTGCTCCTGCCCTGACTCCTGATCAGTTGACGTTACAAGAGAAATACATAAAAAGCATTGATGATTTGTATGACATACCTCAAAGTTTAGAGAGTGATCAATTTCAAACTGAATCAGATGACTCTGTGAATACTATTGCCAAGAAGAGGAAGGCCAGAAGCAAGGCCATGATGACAGTCCCCCAGCTCAGGCAAAGGATTCTAATGACATTCCCTACTATATTCTGCATGACTGCCCCATATCTGAGCCTTGGATGCAGTATTCCAAGAACCAATCAAAGTCTATGAAGAAGAGAAGGAAGCTGGATAAGTATGAAAAAGGATCTTCTCAGTATCAGCCTCCTCCTCCTCCTCCTCCAGATTCTGGTTCAGGCTTAGCCTCTCAAGCTCCAGCTTCCAGACAAAGCTCCTCCCAGTCTTATCAGAGATACTATCAAAGGGGGAAACATCAAAGGGGATATCAATCTAGAAGGGGTCAATATAGAGGAAGCCAGAGAGGGCACAAATTTCAACAAAGGGAAGGACAAGGCCATACTGATTCTACTTCAGGTCCTTTCCCTTATAAGCTAAAAGATACAGTTGTCTCCAGGACTCCTCCTACTGATTCTGAATCCATCAACAGATATGAACCTCCTGTTCCATTTGAGGATCCTGAGAACAACCCCTTGTCCTTGACAGCTAGAATGAAAGAGTTGGCTGCTCTTGATCAAATGAAAAAGGCCAGAGAGCAAGGCAAGGACACTTCAAACATAACAACTCTATCAGATCAGAGAAAGAAAGAACTGGAGAGATATGCATCAAGAAAATTCTTTAATCCAGAAGATTATATGAAGCTGCACCCTGAGGCTGTAGTTCCAAGGCCCAGATATCAAACTACCATAGATGCAGAAGATGATAGAAGATCCAAGAAAGAAGCCCTCAATCCCAACAGAGAAATTATGTTTAAAAAGGGAACTGAGAAGAAGTGAATTGTGTAAGCTGAACAATCATCCTCCTCTGGATATTTGCTGATTTTTTATCTGTGATCTGTATTGCTGCTATATCTTTCCTACTGCATTGTTGTTTTAGCTTCTGTTTTGAATGTATGCTTATTTATTTCCTAATTCTGTCTGTAAATAGTAACCCTAACCCAAATAGGGGGAGATTGTTGGAACACCCTATTACTAATTTGGGTAAGGATCACTATGTTTGTCTTAGGAAACAAGGTTGACCTAGTTGTATAGTTGTAAAGGTCAACATTAGAATGAGTCTAGGGCTAAGAACTTAGGTTTGAAGCTGCCCCCAGGACCATTCCAAGATCAAGGATATAGAGCCAAGTCTAAGGCAATTTTCGTCGAGCTCCGGTCGACGAAACGTCGAACTCGGTTCGACGCTCTCTGAGCTCAACCTTGCTAAAGTCATCGAGCTTCGGTCGACGTTCTTCGAGCTCAGGTCGACGATCTCTCTTCAGCTATTCTTAAGGTCGCTGAGCTCGGTCCGACGATCTTCGAGCTCAGTTCGACGCTTTCTGTCTGTTTGATCTGTTTCCATCTCTGAGCTCAGTTCGACCATCGTAGAGCTCAGATCGACGATTTTTCTGAGAGATCAACGATTCTAAGGATTCAAATGCTGCCAGTCTTTGGAATGTTTTTGAATTCTCTCAGCATTTATGTCAAGGAGATCTACCAGCCGTTTGTCTTTATTCTGGAGCAAGTTTCAAGGAATTATTCAGGCAATGTTTTATTGGACCTTGCTCTAGAAGACAAGACTTTTTATGGAAGACATTTATGACTGCCAACGGCTATCTTTAACAAGAATTTTTTTTAGAGAATCAGATCTTCCTTTTAATCTTCAGTCAGATAGAATATATAATAGAACACACAGAGAGCACAAAAACAAGAATTAAGCTGTGACAGATAACAAGTGATCAATTCTGAAGAATCAGAATAACAATCTTTTTGCTTACAGAAAAGTGATCACAGCTTCATCTCAAGAACTCCAGACACCTCATCTTTCAGCCTTTTGCTGAAACAATCTTTTGCTGGAGATCTAAACTTCTGAAGAACTATCACCCTAGTGCAAAGCTTCCATTCCTGAACCTGTCGACATCTCAGGGGGAGCTTTGAGAACAAAAGATCCACTAGTCTTCTCTCATTTGATTTGAGAACAGAGAAGACAACTTCACCTCTTTATCTTTTCTTTTTCTGCTGTAAAAGGGTTCTTGAACTCCCTTCAAAAGTTCTGTCTGGTTCTGAGAGCCTTGTCAAAACTCAGTAGTGGCAAGACGCCTTATCAAAAAATCCAGTTTTGGTTTTTGAGCACCTCATCAAAAGCTCATTGGTGTCAGGACACCTGATCAACTCATCCTGAGTGGATTCCTACCAAGGGTGGTAGAAGAGTGGATGTACCCAGGTTTTTGGGGAACCACTATATTTCCTTGTGTCTTATGGCTTGTTTGTGTGATTGATTTGCTGTGTGATGTGCTCTTTACTTCTTTGTTCTTAACTCTTTACTACCACTCTACACTATACTATAAATTGCATTTTATATGTGCTAATTATTTCAAAACTGTGAAATTAATTTAAATAAACTCTATTCACCCCCCCTCTAGAGTTAAGATAGATCTTACTCTCACTTTCATAATCCTTGAAAGTTATCATCTTCTCACCGATCTGATTTCATTTATTCCTGATGTCTAATGGCTATTATAGTAGTGGGACCCACAATAGTTGACGGCTGCAACTTTGCTTTAACAACAAAAGTCGTACTGTAGGCATGCGACATCGTTTCTTGCATACTGTAGCCATCGCACAACATTTTGAATTTTTTGACGTCAGCAACTATGGACTTAGTCAAATTCAAACACTTTAATATAGGCGTTGAGTGAACAAGCTTCACTCAATGCCAAAAAACTTAGACAAATTTCTGTCTTACTCAGGTGTTGAGAGCATTGAGTGAACAAGCTTCACTCAACACTTTTGGCATAATCCAATCTTTTTGCATCTCGGGCATTGAGTGCGTTGAGTGAACAAGCTTCACTCAACGCTTTTAGCCTTAGCCAATCTTTCTGCATCTCAGGCATTGAGAGCGTTGAGTGAGCCTTCATCACTCAACGTTTTTTCCTTAGCCAATCTTTCTGTACCAGTAGGCGTTGAGTGAGTCTTCATCAATCAATACCAAAGTACTTAGATAATTTTCGGTCACTAGGCGTTGAGTGAGCCTTTATCACTCAATGTCAAAACCCTTAGTACATTCCTGAATGAAAGCGTTGAGTGTAGCTTCTTCACTCAAAGCTTTCTGCTTTAGCATATTATCTTGATGAGGCGTTGAGTGAATAGCCTTCACTCAACGCTTCTGTACTTAAACATATTTTTTGTCAGCTTAGGCGTTGAGTGAGTCTTCATCACTCAATGTCATCTAGACTTTTGTAGTCTTAACTGCTTAGGCGTCGAGTGAGCCTTCATCACTCGACGCTTCTGGACTTAACTAGATTTCTTTACTATCAAAGATAAAGCATTGACTATCTGAGCTTTACTTAACGCTTTTTGCAGTATAGGGTTGAGTGAACTACCTTCCCTCTATGCCTGTGGACTTAGACACTTTTTTGCTTTGCAAATAGTCAGGCTTTGACTTACTTGACTTTACTAAACCTGTTAACCTAGAAATCAATGATCCTCTCCATGATGGCTAGTTTGCAAGTTGTGGAATGCTCCATCTCATCCTGGGGGTTCGCGACCTACTTTTCAGCTAACCGCATGGATAGAATTTTCTGTCCGCATGGATGGGCTAGTAGTCACCCGGTAGACTCCAGCTCTGCATTAGCGCGGACTTCTTCCCAGTCCGCATAATTAGGTCGCGCGACTAGCCTGGTGGGTAGCGGTCTCTTGTCCAGCCTTCTGCTAGTGGGTGCACTCTCCTCCTGGTTGTCGCAAGCAAGAACAATCCTGGATAAGGGTTCCTCTTCAGTCCTCCTGCGACAAGCGACCTCCCCCTTAGTCCGCACAGTATAATGTGGACACATTCAAAAATTCACCTGAGGGAGGTGTACTTGCATCTCCCAGTAGCAGGCAAACTCTTCTTTAGTCCACTAGCATGGTGCAAAATCATTTTGTGCAGTAGAGGAAGACTCACTCAGTCTGCCATGAGGGTCGGACTCGCTTCTTCCTCACAGCACGCGAGCTCCTCAGCTTGCAAAGTATGGCACAAACTCGCTCGCATCTCGCCCAAACCATCGGGGGTGACTTCATCAAGCCCAGTTCTGCGAGTCACCTCCGCGATCCTATAAAAAGACCACCATACCTCTCATTTGGGAAGGAGGACAATTGAGGAGCAACCAAGACATACAACACTGCGGATACATTTTCTTATCCACCTACACTACTCGCAAATTGGGCCCCAACAATTCCACGTGACCTCAGAAACTAGCCATTATGACCAAGTGCTTGGACTTGACTCCTCCAACAAGATCCTCAGCAGCCTGTCCGGGCAGATTCAGCAGTTAGCCCAAGAGGATCGGGTTGTCGGCCACTGTAGTAGATATCTCTGCGACCTTCCTGGTAAGACCGCGCGGCTAGGCCGCGGTCTTCTTTTAAGCGGACAGAAAGTCTACGTGCCCTTGGGATCTAAGGCGACTTCGTGTGCAGTCAGGCGACCTAAGGATGCAAGTTGTAGGGCAAGACAGCTCATGCGGCCTGGCAACCTGAGTCAGTAGTCTGCGTGGTATCGGCAACTTCTCTTTCTAGCCGCCAGCTTCTTTTTGTACTTTCTTTGCTTTTCCATGTAGAGGAGCGACTTAAGCTGTAAAATAGTTTTATAATCAAAGGAAAGCCCGTCGCAGGAGTGGCATTTAGCCGCGGCGCATGAACTCTTGTGTTATCGCTGCTAGCGACCTCTTTTTCTCTTCTCCTCCCTTCTCTCGACATCAACCGCTAATCCTAACTGTCAAAGTAACCTGTTCCTCGACAGTCCTCATCACCTCACTTATCCCCGCATCCCGGATCGAACGTGTTCACCTCTCTCGAGCTCAGGGAGGTGCATTTATTGGATCAACATTTAACACGCGACCTTCAGATTTCGAATAGACAGTAAAATCCAACGGTTATCCATTTCAGACCATCAACCTACGAGAGCTTCTCTCCTTCAAGTCCTAGTGAAGATCCTCTCTGGGAAGCCTTGGAGAAATTACATTGGGAAACCGCCCAGCAGTTCCAGGAGATTAACCATGCTCTAGCCACTATCGTGCAGTGACTAGAGGTGCAACCCATAGCAGCGCCTCTTCCTCCAGTCAATCTGGCACCAGCGATGAGGAATCTGCCAACCTATCTGATAACCTACCAGCCAGGGCAGGTCGTAAAACCTTTGGGGTCTCAAAATGACGAGTTTATAGCACGTCGAAACTTCTTCTGGGAAGCAGCCCCGATAAGTCCAGCAAGATTCTTGAATTTTCAGGGAAGTCAACCCTACCCTTCAACTCCTTCAGCTGCTCCTCCCCCAATAGCTTTACATTTTTATCCTTCGGCTCCTTTTTCAACTACAGCTTATGCTCTGTTTTTCCTTTCCCTTGTGTTCTAAGAGAGCAGGAAGAGCCATCGCCATTTATAGAGAGTATACGGTAAGAACCGATTCCAGCCCACTTCAGGGAGCCACGATTACCAATTTACACTTGAGACTCTGACCCGATTGCACACTTACAAGCTTTCGAGTAAGCCGTCACTCTCAAGACTCTTACAGATTCTACAAGGTGCAAACTCTTCGTAACATCCTTTGATGGACAAGTAAGAGAGTGGTTCTATTGACTACGCCCTCAGTCCATCGCTTCCTTTGCTGATCTGAGAAGAGAGCTTCTGCTTAGGTTTTCTACCTCTACAAAGAGGAAGGGCGATCTGAAATCCCTATTTGAGATCACGTAGTGAGAGAATGAGACTTGTGCTCATTTTCTCGATCGTTTTCAAAGAGAGATTCTTGAAATTGAAAAAGATGATCCAGAAATGAACTGAGTCGCTCTAATAAGTGGTTTAAGAAAAGGACCACAAAAATTCGTGGCTAACGTCTGAGTGCCAAGGACATACCAGGAGATGATAAGTCTAGCCAACTTATACATACGAGGTGAAAAGAGAAATCCCGACTACATCTCCAGGCTTATAACAGATAAAGATCCTTCTTCTTCATACGGTCAACCTCCAAAGTCTCCTCGGAAGGATTTTCAACCGCGAACAAGGAAGGGAAGGAATTTCCGACGTCATCAACACCTCTTCCCAAGCCGGGATCACTCCCAAGGTCAAAGATTACAATTTATGGCTCCTCCCGCTTATCCGGCACAAGCTCCGCAAGTAGCTTCAGTAGGGTGATAACTCACCAGAATCTTAACTGGACAAAGCTATGCAGGAAGTGATCCAACTCATGAAAGGCAAGCCAATTATAAAAAGCCTTACCAGCCAGCAAATCACAGATCCAAGGATTCAGATCCCTACTGCGAGTTCCATAAAGAGAAAGGGAATCTAACTAAAAACTACCAAGCACTTTGTCACCTGGTGGAGAAGATGCTGAAGCAAGTAAAATTTCACGATATAATCCTGAAGAATGACCACTCTGATCAATCTACTTCAAAGGGCAAGGAAGTAGCGGACATTCCACTTGGCTCGAAGAGAGTAAATCAAATCAATAACAGCTTCAGCATAAGTGGCGAGTGCATTGATGTGGATGACATAAGCACCCTTGGAGATCTATTCTGAGGTGAGGGTGGACATGGCAAAGTCCAAAAAGTTCTTCGCAGTCATAGCTGATTGCTTTTTGTTTTTCATTCTCGGAACCTTTTCTATGGAACACATAAGTTCTCTTCAACTCATTTCAATATCATACATCAGCGATCCCGTACTAACACTTTTCCCTTTTTAGAGTGTCTCCTCTCTATTTTCTCTTTGCCAAAGGGATCATTGAACCAAGGAGACATCGTCGGGTCCTGCTTGTCCCCCCATAGGTTTATTTCTAGCATAACACCACGATGACAAAATATAGCTGGGAGTGTTCTCTTATGTGCAGTGGGAGCCATCCAATCTGCGCAGGATGACTTCAAGGCTTCGGATCCTAGCCAGTATCTAACACACAACGCGTATTAAGGGAGGTCCCAGTGTATTAGCTCTACTGTGCTCTGCTAGGGATACATTACAACTAAGATGATCGTTGATTGGCAAGCAATGTCCCCCGGGTGTAGCATTATATCTGTGATCATCTCACGTTGTGATAGTCAAACACTCAAAGGTACTCTCAAACCGTGCCGTCAGGGGACCCACAACATCGCTGATCTTTTAGGGCAAGCAATGTCTAAGACCACTTGGCGCACCTGGCATAACTGATCAGCATAGCTTGTAGCACAAGGCATGAGAGCAGTGCGTCCATCTTTCTTCTTTAGATTGTGAAATTTTCTTTTTTGTGCCCTTCCGAGGGAGCGCGGTTAGTATGCTTTTTTGCAAGCAACCTTTTTCAGGTTAATAGGCTAAATTCGACCTATCGGAAGGTTTCGTGACATCATATTTCTTGTTTATACTCGCCTTATATACCCAGCTCATATAAAGCTCTATCCGCTGGCAGTGACCCTACTATGCTTATTGAATATTTTTGGCACCAATTGTTTAATCAAAGAATCTGGTTCTCTTTGTCGACTAACCATGCGGTTAAGGTCTAATTAAAGTAGTATTTTTTGGAGGCTCTGGATTTCATATTGAGGATATCATATCTGACCGCGCAAGAAGATTATTGTTATGGCTTGATTTCTACTCGATCCTGTTCATTCTTTTACTCGGTTAATAGCTGGGTTTGTTGGATATTCTTTATGTTGTATAATTATATCTGCCTTACCGCATCAACATTTAACATTTACCAAATATTAGCAGATATCAACAACTCCACTTCAGGTATTCATGTCTTACATTTCTTTTTACCTGCTTTAACTTCTCTTCTTTTGCAGAGATTAGCAGGTATTTGCAAGTTCTCTTTAGGTAATCACATTCTATTTTCCTTTCATATCTGCTTCTTACTCTTATTTTGCAAAGATTAGCAAGTATTCACGAGTTCCCTTCAGGTACTCGCATTCTATTTTTCTTTCATATCAGCTTCTTACTATTCTTTTGCAGAGATTAGCAGGTATTCGTGAGTTTCCTTCATGATGGAGATGATAACCCCCAACATGATGAAGAAGGCGACGACATGCTTACGGAAGATCTTTCTCCATCTCCAATCAAATATTTGCGTCATCATGGAGACCTTGTGAAGCAATGCTACACTATCCGCCCTCGGCGCAAGACAACCTATTAATATTTATTTGAATTTATTTGTTATTTTGAGAGCATTTTTACTTTTTCATGTTATGTTTAAACTTATGTGTGTTTTTTTTTTTTTGGGGTTGCATGTTGCCAAACTTTTTTGTAAGCCTATATAAGGCCTTGATATTGATATTTTTATTAAGTTGAATAATAAGAAAAAATAACCTAATTGAGTTCTTCCCCCTCTCTTCAAAAATTCAACCAAGCTTTTCTTCCCCCTCTTCTCCTCCTTCATAGCCGCCAGCCCCCTATCTCCTTTCCCTTATAACACTCAGCCACCCTCCTCCCTCTCTACCAACAAAGCCGACCACCCTCACAAACCCCCAAAAACCCCGAGCAGCCCTCAACCCCCAACCTGACCTAGCCTTCTCTCCCTTACTTGGCCGCCACCTTTCCTCTCTCCTCAATTTCCACCAAACCCGATCAGCCCCTACCACCTCCAAAGGCCGCCCAACTCCATCCCAATCATTGAAGATCTCGGCCAAGGCAACTCTACGTGAATCACGTGGAATCAAAATCTAGCGTGACGCAAGGAGGAGGACGAGTTTCCCTCCATTTGGCGCAACTCCGGAGGATCCGGTGACGAGTGATCCAAGTCTTGGAGAATATAGATCTCCGAGTGGTGTAACGAAAATTTCTACTCTCTGAGATATTTTTTGTGGTGGAATACTTTAGCGTTGAATTTTTGAGAGCATTGAAATAGTCGTGGTTTTTCTTCGATTGATTTGTTGTCTATCTTGATTTGTTTAATTTCGAGAGGATTGGCGAGCCTTGTTTTCTTTTTGTTGGGAGAGATCTACCATTTCCGAATCGTAATTTTTGGTGAATCTCTTTTGGCACAACAACAGCTCGATCCGACCGAGTGGGTCCTTTTAGTTTGAGAGAATATCGGCCTATAGCCTTTGTTCGATCTTAAATGGTTTGGCTACCCGTAGGTTAGCATTTAATTGATAATGTGTGCGCTGCGTTGAAAGTTTTGTGCGAACGAAGGATTTGGGCGCAGAGAGAAAATTCGTGTTTGTCGTTATTTTTGTGTCCGCGTTCAAGCCTGCATCAATTTGGTATCAGAGGGAGGTTTGTCTCAATTTCCTAATTGTCACCCTCCCCTTTTTTCTTAGGACGTCAACACGCACTTGTCTTGCACGTTTATTTGTCAAAATTATAAAAAGAAATTATGGTCTGCCAATAGCGGCCTAATTTTTTTTTGTTTCAGCAAAAAAATTCAAAAAATTTTTAAATAATCTCTTTATTATTTTCAGTAAGAAAATAAAAAGAAATTATTTTTCTACCCTAGTTATTAAGCGGGAACAATTCCATCTGTTGTATTTTCCTTGGGTTATAACCACTGTTTTGTTTGCATGCGCACTATATTAGGCACGGAGTATTCCCCGTCTTCCTCCAACATGGAGGACGAGCGAGATACGGGTCACGTACCAGCAACGATTGGTGAACTCCGCCATGAGTTCACTGATCAGTTGACGGAGATTAGGGAGATGCTACACCAATTAAGATTAAATCAAGTGGCACCTCGTAATCAAGCCGCCAACCCACGTGATAAAGGGAATAACCATAATAATAATAATAATAATGATCATGAACCGCGTGCAACATTTCACAATAACCAGACACCTTTTGAGTTTGATATTATTAGGGCGGTCTGAGTCAAACCCCCATCATACGATGGATTGGGTGAACCCCAAGTCTTCTTAGACTGGGTTATGGAGATAGAGTGCCACTTCGAATGGTATAAGCTGACTGATATTGATAAGGTGTGAGTTGCTAGGATGAAACTGTAAGGTAGAGCCAAGATTTTCTGGTTGAATGAGGAATGTTGTTTTGGTGTCGTGAACGGCTTACAACCCATTAGTTGGGCAGGCATGAAGGCCATGCTGACAGACCAAAACGTCCATACGTATAATCAAATGCACATGTTTGATGATTTAGCTACCCTTAAACAAGAGAATAGTTTGGTCTTTGAGTACATGATCCTTCTCAAGGACATGATGGTCAGGTGTGATGTTAGGGAGATGTCAGAGATCACCCTCTCTAGGTTCCTTAAGGGGTTAAACCCTTACATTTAGGGTAAGCTTTTGCGTTATGGTCACACAGACCTAAACACCAATTTCAATGTCACCTTGGATATTGAGAAGCACAATGTCTTCAAGTCTAAGACTCGCTCATTTAAGAAGGGAAAGACCGTCTTAGGACCACCCCCACCTCCACCTATAAGGATAAGGGTAAGTTCCGGTCCATTGACTCGAACTCCGTTGTCGTGACTGCTAAGAATACTAGAAACCCAACGGGTGAGAGAGTTCCTATAGGAAGGGTCAGCAAAACAAATGCTACTTGTTTTGCTTGTGGAATTCAGGTCCATTACGCTAGTGAGTGTCCTACCAAGCCCAAGCCCCTAGCCCTTTTAGACTCCTCATCTTAGTCAGTCGAGATTATATATGAGGCAAGAGAAGATTGTGAGTCAGAAGGAGTGCCGGGCGATATAGATGATGATGCTAATATGATGGTCATGCAGTGTATTCTGGCTACTCCCCGTGCGTTAGATGTCTGGAAAAGGACGAATATTTTTTCAATAAATTTTAAGAGTGGAAAGAAGTGGTGTAAGTTGATCATTGATAGCGATAGCTGTATGAATGAGATATCTGAAAATGTGGTGTCCCGAATGTTATTATCTACTGAGCCGCACCCTTACCCCTATAAGGTGGCATGGGTAAATAAGACATCCCTCCCGGTTTCGAAGCGTTATTTGGTTCCCATTACCACCAAGGCTTACCATGAAAAGGTTTGGTGTGACGTAATCCCCATGTATGCATGTCATGTTTTACTAGGACGCCCAAGGCATTATGACCATGTTGTTACTCATTTAGGGCGAGCCAACATATATGAGTTAAAATTTAATGGCAAGACGATTATCTTAAAACCTACTCCACCAAAGGATCCTTCGGACTTTTCTAAAGACACGATTGTGCTTGTAGAGAGGAAAACATTACGCTTGATAGGTAAGATGGAGTTTGAGCACGATACCTTTATAGATGGTGTCATATTTGCATTAGTATGTTTGCAAGTCAAGGAAGATAGCTCCTCTTTTAAGAAATTACCTCTAGCATTGAAGACCCTTTTAGAAGAATTTAAAGATTTCTACCCAGATGATTTACTACTCGAGTTACCCCCTGCGAGAAATTCAACACGACATTCATTTTATTCTTGGTTCCTCACTGACAACCTTCCCCATTATCGACTTAACCCCTCCGCATACATTGATTTGCAAAAATTAATTTCGGATTTGCTAAGTAAGGGGTTCATCTGTCATAGTAAGAGTCCGTGTGACGTACCCGCATTATTGGTCCAAAGAGAGATGGTTACCGGAGGATGTGTGTAGATTATAGGGCCGTTAATAAAATAACTGTCAAATACAGGTTTCCCATACCTCTTTTGGATGACTTATTGGACATGTTATCTAGGGCCACGTTTTTTTCTAAATTAGATCTTAAGAGTGGCTACCATCAAATCAGGATTAGGGAGGGAGACGAGTGGAAGATGACATTTAAATCAAAGGACCGACTTTATGAGTGGTTGGTGCGCGGGGAAGGGCTCAGTAATTGCCCGAGTACATTTTTAACATTGTTGACTTTAGTGTTCAAGACTTACTTAGGAAAATTCATATTTATATATTTTGATGATATCTTAGTCTTTAGCGCCTCTCCGAACGATCATTAGTCTAACTTAAGGACCATACTTACCACGTTGCGAAAGGAAAAGTTATTTGTTAATAATAAAAAATATACGTTCAGTGTTCCATCTGTGGAGTTCCTTGGATATATTGTGAGTTCGTAGGGCATACATGTTGATCCTAAGAAGGTCCAAGCCATTAAGGATTGGCCAAAACCAACCAATATACGGGATGTTTGGAGTTTTCACTGCCTAGCTACTTTTTACCGCCGATTTATCTGGCATTTTAGTAATATCATGGAACTGATCACGGAGTGCATGAAAAAAAAGTGATTTCATGTGGACCAAAATGGCCGCTAAAGCATTTGGGACAATTAAATCTTGAACTTCAGAAGCTCCTCTTTTACGATTACCGGATTTTAATAAGGTTTTTGAATTGTCTTGTGATGCGTCTGGAGTCAGTATTGGCGGTGTATTGAGTTAAGAGGGTCATCCTTTTGGATACTTTAGAGAGAAGCTCGCAGGCTGAAATTAAATTATTCTAATTGTGATAGGGAGTTTTATGCGGTTATTTGGTGCCTACAGCGTTGGAGACATTATTTACTATCTAAAGAGTTTATTATCCTATCTGATCATGAGGCTTTGAGGTTTACCAATTCAAAAAATAAGGTTAGGCCAAGGCATGCTAAATGGGTCTCCTATCTTCAGGACTATACCTTTATAATAAAACATCTTAAGGGAACTCTAAATCGTGTGGCATACGCTCTTATTCGTTTCTTGTTATTGTTTTCTACGCTAGAGGTGAAAGTGATTGGGTACGATGGGATAAAGGATGAGTACGTTAATTGCTCGGATTTCAAGGAAATCTATTATTCCACGCAAATCAACTCTCCCACTACCATTTCAGCATATTATATTCTGGAAGGTTATTTATTAAGCATTAGAAGCTTTGTATTCCTCGCTCTTCCCTACAATATTTCATTGTGTGGGAAATACATAGCGGTGGTTTAGGTGGTCATTTTGGGCATAACAAGACCATTACATTAGTAGAAGATAAGTTCAACTGGCCTGGCCTTAAGTCAACGGTTAATAAAATTGTGGGAAGTTGTCACGCGTGTCAATTAGCTAAGGGTAGTAAAACGAATGCGGGACTTTATACCCCTCAACTAATTCCTTCCATTCTCTGGGAAGATTTTAGTAAGGATTTTATTCTAGGCCTACCTATCACGTTTAGACGTCATGATTTCATTCTAGTGGTAGTAGATCAGTTTTCTAAAATGGCCTATTTTATTGCATGTAATAAGACCAACGATGCGTCCCAAGTAGCGAAACTATTCTTTAAGGAAGTGTTTGGGCATCGGGGCATTCCAAAAACTATAATGACTGATAGGGATGTGAAATTTAATAGTTATTTTTGGAAGACCCTATGGAAGATTATGTGCACCAAACTATTATTTTCTTCGGCCTACCATCCCCACACAGATGGACAAACCGAAGTGGTAAACAGAAGTTTGGGTAGTTTACTTTGTTGTCTTATGGGTGAACACAAGGGTACGTGGGACCTAATCCTTCCCCATGCTCAGTTAGCGTACAATAATTCAAAAAAATAGGTCTACAGGATTATCACCAAATGAAATTGTGCACGGATATAAAGCATCGGTGCCACTTGACTTGATTCTGTTACCTCCATCTTTTAAGTCAAGTCAATTTGCACAAGATTTTTCTTCTCATGTCCACAATTTACATAAGCACATTAATAAGGCGCTAACCACACAATATGCATCTTATAAATCTCATGCTAACTTACAAACGAGAGCATCTCACTGATTTAGTCTTGGTGCGTCTCATCCCTGAACGGATGTCATCGAGCACTATAAAAAAGTTGGAGAATCGGTGAGATGGACCTTTTTGAGTTTTAAAGAAATTAGGGGAAAACGCATATCTTTTGGAGTTACCCACTGATTGGGGGATTTCCCCTATTTTGTATGTTTCTGATTTAACGTCATATGTTTCTCCACCTATTGAATTATCTGCCTGTTCGTTTGGCTACACTGAGTTTTCTAATGGGTTGGGTGTTGAGCTTGTCTCTGGATCGCTCTTTCCATCGGTCTCCACTGGAGGTACGTTGAATGTTGATATAGAAACTCTTTCTCCTTCTTTGACTATTGATTTTCTAAGGTTCCCAAGGACCGCCATTTTTCCTGACAGGATCCTCAAAGATGAAGTGCTCTCCTCTCCAAGTGGTGATGTTCGTCGCTACTTGATTCGATGGCGTGATCGTCCAGCCTCTGATGACTCTTGGCTTCTTGAATCGGAGGTGTCTCTTTTGGATGATGCTCTTCTGCGCTAGTACCTTCAGACCAACTCATCGGTGATGAGTACTTTTGAGTGGGAAAGGATTGATGGAGACGGCGACCCCCAACATGATGAAGAAGGCGACGACATGCTTACGGAAGATATTTCTCCATCTCCATTCAAATACTTGCGGCATTGTGGTGACCCTGTGGAGCGACGCTACAATCCCTCCCTCGGCGCAAGATAACCTATTAATATTTATTTGAATTTATTTGTTATTTTGAGAGCATTTTTATTTTGTCATGTTATGTTTAAACTTATGTGTGTTGTTTTATTTTTTATTTGGGGCTGCATGTAGCCAAATATTATTGTAAGCCTATACAAGGCCTTGCTATTTATATTTTTATTAAGTTGAATGATAAGAAAAGAAAACCTAGTTGAGTTCTTCCCCCTCTCTTCAAAAATTCGGCCAAGCCTTTTCTTCCCCCTCTTCTCCTCCTTCTTAGTCGCCGGTCCCCAATCTCCTTTCTCTTGCAACACTCGACTACCCTCCTCCCTCTCCACTAACAAAACCGACCACCCTCACAAACCCCCAAAAAACCCGAGCAGCCCTCAACCCTCAAACCCAACCTATCCTTCTCTCCCTTCCTTGGCCGCCACCTTTCCTCTCTCCTCAATTTACCCTAAACCCAATCAGCCCCTACCACCTCCAAAGGCCACCCAAATCCATCCCAATCATTGAAGATCTCGGCAAAGACAACTCTACGTGAATCCTATGGAATCAAAATCTGGCATGACACAAGGAAGGCGGACTAGTTTCCCTCCGTTCGGCGCAACTTCGGTGGATCCGTTGATGATCGATCCAAGTCTTGGAGAATATAAATCTCCGAGTGGAGTAACGAAAATTTCTACTCTCTGAGTGATTTTATTTTCCCTCTAGATAATTTCTATGGTGGAATACTTTAGCGTTGAATTTTTGAGAGCATTTATATAGTCGTGGTTTTTCTTCGATTGATTTCTTGTCTATCTTGATTTGTTTAATTTTGAGAGGATTGGTGGACCTCATTTTCTTTTTATTGGGAGAGATCTACCATTTTTGAATGGTAATTTTTGGTGGATTTCTTTTGGTACAACAACCGCTCGATCGAACCGGGTGAGTCCTTTTAGCCTGAGAGAATATCAGACAATAGCCTTTGTTCGATATTAAACGGTTTGGCTACCTGTACGTTAGCATTTAAATGATAAAATTTAATTATGTGTGCATTGTGTTGAAAGTATTGTGCAAATGTAGGATTTGGGCATAGAGAGAAAATTCGTGTTTTTCGTTATTTCCATGTCCGCGTACAAGCCTTCATCACTTCAGGTACTCATGTTCTTTATTTCTTTTTACCTACTTTAATTTCTCTTCTTTTGCTGAGATTAGCAGGTATTTTCGAGTTCCCTTCAGGTACTAACATTCTATTTTTTTTTCATATCTGCTTCTTACTCTTCTTTTGTAGAGATTAACAGGTATATGAAAGTTCCCTTCAGGTACTCGCACTCTATTTTTTTCATATCTGCTTCTTATTTATCTTGTGCAGAGAGTAGCAGATAATTGCGAGTTCCCTTAAAGTACTTGCAAGTTGTTTTTTCTTCTATACCTCCTCTCATCTTTGTTTTGCAGACTTTAGCGGAAGACGTTTACAAGTTTTCTTCGCCTTGCGGATATAACAACTCTCAAAATATTAGACCCCTATGAGTGGTTTTGTCATGACATGACAAAACCCTAGAAAGCTCAAGAGGCCAAGTGAACAAAGGCATGAAGGTGGAAATCACCTTGGTCTGCCTATAGCGCAACCTCATCACCACCCCTAGGGTTTGACTTTTAGGATTTAACTTGACTCCAGGATCCCACCACAACACCCCTAATGCTTTAGGAGGTCCATAGGGTCACCATGGACCCATTTGGGTCAATAAAAGTGGTCAAGTTGACCAAAGTCAACCCTAACCCTAAATGGGTCAAACTAACCTACATAGGGTCAATTAACCTTCCCTTAGCCAAATTGACCCCACCTAGACCTTCCTAACCCTCAAGGGAGGTCAATGGGTAACCAAGGACCCATTGGGGGAAACTAAAGAGGTCAAGTTGACCATAGTCAACCCTAGCCCTAAAATGGTTAAAGTGCCCTAACTAAGGGTCAAGTTGCCTTCATCGTGCCAAACCAACCCTACCTAACCCCTCCTAGACCTTAGGAGAGGCAAAAAGGTCACTAAGGACCCATTGGGGTCAACCCAAAAGGTCAAGTTGACCAAAGTCAACTCAACCCTATTTTAGGTCAAATTAACTCAAGTTGACCTAACCTAGCCCAATCTGTTTGGGCTAAGCCCAATTTGAGTGGACCACTAGCTCTAAGAGGCTAGTATTTATCTGAAAGCCATCCATTTTCTTGAAATAGTGAATAAGAGAGAGAAAGCTCCATTTCTGATTTAATGGAGGAGAGATAAAATGAGAAAGAGAGGCCATTCATGGCCAAGGGAGGCAAAGAGCCTCTCCACTCAATTCCCATGAATGGATTCATTTCCCCTTGTTAGTTAGGAGAAGATCAAAGGGTTTTCTTGGCCATGGCAGTGACTAGGGGAGGAGAATTTCAGTTGGCTGAAAACCTTCTTCATGGCCATTAATGGTGCAATCAAGCCATGGCCTCTCCTCTCCCCATCTAAACATTTTAAAAGCTTCACCAGGTCTAGAGTATTCATTTCCACCTTTCCTTTGAAGGAGTTGAGCCCTCTGGTGGTATAGTTTTAGAGCACATAGCGCCGCCACCACTGTCCATGGTGACACGACGATCGGCTCAACTCCTGCCACATTAGAAGGCCATGTTCCTCTTCTCTTTCTAAATGGATTGATCCACTTCTATTTGCAGCATGGTTCAGGTCCAATTAGCCCCAGATCAAGCAAGCCAAAATCTTGTTTTTCTAGCCTTCTCCTCCACTCACTACTTACTATTCCGGCCACCTCTGGCCGGCCAACCACCATGAATCGCTAGCCACCACCTCAACGAAGGTAGTGGTGGCGGTGGCCGGTTGGGAGTAGGCGTGGGTGGCCGGGAATTAACGGGCAAACATCGCCCAGGACGGGCCAATCTTGGTCATTGGCTCCAAGAGAATGATGACCAGATGTCGTCGATCTGGTGCGTCAAGATTCTTGCGGCCGGATTTAATACTATAGTTATGTTTTTATTATTTCATTTTCTGTCATATATTTGTTAGTGCCTTAAATTAATTATTAAAAATACTTAGAGCACTTTTCTGGAAAAATGGTTAACGTCAAAGTAGTATCCCTTGAAGTCTAGTTTAATTTAAAATAAGTTTCAACCAATTTGGGTCACTGGTTCGACCACACCACTCAATAGGGTGCATCCTATACATAGGCTTTACCGGAGACTAAATTGAGTGCCCCACTAAACCAGCCAGGAAAATTCTTTGAAATTTGGACCATAGGCTAGTTATACAGGAACACTCATCATGTCAAAAAATGGGAATTTTTGGAAATATTTTCCTATATTTTTTGTAAAAATCTAATAAATCATGTATGATTTAATTAGATGGTCTAATGACCTCACCATTCCCCAAACTTTTGGTGGATGAGCCTTAGGGTTATGATATATCACTAGTAAAAATCTCAGCCCATTTAGGACTAATTTGATTAGGTTTTGATGTGACCAAAAGGTTGGTCCCTAGCGGGTAAATTAGTGCAATATGTATTTGATGGGTTAAGGGGCCAATCCTCATTCAAAAGGGATGAAACTTGGGTCACTGCCTCAAAGTCATATAAAACACCCCCTCAAGTGAATTTGAGTGGTATGGAGTAGAGATGCCCTAAGACCCTAGTGTAGGCCCTAGAGATGAGTTTTGGGGCCTAGGGAAAGACATGGTATAGTATGTCCATGGATGGGCTTAGAACTTGGTTGGTGAGTTCCTAGGGCCAAAATAGTCTCTGGAAAATGGTTTTAGGTTTTTAGGAACCTACACCCTCATTAAATTAATTATGGATAGTTTATGGCACTTGGGTCCAATATTTAATTACATGTGCAAATGAAATTGGATGCTCATGAGATTTAGGCAGTAACCTTTATTACATGATATTGTTCCATAGAAATTTTTTTGTGAATTTTGGATTGATAATTTTAGTACTTCATTCACAAACCCTAAGATTGATTCAATCACAAAATAATTATTATAGAGTTATATGCTTACTAGAAAATTTTGAAACTTGGTCAGGGAATATTTTAGGACATAATCATGCTCTGTGAATTTTTATAAATATGTTTTGAAAGAATTGGCATATAGGATCAATCATAAGTGCCCATTTGTTGAGTAATTAACATAATTCATTTATGTGACCAAATGGTGTTGGAAAATTATTATTCTTGTTCAGTAACCTTTTTTTGGTCATATTTATCATCAAGTAATTTCTCATAATTTTTGGAAGGTTGATTCTAATTTTCCCCTATTTATCTAACTATTGAGGTTATTTATCCAATAATTTGTTGATGGTCAAATCCACCTTGGAAAATTGGTATTTTTGGTATTTTTGTTATTTTAATGTTAGTAGTGTATCATAATTTGTCAAGACTATACTTAGTCAGAAAATTTTACTTGGTGTTCAAAAGAAAAGGTGGCCTGATTTTGAAGAAAATATAATAAATACCAAACAAAGTAGGCAAATTATAATCTTTTGGATTTATTCATAAAGTATCATGATAGACCCCCAATAATAATCTTAGGTAATTTGGATGATTATTTGGAGTATCACCTTTCATGCACACCATGTAGCTCATTAGGTCTGCACACATTAAAACTGTAGAAATAAGGTAACATGTAGGCCTTTGTATAGGAAGGTGAGATAGTTGGTATATCTGGTCTAATTGAGAATGAATAAGGTCACCAATGGAAGGAAGGTAGTGAGAGTCTTGTTGACTAGAGGCAAGGTTGTACTCGGGTTTGACGGAGGATCGTCTTTAACAGGAGAAAGAGTCTAAATACTCTTAGGTTTGTTCAAGTGTAACGCCAAGAGGGATTGGACATGGGTAGTTACCAATAATAATAAGTACCTTGCAAAAGGGAGCTTTGGGATTAAGCCCGTCGTAGTTCCTAGTGCCCTCGAGCACCCTTCATAGGGAATGCCCTGCGAAGTCCAAGGTTAACCTTAAACCGTAAGATTAAAATGTTAAGAGCAATTATAAATACTAGGAATTCACTTTCACTCACCCCGAATATGTGGGAGGTTAGCTTGGTTGGGTTATCTGAGAGGTAGGCTCGATGGTTGTAGAAGTGAGCAAGTTAGCCCGGCAAGCCATAGGCTCGGAAGATAGTTGTAACGGACAGGTTAGTCTTGGGAGCCAATGGCTCAAAAATTCATGGATGCATGTGCATAAAGTGGAGGGCCTTCGATATTTGACGGTTATTCACACTGACGTCAATACGATAACTCGGCGAGTGTGGTTTACACATAGCCAAGGAAAAGACTGGCGGTTGGTCGGCATAGTACGTGGTGACTCTGGTGTGTCCTTCAGATGCGTACGTAAGGGCTAGGCCTGGAAGTGTGAATACCCGCCTGGGAGTTTGGTAACCCAACCCACTGTCTCCGTTGGCCACTATGGAGGATCCTTGGAGTGAAGCTAGCATTAAAAATTGGGGAACTAAAGGTATGTGCGCATAGAGTCATGTGCGTGTATTGCACTTGCATGAATCATGACATAATATATCACAACACACATACTTGCATAAAACCTGACACCCAATCGTATAAACTAGTATGGGATAGCTTATACGATAGGAGCCTTGCAAAAGATCCCTAAAATTATAAGTTTGTATGGGCATTCATATAAGTTAAGGTTAATTATTTACTTGTTACTTTTATTTATGGTGCACTTTACTTTTTACCCCCTTTCTACTCTACTTGATATAGAACTGCTTGTTAGACTCTTGTAAATTCTATACTATATAATATTCTAGCTTAGGACCACAATCACCTGCTTTTGCCTAATCTCCACAATAAAGCTTTCCTATTATTCCTCCCGCACGGTGCCTAGGAGCCACTGGGGGAGGGGTGGGGGAAATTAGGCTTAGTCTTTTGACTAAAAGTCGGGTAACCAAACATTTTAGGGGCTCCGAATGGGAGACAGGGAGCAACAGCAAGAGATGCAGCACTAGCGGAGTGCGGTGCACATGGAGGTGGGCAAGACTAGTATGGAACCACCAGCTTCTGGCTCCGTGAGTGTTAGTTTTACTTGGCTTCCGCGAGAGTCTTGTAGTGAGTACATGATGTACCGGGCATGAAACCGTTTATTTTTCTACTTTATTATTATATTTCAGTACCTTATCTCTATGGACTATTCTGTGATATATGCTCATATATATATGTGGTCATTTTTTGGATTTGACTTGTTTGTACCTCTACTTTTTTGATGATCATCAATGCTGGCAGAATCGGCTTTTGTAGTGGTGACCCACCAGAGTGTCGGTGTCACCACAAAATGGCGGTTCTGGGCATAAGACCGAATAGTGCAAAAAAAAAAGGTCTTACAGCGGGGACAATTCAGGTACTCGTAAAATACACATTTTTACTTACTCTTGCTTGTCCCCTGAGGGGAGGTTTGCGATTTCGGGGGTTATCTCTACTTTTTTGAAGTTTCCTACAAACTTAAAACAGTGTGGGGATAATGTTAACCCAAAAATCTTTGATCCTCTCCAAGATGGATGGCTTCCAAGCCACGGACTGCTTTGTCTCATCTCGGGGGGTTCGTAGCCTATTTTTTAGCTAACCGCACAGATAGACTTTTTTGTCCACGTGGCTAGGATAGTAGTCGCCCGGTAGACGCCAGCTTTGCGATAGCGCGGACTACTTCCCAGTCCGCATAATTAGGTTGCGCGGCTAGCCAGGCGGGTAGCAGTCTCTTCTCCAGCCCACTGCTAGTGGGCACACTCTCCTCCAGGTCACCGCAAGCAAGAACCAGTCGAGATCAAGGCTCCTCTTCATTCCTCCTACGACAAGCGACCTCCCCCTCAATCAGTACAGTGTAATGTGGACTGATTATCTGTTCTCCTGAGGGAGGTGGTCTTGCATCGCCCAGCAACAGGAGAACTCTTCTTCAGTCCTCCAGCATCGCGGGGACTTGTTTTATGCAGTAGAGGTAGACATGCTCAGTCCTCCAAGAGGGTTGGACTCGCTTCTTTGTCGCAGCAGGCAAGCTCCTTAGGTCGTACAGCATGGAGCGAACTCGCTCGCAGCTCGCCCAAATTGGTGGGGGTGACGTCATAAAGCCAAGTTCTAGGAGTCACCTCCTCGAGCCTATAAATAGTCCCCCATACCACTCATTTTGGAAAGAGAATGATTTGGGAGCAATCAAGACAAATAATATAGTGGATACAGTTTTCTATCCGCTTGTACAACTCGCAGACTATGCCCCAACCTATCCATGTGACCTTATTGACAAGACATTGTGGCCTAGTGCCTGGACTTGACTCCTCCAACAAGATCATCAACATCCTGTCCGGGTGGATTTAGTAGTAAGCCCAAGCGGATAGGGATGTCGCCCTCTACAGCAGATATCTCAGCGACCTTCCTGGTCAAACCGCGTGGCTAGGCCGCGGTCTTCTTTTTAGTGGACAGACAGTCTGCATGCCCTTGGGATCTAAGGTGACTTCCTGTATAGTCAGGCGACCTAAGGTCGTGAGCTGACAGGCAAGATAGCCCCCATGGCCTGGCAACCTGAGTCAGCAGTCCGCGTGGTCTCGATGACTTCTCTTTCTTTCTGCCAGCTTCTTTTTGTCCTTTCTTTGCTATTCCATGTAAAGGAGCGACTTAAGCTATAAAATAGAATTATAATCAAAGGAAAGCCCATCGCAGGAGTTGAATTTAGCTGCGGTGGGCAAACTCTGGTGTTTCTGCCATTGGCCACCTCTTTTTCTCTTCTCCTCCCTTCTCTCAGCCTCAACCGCTAATCCTAATTGTTAAAGTAACCGGCTGCTTGACAGTCCTCATCACCTCCCTTATCCATGAATCCCAAATCGAAAGTGTTTACCTCTCTCGAGCACAGAGAGGCGCATTTCTTGAATCAACATAACCCTTCTTGTTGTATGGTGTTAACTGAACTGGTTTCACTCAACGCCTGTGGACTTAGACACTTTCCTGCCTTGCCAATGCTAAAGGGCTTTGACTGTCCTGTCTTTTCTCAATGCTTTTTGGCATTTGGCGTTGAGTGAGCTTCCTTTCACTCAATGCCTGTGGACTTAACCACATTTCTTTGAATCTCGCATTGAGTGAGCTATCATCACTCAACGCCTGTGGACTTAGATTTTCTTTGTCTCCACCTACCTATCTTATGACCACCTATCACCATCACTTAGACAACCTGTCTAAACTTATTCCAAGGAACATCCTACACATGATTAGTTTAACCAACATTAAATACAATTATGCCCTTTGTGTTTATGGTGATGCCTCTTCAAATCAAATATAGGGAATATTGAGGGCAATATTCCCAACAAAGCGTTAGGCTGTTCATGGAAGACATAGATCCTAGAATATATGTTATTATTTTAGAAGGTATATTTATCCCAATGAACATCTCTGCTATAGATGCTAATAATAAACTCCTAAGAATTATTCATAGATGACTAATACAGAAATTACCTTGGCTGCAATGGACAAGAGAGCACAAAACATCATTATTAGTACTATAGATTATTCTACCTTTCAGAACCATATCCACAGCAAAATAACACAATAAATGTGGAACTCTTTAATAGTGTACATGGAAGGAACCTAGAAGGTAAGAGATGACAGGAAATCATTTCTCAATCAACATTATTAGGCATTCAGTCAAGGGAAGAAAGATTACATAGCTGACTGCTATGAAAAATTATTTAAAATTATTAATGGTCTGAAAACCTATGGGAGACAGTTTTCTAATTTTTAACTAAATGATAAATTCCTACGATCACACAACAAGGAATGTGACATCAAAATATGTGTCATAAGAGAGACAAGGAACCTTGGTGACATTCTGCCTCAAAACCTCTTTGGCAAACTGCTTCTCATGAGCTTCAACTAAACACAAGAAAGTCTGAAGAAGAATTTGCAAAGACCCAATCAAGAGAAAAGTCCTTGGCTCTAAAGGCAGAATCTTCCAGGAAGATCAAAGAAAGATCTCCTTCATCATCAGGAAGAGAGACTGATTCTGACTGCTCAGAGCCAAGCACCTCTGAAGGTGACTTAACTGATGGGGAACTATCACTATTTTCTAAACAGTTCAAAAAATGCTAAGCAGAAGGAGATAGTGGAGGAACAAGAACTCAACTGGTTCTAGATCAAAGAAAAGCCGCAACCATTTTGACAAATTCAGAAAGGATCACTCTGGAGACAGGTGTGACTCTAAGCACAATAAACATATCAAAGCTAATGTTGTTTGCTATTATTGCAACAAGCTTGAACATGTCATTGCTAGCTGTCCTGTAAAGGGAAAGGAAAATAATAAATCTAGAGGGAAGAAACACTATATGGATAAGAAAGCTGAAAGAAGCTTTGTTACCAAGAAATACACAACTTTGTCTGACAATGACAGTGATTCTGACACCTCAGAATCAGGAGAAGAAAAGGCCTATATAGAGCTATTCTCCATGGAAGAGAGTGTAAACTTTCCTACGGCAACAATAGGCATAAAAACTCCACTATCATCCACAGATAGTGACTCTGAAGAAGAGGAACTATGTAGTTTGATGGCTATTAATTATGGAAATGTTGAAGAAAAATCTCATTAGATTAAGGTATGCCATTTTGCTAACATGACACTTTCAGATTCAGAGGGAGACTCAATTGAGGACTCTGACACAAGCACATCTGATTTTAATGTGTGAACCTGAAAATGAAATAAATAACTTAATTGAAAAATATTGGATGTTTCTCAAAGCTCTAAAAAGCAGCAAACAACTTAAAAAAGATCAAGCTGAAGAAATTAAAAAATTAAAGCTTCAGTCTGAAATGTCCACTAAGGAGTTAGATCTTTAGAAATTGAAACTTATTGAGCTGACTGGAAAGATAGATGGTCAAGATGATTTGCTAGAGTAAAATCATAATACTATCAAGGAGTTGAGGGCACAACTCTCTATTAAGAAGAAGCTGATGGAGAAGTTCTCTGGGCCTAAGACTGTGCCGCCAATCATTGACTGCTTTTTTGCACCATTTACAGTTGGTGTGGGCTTTTGGAAGGAAGTTGGTTCCAATAAGAATGTTCTTAATCCAAAGAAGGATCTTAAAGGAAAAGCACCAATGATTCCTGTTTAATCTACCAGTGGGAGCAAAATGCTCCTCACAAGAAAGGAAGAGTAATCATCAGCATAAGAACCTTAAAAGTACCACAAGCACCAAACCTTACTTATACCAAGGTTGGATCTTGTGCACAAACAACGGGACTAAAGGTAAGGGCTTTCACAGGACCTGCCCCTTGGAGAAACCTTATGGCTGTGCAATTCAATGCACTTCATACTCATAGCTATAGACAAGCTCCAAGGTTTGTAACTGCCTTTCCATGGGAACACAAGCACCCTTTGACAGTTATGTCTCTAAGGAGGAGGTACAACATGTTTAACTATTTGTGTTGTTGAAAAATAGGGCACTTTGCTATTGACAAAATTTATAACTCTACAGCACCCCCTGCCAAGAATTTTATCCCAATCATGTTTTTCCCTACTGAAGGTAAAATAGCAAATGCTAATAAGAATCAAAGCCCCAAACTGGTTTGGGTTTCTAAGGTAAAATGATTTTATCTTGTAGGTATGTCCAAGGACCAATCAAATGCCAATCTAGTAATTAGATAGTGGGTGTTCCAGACATATGACTGGAACTAGAAGTCTTTTGAAAGATTTTACCCTAATGAAAGATGGACCCAAAGTTATATTTGGTGGTTCAGATAGAGGAGTAACCAAAGGTTATGGTAATATTTCCAATAGCATAGTCACAATCTCAAAAGTTGCCTCTGTGCAAGGATTGCAACACAATCTGATCAGCATAATCCAACTCTATGATCTAGGCTATATCATTGATTTCCATAAGGATAAGTTCTAGATCAAAAGGTCAAGTGACCAAGAGGTTATCTTGACAAGTACTAGGAGTGGAAACATTTATTATTTAAATTTTTTCAATTTAATTAATTTATCTTCAGTCTGTCTTTTAGAAAATGTGAAGGACTCTCTCTATATGCAATGGCATAAGATTCTTACTCACATGAACTTTAAGACAATCAACAAGCTATTCTCAGAAGATTTAGTTAGGAATGGTCCCAAGTTTAAGTGCACCAAAGTAGGTGTTTGTTCTGTCTGCCAGAAGGGTAAGCAAACAAAGGCCTCCTTTAAAAGCATTGGGTCTAAAGACTCTGAAAAGTGACTCTGCCTATTCACATGGACTTGTTTGGTTTCATGCCAATTAACAATCTAGGTAGGAAAGTCTACACTTTTGTGATAGTTGATGACTACTCTAGGTTAGCCTAGGTATACCTAGGTATTCTTTCTAAAGAAAAAGTCTGTGACCTTTGGCAACCTTGCGTCATTTGTCAAGCTAATTCAGAATGAAAAAGGATGCATTGTGGTCTAAATCAGAAGTGACCATGGTACAGAGTTTCATTCTAAAGGCATGACAGACTTCTGTAAAGAACAAGAGATTTTTCCGGAATTCTCTTCACCTAGAACACCTCAACAAAATGGAATAGCTGAGAGGAAGAATAGGACTCTAATAGAGGCTGGAAGGACTATGTTGAGTGACACTTCACTCCCAGAATACTTTTGGGTTGAAGCTGTCAACACAACATGTCATGTACAGAATAGAGCTTCCATCAACAAATATCACAGCAAGTCTCCCTATGAGATCATGAAAGGTAGAAAACAAAACTTAGCTTACTTCATGATCTTTAGAAGCAAATGCTATGTGCTTAATAACGGTAAATCATACTTGAAATTTTTTTTTGAGAAATCCTATAAGAGGATTCTTGTTGGTTATAGAAACCATAGCAAGGCCTATAGGATTTATAACTTTAAATGTCAGGTTATTGAGAAAACTATTAATGTTGTATTTGAAGAAACAACCATGATTCATAATGGGCTGCTCTTCTAGTTCTGCAGGTAAAAAAACTAAGCTTAAGGAGCTTACTCTTGAAGACACCACTCCTCTAGAGGTAAATCAAGATGGTGATATATCAACTCAAGAAGAAGATCATAATAAAGGGCTTGATGAAGAGGTTCCTTGGCCTAATTTGGCTCAACCTCAAGAAGCTTATCAAGTACTCCCCATTGCAGTTAGACACCTAAGAGATCATCCTAGTGATTTGATAATTGGGGATGCAACTCAAGGTGTGACCGTAAGAAGCAAGCTTCAGAATGTGGTCATGTACTCTAACTTCATTTCTCAAGTAAAGCCCAAGAATTTTGAAGAACCCATCATATACCCATTTTGGATAGTGGCTATATAAGAGGAACTGAACCAATTCAAAAGATGCAATATCTAGAATTTGGTTCCCATAACTAAAGGACACATCATTGGAACAAAATGGGTTTTCAAAAACAAGTTAAATGAAAATACAACATCATTGGAACTAAAGGTTTACGAAATGGATGTGAAGTTAGCCTTCTTTAAAGGTAATCTTTAAGAAGAGGTCTATGTTAAGCAACCCTCAAGTTTTATCAATCTAACTTTTCCTGATTATGTTTATTCTTTAAGAAAAGCTTTGTATGTGTAAAAACAGGCTCCTAGAGCTTGGTATGAAACACTATCCAGATTTCTCATTGAGAACAAGTTATGAAAGGGAAAGATAGATAAGACATTATTCCTTGTGGAAGTCAAAATAAAGAGTATACTAGTCCAAATTTTTGTTGGTGGCATAATTTTTGGGTCTATAGATGAAAGCCTCTGCAAAAAGTATGCAAAACTTATGCAAGGGCAATTTGAAATGAGCAGTTTGGGTGAACCCAAGTACTTCCTTGGTCTATAGGTGAGACAATCTGAAGATGTCATGCTTATCTCTTAGACCAAGTTCACCAAGGAGCTGATCAAAAAGTTTAGCATGGAGAATTCCTCTACAATGAAAACTCCTATGGGATCTAGTATGTAACTATACAAGGATGGAAGTGGGAAACCAGTTAATGGAACCTTGTATAGGGGCATAGTAGGTTCCATTCTGTACTTGACTACTATTGGGAATATTGCCCTCAAAGTTCCCTAGATTTGAAGAGGCATCACCATCAATACAAAGAGAATAATTATATTTGATGTATGATCAAGTTCAATATGTGCAGGATGTTCTTGAGAATAAGTTTAGATAGGTAGTATAAGTGACAGTGACAGGTGGTCACAAGGTAGAATGTTGGAGAGACAGAAAATTATCTAAGTCCACGGGCATTGAGTGAAGCCAGTTCACCTAACGCCATGCCAAGAAATGCTGTGTAAAGCATGGGAAGTCAAATATTGATTGTTGACAAAGCAGGATTTTGATTAACTCCATAGGCGTTGAGTGAAGGCAGTTCACTCAATGCCATATAAAAGTCGTATCGAGTAAAGCTTAGTCTGTCAAAGCTTTAGCATTGGCAAGCAAGAAATCTTGCTAAGTCCAGAAGCATTGAGTGGGGACAGCTCACTCAATGCCCAAAGAAGAAAGCATCGACAGAAGAGTGTGATGTCAAAGCTTAAGAAGATATAGGGAAAAAATCTGTCTAAGTCCAGATGCATGGAGTGAGGACAGCTCACTCAACACCAACTCAACAGGGAAATTCTACGAAGTACAGAAGTGTTGAGTGAACGCAGTTCACTCAACGCCTTATCAAAAAGACAGGAAAAGTATTGAAGCATTGAGTGATCAAGGATCACTCAACACATTCATAAAGATGGAAATCGGCTAAGTACAGAAGCATTGAGTGAAGGCAGTTCACTCAACGCCTCAGCAAGACGGCAGGCTTCAGAGAAGTGGTTAATTCCAAATGTGTTGAGTGATGAAAGCTCACTTAACGCACTCAACGCCTAGTACTACAGAGATATTGGCTAAGTCCAAATTCATTGAGTGATGAAGGTTCACTCAATGCCTGGCAGTGCAGATTATTTGGCTAAATGTTTTTACGCTGAGTGAAGGTTATTCACTCAACACACTCAACGCTTAGAATTAACTATTTGAATTTGCCTAAGTCCACAGATGCTGACATTAGCAAGAGTTTGCAGAATTTTAAATTGTTGTCGGAAGTCTATAATACACGATAAATGGCACAGCACTCAATGGACGATATTTTCTGTAAAAGTAAAGTTGCAGACAACAACTTCAGGAGGTCCCACAGGTCAAAGAGTCGTTGGACGGCAAAAGATAAAGGGATTCAGATCGGCGGAAGTAGATTAACTTTTAGAGTTTTAAGTTTTCGTAAAGAGGTGAAACTTCATCTTCTTCCTCTCGCCATTGTTGTAAAGCCTAAAGTAGAAGTTCAAACTGCTGATCTAAAAGTTCAAGCAGTTAGCTGTTGCAATTTTCACCTACAATAGCAAGTTTAGAGAAATCTATGAAGAAGAAGAAGAGGCCAAGGCAGGCCTAGCTGCAGCAAGATGGCTGTTGTGATCTATACCTGCAACAACAAGTTCAGAGAAATCTCTGAGATAGAAGAAGAAGCAGCAAGGCCAAAACTTTAGCTGTAGTTATTTCATAGTTCCAGCTGGTCGCTTCTTGAAGAATATTTTCTGGAAGCTGTGACGAAGAAGTTAGGGCTGAGTTTTTCTAAGCTCATGAACCAGAAGGCTCAGAGAATATTTCTCTAGAGTCAAATCAGCACCAACCTTTCTCTCTCTGTAGGATTCTTTGGATCTGAGTGTAGACCTATTTTATAAAGGCTGAGTGGTAGGATTCAGGTTGTGAATCTAAGGTAGGATCCCTATTGTTGATCTGAGGTAGGGTCGTTTGCCTGAGGTAGGAGAGTCATTCTTTCTAAGTTGTAGGGCCGTTGTGCCTGAGTTATAAGATCCTTCTATGGATCTGAGGTAGGGCCTTTATGCATGAGCTGTAGGAGAGTCATTTTCTCAAATTTGTATGGCTATCCTCCAAGCCTGAGTATAGGACTTGTGCTCAAGTCTGACGTAGGTGATCTTTGGATCACCGAGTTGTAGGATCCAGTCTTGAATCTGAGTTATAGGGCCTTGTTCCTAAGGTAGGTCTTGGAGGAGACTGAGAGATCCTGAGGGATCTGTGTTATAAGCTCTTAGGAGCCGAGTTAGGACAAGTTCCTTGTCAAACACACTATTAGAAAGGTAAGAGGGATAGTAGATGTACCCATAGTTTGGGGAACCACTATAAATCTTGTGTGTTCTACTGTTGACTATCTTAAAAGCAAATCATAACTAACTCACAACATAGCTAAAACAAGAAAGGAATTAAAAAGTCCCAAAAACCTATTCACCCCCCTCTAGGTGTTTAGATATCCTTGAAACTAAAAACTTTCAAGTGGTATTAGTGGGAGGTTACTCAAAAAAGACTTAACAGTCTTATTCATCTCCAAGGGTAGCTAAAATGATTGCACTTATGGGTTTCTGGAGAGAACCATAAGGAGTGGAGCTCAATGAAGGTTCGAGTCTGTAGATAGAAAAACTTTGGGATTTGGAAAGAGATGGTTAGGTTGTTCATGGAAGCCTCAGATCCTAGAATCTTCATTACAGCCCAAGAAGGACCTTTCATCCTCATGAAGGTCTCTATCTTAGAAACAAATGTCTAGACTCCAAAGAAGTATTCAGAGATGAATAAGGATGAAGTCATCTTGGCAACCATGGATAAGAGGGAAAAGAACATCATTGTGAGTTCCATATATGTCTCAACCTTCCAAAACTTGGTCCAATGCAAGACAGCCAAAGAAATGTGTGATTCTCTCATTGTCTACATGGAAGGAACAAAAGAGGTGAGGGATAATAGAAAATCCCTTCTAAGCCAACAATATGAGGCATTCAAGTAGGAAAAGAAGGATTCCATAGCTGATTGCTATGAGGAGTTCTTCAAGATAGTGAACAATCTGATCATGTATGGCAGACAATTATCTAACTATAAGCTGAATGACAAGTTCTTGAGATCCCTTAATAAGGAATGGGACATCAAGATCTATGCCATCAAAGAAGTTGGTAATCTGTCCAACATATTGCCCAAGAATTTGCTTGGGAAGCTGCTATCCCATGAGATGCAGCTCAACGCCAGGAAGGCTAAAGAGGATTCTGCTACTTGTCATGACAAGGAGAAGTCTGTGTCCTTCAAAACTGAAGCTATAAGAAAAAGAAGGAGAAAGTCTCCTTCTCCACCAAGGAGAGTTGAAGAGTTAGAAAGCTCAAATCCTAGCTCCTCTGGGAATGAACTATCAGATGGAGAACAAACACTATTCTCCAAGCATTTCAAGAAGTTGTTGAGTATAAGTAGACAGTGGAAGAATAATGGCTTCTAGCTCCATCACAAAGAAGCCTTACTCCAGCAAGGACAAATTCATAAATGACCCCTCTGTGGAAAGGTATGACTCCAAATAGAACAAACATGTTAAGTCTAATGTTATTTCCTACTATTATAATAGGCATTGACATGTCATTGCTGACTGTCCAGATAAGAAGAAGGAGCAGATGTGGTCTGAAGGAATAAAGCATCACAGGGACAAGAAGGCTGAAAAGAGTTTCTTGGCTAAGAAGAAAGTCAGCCTATAAAACAGTGATTCTGTGTCTTCAGATTCAGATGAAGAGGAGGCCTACATTGGTCTCATGTCCATTGAATAAGAGGTTGATCATCAAACTACCCCATCAGGCATAAGGGCTCCACTATCCTCAGGTGACAGTGGTTGTGAAGAGGATGAGTAATTCAGTCTCATGGCCACATCAGAAGAAAATCAGGACAACCCTACTCCTGATGAGGTACACTCTCTCCCTAGCTCTTGTTCTACCTATGAGTCTGGCTCGGTTTCTAAAGCATCCACTTTCTCTAGTGTGAATGATGGTTCAAAATCTAAAAATGATATCAATCAATTGATTGACAAGTATGGTGCCATTCTGGATGCTTTGAAAAGAAGCAAGAAGTTGGCCAAGAAGCAGGCTGAGGAGATTATCTCTCTATAGCTAGCTGCTTCCCAGCAGTTTGATTCAACATCTTTGCTATAATAGAAAATGAGGGAAGTTTGCCAACTAAAGGTCATCTCAATCATCCATATTGGGATCATCAGCCACAAGAATAGGATCATTATGGATCTTGGAGAGAAACTCCAGAGGGAGAAAAGAATTGTGGCTAGTTTCTCAAAACCCAAAACAGTATTACCACTAATTAAATCCTTCACCTCTCAAAAAGATAAGAGAGGTTTTGGGTTTAAGTGGAATTCTAGAGTTGCCCATTACAAAGGGAAAGGAAAATCTCCTATAGTACCTCAGGCCACCTTTTACATGGTAATCCTCCCTTCCAACAGGTATGACCAAGACAACATGTATGGTCATTGGAAGAATGAGAATTTTTCTTGTAAGAGTACAAGTGTATCTTACAAAGGAAGAAGAAAGGGCATGGGTTTGAGTGAACTAAAGGCTCCCCATAAATAAGTCAAAATGGACAATTTGTATTTGGTGCTCCAGTCCCCACACTCAAGAATAAGGCAGTGGCATATTCTCAGGTTCCACCAGCAACCACATTGAAAAAGGTGAAGTCAGTTAGTAAGGATCACTTAGCTATCCTTGATGCCATCAACAGCATGTGAACTGCAAAGAATACTTCTGCTGATGAAACTCAGAAAAAGCCATTTGAATCCTCTGGCAGACTCACCTTTAGTAAGATTCTTTTTGAGAGAAACAAGAAGAATGCTACAATAATCCTCTCTAAACAAGCAGTGAGTGATGGCTTGCACTCTTCAAAGGTTATTCAGAAGAGGAGATATAATATACATGAATGTTGGTGTTGTGGTAAAGTGGGCCACTTTTGCCATAGATTGTTGGAAAAACCCTAGTGTGCCAAGGGCAAGGGTGAGTCTTCCTAATAGGACTGTTATAGGTTGACATGTGCATTTTTATGCTAACAAGAATCTAGGACCCAATCCATTTTGGGGCCTAAGGTACAATAATCTGTGTTTGCAGGATAGTTCAAGTGCCCACACAATGCAAATGGGGTACTTGGACAAAGGTTGTTCCAAGCATAAGACTAGAACAAGGAGCCATCTTAAGGACCATACTATAGTGAGGAATGTACCTAAGATATGCAGGTGTGAAGTTGGAGATGCTTAAATTGACCATCAAGGATACTCCTCCTACTGCCCAAGAGAAAGAGGATGGTGTGATGATTGTGTGCATTTCTAAAGATGGACAAAGAACACAAGTATTGGGTAAAACCTTCAAGTGGTATCTAACTGGATAAACAGACCAGTAGGATCCAGCAATTGAAGCTCAAAGATATCTGACTGGTGGGACACAGTTTTGATGCCATTTCAGCAAAATAGTGATAAGAAAAGAGAAGAAAAAGCAGGTTGTACTCATTACTGAGGAAAGCACAGGAAGCGGCTCTTTTGAGAGCAATAAGGAAGGGGCACATTATCCTCAGCTGAAATGATGACTGAAAGTAGTGTGGATAGGATCTGTACAACTATTGATGGGGAGACTACCCAGATGGTTGCACCTGCTATAGGAAAGAAAGTTCAATTAGTTTAAAAACACCTTGATTGCTCCAGCTATAGTTGATTTAAGTCAACAACTTCCTATAGGAAATTCAAAGATTGAGGGGGAGATTCCAACAGAACTCCCTGCTCAATAAGATGATGATGTCATTTAAATTTCAGAGGTTAGTGATCTATCCGGATGAAAAGATTGATCTGGACAAAACCTCCCTAACTGCAGTTGTATCTGAAGAAGTCATAAAGGGGTTCGATAGTGGTCAGAGGGCAGATCAATATGATGATCAAGATGGTGCTCAGTGGGTTGAACCCCCTTGAACTGCTACTGATAAGATAGCTAGAACCAGAGAAAGATCTATTGTTGAAGAAGAAGAAGAAGAGATCTGTCTCAGCAAGAAGTGACTTTGCAGGGTACAAGGAAGAGAGAAAAAGCAAGGAAGGAACTTGTAAATTCCAAGGGAGAAGGGTGATTTCATGGAGTAGCAAGAAGTAGACTAGTGTTGTAATTTCAACAGCTAAGTCAGAGTATATTTCAGCAGGAAGTTGCTGTGCACAGTTGTTGTGGATCCAACATCAGCTTCAGTACTACAATATCAACATAAGTAAAACTCATATGTTCTGTGATTCAACTAGTTCAATCTCTATTGCTAGGAATCCTATCTCACACATTAGGACTAAGCACATGGAGATTAAATATCATTTTATTAGGGAGCATGTGGAAAAGGAATACATAAGTCATGAGTTTGTCCCCATAAACAAACAAGTGACTGACATCTTTACTAAGCCACTTGATGAAATAAAGTTCAACAACTTCAAGTTTGAGTTGGGTATGTTAAACTTGGTATAGCTTCATTTGCTCCTCATTTTGTTTTTGTTACATGAATCACTTTTCCTGCAGGTTGATAAGTCTTTCAAGTGGGATTAATACTTAAAGGTGTTGGATCCCTAGCTGGATTTTGGCTAGGTTCACTAATTTAGGCTGAGTCTGACCCATCTTATATAGCCAGGGTCAAGCCTAGTTGTCCTAGAGTTTAGGCTAAGACATTAAGTTCAACTTTCTTGAACCAGCCAGCAGAGGACCTCAGAAGACTCAGACTTAGAAGCTTTCAGAGAACAGATTGTACTGTTCGATGTTCTTCAAACTCAGCTCGACGATCGTCGATCTCAAATCGATGAGCTCAGAGTTTTTTCCCTGAGCTGATCTCGACGATATTCGAGCTCAGGTCGACGATCAGTTATAGATTCTCAGCTCGACGAACTCAGAGTGTAGATTTGGCAAGTCATTCTTAGTACACAGTTCGTATAGCTCAGGTTGAGGAACTGGAATTCTCTAGTCAATGATCTTGGATCTCAGTTCGACGAATTCCGTTCAGAGGTCGACGATTTCTGTCCCTCTCCAGAATGAAAAGTTTTCTTCCTCTATCCCCTACTTTCTATATTAATTAGCAGTAATATTCCTGAATAATTAATGCTCATATTCATTTGAATATAGCCGTTATTGGCAGCATTAATTATGGTATTCATCAGGGCAATTACTTGCTTATTTTATTAGGGATAGTTGGGGAAACTCATTTATGACAGACATTCCAATCATTTGTATTCTCAAGATTAGTCAGCAATTAATGCCAGAATTCAAAATTCAAAGGAGAAATTGATAGCAGAATATAAAAGAGATTCTCTCTTTTTTTTTAGTAGACACAAGGGGAATATAAAAGAATAATAGAGAACAACATACTTACAGAGCATCATAGAGATGAAAATCTAGAGCACTAAAACAGATCCTGATCATTTTGAACTTTCTTCTGTGTGTTGAAAACATTTATGTTCAATTCCTTGTCAATCCTGAAAACTGAAGAACATTCATCACAAATCAAGAGTCTTCTTCATCTTCAGATCCTGGAATCTTCAGAGACATCCATTCAACCTCAGTCTACTAGATTCCTAGATATTGACAGAATAAGGTTGAAGGCCTACACACTAAAGCAAAGCTCCAGTCATCCTAAACCATTCAATATCCCAGGGGGATCTTTGTCAACATCTAAAATCCACTAATCTTCTTTGTTCATTAGAGAAAGAGAAGACACCATCACCTCCTCTCACGTCCTGTAAAAGGGTTTTAACTCCCTTCAAAAGTTAACCACTTGGTTGTCAAGTCTCCTGATCAAAAGACTTGGGTTGGTTTTTGGGCACCTGATCAAAAGCCTAAAGGGTTGTGATATCTCCCTGCAAATAGATTTTGTGGTGGCAGACACCTGATAAAAACCTGCTAGTGGATTCCTACTAGGGTGGTAGAAGAGTGGATGTAACCAGTTGGGGAACCACTATAAAATTCTTATGTTGTCTGGTTGTGCTCATTTTCTATTTGTTCTTATTGTGGTTGTGATAGATAGAATAACTTAGCCTGTTTTTCTTTTCTTTACATATTATTGGTATCACCTATTTTCACTCTGATATAAAAGTTTAAAACAACAAAAAATTTTAATACTCTATTCACCCCCCCCCCCCACCCCCCCTCTAGAGTAAGTTAGATCTAACCCCTCCTTTCAATTGGTATCATAGGGTTGATCTCTTGGTTGAACATGGTAACACTTAAACCAACATATCCTTCTTAGATCTAAATTTCTCTAGCCTATTTCTTATAGTATGGCACAGAACAAAGATTATGCAAGCACCAAACCTCCAGTGTGCAACTTATATAAGTTTGTCATCTGGAAGGCAAGAATCAAACTTTATAAGAACTCTATTTATGAGGACATTTTTAATTCTATTTTGATAGGACCTCCTGCTCTAGTGACTGCATCCACCTCAACATCAAGCACACATGTTGCTCCACCACCTGAGTTGACAGATGCTCAGAAAAAGGCCAAGATTGTTGTTGTAAAGGCAATGAATATTCTGGCTCAGACTATGTCTGATGATATCTTCTAGAAGGTGGCTAAATGCACATTAGCCAAGGCTATTTGGGATTCTCTTAACCAGATGGTAGCTAGTTCTGCTGATGAGAGAAAGGATTTGAGATCCAACCTCATCTCTCAGTATGAGAACTTTAAGAAGGATGAGTCATAGACTGTTGGTGATATGTACAACATATTAAGCTCAATAATCAATGAGCTGAAGACATTGGACAAGGACATCACTCTTAAAGAAGTGAATGACAAAATCCTCATGTGCTTCCCTAGCTCATGGGATTCTAGAATCTGGCCTATCAAGGAAGCCAGAAGCCTTAATGAGATTTCCACTGAATATTTATTGGGAAAACTCAAATCTTATCAGCAACTAATTAAGTTAAGAGAAGCTGCAGAACAGAAGACTCCTTCATCTGGGAGAAAGGAGCAAAATATAGCATTCAATGCTACTGAAGATTTAGAAGCCCCAACTGTCAATTAAGAATTCTTAAGTCTTTTAGCCAAGAGATTTTACAAAATGGGTAAGAGGGATTTCAGAAGAAAGTCATCAAGGCAAGATGAAAAACCCAGGTATGACAAAACACCAAATAAAGAAGTAGTTTATTTTGGCTGCAGGAAGTCGGGACACTTCATTTCAGAGTGTCCAGAGACTCAAAAGAAAGATAAAAGAAGAGAAAAGGAGACCAGCAAATATCACTATAGCAAGCCCTCCTCTAGCAAGCACAAAAGAAAGGAGAAAGTTTTCATTACTGAAACCTGGAGTGACACTAAAGAAGAATCTTCATCTTCAAGCTCCAGTGAAGATGAAGAGGAAGCAAAGGCCAAGGAAATTTGCTTGATGGCCATTGATGCATCAAGCACCCATTCTGAAGCTTACCAATCAGACATTGAAGAACCTTTATTTAAAGAGGATCAGGTATTGTCTTCTTTTGATTTTGATTTAGAAGAATTAAAAATTGAATTTAAATTTGTATGTCTTGATTTAATTAACTCTGAAAACTAATTAAACAACTTAGACAGAAAATAAGTGAACAAGAAAACCTGCTGTCAGAAAACAACAAATTAAAGGATGAAATCACCTTAGATAATGAACAAATCATTAAATTAAAGACTGAATTATTTGAGGCTAGGCAACTTGAAGAATCCCTGAATGGGAAAATTATCAAGTTGATGAACATCACAAGCACAGTGAATGTCAGACTTAATGACAAGCTGGTCTTAGGTGCTTCATCAAGTCAACCCCCACTTATTCAGAAATACATTATATCCACCCCCATAAAATTTGTTTTTGAAAAGGGTAAAGAGAAAATAGAAGATAATCATGTTAAACAAATAATATTAAAACGAAAGAATAAGAAAAGAAGAAAGAATAAGAAAATTCTTAACCATAACAAAGTTCAGCAGATTTCGTCAAACTCAAATCGACGAAATGTGTCCAGGTCATTGAGCTCAAGTCGACGAACTCTGAACGCAAACTTCTACTATAACTATTCACTAAACTGCGATCGACGAAACCAGTATGGTTCGTCGACCAGAGATCGATGAAATTGGGGCCCAGAGAATGAATACCTTCATTCTCTGAGTAGAGTTCGACGAACTCATCCCCATTCGTCGACCTCAGATCGACAAACGTACCAGAATTCGTCGACCGTAGGTTATAATAAAAGAAATTTTAATTCCAACAGGATTTTTTATCAACCTAGACAGAACATTAATCCTTTTAACCAATGGATAATTCCACCAAGAAAATACCATCCTTTAGGTTACAAAAGTCAACCTAAATATTCATATATTACAAGCTTTAGTTATGTAAATAACCAGGGACCCAAGGTAACCAGGGTCAAGAATATCTAATCTGTTTTTGTGCAGGTGAAAGACTATCGTACCACAGAGGAAGAGTGGTATTTGGATAGTGGTTGTTCAAAACATATGACTGGCAGCAAGGATAATCTATATAACTACAAGTCCAAGCTAGTCCTAAAGTTGTTTTTGTTGACTCCAACTATGGCAAGACTAAAGGCTATGGAGATGTAAAGATTGGAGTGGTCACATTCAAGAAAGTAGCTTATGTAAGTGGATTAAAGCACAACCTGATTTCCATTAGTCAACTCTGTTATGAAGGGTTTCAGGTATCTTTTGATAAATCCTCTTGCATTATCTCTTCTGTTGATAATAAGATTGTCTTAACTAGATCTAGAGTAGGAAATATTTACATAGTAAATTTTAAGTCTGCTAGGTCTGAAATAGGTCTGTTAAACCATATTAATAATAATAATGAACTTTGGCATAAAAGATTAGGTCATGTTAATCTGAAAAACATTGCTAGGTTATCTAAAGAAGACCTTGTGAGAGGATTGCCTTCTGGTCCCTACAAGAAGGAAGGCCTCTACAGGGCTTTTCTATTAGGCAAGCAAACTAAAAATAGTTTCAAAGCCATTAATAAAAGTGATTCACCTAGGATTTTGTATTTGCTCCACATGGATCTTTTTGGACCCATTGTTGTACAAAGTTTAGGAGGGAAATCTTATACCTAAGTGATTGTAGATGACTTCTCAAGGTTCACTTGGGTGTTCTTCTTGAGGAACAAGTTAGATAACTTCAAGGTTCTTACTGAATTTCTTAAGAGCATAAGGATTTAGTACTCTACTCCAATTGCATTGATCAGAAGTGATCATTGTACTTAGTTTGAGTCTCTTCCCATGCAAAGATTCTGTGAGGAGGAAGGTATTAGACATTATTTCTCTGCTCCTAGAACTCCTCAATAAAATAGGGTAGCTGAAAGGAAAAAATAGAACACTAATAAAAGCTGCAGATACATTGCTTGAAGATGCTTACTTGCCACTATACTTTTGGGCAGAGGCTATAAGCACAGCAAACTATGTCCTGAACAGGAGTTTGATACATAAGCTTTAGGGCAGGACTCCCTATGAATTACTTAAAGGGAAGAAACCTAAAGTAGATTTCTTTAAGATTATTGGTTGTATGTGTTACATTCATAATAATGACAAAAAATACATTGAAAGTTTGAAGTCAAGACTGCAATGGGAATATTTCTAGAATATTCCCAAGTCAGCAAGGAATATAGGGTTTATAATCAATCTACAATGAAAATAGAAGAGTCTGTACACATTTCCTTTGATGAGACTAACATGTTTTACAAGGAGAAGAACTCTTCTACCAATGAATCTTTGCAGGTACCATATTTGTGTGAACAGTTGAATGAGTTGAACCTCACCAATGAGGCTAATTCCCATACTTATCCACAAAACTTTGAAGACAGTGAAGATGATTTCACTAAGACTGCTGATAAACCAACAATAGCCCACATAATTCCATAAGGGGAATTAACTCCCCAGGCTATTGCTAAACAAACTCCACCAACTAATCTGGTCATACTTAGTGATCATCTTGTATCTCAAGTAATAGGATACATATCAGTAGGTATGTAGACAAGGCATCAACTCACCCAAGACTTGATGCAAGCCTGCTTCATATCTCAAATTGAGCCCCAATCTATATAGATGTAGAGCAAGATCCACTCTAGATTATGTCAATGAAAGAGGAGCTCAACCAATTTGAGAGATGTAGAGTTTGGGACTTAGTTCCAAGACCCAAAGACTTCCCAGTCATTGGAACTAATTGGGTATTCAGGAATAAACTTGATGCCCAGGGAATTATCATAAGGAAAAAGGCAAGGCTAGTAGATCAAGGCTATAGGCAAGAGGAAGGCATTGACTATGATCAGATATTTGCCCCTATTGCAAGGCTTGAGGCTATAAGAATCTTCTATGCATATGATGCCTTCAAAAAGTTTAAGGTCTATAAAATGGATGTCAAGTGTGCATTTCTGAATAGAGAACTCAAAGAAGAAGTATATGTGGAGCAACCACCAGGTTTTATCTCTCAAACTCATCCCTCCTTTGTCTTTAGATTGCATAAAGCTCTCTATGGTTTAAAGCAAGCTCCAAGATCTTGGTATAAGACCTTAGTTAGCATTTTGTTAGAGCATACATTTTCTAGAGGCATTGTAGATAGGACTCTTTTTATTAAGCATCATAAAGATAAAATCTTGTTAGTACAAATTTATGTAGATGATATTATTTTTGGCTCTACAGATCCCAAACTATGCAAAAAGTTTTCTAACCTCATGCATTCAAAGTTTGAGATGAGTAACATGGGTGAACTTTCATACTTCCTTGGCCTCAAAGTGAAGCAATTGCCTGATGGCATCTTCATATCCCAATCCAAGTATTCTAAGGAGCTAATCAAAAGGTTTGGGATGTCAGATGCCTCAGCAAAGAAAACACCAATGGCTACCAATGTTTTGGTTGACTCTGATGAACATGGAAAGCCTGTTGATATGAAATTATATTGGGGTATTATTGGGTCCCTATTGTATCTCACAACAAGTTGTCCAGACATAATTTTTCCTACTTGCATTTGTGCTAGGTTCCAAGTGAACCCTAAAGAATCTCATCTTATTTTCCTTAAAGAAATTTTAAGATATATAAAGGGTTGCCCAAATATAGGACTCTGGTTGTAACATCTCATTTCCAACTAGACCCCTGAGAGTGGTTTTGTCATAACAGAACCCTAGGAAACCCAGGAATTTAAGTTTATCGACCAAGATTTCGACTCAAGGGGTGGTCACGACCGTGACCGACCCGTCACGCCCGTGACCTAGGGCGTGACCCCTTCGATGATCGTCGACCTCAGAAAGACGATCGGCGAGCTCAGAAATTTCAACATGGGCATGACACGCCCGTGACCGATCTGTCACGCCCGTGACCTTTGAATGGCGTTGAGTGAGCTAAGCTCACTCAATGCGGTGCTCTGGATGGCGTTGAGTGAGCTTAGCTCACTCAAAGCCATATGCAGGATGGCGTTGAGTGCACTCAACGCCATAAGTTGAATGGCGTTGAGTGCACTGACTGCACTCAATGCCATCTGGTGTCGTCTGGGTGGAATTGAGTGAGCTGAGCTCACTCAACACCGCAGACTGGATGGCATTGAGTGATCTTAGCTCACTCAATGCAGTAATATGTCAGGCGGGATGGCGTTGAGTGCGTTGAGTGCACTCAATGCCATAAGTTGAACGGCGTTGAGTGCACTGACCGCACTCAACGCTATTTGAGGTTGTATTGATGGCGTTGAGTGAGCAGAGCTCACTCAACGCCATAATCTGGACAGCGTTGAGTGAGCAAAGCTCACTCAACGCCATTGTTTAAAAGGGCAAATTCTGGATGGCGTTGAGTGAGCAGAGCTCACTCAACGCCATAATCCGGATGGCGATGACGTCATCATCTGGGAGGCCATACTGGATGCTGTTGAGTGAGCAGAGCTCACTCAACGCCGTATCTGGGATGGCGTTGAGTGAGCAGAGCTCACTCAATGCCGTAGCTTGGAGGGTGTTGAGTGAGCTCACTCAACGCCATTGTACTTAGAATTTATCTGGCATTTTATTTCTGGCTGTGTGCTGGTTCAGCTGAACTGGGCCAGTCTAGGAGTGGGCAATTTTCTCCTAATAAGACCTACTATGTCTTCTTTAAATTAAGTTGACCGGTCAACTGTGACACATGGACCGATAGTTTTGCAAAAAGGGCGGTTACGGCCATGGCCGAGAGCTTGCTGTCAAGGCCATCAATGGCATTTGATGCCGTGGCCCTTTCCCTCCCCCTTTCCGGCTGGATTCAACTCCTCTAGGGAAGAGGAGGAGTTTCTATCCGTTAGCTAGCTGCCACAGAGCCATTTCAGCCCCCCTCCACCATGTTCGAGCCAAGCTATAATGGACCATTAATTGCCACTAGCGTTAGACCTTTCCCCTCCCTCCTTTTACTGGTTTAAAAAGGCTCCCTAGACTCGGAGATGAAGTTTCCACCCTTCCTAAATGGTTTTGGAGCTTGTACTGTGTTGTAGGAGAATTCTGGCCATGCCACCACTGCACCAATGGCATCTCGACGGTCTGCACACCTCCAGCCCGCGAACAAGGTCCTCCCCTCCTCTCTTTCTACGGGTAGATCGTAGCTTCCTTAGGATTAAGATTCGGGCTCAATTGAGCCCGATCGGAAGAGCTTCTCCTTCCAATTTTTCCGCAAAAATTAAGTCTCGGGCTCGCCGGAAAAAGCCCCTCCGGCGGCCGTGCCGCCGCCCGACGATAGCAACCACCTCAACGGAGGTGGTAGTTGCGGTAGCTGGCCTGGGAGGAGGCTGGACAGCCGGCGGCTGAGCTTGGAAGTAGCTAAAGGTTGGGCAAATCATGTCCTTTGGCTAAAGGAAGAACATAATACCAGGGCCCTTAGATCTTGCTTCAAGATCTATGCTATTTAATTAGCTTTTATTTTATAAGCATTTTTCTGTATTGAAATAACAACCACCTTAGATAAATAAGGAAAAATACTTAGGAGCTTTTTATGAAGAAATGACCAACATAAAATTTGTAGCCCTATGGGTCTACTATATTTTAAAATTGATTTGGGTCAATTTGGTCCACTAGTTTGATCAGGGCACCTCTTTTGGTGGGATCTAGACCTAGAGCTAGGCAGAGACTAAAAGGTGTGCCCACCCTTCATCCTTTGACCAAATGATCTGAATTTTTGGCAGGGAGCCTACCGTGGCTATACCTAGGGCCTGTATAAAAATGGGAATTTTGAGGGAATGTTTTTCTAAAGTTTTTAGAAAAAATTTAATAATCGTAGGAAAAATTAATTAAATGGCTTAATGACTTCCAAACCCTCCAAAATCTTGGTGAGTGGTCCTTGGGTTTATCATAAGGTTCTGTATAATTTTTCATCTCATTTTGAGATGTTTTAGGTTCGAAATGGACAAACCTAAGCTATGCCCTATTAAGGGTTTTTTAGGTCAAAAGTGCACTTTGAGATTTGAGTGGTTAGATCACCTCAACAGAGGCTGAGATTTTTACCACTGACTAGGGATTCCCTGTAGCACCCCCTCATGGATTTGAGTGGTTAGATCCTAACCCTAGTTTAGGGCACCAATCTAAATTTTAACTATTATACTGACAAATGAACTACAAATCAAATAAAATTTGGGCAGGCTGATTTTCTAATCTAAATGGCCATAATATAATTTTGTTGAGATTTTTGGGTTAATTTATACAGTACTTCATTCACAACTCTCGTTGTACCCTAGATATTTATTTTGATGATTCTGGAATTTCTGTTCACTGGAAAGTTATGAAATCTTGGATTAGGGAATCTTATAGCATGTTATACCTTCTGTATTTTCTGTGGAGTTTTATCTGATTATTTTAGGTACTTGCTTCTTTAACTTACCATTTGGATATGTAGTCAAAAATATAAATAATTCCAAATTATTATTTGAAAAATTATGAAATTTGGTCAGTGGGTGTTTCAAACCATTATAGTCACCCTGTAATTTTCTCTGGATTTTTAGATAATTAAAAATAGTGCCTCCTTCACCAAGCTAGGAAAAAATAGTATTTTACATTAAAATAAATTCAGAGCACAAATATTAGAGAAAAATCATGGAAGTTTGTTTCTGATATTTTAAGGTCACCATCAAGCTTCTGTTATTTTATTGTGATTTTCGGGTGCATATTTAGAGTACTTGCTTCATAATATAGTAGAGGTGGCCTAAAATGGTAAATTAGGAAATATTGGCCTAAACACCTCTAAAATTTCTCAAAATTTGAAATTACTGCTTAAATGCCTTAAAGGATTTTTACTTATTTTATGATGATTTATTGTTGTCTCATTAGTGCACTTCATGTTCATACTAGGGCATTGGGAGGCTTAGAATAAATAAATTAAATGCCCGATAAATAGGAAAAATTTGGAAATCTTGGACTTAGTTATGTTATGTCATGATAGACCTCTAGTAAATATTATAGGAGATTCAGAAGACAATTTGGAGTATCTCCCTTATATACCTCATGTATCTTGGGATGGTCTGTATATAGTAAAACCACAGAAACCGAACTAGAGTGGGAAATGAACTTGGAGAGATGGAATTTTGGTAGTTTGCTAGTTTGGATAGGGCAAGTTAAGTTAAGTTCATTATTGGAAGTCAGGATAAGTAGAGTGTGAGATTGGCTAGTGTTAAGTGGTGTTCGGGAACGACGAAAGATCGTCAACCCCGGGTAGGAGAGGAAGAGTCTTAATACTCTAGGGCTAGATCTAATGTAATTTAAAAGGGATCGGGTAATCGGTATCAACCAATAACAATAAGTGCCTTGCGAAAGGGAACGGTGGGCTTCAACTACCATCATAGTTCCTAGTGCCCTTTGAGAGCCCTTCACGGGGAATACCGGGGGCAGTCCTAGGCTAACGTAAACCGTAGGAATAATAAATTAAAAGAGCAACTAGTATAACTAGGGTTTCACTTTCACAAACCCCGGTAGCTAGGGAGGTAGAATAAGTTGTTTTGGTTTCCATTCAGACGGTAGCTCTGAAGGTAGATGAACGGACGGGACAGTCCGGGAAGCCGAGGGCTCAAGGGTTTGAGTACAGAATAAAGGTGGTGGGTCTTCGGTATTTGATTGTCGTTCACACCAACATCAGTACGTTGACTCGGCGGTGTGGGACACTTAGCCAAAGAAAGACTGGTGGATATAGCCAGCACTAGTACACAGATACTCTAGGTTGTGTTCTTCTAGGGCCATACGGAAGGGCTAGGCCTGGTAGTGTGGATAGCTGCCTAGGAGTGGAGGGCCCAACCCACTGTCTCCGTTTGCCACTATGGAGGTTCCTGGGAGTGAATCTAGATGCCCGAACAGGGGGAACTAAAGGTCTGTGCGCATAGAGTCGTGTGTGTGAGTTGCACTTTCATGAATCATGGCATAGCATATCACTACACTCATATTTGCATACAACCGACACCCCAACGTATAAATCGGTATGGGACTTTTTATACGATGGGAGCCTTGTAGAAGACCCCTTAACTTATAAGTTTGTATGGGCATTCATATAAGTTAAGGTTACTCATTTATTTACTTACTTACTTACTTACTTATTTAGATACTTGCTTTCTATTTATCTTCTTATATATTTTCTACTTACTACATGTTTGCTTTATTACTTACTACCGTAGAATTGCTAGATGTACTTTATTCTAGATAGTTATTTATACACCATGATAGTTGTTAGATTAGCTCCATTGTCATCTGCTTGATTATTCTCCACCTTCGTAGCTTCCCTTTCCTCCTCTCCGCTCGGTGCTTAGGAGCCGTGGGGGAGGGGTAGGGGATGATAGGGCTTAGTCTTTATGACTAATGGTTTTCGAACCACAACATTACAGGTGCTCCGGATGGGAGACAGGGACCAGCAGTCCAGGGACCAGCACAAGCGGAGTACGGTGCACATGGAGGTGGGCCAGTCTAGCACCGGAGCACCTGTGACAAGCTCAGTGAGTGTTTAGTGTTTTTATAGCTTCCGCGATGAGTCATTTGTAGTGAGGACTCTGATGTACCGGGCTCGAGCCCGTTTCTAGATTTTCATCTGAGCTGATCTTATGTAGTACTTTCTATTTGATATATACTGATGGACTGGATGTGATTCAATTTTATTCATGTGTTTCTGTGAACATGTTTACATTCTATGTATTCTTACTTCTCTCTCTTTGTGATCGAAAAGGGCCGGCAGAATTGGCGTTTTGTAGTGGCAGCCTTCCCGTGAGTCGGTGCCACCGCAAAGCTGCAATTCTGCGCTAAGACCCCGGTGGTTGAAAAAGAAAAAAAGGGGGGTCTTACAAGTGGTATCAAAGAAGACCTCGATCAGAAGAGTAGTCCATAAAACCTTGGGCCACCCCCGTGCGAGCTTAGTTTGCGGACAAACTAGCAGTAGAAGCAGTGGTGTGCCCATAAGGGAAATCACATGTGAAATTCCATCCTACCCCTTCTTAAATTCCATTCATTCGCTCTCTAACAAATGGAATTCTTCCTTGTAGCCTGCGACGAACCCAACATCACAGTAGGGGACCCCTCAGGCTCTGAATGTGGTCCCGCCTTTGCCGACTCCAGCTCCATTCCAGCAGACGGAGATGGGGCAAACACTGACGGCCATTCTGGAGGCCTTCAGAGCTCAGCAAGCCCCGGCTCCATAGCCAAACCCCGGGGCCAATTTGATGACTGTATTCCGAGGACTTTCCCCTCAATCCTCCTTGGGGACGGAGTCTGCAGTACGCACTGAGGAGTGGTTGGATACCATTTACGAGACGCTTGCGGGGATTCGATGCCCCACTGAGGAGGCAGTTGCTTTGGCAGTCTCCTGCTTGGAGTCACACGGAAAGATGTGGTGGAAATCCTAGCTGGACACCACCTTTGCGGGGATGGATTGCGTAGATATTACTTGGGAGGAGTTCAGAGCACGCTCTTGGGACATTTTGTACCTCAGTCGGCGAGGGACGTCCTGGAGGATAGGTTCCTACGGTTGAGGCAGGGGAACAGGATTGTAGTGGAGTATTATAAGGAGTTCACTCACCTGGACCGCTATGCGGACGCTTATCAGTTGGACGATGCTGGATATGCCCGGAGGTTTTATAAGGGGCTGCAAGATGACATGAGGCAGGCCCTCCTCTTTGTCTCAGAGGGGAGTTTGGCCAGGATTCTGGAGATGGCAAAGAAGAGAGAAGCGGATCAGCTTACAGTTAAGAGCTGGAAGAGACCGGCAGATGATACATTGATTGGAGGTCATAGAGACCGTCCTCGAGGCCAAGTTATATGGGAGAGAAGGAACGGGGATCAGCCTCGTCAGGAGTTTGGGCAGGAGCAGAGGAGTCAGGGGGAATTGGCTCCCCAGCCTTTACAGATGCTGGAGATGCCAAGGACACCAGAGCAGGCACCTGTATGATTTCAGTGCAATCAGCCGGGGCATATCAAGAGGAAATTCCCTATGAGGCAAGCACCCCCACCAGCACATCAGGGCGCTCCACCTCCCCGATAGTTTGGCGGACGAGGACATGATCTAGGACGAGGATTTCAGGATCGAGGCCACAGGCCAGAGAGAGCAAGTGTATGCTCTAGACCTGACACAGCCCCGGAACCCTGGGTAGGTTATCGTAGGTATGGCAGTACTTTTAAGTTTTTCTTCATATGAACTAGTTTTCTAGACATAACCTATTTAGACATTAAGAGAAGACAACTGCAATAAGAATACTAAGACACTTAATTACCCCAGTCATAGTATTCGTTTGCGGCGAGCCCGCTCACACTCTCTTTGACACTGGTGCTTCGCACTCGTTCGTGTCGGGAGATTTCGTGAAAGGACTTGCAGGTGTGGAGCTATTCACCGGAAAGATGATGAGGGTGCGCCTACCCGATGGATCAGAAATAATGACCTCTGCTCATTGCAATATGGAAGCAATGATCGGAGGGAAGGCGTTTGAGGCACCAACGATGATTCTGAAGATGCCAGATTACGATCTGATCCTGGTCATGACTTGGCTGTGCTAGAACCATACCCAGATCGACTGCGTGGCGAAGAGGATCACCGTGAGGCACGGCGACTCCTTCATTTTCATCGAAGGTATTATACCAGCACCCCGTACCTTATAATCGTCTGTGCAGGCCGTTAAGGCCCACCTGTAGGGGGAATAAGTTTATCAGGTCCTTTTTGAGGCGGTCGTGTCCAAGGACTCCATTTCAGATATTCCAGTAGTACGGGACTTCGCCGACGTGTTTCTAGAGAAGAACCAGGGCTACCCCCGCACCGAGAGAAGGACTTTCAGATTCAGCTCATACCGGGGGCTAAGCCGGTATCCAGAGCTCCCTATCGAATGGCCCTAAAGGAGTTGGTGGAATTTCGAAGCCAGCTTTAGGAGTTAGTGGAGGCCAGGTTCGTTCGGCCTAGCTCTTCACCATGGGGAGCTCCGGTATTATTCGTTAAGAAGAAGGATGGGACTCTTCGACTGTGTATAGATTACCGGGCCCTGAACAGGTTGACGGTCCGGAATACTTATCCCTTACCAAGGATAGACGAGCTAGTTGACCAGCTGGAGGGAGGCCATTGGTTCTCAAAACTGGATCTGAGTTCGGGGTACTACCGGCTTTGTATTCGGGAGGAGGACATCCCGAAGACGGCCTTCAGCAGCAGATATGGTTTATACGAGTTTACCGTGATGCCTTTCGGGCTCACGAATGCACCCTCCGCATTCATGACCTTGATGAACCGGGTGTTCGAATAGTATCTGGATGTCTTTGTTATCGAATTAATCGACGACATCCTTATCTATTCAAGGACGGAGGAGGAGCACGCGAGAAATCTGGCCTTGACCTTGGAGAAGCTGCGGGAGCATAAGATGTATGCCAAATACAGCAAGTGCCAGTTCTGGCTAAAGGAGGTGGTCTTTTTGGGCCATGTCATCAGTGGAGCAGGTCTGGCAGTGGATCCGGCGAAGGTCCAGGCAGTACGGGATTGGCCACCACTAAAGTCGGCCTCGTATGTTCGAAGTTTCTTAGGACTTGTCGGTTATTACCAGAAGTTCGTAAAGAGGTTCTCTAAGATTTCCCTCCCTCTTACGTCTTTGAAGAAGAAGGAGTCCCCTTTTATTTGGATGCTACAATGTGAATCTTCTTTCCAGTAGTTGAAGGATCGTCTTACCTCGGCTCCCATCCTTGCTCTTCTGTCAGGGAAGGAGGGATTCTAGATGTACACAGATGCTTCCTATCAGGGGATGGGTGCCGTTCTGATGCAGAACGGGCACGTAATAGCCTATGCTTCCCGACAGTTGAAGCAGCACGAGAAGAACTACCCCGCGCACGATTTGGAGATGGGGGCAGTTGTTTTTGCTCTTAAGATCTGACGATACTATCTCTACATATTACATTGCGATATCTTCTCTGACCACAAGAATCTGAAGTACGTCGACACCCAGAAGGAGTTAAACATCAGGCAGAGACGCTGGGTGGAGTTTCTGTCGGACTACCAGTATACCATGCACTACCATCCGAGGAAGGCGAACGTGGTCGTAGATGCTCTAAGCCGGAGAGAGAGTACGTCAGGAGTAGGACTGCAGCTGATGGCCTTAGAGTTGGTTAGATCATTCGAGGAGATGCAGATATCATTAGTGTCTGAGGATTACCAGGAGTTATACATGGAGTACCTGGGGTCGATGGTTACTACTGATAATATTCGGGACTGCATCAGAGATGGGCAGAAGCTGGATGAGAAAGCTGAGCCGATATTCTGAGCCTTGGAGGAAGGCACGACAAGAGATTACTCTTTGAGGGATGGTCTCCTATGTTTCCGAGGCAGAGTCTACATACCGGCAGGAGGCCAGATCCGGGAGGACATCATGACGGAAGCTCACTGCAGCCAATATTCGGTACACCCAGGGTTCACCTAGATGGTAAAGGATTTGAAGAGGACGATGTACTGGCCGGGGATGAAGAAAGATATTACATACTTTGTGACGCATTGCGAGGCCTACCAACTCGTGAAGGGAGAGTGTAGGAACCTGGCAGGCTTGCTGCAGCCACTTCGGTGCTGGAGAGGAAATTTGAGGATATAGCCATGGACTTCATACATGGTCTACCTCGATCCCATGTGGGGAATGACTCGATCTGGGTGATAGTGTACATGCTAACAAAGGTGGCCAGATTCATCCCAGTGGTAAAGGACGCTCCGGTTAGTGTATTACTCCGGAGGTTCATTGAGCAGTTTGTGCGTTATCATGGTGTGCCCAAGACTATCATTTCGGATCGGGATGGGCGGTTTACATCCAGGGAATGGAGGTCAGTCCAGGCCCATCTGGGTTCTCGGTTGACATTCAGCACAGCTTTTCACCCTCAGACCGGCGGGCAGACAGAGCGCACCAACCGTACAGTGGAAGATCTTTTACGCTTGTGTATTTTTGACCGCGGCGAGCCTTGGGAGAGATTGCTGTCACTGGTCGAGTTTTCGTACAACAATGCCCATCAGTCCAGCATAGGCAGGTCTCCATATGAGGCGTTGTATGGAAGGAGGTGCAGGACCCCACTATCATGGCTTCAGGATGAGGATCCGCAGGCACTAGGCTCGGAGTTTGTGGGGGATACAGATGCTCAGATTAGATTGATCCGGGACAGGATGTTGGAAGCCCAGAGAAGGTAGGCAAAATATTACGATGCGAGGCATCGTCAAGTGGAGTTCCAGGTGGGAGACCGGGTTTTCTTGAAGATACGGCCGATGCACGGAGTCTCACGGGTTCGCGGGCGGAAGAAGCTCAGTCCGAGATATTTGGGGCCTTACAGGATCCTTGAGTGGATCGGCCCCTTGGCTTATAGACTGGAGCTACCGCTGGAGTTAGCGGGATTGCATGACGTCTTCCACGTCTCCTCACTTCGGAGGGCTCTGCTACGTCCTGAGAAGCTGATTTCCTCGACAGATGGCCCGGTGGCTTCAGATCGGTCAGTCAACTTGGACCCTATCAGGATCGATGACACGGCAGTGCGGGTCTTGCGACGGAAGAAGGTTCTGTTAATCAAGGTCCTGTGGAACAATCATGGGCAGGAGGAGCATACATGGGAGCCACAGGACTTGATGCGGCAAAAGTATCCGGAGCTTTTCAGTCAGGTATACCTCATAACCCCTCTAGACAATCAATTTGCTTTCCTGTTTTAAATCAATAGGACTGAAATTTCAAGAACATGGGCTAATCTTTAATTTATTGGGGTATATACCTAGTCAATTGGACGAAATGGTCTTAGATTTGACAATCACCTTCAAACCACACATAGTAAACGTAACGTAGAGATGTAAATCTTTCAACTCTCATGGGATGTTACAAGCCTTTTTCTCCCGATAAGAGCCCCATAGGCTTAACCTTGATTTCGGCGACGAAATCTTTGTTTTGTTTATTGGGATATGTAACATACCATTTCCAACTAGACCCCTGGGAGTGGTTTTGTCATAACAGAACCCTAGGAAACCAAGGAATTTAAGTTTATCGACCAAGATTTCGAGTCAAGGGGTGGTCACGCCCGTGACCTAGGGCGTGACCCCTTGGACGATCGTCAACCTCAGAAAGATGATCGACGAGCTCAGAAATTTCAACATGGGCCTGACACGCCCGTGACCGATCTGTCACGCCTGTGACCTTGGAATGCCATTGAGTGAGCTAAGCTCACTCAACACCATAGTTTGGATGGCGTTTAGTGAGCTTAGCTCACTCAAAGCCATAAGCGAGATGGCGTTGATTGTGTTGAGTGCACGCAATGCCATAAGTTGAATGGCGTTCAGTGCACTGACTGCAATCAACGCCATCTGGTGTTGTCTGGTTGGTGTTGAGTGAGCTGAGCTCACTCAATACCGCAGACTGGATGGCATTGAGTGAGCTTTTCTCACTCAATGTTGTAATCTGTCAGGCACGATTGCGTTGAGTTTGTTGAGTGCACTCAATGCCATAAGTTGAATGGCGTTGAGTGCACTGACCGCACTGAATGCCATTTGAGGTTGTCTCGATGGCGTTGAGTGAGCAGAGCTCACTCAACGCCATAATCTGGATGGCGTTGAGTAAGCTAAGCTCACTCAATGCCATTGTTTAAAAGGGCATATTCTGGATGGCATTGGGTGAGCAGAGCTCACTCAACGCCATAATCCGGATGGCGTTAAGTGAGCTGAGCTCACTCAACGCCATAGTCTTGGAGGCAATTCTAAATGGCGTTGAGTGAGTAGAGCTCACTAAATGCCGCATCTGGGATGGCATTGAGTCAACAGAGCTCACTCAACCCTGTAGCTTGGATGGCGTTGAGTGAGCTCAGCTCACTCAATGCCAATGTACTTAGAATTTTTCTGGCATTTTATTTCTTGCTGTGTGCTGGTTTAGCTGAACCGGGCCGGTCTAGGAGTGGGTCATTTTCTCCTAATAAGACCTACTAAGACTTATTTAAATTTAGTTGACCGAACAACTGTGACACGTGGACCGACAGTTTTGCAAAAAGGGCGGTTACGGCCATGGCCGAGAGCTTACTGTCATGGCCATCAATGGCATTTGATGTTGTGTCCCTTTCCCTCCCCCTTTCCGGCTAGATTCAAATCCTCTAGGGAAGAGGAGGAGTTTCCAGCCATTAGCTAGCTGTCAAAGAGCCATTTCAGCTCCCCTCCACCATGGCCGAGCCAAGCTATAACTGGCCATTAATGGCCACTAGCGTTAGACCTTTCCCCTCCCTCCTTTTACTGGTTTAAAAAGGCTCCCTAGAATCAGAGATGAAGTTTCCACCCTTACCCGATGGTTTTGGAGCTTGTACTGTGCTGTAGGAGAATTCTGACGACGCAACCACCGCACAAATGGCATCCTGACGGTCTGCACGCCTCCAGCCCGCGAACAAGGTCCTCCCCTCCTCTCTTTCTACGGGTAGATCTTAGCTTCCTTAGGATTAAAATTCGGGCTCAATTGAGCCCGATCGAAAGAGCTTCTCCTTCTGATTTTTCCATAAAAATGAAGTCTCGGGCTCGCCGGAAAAAGCCCCTCCGGCGGCCGTGCCGCCGCCCCGGCGATAGCCACCACCTCAACGGAGGTGGTGGTGGCGGTGGCCGGCCAGGGAGGAGGCTAGACAGCCGGCGGCTGCGCTTGGAAGTAGCTTCAGGTCAGGAAAATCATGGCCTTTGGCTAGAGGAAGAAGACAACGCCAGGGTCCTTAGATCCTTCTTCAAGATCTGTGCTATTTAATTAGCTTTTATTTTATAAGCATTTTTCTGTATTGAAATAATAACCACATTAGATAAATTAGGAAAAATACTTTGGGGCTTTTTATGAAGAAATGACCAACATGAAATTTATAGCCCTATGGGTCTACTATATTTTAAAATTGATTTGGGTCAATTTGGTCAACTAGTTTGACCAGGGCACCTCTTTTGGTGGGATCTAGACCTAGAGCTAGGCAGAGACTAAAAGGTGTGCCCACCCTTCATCCTTTACCAAATGATCTTAAATTTTGGCAGAGAGCCTACCCTAGCTATACTTAGGGCCTGTCCAAAAATGGGAATTTTTGGGGAATTTTTTTCTAAAGTTTTTAGATAAATTTAATAATCTTAGGAAAAATTAATTAATTTGCTTAATGACTTCCAAACCCTCCCAAATCTTGGTGAGTGGTCCCTAGGTTTATCATAAGGTTCTGTATAATTTTTCATCTCATTTTAAGATGTTTTAGGTTGGAAATAGACAAACCTATGTTATGCCCTATTAAGGGGTTTTTATGTCAAAAGTGCACTTTGAGATTTGAGTGGTCAGATCACCTCAATAGAGGCTTAGATTTTTAACACTGACTAGGGATGCCCTCTAGCAGCCTCTCATGGATTTTGAAGTGGATTGGGGTAGATTTGCTTTAGGATCCAAGGCCAAACCCTAAAGATGGCTCTTGGTGGGTTGTGAAGTTCATTGGGTCAAATTACCTTGGATAGACTTGAAATTTAGTGCAAAATGACCATAGGGCCATTATAGTTCTCTGGACAAAATCTTAGGGGATTTGGAGACAGTTAGGCCACCTAAAATCCTAACCCTAGTTTAGGGCACCAATCTTAATTTGAACTATTATGCTGACAAATGAACTACAAATCAAATAAAATTTGGGCAGGGTGATTTTTTGGTCTAAATGGCCATAATATAATTTTTTTGAGATTTGTGGGTTTATTTATACAGTACATTCACAACTCTAGTTGTGCCCTAGATATTTATTTTTATGATTCTGGAACTTCTGTTCACTAGAAAGTTATGAAATCTTGGATTAGGGCATCTAATAGCATGTTATACCTTTTATATTTTCTTAGGAGTTTTATCTAATTATTTTGGGTACTTGCTTCTTTAACTTACCATTTGGGATATGTAGTCAAAAATACAAATAATGCCCAATTATTATTTTAAAAATTATGAAATTTGGTCAGTGGGTGTTTCAAACCATGATAGTCACCCTGTAATTTTCACTAGATTTTTAGATAATTAAAAATAGTGCCTCCTTCACCAAGCTAGGAAAAATTAGTATTTTACATTAAAATAAATTAAGAGCCGAAATATTAGAGAAAAATCATGGGACTTGGTTTCTAATAGTTTTAGGTCACCATCAAGCTTCTGTAATTTTCTTGTGATTTCTTGGTGCATATTTAGAGTACTTGCTTCATAATATAGTACAGGTGGCCTAAAATGGTAAATTAGGAAATATAGGTCTAAACACCTCTGAAATTTCTCAAAATTTGGAATTACTGCTTAAATGCCTTATAGGATTTTTACTGATTTTATGATGATTTATTGTTGGCTCATTAGTGCACTTCATGTTCATACTAAGGGAATTGGGAGGCTTAGAATAAATAAACTAAATGCCTGATAAATAGGAAAAAATTTGAAATCTTGGACTTAGTTATATTATGACATGATTGACCTCCAGTAAATATTATAGGAGATTCAGAAGATAATTTGGAGTACCTCCCTTTATATACCACATGTATCTTGGGATGGTCTGTATATAGTAAAACCACAGAAACCGAACTAGAGTGGGAAATGAACTTGGGGAGATGAAATTTTGGTAGTTTGCTGGTTTGGATTGGGCAAGTTAAGTTAAGTTCATTATTGGAAGTCAGGATAAGTAGAGTGTGAGATTGGCTAGTGTTAAGTGGTGTTCGGGAACGACGAAAGATCGTCCACCCCGGGTAGGAGAGGAAGAGTCTTAATACTTTAGGGCAAGATCTAAAGTAATTTAAAAGGGATCGGGTAATGGGTATCAACCAATAATAATAAGTGCCTTGCGAAAGGGAACGGTGGGCTTCAGCAACCATCATAGTTCCTAGTGCCCTTTGAGAGCCCTTTACGGGGAATACCGGGGGCAGTCCTGGGCTAACGTAAACCGTAGGAATAATAAATTAAAAGAGCAACTAGTATAACTAGGGTTGCACTTTCACACACCCCGGTAGCTAGGGAGGTAGAATAAGTCTGTTTGGTTGTCATTCAAACGGTAGCTCTTAAGGTAGATGCACGGACGGGACAGTTCTTGGAGACGAGGGCTCGAGGGTTTGAGTACAGAATAAAGGTGGTGGTTCTTCGGTATTTGATTGTCGTTCACACCGACATCGGTACGTTGACTTGGCGGTGTGGGATACTTAGCCAAAGAATGTCTGGTTGATATAACCAGCACTAATATGCAGATACTCTAGGTTGTGTTCTTCTTGGGCGTACGGAAGGGCTAGGCCCTGTAGTGTGGATACCCGCCTAGGAGTGGGGGGCCCGACCCACTGTCTCCATTTGCCACTACGGAGGTTCCTGGGAGTGAAGCTAGCTGCCCGAACAGGGGGAACTAAAGGTCTGTGCACATAGAGTCGTGTGCGTTAGTTGCACTTGCATGAATCATGGCATAGCATATCACTACACTCATTGTTGCATACAACCGAAACCCCAACGTATAAATCGGTATGGGACTTTTTATACGATGGGAGCCTTGCAGAAGACCCCTTAACTTATAAGTTTGTTTGGGCATTCATATAAGTTAAGGTTACTCATTTATTTACTTACTTACTTACTTACTTATTTACTTACTTACTTTCTATTTATCTTCTTATATATTTGCTACTTACTACATGTCTACTTTATTACTTAATACCGTAGAATTGCTAGATGTACTTTATTCTAGATAGTTATTTATACACCATGATAGTTGTTAGATTAGCTCCATTGTCATCTGCTTGATTATTCTCCACCTTCGTAGCTTCCCTTTCCTCCTCTCCGCTCGGTGCTTAGGAGCCGTGGGAGGGAGGGGTAGGGGATGATAGGTATTAGTCTTTATGACTAATGGTTTTCGAACCACAACATTACAGGAGCTCCGGATGGGAGACAGGGACTAGCAGTCCAGGGACCAGCACCGGTGGAGTACGGTGCACATGGAGGTGGGCCAGTCTAGCATCGGAGCACCTGTGACAAGCTCCGTGAGGTTTAGTGTTTTTATAGCTTCCGTGATGAGTGATTTGTAGTGAGGACTCTGATGTACCAGGCTCGAGCCCGTTTCTAGATTTTCATCTGAGCTGATCTTATGTAGTACTTTCTATTTGATATACACTGATGGGCTGGATGTGATTCCATTTTATTCATGTGTTTCTGTGGACATGTTTTCATTTTATGTATTCTTACATCTCTCTCTTTGTGATCGAAAAGGGCCGGAAAAATTGGCATTTTGTAGTGGCGGCCCTCCTGTGAGTCAGTGCCACCGCAAAGCGGTAATTGTAGGCTAAGACCCCGTTGGTTGAAAAAGAAAAAAATGGGAGTCTTACACTGGTATCCAATTGAGTTAGAATTTGAGTTGAATGGATACTCAAATGCTGATTTTGCTGGATGTAGAGTGGACAGAAAGAGCACAATAAGAACATGCAAGTTCCTTGGTGCAAGACTTGTCTCCTGGTTTTGCAAAAAGCAAACATTTGTGTCTACATCAATAGCAGAAGCTGAGTATATAGCAGCTGGTAGTTGCTATTCACATATGCTGTGGATTCAAAACCAACTCCTAGATTATGGATACAACTTAAATAATTCAACCTTACTTTATGACAATACCAGTGCAATTTCTATTGCTCAGAATCCAGTTCATCATAGTAGAACTAAGCATATAGATATAAGACATCATTTCATTAGAGAGTGTGTGGACAAAAAGAAAATTAATCGTGTCTATATCTACACTGATTTGCAAAGAGCAGACATCTTCACCAAACCCTTGGATGAAAGAAACCATCTATTCTTTCTAAATCAGCTTGGTATGATTAATGGAGAAGCTTTAATTTGACTTTTTGTCTGTGGTCGAAGAATTTGCCACAGTCCGTCGACATGAGATTGACGAACTGAGAAAAGTTCTTGAGATAATTCATCGACCTGAGATCGATGAACTCTCTGTGTGAATCATTTTCGTCGACCAGAGATCGATGATCTGGATTCAAAAAATTTCATCAACCTGAGGATGACGAAAAGTTTTCCCTTCTTCAGACTGAGATCGACGAACTCTTTTGTCGATAAAATATTTCATCGACCTTAGATCGAAGAATTTTTCTTTTTCGCAGGACGGAGTTTGTTGTTTCATATTCCGAAAAACCATATATCTAGGTTTTCTTCGAGCTCCATCTTACGCTTTCTATTCCCCTTGCACTTGATCTCTCTGAGTTTCCTTTGCAGGTGATCAATGGAGAGTCCAGCAAGCGCTCTTGCAGAATTGAAGTTTGACCTGGGTTTTGATATAGATTTTGAATCATTTCAACATTCCGACCAGATCTTCTTGGAAATTATGAAATTATTTGAAGACCAGCAGTTAAAGAATCTGATGACCACCAGAATGAAGATAGCTGCAACAGAAGTTCGAGAATGGGTTTTCACTTCTTTCTCTCCAGATGATGATACTATGGTGGGAACCATATCGGGTAACATCGTCACTCTTACCCCTGCCATATTAACTGATATTTTTTCATTAGTTAATGGAGAAGAAGAGTTAAAGATCGAAAGTGCTGGATTTGATGAGATGTTGGTTAACATGGGGTATTCTTGAGACACCACCCATAAACTGCTGAAGAAACATTTAACTGCTGACTACAAGTTTCTAGCAGATGTTGTAGGAAAGGTACTGCTGGGCAAGCACATAGCCCATGATTACATCACTCGTCAGCAATTACTTGTGATGTGTGATATTGTAAACAAGAAGCCCATGAATTGGGCTAGAATCAAAGAAGAGTAAGGCTCCAGGAAAGGCTGTTCTCAAGCCCAATCCAGACAATGATGTTCCATACTACATCTTGCACACTATTCCTCTTACTGCAACAACTCTTCATTGGATGAAGCTGTATGGGAACCAGGCAAAAGCACAGAAGAAGAAGAAGAAGAAGAGGTATGGATCTTCTCAAGTAAAGAGATTCTGGAAAGGTCCACCTCCTCCTCCTCCTACTACTGCAGGAGCTTCAAGCAATCTGGCAAGGCCTGCTTCCAGTGCTTCTCAACCTCCTAAACAATCTCCTTATCAGTCTTTAAGACAATCTTCTAAATCGGCTCCTTCTCACTCAAGACAGTCTTCCAGGCCAGCTCAAAGACACACTTTCATTCCTGCAAGAAAATACAGTAAATGCAGACCCCCGCGTTTTTATCATATTAAAAAATCTGAAAAGATTTATCCTTCAACAAATTTTCAGCAACAGTCTGTTATTTTCAGGAAGCCACAAAGGACTGCTCTAGATGTTTCACCTGATACAGAGAGACTTTCATCTCCAAGATATGAACCAGAGCTTGATCCAAATTTCAGGATGTCTAGATTCCATGAGCTGATACGCTTATCCCAGATAAATAAAGCAAAGGCAGAAGGAACTGATCCATCACAGTTTACTACTATGTGTACTTACGGACAAAAAGAGCTTGAAAAGTTTGAGGTAGACAATGAATTATTTGATCCTAATGCTTATATGCAGGTTCACCCAGAAGTTGTTGTGCCTAGAGCTTCTACTATAACACTTCTGGAAGCTCAAGACATGAAGATGTCTAAGCAAGAAGCAGAAGATCCTCTTAGAAAAATTGTGTTCAATAAATCTTCTTCTGCTCCTCCTCCAGACTGGCTCTAAAATAATTTTATTCTCGGTGAATATTCTTTTTATCTGCTTAATTGTTTTTCATTCTGTCAGATATTCTCTTTCATGTTGAATGTTTTTATTTTCTTTTCTTATGCTTTATACATAGTGACCTCACCCAAATAGGGGGAGATTGTTGGATCCCAAGTTGGATTTTGGCAAGGTTCATTAATTTAGGCTGAATTTGACCCATCTTGTATAGCCAGGGACAAGTCTAGTAGTCCTAGAGTTTAGGCTGAGACATTATGTTAAACCTTCTTGAACCAGCCAGCAGAGGACCTCAGAAGACTCTGACTTAGAAGATTTCAGAGAATAGATTATCCAGTTCGAAATTCTTCAAACTCAGCTCGACGATCGTCGATCTCAGATCGACGATCGTCGATCTCAAATTGACGAACTCGGAGTTATTTCTCTGTGCTGAGCTTGACGATATTCGAGCTGAGGTCGATGATCAGTTAAGGATTCTCAGCTCGAAGAACTCAGAGTGAAGATTAGACAAGTCATTCTCAGTACGTAGTTCACAAAGCTCAGGTCGACGAACTGGAATTCTTTGGTAGTCGATCTTGGATCTCAAGTCGACGAATTCCATTCTGAGGTTGACGATTTCTGTTCCCCTCCAGAATGAAAAGTTTTCTTCCTCTGTCCCCTACTTTCTATATTAATTGTAGTAATATTCCGGAGTAATTAATGCTAATATTCCTTTGAATATAGTCGTTATTGGCAGCATTAATTATGGTATTCATTAGGGCAATTACTTACTTATTTTATTTGGGATAGTTGGGGAAACTCATTTATGACAGACATTCCAGCCGTTTGTATTCTCCAGATTAGTCAGCAATTAATGCCATAATTCAAAATTCCAAGGAGAAATTGACTGCATAATATAAAAAAGATTCTCTCTTTTTTTCAGTAGACATAAGGGGAATACAAAAGAATAACAGAGAATAACATACTTACAGGGCATCATAGAAAAGAAAATCCAGAGCACTAAAACAGATCCTTATCATTCAGAACTTTCTTCTGTGTGCTAAAAACATTTCTATTTTGTTCCTTGTCAATCCTGAAATCTGTAGAAGAACATTCATCGCAAATCAAGAGTCTTCTTCATCTTCAGAGCTTGGAATATTCAGAGACATCCATTTAACATCAGTCTACTGGATTCCTGGACATTGACAGAATAAGGCTGAAGACCTATACCCTGAAGCAAAGCTCCAGTCTTCCTGAACCATCCAATATCTCAGGGGAGCTTTGTCAACAAAAATGATCCACTAGTCTTCTCTGTTGATTAGAGAAATAGAAGACACAATCACCTCCTCTCACCTCCTGTAAAAGGGTTTGTTTTTTTGCACCTGATCAAAAGCCTAAAGGGTTGTGATATCTCCCTACAAATAGATATTGTGGTGGCAGACACCTGATAAAAACCTGCTAGTTGATTCCTACCAGGGTGGTAGAAGAGTGTATGTACCCAGTTGGGGAACCACTATAAAATTCTTATGTTGTCTGGTTGTGCTCATTTTCTGTTTGTTCTTGTTGTGGCTATGATAGATAGAATAACTTAGCCTATTTTTCTTTTCTTTACATATTATTGGTATCACCTATTTTCACTCTGATATAAAAGTTTAAAACAACCAAAATTTTTAATACTCTATTCACCCCCTCCCCTCTAGAGAAAGTCAGATCAAACCGCTCCTTTCAAAATGGATTCAAGTGTCCATTAGAGAGGATGCCAGAAGATCTTCTTTTAAGGGGGAGCAAGTCAAGATGCTCCTATTGAGGGAGAGCATGTCCAGCAGTTGCAGGAATAGGTTCAGCTTCCTAATGAGAGGGAGCAAGAAGCTGCAATAGTGGATCAAAGATCAACACTACTGATCTGCTTGTCCTAAGTACTATGCACAGACTGAGGGGGAGATCTGTAATGACCCTAATTTTTCCAGGTTTATTTAAAATCCCTTTAGTGACGTATTTTGACGCAAGGGCATTACGTTTATTTGTAGTTTGTGGGTACCGCTTTCAAAGGGTGACTTTTGCTCGTTGTTATCTGAGGTTTTTGTTTGGGAGTATTAGCTTGGATAATTTCTCCTATGATTTTGTATTCCCTTGCGAGTCGGGGTTCGTTTTGGAACCGAACTGAGCATTTTTGGGATATTTGATGTTTGACTTCAGTGAGTGTTTACCTGAGTTTAGTTTATCAGATTTCGATTTCGACTTCGCTGTTGGATTTATACCGTCGATATTTAGTTATAGTGTGATTTTCGTAAAAATCCGATTTAGTGAAATTTTTGGTCATTTGGACGTTTTAATTATAATAATATATTATGTTATTTATCCCCTATAAATAGCCTTGCGATAAGAAGAAAACTCTATTCATCCTCTTCCTTAAAACTGCCGGCATATATTGCGGAAGATGAGAGCAGCGGACCTTGCGAAGCTTTTGGCCGTTTATTATAGGAGCTTCGGTGCACGAAATCGTCGACGGAGAGTGGATCCGGTTAGCCTCACCAAGATCTACCTTTCTACAGTGAGTTTTTCCCGTTTCTTGGATTTTTAGAGATTAAGGTATGCGGTTTTGACCTTCTCTCCACTCGAAAAGTTTCAGGTTTTGTTGCATATGTGTTCTTGCGGCCAGATCCTTGAGGAGGAGCATTGTGTGGCCGAATTTCGGCCAGATCGAGGCAAGTGGTGACTTTTTCCCCTTGCCAAGTTTTCTTTCAAGGTGTATTTCCTTCTTCTATCCTTTCCTCCTTAGTATTTAGGAGTAATGTCAGGTTCGGCCCTTGCCGAACTGCTAGACAATATAGTTTTCCGGCCAGGTTTAGCCGAGTTGATTTTGTAGATGAAAGCCAGGTGAATCCATGAATTATGGGATTAGTCTTGTATGGTATTTTTGTCATACTTTACTCTTAGACTAGGATAATCTGTCGAGTATAGAACTGTTGAACTAAACCAAATTTTCGTTGTATGACAGTTAACTTAAGCCAAATTTATATCATACTTGCACCGAGGTAACCACCTCAACGCTCCAAGGCATTGAGTGTGTTGAGTCAAACCTACCGTCGGGCGCTATCTACTTACCGCGTCGCGCTAGCATTGGACAAAGGAAAATATTTATTTTGAATATTTTTACTATTTTGGAGGACAACTTGTACATCAAACGCGCGAACTTACCACCGGGCGTTAGTCTTACCGTCAACGGTAGCATATTTTCACAAAGACGTATATAAAGCCACCTCAGTTTCTGTGCTCATTACCTGTAGATGAAAAGAGATCAAGTTCGTGGATTCTAGGGTTCGTCCGCCTCTCTGCGTTCTATTCCAAGCGTTTTCGTCAAACGAAAAGAAAGTCATCTCCCTCCCATTCGCACACGAAGAACTTCGACCATCCAAGATCTACATTGACTATGAAGAGCCGGCTGGTTGCTACCATATGAAGATCTCAAGCAGTAGCCACGGATCGCTCAACGGAGAAATCGTCTAGAGGGAGAACATAATCTTTTAGATTATTTACATCTTTATTTTTGTAATCTTCTCTTTTTTCTTAATCTTGTGGTGAGAAAAATCGACCAGTGAGGGTCATCGAAATCCAGGTAGGATTCCGCAGAAAATCATCCCGGGGTAGGGACATTTAGATCAGAGGATATAGCAGGGCTCTAAGACCCTTCTTTTAATGGAGGTGAAGAGCTGGCTCAAAGACCTTTCTCGGAGGGAAAGATAGAGAGCAAATCGGTCCGTAGAGCGGGTCGGTATAGAAAACAAAAGAGTTCTTCTTTCTCATCGCCTTTGATCTCTGGCGTCATTGAGATCACAATTTCGTAATTGTCTAAACATTGGTTATTTTAAATTCTTGCAATGGAATTACATTACTTCTGCTTTATAATCTCTATTGTCTGCTAAGATTATTTGTTATTCTTCTGTGGGGTATATAAACAAATCTGCATAGGAAAATGAGTTTACAGACTTATCGTCGCGCATTAGCTACGTAATGCCCCGCGGTAGCTTTAAGAACTCGATTTCTGAGGCAAAAATAATTTAAATAACATTTAAAACGAAAAACCTTATTCACCCCCACCCACCCCCCCCCCCCCCCCCCCGTAGTCCAGGTATTATGCAGTTATCCAATGCAAGGTCAAGCGTTTGGACTTAAGATGGGTGATGGTCAACCAAGGAGTGTTTATGGTTATCCGTGCCAGGATTCCCCGATTATTTCTATGGTATGTGTTCGGAAGCTTTTAGATTCCAATTTTTTTGCTTACTTGGTTTCCATTTTGGGAATCGCTAGTGGTTTGTCGCATGTCGAGGAAGTTCCGGTGGTGCGTGTGTTTCCGGATGTTTTCCCTAGCAGTCTTCCAGGTCTTCTACTTGAGAGGGATATAGATTTTATTATAGATCTTGATTCGGGTACTCGTCCTATTACTAAGGCACCGTACCGTATGACCCCTCGTGAGCTGGATGAGTTTCGTACCCAGCTGGAAGAGTTATTGCATAATGGATTTATTAGACCAAGTTCTTCATTGTGGGGTGCTCCTGAGTTATTTGTGAAGAAAAAAGATGGGTCAATGAGGCTGTGCATAAAATATAGGGAATTGAAACAGGTAACAATCAAGAACAGGTATCTTTTGCTGTGAATTGATGACTTATTTGACGAGTTGCGTGGTAGTACAATATTTTTGAAGATTGACCTTCGTTTAGGCTACCATCAGTTGAGAATTCATGAGACGGATATTCCACGGACAGCTTTTTGTTCTCAGCATGGATATTTTGAGTTCTTGGTGATATCCTTCGGTTTGACAAACGCACCCTCTACCATCATGGATATGATGAACAGAGTGTTTAAGGATTTTTTGGATCATTTTGTGGTCGTGTTTATAGATGATGTTCTAGTGTATTCCCCGAGTGTTGAAGGGCATTCCTAGCACTTACGTTTGGTTTTGTCTACTTTGAGGGAGCATAAGTTGTTTGCCAAGTTAAGCAAGTGTGGGTTTTGGCTTCCTCAGGTTTCCTTCTTGGGTCATGTGGTTAATAAGGACCGAAATTTTGTTGACCCAGAGAAGATTTCTGCCGTAATGCATTTGATAAGACCTACCACGCCCAAAGAGATAAGGAGTTTCCTAGGGTTGGCAAGTTATTATAGAAGGTTTGTGGAAGGTTTCTCCACATTATCTGCGCCGCTGACTAAGCTTACGCAAAAGAATGCAGCATTTGTGTGGAACGATAAGTACGAAGAAGCCTTTCAGGAGTTTAAAAGGAGATTGTGCACTGATCTAGTGTTTTCCTTGCCTATCGAGGGAGTAGAGTATGCCGTTTATGTAGATGCATCGCATGTTGGACTTGGTTGTGTGTTGATGCAAGAAGGAAAAGTGATTGCGTATGGGTCGAGGCAATTAAAGATTCATGAAAGAAACTACCCTACTTATGATTTAGAGTTTGCTGCAGTCATTTATGCCTTGATGTTATGGAGACATCTATTGTATGGCGCATTGTGCAAAATTTATACATATCATAAAAGTTTGAAGTACGTCTTCACTCAAAAGGAGTTGAATTTGCATCAGCAGAGATTGTTAGAATATGTCGCGGATTATGATGTTGAGATCTAATACCATCCAGGAAAAGCTAATGTACTAGCCGACACCCTGAGTAGGAAGACAACGCAAATCTTTGGACTTTCAGTGGAATCCTTGGTAGAAAAGTTTCGGTTAATGGGTATCTTAGTTAGGAGTAGCGACTCGTCGAGTAGTTTGAATTTAGCAGAGCCTTTTTTGGATTATACTTACAAGGCTGCGTCAAAAGGATGATCCTGATTTGCAGCACCTCCGTAATAGAATTTAGAAAGGGGAGTTACCAGACTTTTTAATCGATGAGGAGGGTACTTTGAGGAACTGCGATAGATATTGTATCCCTGTTGTTGAGGATATTCGAGTTAATTTGTGCAGTAAGGCGCATGGATCCAGTGTTTCCTACAACCCTGGTTCTATAAAGATGAATATAGATCTGAAGCAGATCGTTTGGTGGTATGGTATGAAGAAGGATATATCCATGTTTGCGTATGAGTGATTCACTTATAAGCGAGTTAAGACTGATCATAGGAGGTCTGGTGGCAAGTTGACACCTTTATAGATTCCAAGTTGGAATTTGGAGAGTATTTCCATGGACTTCATTGTTGGTTTGCCGAGATCTCCAAAGGGACATGATTCTGTATGGGCTACAGTAGATAAACTGACGAAGTGTGCTCACTTCTTGCCGTTCAAGATTGATTACTCCATGAAGAAGATAACAGTGTTATAATTGGATGAGGTTATCAGGTTACATTGAATACTTGTTAGTATTGTGTCGGATCGAGACTCCAAGTTTACGTCTTATTTTTTGGAAAAGCTTACAGGAAGGATTGGGTACCGATCTTAGGTATTCCACCGGTTATCATCCGCAGACAAATGGTCAAATAGAAAGAGTTAATTAGATTTTGGAAGATATGATAAGATGTTACATCTTAGACCATAAAGTAGAATGGATAAGCGTTTGAGACTGATGGAATTTGCCTATAATAACAGTGATCAAGAGAGCCCTTAAATGGTCCCGTTTGAGACCTTGTTTGGGAGACATTGCAAAACTCCCTTGTTTTGGGCTGAGGTTGGCGAAAGACCGTTGCTGGGTCCAAAAGCCTATGAAGAAATGGATATTTCTGTGAAACATATTTGAGAAAAGCTTTGTATAGCTCAGGAGCGTTATGAGAAGAACGTTAATCGACGAAGAACTAATTTGGAATTTGCTGTCGGGGACCTGGTTTTTCTTAAGGTTTCCCCGATGTCTGGTGTAAAGAAGTTTGGAAAGAATCACAAGCTAGATCTTAGGTATGTTGGTCCTATCCAGGTGGTTGATTGTATTAGAATATCAGCTTATAGGCTAGATTTTCCCTAAAGTTTTCTTGTTGTGCATGATGTGTTTCAGGTAAGACAGTTGTTGAAATGTGTGCTTAGCGACCGGCAGGTTCTTGACTCTATCCCCCAGTTGGAGCCCAACATTTCTTATGTTGAGATACATGTTCGCATTCATGATACTCAAGATCGAGTGTTGCGGAGGAAGACCATACCAATGGTTAAAGTTTTGTGGCGAATCCAAGACGTAAAAAGCGCGACTTGGGAGTTGGAGTCAGCTATGAGGGAGGCTCATCCTCATCTATTCTCCAAGTTTCTTTCGGTATGTATTTCCATTCTATAATATTTGATTATTTTCCTTCCATAGTGGACTCTTTTATGCGTAAAGTTTTCGGACGAAACTTTCATTTAGGAGGGGTGTTTGTAACGCCCCTGATTTTTCAATGTTTATTTAAAATTCCTTTAGAAACGTATTTTGACATAAGGGCGTTACATTGACACGTAGTTGGTGGGTACCGCTGTCAGTGTGTGGCTTTTGCTCAATGGTATCCGAGGTTTTGGTTTGGGAGTATTAACTTGGCTAATTTCGCCTATGATTTGGTATTCCCTTGCGAGCCAGGGTTCGTTTTGGAACTCGGTGGAGCATTTTTGGGATATTTCATATTTTGACTTCGGAGAGTGTTTACCCGAGCTTATTTTGTCAGATTTTGATTTCGACATCGCCATTGGATTCGTAGCGTCGATATTTAGCTACGGTGCGATTTTCATAGAAATCCGAGTTAGTGCGAATTTTGGTCATTTGGACGTTTTAAATATAATAATAATAATATGTTATGTTATTTATCTCCTATAAATAGCCTTGTGATAAGATGGAAACACTATTCATCTTCTTCCTTAAAACTGTTGGCCTGTATTTCAGAAGACGAGATTAACGGACCTTGTGAAGCTTTCGGTCATTGATTGTATGAGCTCCGGTACACGAAATTGTCGATAAAGAATAGATCCAGTTTGCTCTCACCGAGATCAACATTTCTACGGTGAGTTTTTTCTCGTTTCTTGGATTTTTAGAGATTAAGGTATGCGGTTTTGACCTTCTCTCCTCTCGAAAAGTTTCAGGTTTTGCTGCTTAGGTGTTCTTGTGGCCAGATCCTCGAGGAGGAGCGTTGTGTGTCCGAATTTTGGCCGGATCATGGCAAGTGGTGACTTTTCCCCTTGCCAAGTTTCCTTTCATGGTATATTTCTTGCTTCTATCCTTTCATCCTTAATATTTAGGAGTAATGTCAGGTTCAGCCCTTGCTGAACTACTAGACAATATAATTTTCCAGCCAGGTTTAGCCTAATTGATTCTGTAGGTGAAAGCTGGGTGAATCCATGGATTATGGGATTAATCTAGTAAGGTATTTCCGTCATACTTGACTCTTAAACTAGGATAATTTGTCAAGTATATAAATGTTTTCTTAATTTTCGCTGTATAACAGTTAACTTAAGTTTAAATTCGTCGAATATAGGTAGGTAGGTAGAATTTGTCAGATATAGGTTGAGATTGGTCAAAGTAAAATTCGGTGAGTTTCAATACGAGCAGAGTCAAATTCGTCGAGTATCCGATGTAATTTCATCGGGTAATGCTTGGCGTTGAGTTAAGTACAATTCGTTGAGTATTAGACATTGAGTCGACGAATATCAGGCATGTCGTTAAGTGCATCGAGTGATAATTTGGCGCTAAGTCAAAAGCATTGAGTGCGCTGAATGCACTCAAAGCGGCGTTGAGTGAAATAGCGTTGATTGTATTCTGGGCAATGAATAGTTCTGAGACTAAGTCAAAAGCGTTGAGAGAATTGAATGCACTCAACGCGGCATTGAGTTAATTTCACTTGGCATTGAGTGAAGCTTTGGTGTTGAGTGGTCTGATAGGCTAAGGCAAAAGCATTGAGTGCACTGAATCACTCAATGCGGTGTTGAGTGAAGTTCACTTGGCATTGAGTAGTCTGTGAGGCTAAGGCAAAAGCATTGAGTGCGTTGAATGCACTCAACGCGGCGTTGAGTGAAGTTCACTTAGCATTGAGTGAAGCTTTGGCGTTGAGTGGTATGTGAGGCTAAGGAAAAAGCATTGAGTGTACTCAACGCGGCGTTGAGCGAAGCCATGGCGTTGAGTGAAATAGTGTTCAGTGAAACCTTGGCGTTGAGTAGCTTCGAGACTAAGAAAAAAGCATTCAGTGGACTCAACATGGCATAGAGTGGACTCAATGCGGCGTTGAGTGAAGGTAATTTTGCTGAGTAATTTGGTTGGCATTAAGTGCGTTGAATGCACTCAACGCGGTGTCGAGTGTACTCGACACTTTTCCCGTAGACTTAGAATTTTATCCCGGATTAAGTTGAATTCGTCAAGTATGACTTAGAATTGCTATAACTTGGGAATTTTATTCCTTTATGTCAAGGAGAGTTTCTGTATCCTGGTTGAGGTTATAGGTGTTTATGGATGTTATGTGTGGCCCTTGGTTGGTAGTGGATAAAAGATACCCAACCTAGTGTCAAATTGTGAATCATTACACTGCTGGGCTTGTTTTTGGTCTATGTGTTGAGTTGGACAATGTTGCTACCACCACAGCACCTTATTTATATATTTTTTGATTGTTAGGTTGAGTTGGACAATATTGCCACAACCCTAGTGTCTTGTTGTGATAATTGGACTGTCTGGTTGTGTTGGACAATGTTGCCACCACCACAGTACCTTTTGAAATATGTTGGGTCTGTAAGTTCAGGTTGGACAATGTGGCCACCGACTCAGGACAATTTCTTACCAAGTGTTAAAGATTTATATGAGTAGAGTTATTAAATCTCTTTCCCCGTATTGTGCAGATATATGTTATTCTGCTTACTTTTGTAGATATTCTTGAAGCATGGCTTAATTTTTCACTTGATGCAACTTTCTTACTTTTGAAGTCTATAAGTAAATATTTTACCATTGTCATATGATTAATTGCTGAGATTTGACAGCTTCCTTATGTTTGGGTTGGTAACCCTTTATTCCTTTTTGGTTTATTGCAAACCTTTTGATCTTTGATCTCCACTTATATTTTCATTCCTGCAGAGGTGTTCTTTCTTTGAATGCCCCAAATTTGGAGAAGTAGTCGGTTGAGCGGCTAGGGTTGGTTTTTGGCTGGTACTCTACAGCTGTCATTTCCTCACCGACTGTGAGGTAGTTGTTGTTTGTTTTCTTTTAGTTCAGACATACATACCTTTTATTGGGTTCTTATAAGGTTGGTGACGCCCACTGGATTTTTTTTTTAATTTTAAGTACTTGCTAACTATTAAGCCTTTTCCTATGATGGTTTGGATTTACTTGCTCTCTGGGAAGGTTTTATGCTAGGTTGCATGTTAGATATTTTAAAGTATAAAAGTGTTACCTCTATTACCTCATGCATGACAGCTTTTGAAGTTAAAGTCACTATATCTTATTCAACGTACAAACTAATTTCTATACTTATACAAAATCTAGATTCATTCATAACATGAGTTGTCCTTTAGGGACGTTTATGCTCATATAGGATGTTAACCATTGCAAACAAACTATTTTCGCAGCGTATACTTATATTTTCTGTCATTGACTTGTTGATACACTGAGCCGAGAGATACATCCATCAAAACTTAACTTGAAACATGTTTTTCTCAAATCATAACTTTGTATTTTCATAAACAGTGTTAGGATTGGAGTTTACATGAACGTTTGCAGTTATCCCCTGCACGGCGTGGAATCACGGCATGTGTTTTCACTTATTCTGATATACATTTAAATTCGGAGAAAATACGGGTTGTGATAAGATCAACCCTGAACTCTCTGCTCTAGAGATTCTTTATGGCATAGTCAAAAATTTCTCTGACTCTGAGGTGGAATGATGCTGTTGAGAAGACAATGTTTGATGGAGCAATGGCGGATGGATCCAAAACTGATGGAACCACGGTTGGAGCCAACATGGATGATGATCTGGAACCTCCTCTACTTAAATATGCACGCCGCAATGACAAATCGGCACGACATCATGTGGACATTCGCCGCAACCACGTTCGCTACAATCTGCGCCCGCGGCCACCTCCATCATCTTATTCTTTTGTGAATTTTAGTTTTCCTAAACTTTATAATTAGTTTTAATTTCCTGTTGGCTATTTTAATTTGTACGGTCCAGATGATACCTAGTGTGTTATGATATGGTTGTAATCCTGTTGCAGTATATATACTTCTAAACTCTAATTTATATGATTATTGGAGATTTGGACAAGAAAAATTAGGGGCAAGCACCACCATCCTGAACATCTTCTTCCACGTCGGAGATAAATAACGTCGCCCCTGCGCTTCTCTTCCCAGGGCTCGGCACGATCCCTGCGTGAAGCGCAACATTATTGCCGCCAATCTGCTCGGCGTGAGACTCGTCTCTCCTTCGACATCAGAGCGATTCCGGCCAACCACCACCATCCTGAACATCTTCTTCCACGTCTCCCCTGCGCTGCTGCCAGTCTGTCGCTTCCAAGCCGCCATCTACCCCAAACTCGGCTTTCCTGGGACGCTGCCAGCCCGAGCTCCTTCCCCTTCGGGAAATCTCCCTATGGTGTGAACTCCAGTGGATCGCGCCTCATCCTCTGCTCGTGAACATAGTGGTGCTTTCGTGGACGTGTTCCCTATGCCTCCTTCTTTTTCATTTTTGGGTAACGAATTTCTTCCACCATTATTGAGTGATTTCTTCTACTTTCGTGTCGTTTTGGGTGGAGAACACTTGGTGTGATTTGGGAAATGTGGAACTTCGCCGCAACGCTTAATTCGCTTGATTGCTTCAAGCCATTTAAATTTTTTTGAACAAAATTTTTGGAGCCAACCCGACCCCTTCTCGATCTCTCTCTGGTCGAAGTACCCTTGGATTAATCTTGTTCAAATTTGGGAGCCAACCCGACCCCTTCTCGATCGCTCTTTGGTCGGAGTACTATTGGATTTAATTTTGTGTGTTTGCCTGTGGATGTTTGTGTCGGGTTAACGGGTAATTGACGTGTGTTGTCTTGGTAGCCTGCATCACGCCAGAACATTAAGTCGCCCTTGAGAGTGCTAAGTTGTTAGCCTAAATCACCTAGAGGGGGGGTGAATAGGTGAAATGCGTGTCAAATGCGGAATTAAAAAATGAACACAGCACACATCAAGCAATCACAGACGACAAAAGATTTATAGTGGTTCCCCAATCTTTGGTGAGTCCACTTTCCTCACCGATCTAGCAAATCACTAGACTCGGCTACTCTACTATCTCGGATTGAAAACAATCCTACACCTCGGAACCACGTTCCAACAAACTCGATCCAACTGGATCTACAGAACTCGGAAGAAAAAGCCTTCCTACAAATCTCGGAGAACAAAGCTCCTACAAAGTAAATTGTTTGAAAGGAAAAATACAAACAACAATATTCTCAGATCTGGATCTTGACCGTCTTCTTCTTTAAGAGCTTTGGCTTGATCAGAGTATGTTGAAGATGACTTGAGAGAGATCCACAAATCTGAAAAACGGAATCACCTCGATCGAGAAAATAGATTTGAAATCTTTGAGGCTCGGCGAGATCGAGTGATTACCTTTCGTCTGGATCGCTGGAGAATAAAAGTTTAAGGCAGCGATCGAAGATCCTCGATCCAGAGCTTCTTCCGTGAACGTCAATGGCGGCGGCGACGACGTGAGGAATTAGGGTTCACGGGTTTTCCTTTTTCTCTTTCTTAAAATAAAATCTATGTTCACTTGTGTTAGTCAAATCTGAGAGGACCTATTTATAGGTGGACTCCAACGGTCAGAAAATTAATTAGGGATGACACGTGGACCAATCAGAAATGATTAATTTGAAATACACTGCGAAATTGACTTAGAGAATTTCAGGAAAATTTAAACAGATATTCTCGAGTCATAAAAGAAACATACTCGAGTATTAGATGGTATATACTCGAGTGGATAAGAAGGAGCATACTCGAGTATATGAAGATAAGCTACTCGAGTGATTCAAAGATCAGCACTCGAGTGAATTTAGAACTACTCGAGTATGAGAGTATATACTCGAGTAAAAATACTTAGAAAAATTTCTCAGATAAGAGGAGGAACTACTTGAGTAGAAGAGTTGGAGATACTCGAGTAAGAGAAGAATGAATTACTCGAGTATCTTGGAAAAGCTACTCAGGTAATCATTGAACTACTCGAGTATGAAAAACATCTACTCGAGTTCAGAGTCACTTACTCGAGTATATAGGGAACTACTCGAGTATGTAGACTTAGAATTATTCTGAGATGAGAAGCACAGATCTACTCGAGTATGAACATACCACTTACTCGAGTGACTAACCAACTACTCGAGTACAAGTTATCATCTACTCGAGTAAAACAGTCTACTCGAGTATGTAATCCAACTTACTCGAGTGCAGACCCACTTACTCGAGTATACAAGAGATGTACTCGAGTATGTGGACTTAGAGAAAATTCTGGATCTAAAAGCAGAAGGATTTACTCGAGTATAAGATATGACCTACTCGAGTGACTGACTATCTACTCGAGTATAAACTTATCTACACGAGTACACAGAGTCTACACGAGTATGTCTAAGGATCTACTCGAGTACTAAGTCACTTACTCGAGTATATGAAGAAACATACTCGAGTATGTGGACTTAGAAAAAATTTCTTCTGAAAAGATAAAGTTCAAAACTTCAGTCCACCAATCCAAGTGCTTGTATAGGAAGTGTATCCCAATAGAGAGGCTATACATGGGCCAACACTTTGGATCACACAATGAGGGATTACATTGTATGGTCCTGTGTTTGGTGACCCATTATAGACTAACATTGGTCTACACTTAGCAATAAAAACCTGCACACATACAACTTGAACACAATATCAAATACACCTTAATTCATCTTAGTTCAAGGTCTGACCTCCTACAAATCTGAGGTATTGTGGAGACAAATCCCAACAATCTCCCCCTATTTGTAGATGTCAGCACCCTCTACACTAAGGTGAATTACTTTAAGAGTAAAAAGAACAATACACATATACCAAAAAAATAAAGTAAGCTAAAGCAGGGTAAATAAAAGATAGCCAAAACCAGAATCAAATATATATATAGAAATGTTTTTAACAGATCAAAATATCCATTTCCACATTCTCATAGACTCAAGCAGGGGCTTCTTTGTGCATCCTTTCTCTTTTCAGCTCTTGCCTCTCTAGGTAACTGAATGGCTTAGGAAAATAAGTTCTGGGCCTAGGAGGAGCAGCTGGGTTGTTGTGTCCCCAATTCCTGTCATGAAGTCTGATTTTGATTTGGGACACTTCATAGGCTTTCCATTCTGAAAAACTGTAAAACTAATCTCTGTTCTCACCAAGATCTGTCACTAACTTCAAGGTATCAAGGATTAGGGATTTGGAGGTTGGACTCCAAACCTCAGAATGAACAATTGGTGGTCTACCTTCAGAAGCTAGGGAAGGATCTTTTCTGGGTGCAGAACGACTGGCAGAAGCACCTTCACCATATTTTCTCTTCTTCCTTGGGGCTGGAATTTCATTTTGCCACATATCAGAATAGTAGAGAAGGGGCTCAGTCACATCACCATCAGGTCTAGGTGAGAAGACTGGCACACCTTCTGGAATGGTTGCCTGGGCTGGAGACCCTGCTGGAGGTTGTTCTTCAAGAGGATTTAAGAAGTGTGGAATGATGGTAGGGTTGAGCTGGGCATTAGGGAAATTCTGGTTGTTTACCCATACAGCTGTATCATAAATGTAGAATTTGACAGATTGGAGCTGGGCTAGGATGTCTGCTTTCATATCTTTTACAAGACCATCCACAGCTGCTTGAGCTTGTTTAGATAGGATTTCAACTTGTTCTTTTATAGCTGCTTGAGCTTGTTCAGATAGTTTTTCCACTTGTTCTTTTACTACCTTCTCCCCCTTGGTGATATCTACAGATAGCTGAGCAATAGCTTCATCTCTGAAGGTGCCAACTTCTTCACATACTTTCATCACATTTGCTTCAGCATTCTTGTCCATTACTATCTGATTATGTGCAACAGTTTCTTGTTGATTTCTTAGTGCACCTATGCTTGTGATAGTGTGATCTAGTGCTTTTCCACATAGCTGAAACAATCTTTTAAGCTCATCAGTATTGGCTTGGATTTCAGCAAAGCCTCTACTCATCTCTTGTTCAAGAGTAGTGACTTTGTTATTTACTGATGCTAGAGATTCATCAAAGTACTTTCTCTGTTCAATAAGCAATTGTTCAATTTTACTGATCATATCTGAAGAGGAAGAAGGGGCTGAGGTTGGTGAAGGAACTGAAGGAGCAGGAGCAGGAGCAATCCATGGAGGGATTTCTGTAATGACTACTGAGCTGGCAGCTCTTTTGAAGGGTTCTATCTCAACAGAGTCTTTTGTGTTGATGAAGGAAGGAAGGGTGAAGTCTAGTGTCCTCAGAGGGGCATCCACTGGTTCTGGAGATACTTCCTCATCATCAGACAACAGAATCTGTTCAGACTGGCTGGACTCTTTAGTTGAGGACTGGGCAGGAGATTGTACAGGAGTCTGAACTGGGTCCTAAGCAGGAGATTGAGCTGGAATCTGAACTGGAGATTGAATTGGAGACTTGGCAGGAGACTTTGCAGCTGATTCATTTTGAAATAGAGGAGCATCTGAGCTTAGCTCATCAATGAATTTATTTATATCTTTTGTTGTAGACAGTAGGTCTGCTGTATCTGGAATCTCTGATTCAGGAATTTCTGATTGAAGATCTGCTAGAGGAGGAGAAACTGGAGGAGTAGAAACTCTTACTTCTGCTAGGTCTGAAGGTTCTGAGGAAGCTGGGTACTTAGGATGAGAAGAGGCAGGCTCCCCCTCAACTATTGCACCAGAGGTAGCAGCAGTTTGATTTAGAGGAGGAGATGGAATCCTGTCTTCAGATACACTGTGTTCTTGTGACTTTTCTGAAGGAATAGCAGATTTGGAGGCGAAGAAGACGATGCTCTGCAATTTCTGGAAGATGAGGAGTCGGCGGCTACTCGAGTAAATGAGAAGTGGAAAGGGTTTTCCCGATTTTTCTATATATATATATATAATCCTAATTAGGTTTTAGGAAAAAATAAATATAATTTCATACCTGAATGAAGCGGCAAATAGCTCGGTGCGAATAGAGAATGTAGAATTTCAAAGTAGAGAAGTCCGTATACTCGAGTAGGTCAGGTTCATACTCGAGTAGAGACGGAGCATACTCGAGTATGTAAAGTTCATACACGAGTAGTAACGAAGCATACTCGAGTGTGTAAAATTCATACATGAGTATGTGAAACTCTTTACTCGAGTATTTCCCATTTACTCGAGTATGTCTTTGATATACACGAGTATCTTACTCTGAAAGACAATTTTCCTTGGAGATATTTACTGACATAGATCTCTTCAACTTTGAGAGTCCATTACTAGTCTTCTTTGTTGAGCAGCCCGAGTTCCGTTTTGAAGAACGAAAACATGGACTCGTCCAGCGGCTTGGTGAATATATCTGCAACTTGCCTGTCTGTGGAGACATATTGTAGATCAATGTCTCCATTTTCCACATGCTCCCGGATGAAATGATAGCGAAGCTCTATATGTTTGGTCCGGCTGTGGGAGACTAGATTGTTGGCAATTTCTATGGCACTGGATGAGTCGCAAAACAAAGGAATGTTCTGGAACTTCATGTTGTAATATTCAAATTGATTCTTGATCCATAAAAGTTGTGCACAACAGCTGCCTGCAGAGATGTACTCTGATTCAGCCGTTGAGATGGCTACACAGTTCTGCTTCTTACTGCTCCAGGAAATATGTCTCCTTCCGAGAAATTGGCAAGTCCCAGAGGTGCTTTTCCTGTCATCTTTGCTACCTGCAAAATCTGGCGGTTGCTCTACATACACTTCTTCCTTTATGTCACCATTTAGGAAGGCGGACTTAACGTCCATTTGATAGACTGTAAAGCCCTTAAGTGTAGCGTAGGCAAGAAATAACCTGATCGCCTCCAGTCTTGCCACTGGAGCATATGTCTGGTCAAAGTCGATTCCTTCTTCTTGACGATAGCCCTTGGAGACAAGTCTGGCTTTATTCTTTATAATTGTTCCATCTTCGTCCATCTTATTCCGGTAGACCCATTTCGTCCCAATGACGTTCTTACTCTTGGGTCTAGGAACAAGTGTCCAAACTTTGCATCGTTTGAACTGATTCAGCTCTTCTTCCATGGCTAGAATCCAGGATGCGTCGGAGTTGGCTTCTTCAAACTTCTTTGGTTCAACCTGTGAAAGAAAACTTAATTATAAATTCTCGTTAGTTGTACCCTGACGAGTTCTGACGCCATCCCGAGGATCTCCTATGATTTGATCAACGGGGTGATCCTTCAAGTGTCTGAACTCTAAAGTCCTTGCATCTGGGATCTCTTTAGCCACTGGAGTTGCATCTTCAACTGAGATGTGTTCCTCAACTTGATCATCTACCTCTTCAATAGGGGTTGTAGAGGTGATCTTGATGAACGTCTCATCTCTATCTTTGGTAGTTTCATCCAAGCTAATTTCTTTCAACTTTGTACCTGCATCTACAATAGGCACACTAGACAAGTTGCTTTGCAGCAGACTCGTCTCATCAAATACAAGATGTATTGACTCTTCCACCACCAGAGTTTTTCTATTGAATACTCTATAGGCTTTACTATGGCTACTATACCCTACAAAAATACCTTCAAAGCTTTTCTCGCTAAACTTGGTAGTGTGATACTTACCGTTGTTAAGCACGAAGCACTTACAACCAAAGATTCTAAAATACGAAATGGTTGGTTTCCTGCCTTTTAAAAGTTCGTAAGGAGTCTTATAATGGTTCTTGTTGATGAGAGCTCGATTTTGCACGTGACAAGCAGTGTTGACGGCTTCAGCCCAGAAATTCTCTAGAAGTGAGGCATCACTCAATATGGTCCGGCAAGCCTCTATGAGTGTTCTGTTCCTTCTCTCAGCTACTCCATTTTGCTGTGGGGTACGAGCAGAGGAAAACTCATGAAAGATACCTTGACTTTCACAGAATTCTGTCATGGCTCCAGACTTGAATTCCGTTCCATTGTCACTTCTGATTTTGACTACGGAACAGTTGTATTCATTCTGGATCTGCCTAACGGAATTAGTGAAAATACCGAAAGTATCTGACTTGTGTTTCAGAAAGAACACCCACGCAAAGCGCGAGTAATCATCCACAATAACCAACGTATATTCCTTACCTGCCAAACTTCTAACCTGCAGTGGACCAAACAAGTCCATATGGAGAAGCTGTAAGCTTCTATTGGAATCCTTGCCTATTATGCTTTTAAACGAACTTCTTGTTTGCTTGCCTTTGATACAAGCGTGACAAGGGCTGTCCGTAACGCACTTGGCATTAGGTGCATCACGTACTAAGTTTTGAGAGAACAATTTATTAATAGTTTTGAAATTAATATGTGCTAGTCTCTTGTGCCATTGGTCAGCAAGAGATGCACTACTTTTTGCCAAAAGACACACTGGTATCGAAGAGTCTATACAAATGAAATTTAAACAGAAAATATTTCTGCTTCGAGTGCCTGATAAAATAGTTTCCATGTTGTTAACCGATTTTATCAAACACTTGTCAGCATGAAATTCAACTACGTATCCTTTGTCGTATAGTTGGCTTATGCTGATGAGATTGTGTTCCAATCCTTCAACATAGGCTACATCCGAAAAGGATACGCTACCGTTAGAGATCATACCATAGCCTTTAGTTATTCCTCGATCTGAACCTCCAAAGATGACCTTTGGTCTGTTGCAGACTGAGGTGTAATTCTGGAGTAGGCTCCTTGTCTCGGTCATATGCCGAGAACATCCACTGTCCAAGTACCAGATTGGCATTTTGGTGGCCTTTGGACATGCCTGCAATTACAATCATTTAGCCTTAGGAACCCAAATAAGTTTGGGTCCTTGGTCTCGAGTTAGAATACTCCCCCTACGAGTATTAGCCTCATGAGTGGTCACTCTCACGTTGCTAACTTTAGGGGTTGCAACATTTTTAGGATTGAACCAACAATCACTGGCAAAATGACCAATTCTGCCACAACACCAACAGTCGAACCTGTAGTATCTTTGCATTGTGTAGTCCTGTCTGACTTTCTGGAATGAAGGTCTATCAGGAGCTTTGCACTTGGAGGAAGAGGCTTCATGATGATGGCAATTACATGAAGTCTTCTCCTTCATAGGCTTTTCTACAATGGGTTTTACTTTTGGTGTCTTTTTGATATTATGACCATGAGCATAAGGTCCATAGCTTTGATGCTGAATCTCCTCATAAGGTGCCTTGCAGACACTCTCGCCAAAGTTACGGGGACGCATCCAACCTTGGTATCTTGACTTAGGCTTCTCAGGGATCGGCCTAGAAAAGTGTCCATAGGTAGACTCATAGTCGAGCTCGTTCGTAGGAAGATAACTTTCTTGAACAGAACAGGTTCCAAGGGAGCTTTCCCTTTTTCTTCAGCTAGAGCCTTCCGGGCAGCCTTATTCTTTCTCTTGGCCTTGTTTCTCCTAGAGGATTTACTGGAAGAGCCAATGTGGCCTAAGCCAGTACCCTTGGCCTTAGCAGAGAACTCAGCAACGATTGGAAGAACTGTCTTAGGCTTAGAGAAACTCTCAACAAGTTTCTTTTCTGCCTCAAGTTGTTGTTCCAATTCTTTGATGATTTCCTCTTTAAGGTCGAGGTGCTTGAGAGCTTGATTATATTCATCCATAACATTGTTTAAGATCTCTTGAAGAGAGTTAGTCTTATTGACTTCTTCTCTCAAGCTGCTCTCACTAGCCTGTAGAGATTTTATCTCTTTGGCTTGAGTTTTCACTACTCTACGACATTTCTCGTCGGTCATGAGCAACTCTTGGTACTGGGCCATGAGTTCAGATTCATCTTCAGAGGAATAGCCCTCTTGCTCAGTATCATCATCAGAATCAGAGAGAGGAGTGTGAGATTTTACCTCCCCAGAGAACTGGGGGACTTGTTCATCATCTGAGTGAGCCATGAGCCCAAAGTAAGCTTCCTCTTCTTCACTCGACTCAGATGAGTCGGAGTCGTTGAGAGTTTTGCTCTTCTTGGCTACTAGACTCTTCTCTGTCCTCTTCTTATGGTGTGAGGATTTCTTTTCCTCTCTTCTTCCACCTTCTTTCTTTTTGTGAGGGCAGTCGGCGATGACGTGACCTGGCTTATTGCAACAATAACAAACGATGTTAGTCGAAATCTGTTTGTTCTGTTTAGAGTTATACCTGTCATGGCTACTTGACCCTTTCTTTCTCTGATCACCATCACGTCGTGATCTTCTGAATGAGGCATCTTTGCCTCTCCATTGCTTCTTCTTATTTAAGAATTTCTTGAATTGCCGGGAGAGCAATGAGAACTCTCCTTCAGATAGTTCTGAGCCAGATGAGCTTGGATCAGATGATTCTTCTTCATCAGCTTCAGGAACTGTGGCAGGAGAGCTAGCCTTTGTCTTCCTTGAGCTATCTGCCTTTAGAGCGACAGACTTCTCCTTGGATGCAGACCTGCTGATCTCTTCTTCAGCTTTTCTTGAGTTGATTTACAGCTCGTAAGACATAAGCTTTCCGAACAGATTCTGCGGGTCTGTCTCAGCTAACCTTCCAAACTCCCGAATGGCACATACCTTATTTTCCCATTCCTTGGTTAGGGATCTTAAGAATTTGTCATTGAGTTCCCCATTGGTGAAGACACGTCCATAAACTTTGAGGCCATTTACTATCTTGAAGAAGTTCTCAAAAGTGTCAGCTATAGCTTCCTTATGACCCTGCCTGAAGGCTTCATACTTCTGGTTCAGTAGGGACCTTCGATCATCCCTTACTTCTTCAGTACCTTCCATTAGAGTCACTAGGGATTGCCACATCTCCTTGGCAGATTGGCAATGAATCAGATTCTGCAGCATTGAGTCATCGACTACACTTGCTATAATGTTTTTAGCTTTCTTGTCCAGAGAGACAAGTGCAATCTCATCCTTATCTAGATCCATCAATTTCTTGGGAACTTGTTTGGTGGGATCTATGGTGGAAGTAGTCATAGGAATGTGGGGACCTTCTTCAACAATCATGAAGATCCGGGGATCTACTGCTTCCATGAAGAACTTTACTCTTTCCTTCCACATAGGAAAATTGTTCTTGGTGCAGATAGGGAGTTTAGCAAAATCCTTGATCTTACTCATGCTTGATACTATTCAAGAAACAACTTAGAAGGATAAGATCAAGGTGTTAACCTTTTAACGATCAACCTCCCTCTGATACCAATTGAGAGTGCTAAGTTGTTAGCCTAAATCACCTAGAGGGGGGGTGAATAGGTGAAATGTGTGTCAAATGCGGAATTAAAAAATGAACACAGCACACATCAAGCAATCACAGACGACAAGAGATTTATAGTGGTTCCCTAATCTTGGGTACGTCCACTTTCCTCACCGATCTAGCAAATCACTAGACTCGGCTACTCCACTATCTCGGATTGAAAACAATCCTACACCTCGGAACCACGTTCCTACAAACTCGATCCAACTAGATCTACAGAACTCGGAAGAAAAAGCCTTCCTACAAATCTCGGAGAACAAAGCTCCTACAAAGTAAATTGTTTGAAAGGAAAAATACAAACAACAATATTCTCAGATCTGGATCTTGACAGTCTTCTTCTTTAAGAGCTTTGGCTTGATCAGAGTATGTTGAAGATGACTTGAGAGAGATCCACAAATCTGAAAAACGGAATCACCTCGATTGAGAAAATAGATCTGAAATCTTTGAGACTCGGCGAGATCGAGTGATTAACTTTCGTCTGGATCGCTGGAGAATAAAAGTTGAAGGCAGCGATCGATGATCGTCGATCCAGATCTTCTTCCGTGAACGTTAATGGCGGCGGCGACGACGTGAGGAATTAGGGTTCACGGGTTTTCCTTTTTCTCTTTCTTAAAATAAAATCTCTGTTCACTTGTGTTAGTCAAATCTGAGAGGACCTATTTATAGGTGGACTCCAACGGTCAGAAAATTAATTAGGGATGACACGTGGACCAATCAGAAATGATTAATTTGAAATACACTGCGAAATTGACATAGAGAATTTCAGGAAAATTTAAACAGATATACTCGAGTCATAAAAGAAACATACTCGAGTATTAGATGGTATATACTCGAGTGGATAAGAAGGAGCATACTCGAGTATATGAAAATAAGCTACTCAAGTGATTCAAAGATCAACACTCGAGTGAATTTAGAACTACTCGAGTATGATAGTATATACTCGAGTAAAAATACTTAGAAAAATTTCTCAGATAAGAGGAGGAACTACTTGAGTAGAAGAGTTGGAGATACTCGAGTAAGAGAAGAATGAATTACTCGAGTATCTTGGAAAAGCTACTCGGGTAATCATTGAACTACTCGAGTATGAAAAACATCTACTCGAGTTCAGCGTCACTTACTCGAGTATATAGGGAACTACTCGAGTATGTAGACTTAGAATTATTCTGAGATGAGAAGCACAGATCTACTCGAGTATGAACATACCACTTACTCGAGTGACTAACCAACTACTCGAGTACAAGTTATCATCTACTCGAGTAAAACAGTCTACTCGAGTATGTAATCCAACTTACTCGAGTGCAGACCCACTTACTCGAGTATACAAGAGATGTACTCAAGTATATGGACTTAGAGAAAATTCTGGATCTAAAAGCAGAAGGATTTACTCGAGTATAAGATATGACCTACTCGAGTGACTGACTATCTACTCGAGTATAAACTTATCTACACGAGTACACAGAGTCTACACGAGTATGTCTAAGGATCTACTCGAGTACTAAGTCACTTACTCGAGTATATGAAGAAACATACTCGAGTATGTGGACTTAGAAAAAATTTCTTCTGAAAAGATAAAGTTCAAAACTTCAGTCCACCAATCCAAGTGCTTGTACAGGAAGTGTATCCCAATAGAGAGGCTATACATGGGCCAACACTTTGGATCACACAATGAGGGATTACATTGTATGGTCCTGTGTTTGGTGACCCATTATAGACTGACATTGGTCTACACTTAGCAATAAAAACCTGCACACATACAACTTGAACACAATATCAAATACACCTTAATTCATCTTAGTTCAAGGTCTGACCTCCTACAAATCTGAGGTATTGTGGAGACAAATCCCAACAGACCTTACCCGCGCCATTAAAATTAATACCCCCACCTACGACGGTCTAGGAGAGCCCCAAGTCTTCCTGAATTGGGTGTTAGACATGGAGTGTTATTACGAGTGCCATCACTTGACGGACCCGTAAAAGGTCCAAGTAGTACGGATGAAGCTAACGGGGAGGGCCAAAATATTTTGGCTAAATGAGGAGCGACGCTTGGGAACCGTTGACTGCGTCCCTCCGATCGGTTGGGACGTAATGAAAAATATCTTGAAAGATCAGTACATCCCCACTTATCATCGCACCCAGATGTTTGATGATCTGGCGTCCCTTCGCCAATGTGATCTATCCGTCGCCGAATGCATGGGCGATCTGAAGGACAAGATGGTCTGTTGTGAGGTCCAGGAGATGCCCGAGGTCACCTTATCTAGATTTCGTAAGGTTCTGAGTTACGATATCCAAAAGAAGTTGTTGCGTTATGGCCACACAGACCTAAACACTACATTTAATGTCGCCCTTGATATCGAGAAGCACATCGCCACCATGTCCAAGTCCAATCATAGCTCCTATAAGGGCAAGGCCACGGCCACCACCTCCACTACCTATAAGGATAAAGGTAAATTTAAAACCCGAGATTCCTCCAAAATTGTCATCATCGCTAGAGATGCTAGAAACCCGACCGGGGAACGCATTCCCGTAGGGAAAATTAGTAAAGACAAGGCTACGTGTTATCAGTGCGGAGTAACCGGCCACTATGTCTTCGAGTGCCCCACCAAAACTCAGACCTTAGCACTAGTGGAGCCTAGACGGACCCGACTATGTCTACGAGGCTACAGATGAGTCTGACTTAGATGGCATACCAAGTGATCTGGAGGACGATTCACATTTGATGGTCATGCGGTGTATACTCACTACACCTCGCACTCTTGATGATTTGAATCGGACCAACATCTTCTCTTTAATATTTAAGAGTGGCGAGAAATTATGCAAGTTGTTTATAGACAGTGGTAGTTGCATGAACATTGTTTCTGAAGCCGCGATTTCTCGTATGTCAATGGTTACGGAGCCCAACACTACACCCTATCAGGTAGCCTAGATAAATAAGATGTCCCTACCGGTTACCAAGAGGTGTTTGGTTCCCCTTTCGGTCAAGTCTTATACGGACCAGATTTGGTGCGATGTCATCCCTATGGATGCGTGTCATGTCCTTTTGGGACGCCCATGGATTTATAATCGAGACGTTACTCATCTTGGGCGAGCCAACACGTACGAGTTTCAGCATAAAGGGAAGAAGGTCACTCTAAAACCTACTCCACCCAAGGAAACATCTAACTCCTCGAAGGACACTACCATTTCGGTTGAGCGGAAGACGTTGAGTTTGCTAGGACGGTAAGAATTCACGTGAGAGTCATTTGTTCGCGGAGTTAGGTATGCGTTAGTTTGCTTGTTGGCCATATATGAGACTGTTGACGTTGGGAATTTACCTGTAGAGTTGAGGGATTTGTTGGAAGAGTATAAGGACGTCTACTCAGACGAATTACCTTCGAATTTGCCACCGGTGCGTGATATTCAGCACGCCATAGATTTTATTCAAGGTTCATCCCTACCAAACCTCCCTCATTACCGTCTGAACCCCGCCGCCAACCAAGAATTACAAACCCAGATCTCGGACCTTCTGCATAAGGGATTCATTAGACATAGTGTGAGCCCGTGTGCGGTTCCAGCCTTGCTTTACCCCAAGAAGGATGGGATGTGGAGGATGTGCGTTGATAGTCGTGCTATCAACAAGCACAGTAAAGTACCGTTTCCCAATTCCCTAATTAGATGACTTATTGGATATGTTAGCGGGAGCCATGATTTTTTTGAAGTTGGATCTTAGGAGTGGCTACCACCAGATTTGTATTCGAGAAGGGGACGAATGGAAGACGACCTTCAAATCGAAAGATGGGCTGTATGAATAGTTGGTCATGCCATTTGGGCTATCCAATGCGCCCATCACGTTTTTTCGCATGATGACCAATATCTTCAGACCCTACATGGGCCAATTTGTTATTGTGTACTTCGATGACATCTTAGTCTATAGCACATCTATGGCTGATCACGCGTCTCACTTACGCCTCATATTCACTACCCTTCATAAGGAGACCAGATATCTGAATCTTAAGAAATGTACCTTTAGTGTGCGGTCGATCGAATTTTTCGGGTATATTGTCAGCTCAGAGGGCATCCGCGTCGACCCAAAAAAGTCCAAGCCATCCGAGATTGGCCCAAGCCGTCCACCACCCGGGACGTGCGCAGTTTCCATGGTTTAGCTACCTTCTACCGCCGTTTTATTAGGGACTTTAGTGGCATTATGGCTCCCATCACCGAATGCCTAAAGAAGGGCGAGTTTGTTTGGACAAAATCCACGGCACATGCCTTCCGTCTTGTGAAGGATAAAATGATGGAAGCACCCGTACTTCGCCTACCCGATTTTAGATTGGTTTTTGAGCTTGCGCGTGACGCGTCCGGAGTAGGCATTGGGGGAGTCTTCAGCCATGAGGGCCATTCGGTGGGTTATTTTAACAAGAAATTGTCCGGCCCTAAATTAAATTACTCAAATTATGATAGGGAATTTTATGTTGTGATCTGATGCCTTCACCATTAGTGCCACTACCTCATCCCCAAGGAGTTTGTTTTATTATCAGATGACGAAGCCTTACGTTTTATAAATTCCCAAACAAACATCATCCCCCGACACACGAAATGGGTATAGTTCTTACAAGTGTACACTTTTGTACTGAAACACCTTAAGGGCACCCAGAACCTCGTAGCTGACGCCCTTTATAGCGTTTCTTTATTGTTGACCATGATGGAGGTAAAGGTCATAGGGTTTGAGCGCATTAAAGAGGAGTATGTGAACTGCCCCGACTTTAGAGATATCTATCTAGCCACCCTTGACGAGTCCCCCACTACCATTTCGGCATATTCCCTTCGGAATGGTTATCTTTTTCGGCATTCTAAGCTTTGTATTCCGCGCTCTTCCCTTCGTGACTTCATTGTGTGGGAATTGTCATGGAGGTGGTCTTGGAGGTCACTTTGTACGCGACAAGACTATTACGTTAGTTGAAGATAAATTTTATTGGCCACACCTTAAGTCTCTCGTTACTAAGATTATTAAAAGTTGTAGCACATGTGAATTAGCCAAGGGGAACAAGACCAATGTGGGGTTATATACTCCCCTCCCGATCCCATCCATTCCTTGGGAAGATGTTAGTATGGATTTTGTGTTGGGTCTGCCACCTACGATGCGGAGACATGACTCCATCCTTGTGGTGGTAGACCGCTTCTCCAAGATGGCCTACTTTATTCCCTGTAGCAAGCCTAGTGATGTCTCCCACTTCTCCAAGCTATTTTTCAAAGAGGTCGTTAGCCATAGGGGAGTGTCGAAGACCATTGTCTCGGATCATGACGTTCAATTCATGAGTTTCTTTTGGAAGACGTTATGGACACTCATGGGTACCTAGCTCCTATTTTCGACGGCCTTCCACCCATAAATGGATGGCCAAACAAAAGTCGTCAATAGAAGTTTGGGATCATTACTACGTTGCCTAGTGGGCGATCACAAAGACACATGGGATTTGATCCTTCCACATGCACAACTAGCGTATAACAACTCTAAGAATCGATCTACGGGATTATTGCCTAATGAAATTGTGCATGGATACAAGGCTCCCGTGCCGCTTGATTTAGTACCACTGCCGCCCACTTATAAATCGAGCCACTTTGCTCAAACATTTTCCCAACACGTTCATGATTTGCACATGTATATTCAAGAAAAGTTAGCTAATCAATATGAGTCTTACCGGTCACATGCCAATTTACATAGGCATCCTTCTACTTTTAATGTTAGCGATCTCGTTTTGGTCCGTTTAATTCCAGAGCGGTTACCTTCGGGCACCATTAAAAAGTTGGCCCCTAGGAGAGCTGGTCCCTTCAAGATTATTAAATGTTTGTGTAACAATGAGGTGGTTTTGGATTTGTCGGTTGATTGGGTAGTTTCCCCTTCATTTAATGTTTCTAACTTAACACCATATGTTTCTCCACTTCCAGCAAACCCCCCTTCATCTACATTTTTTATTCCTACTTTGTCTCATGGGGTAGGGAGTGAGTGGGGACACACAGTCACAGATCCTACTATATTTATGTCGGTTGATGACGACACTGTTTTATCTGATGTTCATACTAATCCATTTCCCAATTTTCCCCACTTTCTTGTCCTACCTGACAGGATTGCCGCAGATGAAGTCCTCTCCTCCAATGAGGGCGATACACGCCTCTTTCTAGTCCATTGGCGCGTCCTCCCTACCTCTGACGACTCGTGGGTGACTGATGCGGAGTTACTCTGCTTGGATGATGATCTCCTCCACCGCTACCTATCGGGCCACTCATCGGTGACGAGTGCTTTCGAGCGAGGGAGAATTGATGGAGCAATGATGGATGGAGCCAAAATTTATGGAGCCACGGTTGAAGTCAATGTGGATGATGATCCGGAACCTCCTTTACTTAAAGATGCACGCCGCAACAACAAATAGGAACGACATCATGTGGTCATTCTCCACAACCACATTCGCTACAATCTGCACCCGCGGCCACCGCCATCGTCTTAATCTTTTGTGAATTTTAGTTTTCCTGCACTTTATAAATAGTTTTAAATTCCTATTGGCTATTTTAATTTGTACGGTCCAGATGAGATCTAGTGTGTTATCATAGGTTTGTAATCCCGTGGGAGTATATATACTCCTAAACTCTGATTTAAATAATTATTGGAGATTTGGACAAGAAAAACAAGGGGCAAGCGTGTGCTTCTCTTCCTAGGGCTCGACCCAATCCCTACGTGTAGTGCGACACTACCGCCGCCCGTCCGCTCGATGTGAGACTCACCTCTCCTTCGACGTCGGAGCGATTCCGGCCAACCACCACCATCCCGAACTACTGCTTCCACGCCGCCCCTACGCTACTGCCTCTCCATCGCTTCCAAGCCGCCATCTACCCCAAACTCGGTTTTCCCGAGCCGCTGACAGCCTGAGCCCCTTCCCCTCCAGGAAATCTACCCGTGGTGTGAACTCCAGTAGATCGCGCCTCATACTCCGCTCATGAACACAGTTGTGCTTCCGTGGACGTGTTCGCTACGCCTCCTTCTTCTTCATTTTGGGGTAATGAATTTCTTCCATCATTATTGAGTGATTTCTTCTACTTTTGTGTCGTTTTGGGTGGAGAACACTTTGTGTGATTTTGGAAACATGGAACTTCGCCGCAATTCTCAAGCCGCTTGATTGCTTCAAGCCATTTAATTTTGTTTGAACGGAATTTTTGGAGCCAACCCGACCCCTTCTCGATCTCTCTTTGGTCGGAGTACTCTTGGATTAATCTTGTTTGGATTTGGGAGCCAATCCGACTCCTTCTCGATCAATCTTTGGTCGGAGTACTCTTGGATTTAATTTTGTGTGTTTGCATGTGGATGTTTGTGTCGGGTTAACGGGTAATCGACGTGTGTTGTCTCGGTAGCCTGCATCAATGTTGTTGCTGAGAAGACAATGCTACTGTAGGAGAAGAGGAAAATAGAGAAGGCCAGCACCTCCCTTACTATAGTTGCTTTGGCATAAGTCATAAAGGGCGAGGAGTGGCATTAGCTCAAGTTGATCAAGGATGGACCATTCAAGTTTCAAGTGGTTGCATTGAATTGTTGTGTCAGTGGTATCAAAAGAAGAGGTATGATCTCTAGTCAAGTAGTATGATCACCAGTATAGTGGAATAAGGCTAGGATCAAGAGAAATGTTCTCCCATTATCCTTTCACCTCCCTCATTAGATAAATGCCTTTTTGAAGAGGCCAGAAAGGGGGAGGAGTGGGAGAGTAATACTTGACATGACCAAGTCATGTTGAGTAAGTGCACATATTTAGAGGAGTGGGAGAGCAATGACTACATGTTATGTGAGTGCATATTACTTTCCCACTTCCAAGTGGTATGAGAAAATTGCTTCAAGTAGTATGAGGAGAGCAATGACTACATGTTGAGTATGTACATATTACTTGGAAACATTCAAGTGGTATGAGGAAAGTAATATATTGTCATGTTAAGTCACTACATTGAATTGGAGAACTTTGAACAAGCTTACAGCTGCATTAAATTGATAAGTTTTATGTGTTAATGCATCTTAGTATTTTTGTGTGTTCTGCCTTCTTCAAATAGGGGGAGATTGTTAAGAATATTGCCCTCAATGTTCCCTGGATTTAAAGAGGCATCGCCATAAATACTAAGAGCATAATTGTATTTGATGTATGATAAAGTTCAATAAGTACAAGATGTTCTTGAGAACAAGTTTAGACATGTTGTCTAAGAGAGAGTGACAGGTGGTCACAAGGTAGAATGTTGGAGAGAAAGAAATTTTTCTAAGTCCACAGGCATTGAGTGAAGCAAGTTTACTCAATGCCAGATGCCAAGAAATGCTAAGTAAAGCATGAGAAATCAAAGCCTGACTATTGACAAAGCGAGATTTTGACTATGTCTACAGGCGTTGAGTGAAGGCAATTCACTCAACGCCATATAATAAGAGGCATTGAGTAAATCTAATACTATCAAAGCTTCAGCATTGGCAATCAAGAAATCTAGCTAAGTTCAGAAGCATTGAGTGAGGACAGCTCACTCAACTCCAACAGAAGAAAGCGTTGACAGAACAGTTTGATGTCAAAGCTTAAAAATATGTAAGCATTAAGTGTAGCATCTTCACTCAATGCTTTCTGCTTTAGCCTATTATCTTTATGAGGCTTTTAGTGAATAGCCTCCACTCAACGCTTCTATACTTATACAGATTTTTTGTCAGCTTAGGCGTTGAGTGCGTTGAGTGTGTCTTCATCACTCAATGCCATCTAGACTTTTGTAGTCTTAACTGCTTAGGCTTCGAGTGAGCCTTTTTCACTTGACGCTTCTAGACTTAGACAGATTTCTTTACTGTCAAAGATAAAGCTTTGAATATTTGAGCTTTACTCAATGCTTTTGAGGTATCACGTTGAGTGATCTGCCTTCACTCAACACATGTGGACTTAGCCACTTTTCTGCCTTGCAAATAGTCAGGCTTTGACTAACTTGTCTTCTCTCAGTGCTTTTTAGCATCTGGCGTTGAGTGAGCTTGCTTCACTCAACGCTTGTGGACTTAACCACATTTCTTTGCATCTGGCATTGATTGATCTATCCTCACTCAATGCCTGTGGACTTAGCTATATTTCTTTGTATCTGGCATTGAGTGAGCAATCCTCACTCAATGCCTGTGGACTTAGACAAATTTTCTGTCTCTCCACCTGCCAACCTTGTCACCACATATCACCATCACTTAGACAAATTGTCTAATCTTTTTCCAAATAACATCATGCACATGATGAGCTTAACCAACATCAAATACAATTACGATCTTAGTATTGATGGTGATGCCTCTTCAAATCAAGTCTAGGGAACATTGAGGGCAATATTCCCAACAATCTCCCATATTTGAAGAAGGCAGAACACCCAGCAATACTGAGAAGCATTTACACATAAGGTATATAAATTTTGAAGCAGCTATAAGCTTTCACATACCACTTGAAAATTTTAAAGTAGCTTACAGCTCTCCTCACAACTTAACATTTAAGTGGACGACTTTTCCTCAAGCCATTTGAGGGTAGAAACATAGTATGCAATGGCTCAACATTGCCCTCTTCATGTTACTTGATTGTTTCCAAGTAACGTGCATAGACTTAACATGACCTAGTCATGTCAAGTACTGCTTCCACTTCTCCACCTTGGCGTGTATTGCACACCATCTTCCCCTTACTTAGGGTATCTCCCCCTTAATTAGGGTATTTCCTACCTCTCCCTGTAGGATCTTAATTGATCATCTACACTTCCCTCTTTAGGGTTTAAGGTATTTCCTACCTCTCCCCCTTTCTATCTTCTTCAAAAAAAAAGTTTCCTAATGAGGAAGGTGATCATATTAAGGGAGAGATTAACTCTTAATGTAATACCACTTGATAAAATCAAGTGTTGATACCACTTGAGAAATTATTCTACTGAACAAACTATTTTACTAAGAGCTAAACCTTTTGTGTTGATATAATGATACAACACATCATTGCAGCAACTTGAGTTAGCTGCAACATTGTTCCACTTGAGCCAATGCAACTCCATATACTACTTAAAGCTTCTATAGAATGCAACTGTAGTAAGGGAGGTGCTAGCTTTTCCTTGTCCTACAATAGCATATCTTTACAACAGCAACCGTGACGTCACAGTAGTAGCCATCCACTAGGGTTGATCTCCCCCTCAGACTGTGTGTAACACCCCAAAACATGGAAGAGGAATCGACGGCGTCATTTTGGCCAAGTTTGGGTTTTGGGAGTAGGCACACGGCCTGTGACACGGTCGTGTCACACGCCGTGTTGCGCCTGGGTTGTCGAGCCGTGTTGCACCTGGGTCGTCGAGCCGTGTTGATCGACAATCGATGAGAAGTCACACGGCCTTGGATACGGGCGTGTCCCTGGCCGTGTCCTTCTCGGGCTGTTCGCAAAATTTATTCTGCTAGGCGTAATACGGGTCATGACACGGCCGTGTCGGGGCTGACACGAGCGTGTCGAGGGCCGTGTCTCTGGCCGTGTCTCTGGCCGTGTCTTGGGGCGTGTCCTTCTCTAACTTGGAATGTTGGTCAGTAGGGGGAGTGACACGGGCCTCCACACGGGCGTGTCAACGGCGACACAGACGTGTCGGAAGCTGTGTCAAAGGCCGTGTCAAAGGACGTGTGCTGGTTAACGAATCGGTCGAGACGGCGAATGGCTAACACGGCCATGCACACGGCCGTGTTGCAACCCGTGTTCGGCCAAGATTTTCTATTTTGGGTTCCGATCGTGGCCGTTCGTTCTTTTCTTTGGAAGATCCAACGGTGGGGAGCCTCCCTGGGCGGTTTAAGGCCGGGAATAGGGTTGCAAACCCTCATTTTCCAATTGGCTTTATCTCTCTTGATTCTAGAGAGAAGGGAGAGCAAGGAGGAGGAAGGAGGCCAAGTTCCGGCCGCCGGCGAAGGTTCGGAGGTCCGTTTCGCGAGCGGAGTTCAGATCCGCGAAGGTGGGAGCGTTGCGGTGGTGTTCAACCGAGCAAATCTTCTCCATGGCTAGGAAGAGGGGACGGAAGGTAACGACACTTCTCCTCTCGGTTTTTAGGATTTAGGATGCATGAATAGCATCCCCTTCCTTTCGTATTTTGAGCACCGAATCTCTCAAATGAGAGGGATTCGTGTAGCCTAGGTTCAAGAGGAACCTCCGGGTTGAGTATGTTCATCCCGGCATGCTTTGCATTAGAGATCCGCTCCGTTAGCGGATTAGGCATTGTGGGTGAAGCCGTGGTCGCGACCGTTAGTCCGATCCGGTGATGTTGCATAGCGAGATTTGAGGATTCGGTAGAAATCCGTTGCGGCAATACGCCGTTGTATGTATGCGTTTTCCCCCTTATATTTGAGTGAGTACTCGTGGTCGGAACCGGACAAGGTTAGCTCCGTGTTGTACGGTAGATGGTTTCCTTGGAGCACGGGAAAGACACGATGTGAATGGTGATTGTGGTGGGGAAACCTTTGTTTGTGCTGTGCAAAGGCGCGACTATGTCTTCGTGGTCGGCTGGCTATCCCGTGACGCGCAAGTCATGTGGGGGAAGTGTCCCAGCGAGACTAGCCCCTTGTGTGGACTGACGTGAATGTCGAGCGGAGGGCAAGCCCGGGCAATGTGGCCATGAGCGGGTGGGGTCCAGCAAGGCTTCTTAGAATCGGTCAGTGTGAGACGGAACCCTGACGTGCGAAGTCAGAATGTGCGGGCAAGCCCCGGGGTATATGACCCTTGTGCGGGTGGGGCCTTTGCAAGGTTCCGTGTGACGGCGTGTGTGTCGTTAGGGACATGGTGGTTCCCTTGTGTTTGCGGCTTTAAGCCAATGGGGAAACAGAAGTACCCAGTGTTTGATGTTGTGCTAGATGCATACGAGCTAGGGTGCCTTGGGTGAAACCCGGGTTGCATTTATGTTGCATAGTAGGCCCCTTTCACTTTGTACAAAACATAGAGAACATGTATGCTGTATGAGACATCCAAGCCTGTTTTACCGCTTTAATATGTAAACTCTTTTGGTATACGAAGTGCTAACTTGCAGGTGGAGTGGTACCCCGGGGTCCGTTAGTTATGGCCGGGAGGAGATGTGTTTGTTACACAGTAGAGGTCAGCCTTTGCTGACCCACGTTACTTCAAATCCTTACAGGGCAAGGATCGCATGCAGGAGCTAGCGCGCCGGGCGAAAAGCCCTAAACCTCATGAAGTGTTGCTGTGCTTGGCTATTTTCTTTTCCTTATTTTGCTGCTGTTGTTTGACTATGTCCGGCTTGCGTGCTGAGGTAGCCTAGGGGTGCTTGGCACTTTTATATTTGGACTTATATTGTGTAAGGCCTTAAGGCCATTTGATACTTTTCTATTAGTGGACAACTTCTGCCTGTTAGTGTTCTGTTTCCGCTGTGTTTGTCTGGAGTTTTGAGATCGGGTAGTTTTATATCATCTTTTAATACTAAAGCTGTGGCGTCCGTATGTTGTGGGGCCCCGGCCGGACCCATATTATATGTTCTTTACAGGGGAGGTGTTACAATTTGGTATCATAGCGAGGTTCGCGTTCCAACGAGAAGTTTCGCGGTCGAAAGCATAAGTCGAGTCGTGTATAAGAAGTTATCCATATAGGAGTATCGCGGGACCATGAGTGTCCTGGTGTTCGAGTCTTGCGATTAGAGACTGATTTGTGTTTTCTTGCTTGTGTTTAGAGTGCAAGCAACGAGGCTGGGACCTCGAGGCCAAGAGCAGAGCTCTTGGCAAGTAGTGCGACTGTGTAAGGTCCGCTAGGGATGGGGGTCACACCGGCCGACTTCTGTCGTATGCTTGCAGAAGCGATGGTGGCGGCCCAAGCTACAGTGACAACACAGGTAGCAGCTCCCGTTGCTCAGGTAGAAACTCCTGCTACCCCGGACATGGCAGCGACCGTGCTGGTTGAGGAAGCCAGGCGGGCAGAGCCACTGGCCGAGAGAGTGGTTGTCGGGCATGGGGACTGGCAAATGAAGTACTTTCTGAGTTTCCACCCTCCAACCTTCAAGGGAATCGGCACACCCACAGATGTAGAGGATTGGTGGGCTAGAATTCAGGAGCTTCTGAGGGCGGCAGAGGTGCCAGACGAGAAAAAGGCAGAGTTCGCAGCCTTTATGTTGGAGGGAGATGCCAAGTTATGGTGGGTAAGCCACAGTGGCCGGCAGTTTCTGGGACGCACACCGTCCATCGAGGAATTTGGGAATGCCTTCCTGAAGAAGTACATTCCCGCCTCAACGAGGCTAGCCCTCCAGAGGCAGTTTCTACATCTGGTGCAGCGAGACAAGTCAGTGGATGAGTATGTTCAGGAATTTACTCGCTTGGGTCGTTATGCAGGGACGACCATGACAGACGATGAAGAGAGGTACAATCTCTTCTATCATGGATTGAGGGAGAATCTAAGACAACCCCTCATATCGATGAAACGTGCGGGTTTCAACGAATTGGTGGAGGCGGCCCGAATTTTGGAGAGTGACATGGAGCGATCCCAGCGTCGCAAGGGTTTCACACCCAAGCAGGGGGAGGAGAAGAAGACTGCTCAGTCCCATGGAAAGACGGAAGGGAGCCGATGGAAGAAGAAGCCTTCCCCATATAAGTCGGGCGAGAAAAGTAATTGGACGTCCGGAGGGTCACGCTCTAAGGGACCGCAAACGTGTTATAGTTGTGGCAAGCTAGGCCACATAGCAAGATTTTGTACCCAAGGGGGCGCTGAGTAAGAGCCAAGGCAGGAGCAAACCGTACGCTCTGTACCCAGTACAGTAGAGAAGGGGAAAATGGCGGAGTCGAGTGCTTCCCGGTTTCAACCAGTGCAGCCAAGGGCCTACAACCTTAGGCAGTAGGAAGCAATCCGCCAAATCGATGTGGTGACAAGTATGAGAGTTCAACCTGCATCGTAGATTTCTTCCTTCCAAGCCTTTTTATGTTTGTTGCTTGTGTGTAGGATTTGTAGTGGTATCTGGGTACCCCGCTAGAGTACTTTTTGATACGGGAGCGTCGCACTCCTTCCTTGCGGAAAGTTTCACCCGGAGGATTGGAGTTGAGTCCTTTGCAACGGACTCAGAGTTGAAAGTGCGCATGCCCAATGGGTCGTCTATGACAACCAAGGCTAAAGGGTGGATTTGTTGGAGTCTTGAGGGAGTCGACTTCATATTGGTAGCGGCGATCTTGCCGTTGTCCGAGTTCGATGTGATTTTGGGGATGGATTGGCTAGCGGAGCAGCGTGCCAGTATCGACTGTTTGTCCAAGGTGGTAACCCTGAGGAGCGTGGGGCAAGCAGAAGTCAAGTTTGAGAGCCTGCATGGAGTGGCCTGTTCCCTAGTTTCGGCACTTCATCTAGTGCGAGCTGTTAACCAAGGGGGTGTAGCTCTAGTAGCATTGTTGGAGGTTAGCCTTTCCAGGCTGTCTCTTGGAGAAGTGCCCGTGGTGGCGGAGTTTGGAGATGTTTTCCCTGAGGAGCTACCGGGAGCACCTCCTCGGCGGGAGATTGATTTCTCCATCGAGTTAGTGCTCGAGGCTAGACCGGTGTCACGACCACCCTTCAGGATGGCACCAAAGGAGTTGGCCGAGCTCAAGGTTCAGTTGCAGGAGCTTTTGGAGCAAGGGTATATCAGGCCCAGCTCTTCACCATGGAGTGCGCCGGTGTTATTTGTAAAGAAGAAGGACGGTAGTATGCGTCTGTGCATATGTAAGACCCCATTTTTTTTTCTTTTTAAACCACCGGGGTCTTAGCCCAGAATTGCCGCTTTATGGTGGCACCGACTCACGGGAAGGCAACCACTACAAAACGCCAATTCTGCCGGCCCTTTTTGATCACAAGAGAGAGAGAGAGAGAGATAATTGTACATAAAATGTAAACAAGTCCACAGAAACATGTAAATAAAAGTGAAATCATATCCAGTCCATCAATAGATAAAAACAGGAAATAGATAAATGGGCTCGAGCCCAGTACATCAGAGTCCTCACTACAATTCACTCATCGTGGAAGCTATAAAACTACTAATCACTCACGGAGCTGGTCGCAGGTGCACCAGTGCTAGACTGTCCCACCTCCAAGCGCACTGTACTCCGTTGGTGCTGGTCCCTGGACTGCTGGTCCCTGTCTCCCATCCGGAGCTCCTGTAATGTTGTGGTTCGAAAACCATTAGTCATAAAGACTAAGCCCTATCATCCCCTACCCCTCCCACCACGGCTCCTAAGCAACGGGAGGAGAGGAGGAAAGGGAAGCTACAAAAGTGGAGAATAATCAAGCAGGTGACAAGGAAGCTAATCTAGTGGTTATTTAGAATGAAATAGGTCTAACAATCCTACGGTAGTAAGTAATAAGAAGAGAAATTAATAAGTAGCAATTTGTATAAAAAGGCAGCTAGAGAACAGTAAACAAGCAAGTAAATAAGTATGTAACCTTAACTTATATGAATGCCCATACAAACTTATAAGTTAAGGGGTCTTCTGCAAGGCTCCCATCATATAAAAAGTCCCATACCGATTTATACGTTGGGGTGTCGGTTGTATGCAAATATGAGTGTAGTGAAATGCTATGCCATGATTCATGCATGTGCAACTCACGCACACGACTCTATGCGCACAGACCTTTAGTTCCCCCTATTCGGGCAACTAGCTTCACTCCCCGGAACCTCCGTAGTGGCAAACGGAGACAGTGGGTCAGGCCCCCCACTCCTAGGCGGGTATCCACATTACCAGGCCTAGCCCTTCCGTACGCCCCTAGAAGAACACAACCTAGAGTATCCGCGTACTACTGCTGGCTGTACCCACCATACTTTCTTTGGCTAAGTGTCCCACACCGCCGAGTCGACGTACCGATGTCGGTGTGAATGACAATCAGATACCGAAGACCCACCACCTTTATTCTGTACTCCAACCCTCGAGCCCTCGGCCCCCCGGACAGTCTCGTCCGTGCTTCTACCTTCAGAGCTACCGTCTGAATGGCAACCAAACCAATTATTCTACCTTCCTAGCTACTGAGGTGTGTGTATGTGCAACCCTAGTTATACTAGTTGCTCTTTTAATTTATTATTCCTATGATTTACGTTAGCCCAAGACTGCCCCCGGCATACCCCGTGAAGGGCTCTCAAGGGGCACTAGGAACCAAGACGGCGGCATTACGGCCCGAAGTTCCCTTTCGCAAGGCACTTATTGTTATTGGTTGATCTCCCTTAACCCGATCCCCTTTTTGTTACTTTTGATCTAACCCTAGAGTTTTAAGACTCTTCCACTCCTACCCGGGGTGGACGATCTTTCGTCGTTCCCGTACGCCACTTAACCTTAACCAGTCTCACACTCTACTTATCCTGACTTCTAATGATGAACTTAATCTTAGCTTGCCCTACCAACCGGCAACTACCAAAATTCCATTTCCCCAATTTCAATATTACTCTAGTTCAGTTTCCGTGGTTTTACTATATGCAGACCATCCTAAGCTATATGAGGTACACAAGGGGAGGTACTCCAAATTGTCTTCCAAATCTCCTATAATATTTACTGGAGGTCTACCATATCATAATTTGTCTAAAATCAGAAACTTATAATTTTCCTAATTAATCTGATATTTATTTAATTTTCCCAAAAGATGGGCCATGGGTCATTTCAAACATGAACTACATTATCCTCCTAAGTAATGGCTACCCAAAAATCATGATCATTAAATAACAGCATGATAACCTCAAATACAAATTTTCAGAATTTTACAGAAAGTAATTAGCCTCTAAATAATTTATCCAGTATAATCACGTTAATCCTACGTAAAGAAGGAAGTACTGAAATTATTCATCGGAAAATTATAGAAAAATTACTAATCAGTAGTATGATATAGAAAAGATCTTTGTGCAAAGAATCATAATTTTACTAGCTTGCTAAACACCACCAAAGATTTAATCAAATATTCAAGGTAAAACATACTTAATGAAGCAAGCCTTAGAATTAAACTTCCAAAAATCCCATAAAAATTCACAGAGATTTAAAATCATAATAAACGTTCTCTGCTTAAATTTCATCAATTTCCAGGAAGTGTGTATTCCATAATAAATTTTCTAAGCAAATCATACAAGCTACTAAATCATTAATGAAGTATCCAAAATAATGATCTTAAAACTCATAGTAAAATATCCAGAGCTTGTACCATCCGTATAATTCACTCTACCCAAATCTCATCACTTTTCAATATGATTTAGTGTCATTTCCTATCTCTACAAGTTTTGCACCCTAAACTACGATTAGATTTTTAGGTATCCCAACAGTCTCCAAATCTACTAAGATTTCATCCAGAGAACAATAATGGCCCTATGGTCCACTTCACCAAATTTCGAGTCACTCCATGGTCATTTGACCCCATGACCCTCACAAGCCTCCAAGATCCATCCTTAGGGTTTGGCCTTGGTTCTTAGGGCAAACTTACCCCGATCCACCTCAAACTCTATGAGGGGGTGCTAGATAATATTACTAGCCAGTGGTCAAAATCTCAACCTCTGTTGAGGTGATCTGACCACTCAAATCTCAAAAGTGCACCTTTAACCTAAGACCCCTTATTAGGGCAAAACTTAGGTTTGATCATTTCTAATCCAAACCATCTCCAAATGGGATGAAAAATTATACAGAACCTTATGGTGAACTTAGGGACCACTCACCAAAATTTAGGAGAGTTTGGAAATTATTCAGCCATCTAATTAAATTAAGCTAGGATTATTGAATTTTCCTAAAAACTATAGAAAAATATTTCCCAAAAATCCTAATTTTTTGATGGTACCTAGATATAGGTAAGGTTAGGTCACACCCCAAATTTCAAGTCATTGTGATTACTGGATTGGAGTGGGAAATTTTTCTAAGGTCAGGACAACCCTATGGGTAGACCTCACCAAAATGAGTGTTGAGGTCTATCCAGTGGTCCAAAATGCTTGAAACCAATTTTAAAATTCCCTAGACTCCAAGAGGTACAATATTGGTGTTGACCATTTTTCCTGCAGGAGCCTCTAGGTATTTTTCCCAAATTATTTAAAATGACAGATATTTTCATTCAGAAATTGTTTTAAAAATAGAATCTAATTAATGGCACTGTTCATCTTCTTCTACAGCCCGAAACCAGAGGCCTGAAAACTTATTTTCCTGTAGCTTTTCCAAAGCTATTTCCCGGCCATCCAGCCATCTCCCTGGTCGGCCACCACCACCACCACCTCTGTTGAGGTGAGGGCTATCGTCGGGCGGCGGCACGGTCGCCGGAGAGGCGGTTTCCGGCGAACCCGCCACCATGAAAATTTTGGACAACCATGGAAACGCTCACCCGATCTGGCTCTTTTGAGCCCGATATCTCTCCTAACAATTTCTAAGATCTATCCGCAGAAGAAGAGGGAGGGGAGGACCTTGTTCGCGGGCTGGAGGCGTGCAGAGCGTCGGGAAGCCATTGGCGCGGTGGTGGCGTCGCCGGAAATTCTTCAACAACAAGGGGGAAATCTGAAACAGTTTGATGGAGAGTGTAACCTTTTCCTCTTGCTCTTAGGAGTCTTTTATAGGTCAGCAAGTGGGGAGGGGAAAGGATGAAATATTCATGGCCATTAATATTTCCCTTAATGACGTTTTTGTTATGACGAATGGCAGTTGATACACTGGAGATGAAGAGGTGTTTGTCAGGTGGCCATTTCCTATTGGACCAACATTTCCTTAATTTATTAAATAATTAGAGTAGGAAACGGCCCATAAATACTCCTGGTGTAACTTCCCATAATCAGGATTGATTACAACGTCGGTTACCGAAATTTCTAGTCTGGCTGACGTTTCGGCCTTGGTCACGGGCGTGATACATAGGTCACGGGCGTGACAGGCCCGGGTGACCAATTCTGGGATCGACGATCGTCGAACTGAGATCGACGATCATCGAAGGGTGGTCACTCCCTTGGTCACGGGCGTGACATGTGGGTCACGGGTGTGACAAGCCCGGGTGACCAATTCTGGGTTCGACGACGTCGAACTGAGGTCAACGATCGGCGAAGGGTGGTCACACCCTAGGTCACGGGCGTGACATGGGGGTCATGGGCGTGACAAGCCCGGGTGACCAATTCTGGGTTCGACGACGTCGAACTGAGGTCGACGATCGGCGAAGGGTGGTCACGCCCTAGGTCACGGGCGTGACACATGGGTCACGGGTGTGACAGGCCTTGAGGCAAATTCCGTGCCCGACGATCGTCTACCTGAGATCGACGATCGTCGAAGGAGTCACGCCCCAGGTCATGGGCGTGACACCTGGGTCACGGGCGTGACATGGCCGGGTTGAAAATTCTGCGCCCGACGATCGTCTCCCTGAGATCGACGATCGTCGAATGAGTCACGCCTTAGGTCACGGGCGTGACGGGTCGGTCACGGGCGTGACCAACCCGTGACCCGAAATCTTGGTCGATTTATTTCAATTATTGGGCTTCCTAGGGTTCTACCACAACCAACCGACTCCTAGGGGTCTAGCCGGAAATGGGATGTTACAAATCCCAATAAACAAAACAAAGATTTCGTCCCCGAAATCAAGGTTAAGCCTACGGGACTCTAATCGAGAAAAGAAGCTTGTAACATCCCATGAGAATTAAAGAAATTACATCTCTACGTTATGTTTGCTTTGTGCGGTTTCAAATCTAAGATTGATTCGCCCAATTAGCTAGGTATATACACCCCAATAAACAAAAGATTAGCCCCTATTCTTGAAATTTCAGTTCTATTGGTTTAACAAGAAGGCAAATTGATTGTCCAGAGGGGTGGTGAGGTATACCTGACGAAAAAGTTCCGGGTATTTTTGCCGCATCAAGTCCTGTGGCTCCCATGTATGCTCCTCCTGCCCATGATTGTTCCACAGAACCTTGACTAACGGAACCTTCTTCCGTCGCAAGACCTGCACTGCTGTATCGTCAATCCTGATAGGCTCCAAGTTGACTGACCGATCCGAGGCCACCGGGCTATCTGCCGAGGAGATCAGCTGCTCAGGGCGTAGCAGAGCCCTCCGAAGTGAGGAGACGTGGAAGACGTCATGCAATCCCGCTAACTCCGGCGGTAGCTCCAGTATATAGGCTAAGGGGTCGATCCGCTCCAGGATCCTATAAGGCCCCATATATCTCGGACTGAGCTTCTTCCGCCCACGCACCCGCGAATCTCCGTGCATCGGTCGTATTTTCAAGAAAACTCGGTCCCCCACCTGGAACTCCACTTGACGATGCCTCGCATCGTAGTATTTCGCCTGTCTGCTCTGGGCTTCCAACATCCTGTCCCGGATCAATCTAATCTGAGCATCTGTATCTCCCACAAACTCCGAGCCTAGTGCCTGCGGATCCTCATCTTGAACCCATAATAGTGGGGTCCTGCACCTCCTTCCATACAACGCCTCGTATGGAGCCATGCCTATGCTGGACTGATGAGCGTTGTTGTACGAAAACTCGACCAGTGGCAGCAATCTCTCCCAAGGCTCGCCACGGTCCAAAATACACAGTCACAACAGATCCTCCAGTGTACGGTTGGTGCGCTCTGTCTGTCCGTTGGTCTGAGGGTGAAAAGCTGTACTGAATGTCAACCGAGAACCCAGATGGGCCTGGACTGACCTCCATTCCCTGGATGTAAACCGCCCATCCCGATCCGAAACGATAGTCTTGGGCACCCCATGATAACGCACAAACTGCTCAACGAACCTCCGTACTAATACACTGACCGGTGTGTCCTTTGCCACTGGAATGAATCTGGCCACCTTTGTTAGCCTGTCCACTATCAACCAGATCGAGTCATTCCCCGTACGGGATCGAGGTAGCCCATGTATGAATTCCAAGGCTATATCCTCAAACTTCCACTCCGGCACCGGAAGCGGCTGCAGCAAGCCTGTCGGGTTCCTGCACTCCGCCTTCACGAGCTGGCAGGCCTCACAATGCGTCACAAAATACGTAATATCTTTCTTCAAACCCGGCCAGTACATTGTCTTCTTCAAATCCTTTACCATCTTGGTGATCCCCGGGTGTACCGAATACCGACTGCAGTGAGCTTCCGTCAAAATGTCCTCCCAGATCCATCCTCCTGCTGGTATGTAGACTTTGCCCCGGAAACACAGGAGCCCATCCCTCAAAGAGTAGTCTCCTGTCGTGCCTTCCTCCAAGGCTCGGAATATCGGCTCAGCTCTTTCATCCAGCATCTGCCCATCTCTAATGCGGTCTCGAATATCATCAGTAGTAACCATCGACCCCAGGTACTCCATGTACAGCTCCGGGTCATCCTCAGACACTAGCGAAATCTTCATCTCCTCGAATGATCTAACCAACTCCAAGGCCATCAGCTGCGGACCTACTCCTATCGTACTCTCTCTCCGGCTCAGAGCATCCGCGACCACGTTCGCCTTCCCCGGATGGTAGTGCATAGTATACTGGTAGTCTGACAGAAACTCCACCCAGCGTCTCTGTCTGATGTTTAACTCCTTCTGGGTGTCGACGTACTTCAGATTCTTGTGGTCGGAGAAGATATCATAATGTACTCCGTAGAGATAGTGCCGCCAGATCTTAAGAGCAAAAATGACTGCCCCCATCTCCAAATCGTGCACAGGGTAGTTCTGCTCGTGCTGCTTCAACTGACGGGAGGCATAGGCTATTATGTGCCCGTTCTGCATCAGAACGGCACCCATCCCATGATAGGAAGCATCTGTATACACTTGGAATCCCTCCTTCCCTGATGGAAGAGCAAGGATGGGAGCCGAGGTGAGACGATCCTTCAGCTCCTGGAAGGCAAATTCACATCGTGGCGTCCAAATAAAAGGGGGCTCCTTCTTCGTCAGAGACGTAAGAGGGAGGGCAATCTGAGAGAACCCCTTTACGAAATTCCGGTAATAACCGGCCAGTCCCAAGAAACTTCGAACATCCGAGGCCAACTTTAGTGGTGGCCAATCCCGTACTGCCTGGACCTTCGCCGGATCCACCGCCAGACCTGCTCCACTGATGACCTGGCCCAGAAAGGCCACCTCCTTTAGCCAGAACTGGCACTTGCTGTACTTGGCATACATCTCATGCTCACGCAGCTTCTCCAAGGTCAAGGCCAGATGTCTCGCGTGCTCCTCCTCCGTCCTTGAATAGATAAGGATGTCGTCGATGAATACGATAACGAAGACGTCCAGATACTGTTCGAACACCCGATTCATCAGGGTCATGAATGCGGAGGGTGCATTTGTGAGCCCGAACGGCATCACTGTAAACTCGTACAAGCCGTATCTGCTGCTGAAGGCCGTCTTCGGGATGTCCTCCTCCGGAATGTGAAGCTGGTAGTACCCTGACCTCAGATCCAGCTTTGAGAACCAATGGGCTCCCTCTAGCTGGTCAAATAGCTCGTCTATCCTTGGTAAGGGATAAGTATTCCGGACTGTCAACTTGTTCAGAGCTCGGTAATCAATGCACAGTCGAAGGGTCCCGTCCTTCTTCTTAACGAACAACACCGGAGCTCCCCATGGTGAAGAGCTAGGCCGAACGAACCCGGCCTCCACTAACTCCTGAAGCTGGCTCCGAAATTCCACCAACTCCTTTGGGGCCATTCGATTGGGAGCTCTGGATACCGGCTTAGCCCCCGGTACGATCTGAATCTGGAAGTCCATCTCTCGATGCGGGGGTAGCCCTGGTATCTTCTCCGGAAACACGTACGCGAAGTCCCACACTACTGGAATATCTGCAATGGAGTCCTTGTCCACGACCGCCTCAAAATGGACCTGATAAACTTCTTTCCCCTGTAGGTGGGCCTTAACGGCCTGCACAGACGATAGTAAGGTACGGGGTGATGGTATAATACCTTCGATGATAATGAAGGAGTCGCTGTGCCTCACGGTGATCCTCTTCGCCACGCAATCGATCTGGGCATGGTTCCAATACAGCCAAGTCATGCCCAGGATCAGGTCGTAGTCCGGCATCTTCAGAACCGTCGCTGGTGCCTCAAACGCCTTCCCGCCGATCCTCGATTCCATATTGCAATGAGTAGAGGTCATTATCTCTGATCCATCGGGTAGGCGCACCCTCATCATCTTCCCGGTGAATGGCTCCACACCTGCCAGTCCTTTCACGAAATCCTCCGACACGAACGATTGCGACGCACCAGTGTCGAAGATGGTGTGAGCGGGCTTGCCGCTAACGAAGACTATGCCTGGGGTAATTAAGTGTCTTAGTATTCTTGTTGCAGTTGTCTTTACTTAATTTCTAACCAGGTTATGTCTAGAATACTAGTTTATATGATAAAAATTTAAAAGTACTGACATACCTGTGATAACCTGCTCCGGGTTCCGGGGCTGTGTCAGGTCTAGAGCATACACCTGCTCCCTCTCTGGCCTACGGCCTCGATCCTGAAATCCTCATCCTCGGTCCTGTCCTCGTCCGCCAAACTATCGGGGAGGTGGAGTGCCCTACTGTGCTGGTGGGGGTGCTCGCCTCATAGGGCAGTTCCTCTTGATATGCCCCGGCTGGTTGCACTGATAGCATACCGGTGGCTGCTCTGCCGTCCTTGGCATTTCTAGCATCTGTATAGGCTGGGGAGCCAATACCCCCTGACTCCTCTGCTCCTGCCCAAACTCTTGACGTGGCTGATCCCCGTTCCTTCTCTCTCCAATAACCTGGCCTCGAGGATGGTCTCTACATCCTCCAATCACTGTATCATCAGCCGGTCTCTTCCGGCTCCTCACTGTTAGCTGATCCGCCTCTCTCTTCTTAGCCATCTCCAGAATCCTGGCCAGACTCCCCTCCGAGACGAAAAGGAGGGCCTGTCTCATGTCATCTTGCAGCCCCTTATAAAACCTCCGGGCATAGCCAGCATCATCTAACTGGTAAGCGTCCGCATAGCGGGCCAGGTGAGTGAACTCCTGATAGTACTCCACCACAGTCCTGTTCCCCTGCCTCAACCGCAGGAACCTATCCTCCAGGTCATCCCTTACCGACTGAGGTACAAAATGTCCCAAGAGCGCTGCTCTGAACTCCTCCTAAGTAATATCAGCGCAGTCCATCCCCGCAAAGGTGGTGTCCAGCTGAGATTTCCACAACCTCTTTCCTTGTGACTCTAAGCAAGAGACTTCCAAAGTTACTGCCTCCTCCGTAGGGCATCGAATCCCTGCCAGCATCTCGTAAATGGTGTCCAACCATTCCTCCGTGCATACTGCAGACTCCGTCCCCTGGTAAGATGTAGGGGAAAGTCCCCAGAAGACAGTCATCCAATTGGCCCCGGGGTTTGGCTGTGGAGCCGGGGCTTGCTGAGCTCTGAAGGCCTCCAGGATGGCCGTCAGTGTTTGCCCCATCTCCGTCTGCTGGAACGGGGCTAGAGCCGGTGGAGGCGGGACCACATTTGGAGCCTGGGGTGTCCCATGCTGTGGTGTAGGGTTCATCGCAGGCTACAAGTAAAAATTCCATATGTTAGAGAGCGAATGAATGGAATTTAAGGAGAGTTAGGATGGACTTTCACATGTGATTTCCATTATGGGCACACCACTGCTTCCGCTGCTAGTTTGTCCGCAAACTAAGCTCGCACGGGGGTGGCCTAAGATTTTTGTGGACTACTTCTCTTTCGATCGAGGTCTGCTCTGATACCACTTGTAAGACCCCGTTTTTTTTCTTTTTAAACCACCGGGGTCTTAGCCCAGAATTGCCGCTTTGCGGTGGCACCGACTCACGGGAAGGCAACCACTACAAAACGCCAATTCTGCCGGCCCTTTTCGATCACAAGAAAGAGAGATAATTGTACATAAAATGTAAACAAGTCCACAGAAACATGTAAATAAAAGTGAAATCATATCCAGTCCATCAATAGATAAAAACAGGAAATAGATAAATGGGCTCGAGCCCAGTACATCAGAGTCCTCACTACAATTCACTCATCGCGGAAGCTATAAAACTACTAATCACTCACGGAGCTGGTCGCAGGTGCACCGGTGCTAGACTGTCCCATCTCCAAGCGCACCGTACTACGCTGGTGCTGGTCCCTGGACTGCTGGTCCCTGTCTCGCATCCGGAGCTCCTGTAATGTTGTGGTTCGAAAACCATTAGTCATAAAGACTAAGCCCTATCATCCCCTACCCCTCCCACCACGGCTCCTAAGCACCGGGCGGAGAGGAGGAAAGGGAAGCTACAAAAGTGGAGAATAATCAAGAAGGTGACAAGGAAGCTAATCTAGTGGTTATTTAGAATGAAATAGGTCTAAAAATCCTACGGCAGTAAGTAATAAGGAGAGCAATTAATAAGTAGCAATTTGTATAAAAAGGCAGCTAGAGAACAGTAAGTAAACAAACAAGTAAATAAGTATGTAACCTTAACTTATATGAATGCCCATAGAAACTTATAAGTTAAGGGGTCTTCTGCAAGGCTCCCATCGTATAAAAAGTCCCATACCGATTTATACGTTGGGGTGTCGGTTGTATGCAAATACGAGTGTAGTGAAATGTTATGCCATGATTCATGCATGTGCAACTCACGCACACGACTCTATCCGCACAGACCTTTAGTTTCCCCTATTCGGGCAGCTAGCTTCACTCCCTGGAACCTCCGTAGTGGCAAACAGAGACAGTGGGTCGGGCCCCCCACTCCTAGGTGGGTATCCACACTACCAGGCCTAGCCCTTCCGTACGCCCCTAGAAGAACACAACCTAGAGTATCCGCGTACTACTGCTGGCTGTACCCACCAGACTTTCTTGGGCTAAGTGTCCCACACCGCCGAGTCGACGTACCGATGTCAGTGTGAACAAAAATTAGATACCGAAGACCCACCACATTTATTCTGTACTCCAACCCTCGATCCCTCAGCCCCCCGGACAGTCCCGTCTGTGCATCTACCTTCAGAGCTACCGTCTGAATGGCAACCAAACCAATTATTCTACCTTCCTAGCTACCGAGGTGTGTGTATGTGCAACCCTAGTTATACTAGTTGCTCTTTTAATTTATTATTCCTATGATTTACGTTAGCCCAGGACTGCCCTCGGCATACCCCGTGAAGGGCTCTCAAGGGGCACTAGGAACCAAGACGGCGGCATTACGGCCCGAAGTTCCCTTTCTCAAGGAACTTATTGTTATTGGTTGATCTCCCTTAACCCGATCATCTTTTTGTTACTTTTGATCTAACCCTAGAGTTTTAAGACTCTTCCTCTCCTACCCGGGGTGGACGATCTTTCGTCGTTCCCGTACGCCACTTAACCTTAACCAGTCTCACACTCTACTTATCCTGACTTCCAATGATGAACTTAATCTTAGCTTGCCCTACCAACCGGCAACTACCAAAATTCCATTTCCCCAAGTTCATTATTACTCTAGTTCAGTTTTCGTGGTTTTACTATATGCAGACCATCCTAAGCTATATGAGGTACACAAGGGGAGGTACTCCAAATTGTCTTCCAAATTTCTTATAATATTTACTGGAGGTCTACCATATCATAATTTGTCTAAAACCAGAAACTTATAATTTTCCTAATTAATCTGATATTTATTTAATTTTCCCAAAGGATGGGCCATGGGTCATTTTAAACATGAACTACATGATCCTCCTAAGTAATGGCTACCCAAAAATCATGATCATTAAATAACAGCAAGATAACCTCAAATACAAATTTTCAGAATTTTACAAAAAGTAATTAGCCTCTAAATAATTTATCCAGTATAATCACGTTAATCCTACGTAAAGAAGGAAGTACTGAAATTATTCATCGGAAAATTATAGAAAAATTACTAATCAGTAGTTTGAAATAGAAAAGATCTTTGTGCAAAGAATCATAATTTTACTAGCTTGCTAAACACCACTAAAGATTTAATCAAATATTCAAGGTAAAACATACTTAATGAAGCAAGCCTTAGAATTTAACATCCAAAAATCCCATAAAAATTCACAGAGATTTAAAATCATAATAAACGTTCTCTGCTTAAATTTCATCAATTTCCAGGAAGTGTGTATTCCATAATAAATTTTCTAAGCAAATCATACAAGCTACTAAATCGTTAATGAAGTATCCAAAATAATGATCTTAAAAGTCATAGTAAAATATCCAGAGCTTGTACCATCCCTATAATTCACTCTACCCAAATCTCATCACTTTTCAATATGATTTAGTGTCATTTCCTATCTCTACAAGTTTTGCACCCTAAACTACGGTTAGATTTTTAGGTATCCCAACAGTCTCCAAATCTACTAAGATTTCATCCAGAGAACTATAATGGCCCTATGGTCCACTTCACCAAATTTCGAGTCACTCCAAGGTCATTTGACCCCATGACCCTCACAAGCCTCCAAGATCCATCCTTAGGGTTTGGCCTTGGTTCTTAGGGCAAACTTACCCCGATCCACCTCAAACTCTATGAGGGGGTGCTAGAGAATATTACTAGCCAGTGGTAAAAATCTCAGCCTATGTTGAGGTGATCTGACCACTCAAATCTCAAAAGTGCACCTTTAACCTAAGACCCCTTATTAGGGCAAAACTTAGGTTTGATCATTTCTAATCCAAACCATCTCCAAATGAGATGAAAAATTATATAGAACCTTATGGTGAACCCAGGGACCAATCATTAAAATTTGGGAGAGTTTGGAAATTATTCAGCCATCTAATTAAATTAAGCTAGGATTATTGAATTTTCCTAAAAACTATAGAAAAATATTTCCCAAAAATCCTAATTTTTGGATGGTACCTAGATATAGGTAAGGTTAGGTCATACCCCAAATTTCAAGTCACTATGATGATTGGATTGGAGTGGGGAAGTTTTCTAAGGTCAGGACAACCCTATGGGTAGACCTCACCAAAATGAGTGCTGAGGTCTATCCAGTGGTCCAAAATGCTTGAAACTAATTTTAAAATTCCCTAGACTCCAAGAGGTACAATATTGGTGTTGACCATTTTTCCTGTAGGAGCTTCTAGGTATTTTTCCCAAATTATTTAAAATGACAGATATTTTCATTCAGAAATTGTTTTAAAAATAGAATCTAATTAATGGCACTGTTCATCTTCTTCTACAGCCCGAAACCAGAGGCCTGAAAACTTATTTTCCTGTAGCTTTTCCAAAGCTATTTCCCGGCCATCCAGCCATCTCCCTGGTTGGCCACCACCACCACCACCTCTGTTGAGGTGAGGGCTATCGTCGGGCGGCGGCACGGCCGCCGGAGAGGCGGTTTCCGGCGAACCCGCCACCATGAAAATTTTGGACAACCATGGAAACACTCACCCGATCTGGCTCTTCTGAGCCCGATATCTCTCCTAACAATTTCTAAGATCTATCCGCAGAAGAAGAGGGAGGGGAGGACCTTGTTCGCGGGCTGGAGGCGTGTAGAGCGTCGGGAAGCCATTGGCGCGGTGGTGGCGTCGCCGAAAATTCTTCAACAGCAAGGGGGAAATCTGAAACAGTTTGATGGAGAGTGTAACCTTTTCCTCTTGCTCTTAGGAGTCTTTTATAGATCAGCAAGTGGGGAGGGGAAAGGATGAAACGTTCATGGTCATTAATATTTCCCTTAATTACGTTTCGGTTATGACGAATGGCAGTTGAAACACTGGAGATGAAGAGGTGTTTGCCAGGTGGCGATTTCCTATTGGACCAACATTTCCTTAATTTATTAAATAATCAGAGTAGGAAACGGCCCATAAATACTCCTGGTGTAACTTCCCATAATCAGGATTGATTACAATGTCGGTTACCGAAATTTCTAGTCTGGCTGACGTTTCGGCCTTGGTCACGGGTGTGACACATAGGTCACGGGCGTGACAGGCCCGGGTGACCAATTCTGGGATCGACGATCGTCGAACTGAGATCAACAATCGTCGAAGGGTGGTCACGCCGTTGGTCACGGGCGTGACATGTGGGTCACGGGTGTGACAAGCCCGGGTGACCAATTCTAGGTTCGACGACGTCGAACTGAGGTCGATGATCGGCGAAGGGTGGTAACGCCCTAGGTCACGGGCGTGACATGGGGGTCACGGGCATGACAAGCTCGGGTGACAAATTCTGGGTTCGACGACGTCGAACTGAGGTCGACGATCGGCGAAGGGTGGTCACGCCCTAGGTCACGGGCGTGACACATGGGTCACGGGCGTGACAGGCCATGAGGCAAATTCCGCGCCCGACGATCGTCTACCTAAGATCGACGATCGTCGAAGGAGTCATGCCCCAGGTCACGGGCGTGACACCTGGGTCACGGGCGTGATGTGGCCGAGTTGAAAATTCTGCACCCGACGATCGTCTCCCTGAGATCGACGATCGTCGAATGAGTCACGCCCTAGGTCACGGGCGTGACGGGTCGGTCACAGGCGTGACCAACCCGTGACCCGAAAGCTTGGTCGATTTATTTCAATTTTTGGGCTTCCTAGTGTTCTGCCACAACCAACCGACTCCTAGGGGTCTAGCCGGAAATGGGATATTACAGCATAGACTACCGAGAGTTGAACAAATTGATTGTCAAGAATAAGTATCTGATTCCTCGGATAGCCGATCTATTCGACCAGTTGGTGGGGTCGGTGGTGTACTCTATGTTGGACCTGAAGTCCGGGTATTATCAGTTGCGGATTCGTGACGAAGACATACCCAAGACCGCGTTTGGTACGAGGTATGGTCATTTTGAGTTCTCGGTGATGCCGTTCGGGCTGACGAACACGCCGTCCGTGTTCATGGACTTGATGAACCGAGTGTTTCGCGAATATTTGGACTGGTTCGTAGTCGTCTTTATCGATGACATATTGGTGTATTCCAAGTCGGAAGCGGAACACGAGTCGCACTTGCGGATATTGTTGCGAGTACTGAGAGAGAACCAGCTTTATGCGAAGTTCTCCAAGTGCGAGTTCTAGTTGGAAAAAGTGGCATTTCTAGGCCATGTGATTAGTGGGAATGGGGTGGCGGTGGATCCAACGAAAGTAGAAGCCATCAGAGAGTGGCCAGTTTTGAGGACTGTGGCGGAAGTCCGAAGTTTTCTTGGACTAGCCGGGTACTACCGAAGGTTTGTGGAAAACTTTTCGCGGATAGCTCTACCCCTCACTTCACTAACTCGCAAGCATTAGAAGTTTGTATGGACTCAAGAGTGCATTGAGGCGTTTGAAACCTTGAAGGAAAGGCTAATGACGGCGCCGATCCTAAGTCTACCAAAGGGGACCGAAGGGTTCCAGATTTTCAGCGACGCATCCGGATGCGGTCTAGGGTGCGTGGTTGTGCAGCATGGTAGTGTGATAGCTTTTGAGTCGAGGCAGCTGAAGCCTCACTAGAGAAATTACCCCGTCCATGATTTGGAGTTGGCGGCGGTAATTTTTGCTTTGAAGTTGTGGAGGCACTACGTTTATGGTTCAAAGGTGGAGATCTTCACGGACCACAAGAGTCTGAAGTATCTCCTAGATCAGAAGGACCTAAATATGCGGCAGCGCAGGTGGGTCGAGTTCCTTGGGGACTACGAGGTGGCGATCCAGTACACGCCAGGGAAAGCCAATGTGGTGGCAGATGCTTTGAGTAGGAAATACTCGGGGCAAGGAAATTGGATTGAAGCTTACGATGAGCGGTTAAGGCGGGACTGGGAGTCCCTTTGTTTGGAATGTGTGGCAAGAGGCGAGTCTTGCATGGCTCGACTAAATTGGATTGAGATGCAGAGTGACTTATGCGATCGTATTCGGGAAGCGACCCGTGTAGATGCAGAGTTCCAACCTTTCGTGGAGGAAGCTTTAAAGGGCGAGGGTAGCGCCTGGGAGATGGTTGATGGGATTTTGAGGAAGGGCGGAAGGATTTGTGTACCGCAGTTCAGCAAGCTTTGTGAGGAGTTGATGTTTGAGGCCCACTTCACTAAGTACTCCATTCACCCGAGCAGTACAAAGATGTACTTGGATTTGAAGAAGTCCTATTGGTGGCCTGGGATGAAGCGGGATGTAGCTTTGTGTGTGAGTCGGTGCCAAACTTGTGCCTTGGTGAAGGCCGAGTGTCAGAAGCCGGGCGGGTTCTTGAAGCCTCTTCCAATCCCCGAATGGAAATTTGATGACATCTCCATGGACTTTGTGCATGGGTTGCCTAGATCGCAGCAGGGTAATGATGCCATTTGGGTGATTGTGGACCGCTTGACCAAAGTGGCACATTTCATCCCAAACCGGAAGGAGGATGGTGTGGAAAAGTTGGTGGAGTTGTACGTCCGCAATATTGTACGACTTCATGGGATTCCGAAGAGTATAGTCAGCGACCGGGATGGACGTTTCACATCTAAGGATTGGCGGTTGGTGCAGAAGAGCTTGGGCACAAAACTCAAGTTCAGTACGGCCTTTCACCCTCAAACCGATGGGCAAACTGAGAGAACGAACCATACTTTGGAAGATATGCTAAGGATGTGTACTCTCGACTTCGGCAAGATGTGGGAGAATCACCTCTTCATGGTGGAGTTTGCTTATAACAATAGCTACCAAGATAGTATCAAGATGGCGCCATATGAAGCTCTTTATGGGAGGCGGTGTCAAACACCGATGTCTTGGACAGAGGCGGGAGACACGAAGCTTTTGGGGAAAGAAGTGGTAGCCGACGCTAGTGAGCTAGTGCGGATCATCCAAGAGCGCATGAAAGTATCTCAGGATCGGCAGTCGAAGTATTTCAATGCTCGCCACTGGCATGTGGAATTCGCTGTGGGCGACTGGGTGTACCTTAAGATCAAGCCGTTCAAAGGCGTTTCACGAATTCGCCGACTCAAGAAGCTGAGTCCGAGATTTTTGGGACCATTCAAGGTCATCGAGCGAGTGGGAGAGGCAGCGTACCGGTTGGCGTTGTCCACAGAGCTGAGTGGATTGCATGAAGTTTTTCACGTCTCCGTTTTGAGGAAAGCTTTGTTAGAAGCTAGCGTGGTGATTGAGCCGACGGCGGTGCCGGTAGAGGAAAACTTGAGGACGCGAGTTCGTCCAATCGGGATAGAAGATTCAGAGGTTCGGCAATTGCGGAACAAGGAAGTCAGACTCGTAAAGGTCCGTTGGGACAACTGTGGCTACGAGGAGCTCTCATGGGAGCGAGAGCAGGCCATACTGGAGGAGTACCCCGAGCTTTTCTCCGCAGGTACCGTTTAGAATTTGTGTACTTTCCATGTTTTAAATTTCGGGACGAAATTCTTTGAAGGAGGGAGAATTGTAACACCTTAAAACTTGGAAGAGGAATCGACGGCGTCGTTTTGGCCAAGTTTGGGTTTTCGGGGTAGGCACACGGCCTGTGACACGGCCGTGTCATAAGCCGGGTTGCACCTGGGTCGTCGAGCCGTGTTGATCGACGATCGGCGAGAAGGCACACGGCCTTGGACACGGGCGTGTCCCTGGCCGTGTCCTTCTCGGGCTGTTCGCAGAATTTATTCTACTAGGCGTGACACGGGTCACGACACGGCCGTGTCGGGGCTGACACGGGCGTGTCGAGGGCCGTGTCTCTGGCCGTGTCTTGGGTCGTGTCCTTCTCTGACTGGGAATGTTGGTCGGTATGAGGAGTGATACGGGCCTCGACACGGGCGTGTCAACGGCGACACGGCCGTGTCAGAAGCCGTGTCAAAGGCCGTGTCAAAGGCCGTGTGCTGGTTTTCGAATCGGTCGAGACGGCGAATGGCTAACACGGCCATGCACACGGCCGTGTTGCAACCCGTGTTCGGCCCAGATTTTGTATTTTGGGTTCCGATTGTGGTCGTTCGTTCTTTTCTTTGGAAGATCCAACGGTGGGGAGCCTCCCTGGGCGGTTTAAGGCCGAGAATAGGGTTGCAAACCCTCATTTTCCATTTTTCTTTATCTCTCTTGATTCTAGAGAGAAGGGAGAGCAAGGAGGAGGAAGGAGGCCATGTTTCGGCCGCCGGCGAAGCTTCGGAGGTCCGTTTCGCGAGCGGAGTTCAGATCCGTGAAGGTGGGAGCGTTGCGGTGGTGTTCAACCGAGCAAATCTTCTCCATGGCTAGGAAGAGGGGATGAAAGGTAACGACACTTCTCCTCTCGGTTTTTAGGATTTAGGATGCATGAATAGCATCCCCTTCCTTTCGTAATTTGAGCACCGAATCTCTGAAATGAGAGGGATTCGTATAGCCTAGGTTCAAAAGGAACCTCTGGGTTGAGTATGTTCATCCCGGCATGCTTTGCATTAGAGATCCGCTCCGTTAGCGGATTAAGCATTGTGGGTAAAGCCGTGGTCGCGACCGTTAGTCCGATCCGGTGATATTGCATAGCGAGATTTGAGGATTCTGTAGAAATCCGTTGCGACAATACGTCGTTGTATGTATGCGTTTTCCCCCTTATATTTGAGTGAGTACTCATGGTCGGAACCGGACAAGGTTAGCTCCGTGTTGTGCGGTAGATGGTTTCCTTGGAGCACGGGAAAGATACGGTGCGAATGGTGATTGGGGTGGGGAAACCTTTTTTTGTGATGTGCAAAGGCGCGGCTATGTCTCCGTGGTCGGCTGGAAATCCCGTGACGCGCAAGACATGTGGGGGAAGTATCCCAGCGAGACTAGCCCCTTGTGTGGACTGATGAGAATGTCGAGCGGAGGGCAAGCCCGGGCAATGTGGCCATGAGCTGGTAGGGTCCAGCAAGGCTTCTTAGAATCGGTCAGTATGAGACGGAACCCTGACGTGCGAAGTCAGAATGTGCGGGCAAGCCCCGGGGTATATGACCCTTGTGCGGGTGGGGCCTTTGCAAGGTTCCGTGTGACGGCGTGTGTGCCGTTAGGGACATGGTGGTTCCCTTGTGTTTGCGGCTTTAAGCCAATGGGGAAACGGAAGTACCCAGTGTTTGATGTTGTGCTAGATGCATACGAGCTAGGGTGCCTTGGGTGAAACCCGGGTTGCATTCATGTTGCATAGTAGGCCCCTTTCACTTTGTACGAAACATAGAGAACATGTATGCTGTATGAGACATCCAAGCCTGTTTTACCGCTTTAATATATAAACTCTTTTGGTATACGAAGTGCTAACTTGCAGGTGTAGTAGTACCCCGGGGTCCGTTAGGGACGGCCGGGAGGAGATGTTTTTGTGACACAGTAGAGGTCAGCCTTTGCTGACCCACGTTAATTCAAATCCTTACAGGGCAAGGATCGCATGCAGGAGCTAGCGCGCCGGGCAAAAAGCCCTAAACCTCATGAAGTGTTGATGTGCTTGGCTATTTTCTTTTCCTTATTTTGTTGCTGTTGTTTGACTATGTCCAGCTTGCGTGCCGAGGTAGCCTAGGGGTGCTTGGCACTTTTATATTTGGACTTATATTGTGTAAGGCCTTAAGGCCATTTGATATTTTTCTGTTAGTGGATAACTTCTGCCTGTTAGTGTTCTGTTTCCGCTGTGTTTGTCTGGAGTTTTGAGATCGGGTAGTTTTATATCATCTTTTAATACTAAAGCTGTGGCGTACGTATGTTGTGGTGCCTCGGCCGGACCCATATTATATGTTCTTTACAAGGGAGGTGTTACACTGTGCATAGTCCTGAGAACATGTAGATCAGCTATGATGACCTTTAATCCACTACAGCTGTTGGCTACTACTTAATAAGAAGCTGAACTAGTTCCTGTAACTCTTGAGTTTGCTCCCCCTTAACAGGAGTATCTTGACACCCCCCCCCCCTCAACTAGAGCATCTGCTATCATTCCCTTTACTAGACACTTGAGTCCATCTTAGTCTTGATACCACTTGATATCACTTGAGAGACTTGATATCAAATGTCAGACTTGACAGTCTTGATACCATTTTGGAGACTTGTCTACTTGCAAGAGAGGTGAGTTCTGCAACAAAAACTTTACATAGAGCAACTAAAGCTATACTAAGTTCAACATACCCAACTTGAAGTTGTTGAACTTGACTTCATCTAGTAGCATAGTAAAGATATCATCCACTAGCATGTCTGTGGGAACAACCTCAAGACAGAAGTCTCCTTTTTCCACATGCTCCCTAACTAACTGATACTTAATCTTGATGTGCATAGTCCTGCTATGAGAGACTGGATTCCTATCAATTTAGATTACACTAGTAGAATCTCAATATAAAGGAGTTCTATTTATCTAGAGGTTATGGTCCTGATACCATGGTGTTGATGTTGGATCCACAACAGATGAGAACAGCAGCTCCCAACAGATATTTGATCTGATTTTGGAGTTGAGATTACAAGATTGGTTTGTTTCTTGCTGCTCCAATGACATCAACCTTCTCTCTTGGAATAGACATGTTCCATCCTTGATTTTCCTATCTTCCTTACACCATGTGGTGGAGGTGCTTCTTCTTACCTATCTCCTTTCTTTTGACTGGGTAGTCAGCACTATCATGCCCAGCCTTGCTACAACAAGAAAATATTATGTTAGCAGAATATGCTTTCTGGGTTTAGAATCATACTTGTCTCCTTTGGAGAGCATCTTCCCAGATTTGTTGTGATCCTTCTTATAATGTGAGGAGGAGGAAGATTTATTCTTCCACTACTTCCTCTTCTTGCTGAGCCAGATCTCTTCCAGTGACCAACCACTTGAAATTCTTATCTTGCTGAGCCAGATCTCTTCCACTTCTTTAGCAACCAATTTTACTCCAGCTCTAGCTATCTTGATACACACATATAAGCCTGATTATAGGCAGTGTGTACTGTATGCCACTTGTAGCATATGTCTCTTCTTTATACCACCTAACTGTTTGAGTTGGTTGTATACCACTTAGACAATTTTGTATCTTTTGTATACCATCTCTGCTTGCACAGCATACTCCCTCTTGATCATGGCCATCTCCTATTGCCTTCTCTCCCCCTTTATAACTTCTTTATAAAGGGAGAATCTTCAAATAGGACAGGGAAGTCTTGGCCTGGACTATCTCTTCATCCAGATAGATCACTATCCTTTGAAGCATCTATAATAATTTTAATGCACTCTTATCATCTTAAGCAGGGTGATTTGTTGGAATCCACCCCTCAATCTTAGCATTGTCCATAGAGACATTAAGGTATTCAACAGTTCTGTTGATCTAATCTATGTTATGGATTTTCTTGGTAAGAATTAAGCTTGTACAGCAACCTAGGATGAACTTATATAAACTATAACTGGAGCAATCCAGGTATTCTTAACCTGATTGTACTTGCTCTCTCATAGTAGGTGCAATCATCTGGGTAGTCTACTCCTCTCAACTTCAGCAAAGTCCAAAGAGACATGCTAAACTTTAGCAATATTGTTATCCTATTCTGTGTTGGAGGTACTCTAGGTAAGACTCAAGCTTGTCCAGCAACCATGACCGAGCATGCTCCCCATAAATAGGAGAATCTTAGCTTGACAGTCTCCACCTCAATATTTGTACAGATTCTGTCCTCATTATTTTCAGTCATCATTTCAGCTTATGATACCACTTGACTTGAAAGTATTTTTTGTATATCACTTGACAGTGTGTCTCTTCTATATAGTGAGCCTTTTCAACTGAGGATCAAGTGTCTCTTTCTTACTGCTCTTAGAAGAGCTGCTTCATGTGCTTCACTCTATGATGAGTGCATCCATCTTGTTCTTCTCCTCACTATTCTGCTTAATTGGCAGCAGTATTCTTTCTCACCATTCAGACATCTTGAACTTTAATGTATGGATCCAGCATGTCTTCATCCATTGCCTGTGTAGTTTGTCCCTCTTTAGTAAAGCTCTCAACATCATTTTCATCTTGGGGAGTAGGAGGAACTTGATGGTCAAGTAATCCATCTCCAACTTCTCAACTGCATATCTTAGTTCCATTACTCACTATAGTATGAAACTTGAGATAACTTCCTTGTTTCAGTCCAAGTCCAGACCATCCTCTGTCTGACCCTCCAAGGCTTACTTTGGGTCCATCTTTTACAGGAGTATGATTCTTCAGTTGGCTCTTTGTTCCATTCTTATTCCTAGAACAACCTCTATCCAAATACCACATGGGGGTATGGGCACTTGGACTATCCTGCAAAACATAGTTTACCATACCTTAGGACCCCAATAATTATGTGGTCCTAGGTTCTAATTAGCATAAAAATGCACCTGCCTTCCTGTAGATTTTCTGACAGGAAGACTAACACTAGATCTGTAATGAAGACTTACCCTTGCCCTTAGCACACTAGCATTGTGCCAACAATTTATGGCAAAGTGGCCCAATTTACCACAGCACTAACATTCATGGTTGTTATAACTCCTCTTCTGAACAGCCTTTGAACAGTGCAAGCCATCATTACCTGCCTGTTTAGAGGAGAGTGTTGTAGCCTTCTTCTTGTTTCTCTCAGCAAGAATCTGAGTAAAGGTGAGTCTACTAGTAGAAGTACTTGGCTTACTCTGAGTTTCATTAATAGCAGTCTTCTTTGTAGTTATATGCTATTAATGGTCTTAGAGCTAGCCAAGTAAGCCTTACTGACAGAATTACCCTTGGTCTGGGTTTTTGCAGGAATAGCTTGAGAATTGGCCACTGCCTTCTCCTTGAGTGTAGGGGCTGGAGTACCAAATACAAAAGGTCCATGATGGGCCATCTGAACTACTTCATGGGGAGCCTTCTATACACTCAAACCCATGTCCTTCCTTCTTATATTATAAGATACACATGTACTCTTACAAGGAGAACTCCAATTCTTCTAGTGACCAAACATGCAATCTTTGTCATGCCTGTTGGAAGGGAGGATTACCTTGTGAAAGGTGGCTTGAGGCACTACAGGAGCTTGCCTTTCCCTTTGGAATGGCCAACTCTAGAATTCAACTTAGACCCCAAGAATCTCTCATATTTTGGAGAGGTAAAGAACTCAATCAGTTGCAGCATAATTTTGGGCTTTGAAAAACTAGCCACAATCATTTTCTCCTTAAGGAGCTTCTCTTCAAGATCCATAATGATCTTGTTCTTCTGGTTTATGGTCTCAATTTGGATGATTAAGATAGCCTTTAGTTGACTGACTTCCCTAGCCTTTTGATCCATCAAGGATGCTATCTCAGCCTGCGGGTAGCAACTAGCAGAAGGGAGGTAATCTCCTCAGCTTGTTTTTTTGCCAACTTCCTACTTCTTCTCTAGGCCTCCAGAATTTCACCATACTTGTCAATCAATTGATTGACATCTATCTCAGACTCAGAATCATCTTCATCACTGGATGAAGATGCTTTATAATCTGTACTAGTCTCATAATCTGAACAATAAGAAGAACTTGACAAAGAATGTACCTTTTCTAGACCAGGCTGATCCTGGCAGGATTCTTCATCTGACATAGTCATCAGCCCACTACAGTAGTTGGCATCTTATTCTATTGGGTACTGTATCCACAATAACCCAGATTTGTGTGAAGTCACTCTTGAAATAAGTTGAATTAATTATGTATTTGATGTTATTCTTTAGTTGACTGCTTGCAGGTCATTATTATTAAGTGTAGACAAATGGCAATTTACAATGAGTCACTAAACACAGGACCATGCAATATAATGCCTCTTTGTGTGATCCATTGTGTTGACCCATGTAAAACCTCTATATTGGGATGCACTTCATTTTCAAGTACTATAGCAATGGAAGAAAGGAAGGGTTGCTGGTTTTCATCAAAGAAGAATTAATTTTTCAGAAAATATTTCTAAGTATATTTCTTGAGAAGATGAAGTCTGTTTCTCGAGAAGTCTATGTAAAGTTCTCGAGAAAGCAAAGCTATTCTCAAGAAATCTTAAGACTTCTCGAAAAGTTTTTAAAAACATCTTTCAAGTCTTTTTCTTGAGAAAGCCTAGAAGATTTCTCGAGAAGCCAAGTTTAGTTCTCGAGAAAGCCAAGTAGTTTTCGAGAAGTCCAAATTATTTCTCGAGAAGCTATGTATTTTTATCGAGAAATCAGTTTCTTAGTTCAAAGATTTAGCGTAAAGTATTTTCTCGAGAAGGCTATGACCATTTCTCGTTAAACTAAATTCTTCTCGAGAAATCATATCTCTTCTTGAGAAATAGAGTTGCAGAAAAATTTATTTTTCGAACTGTCTGACTGAATTTCGATTTAACCTAAGTATCTCATGATTAGTCCACGTGGATCTTTCCTTAATGATTTCAGACCGTTAAACGATGTTCTATATAAAGTCTTTTCAGAGGAATCGCAAACCCTAAGAATAATTACAGTATTCAGAATCGCACCGCAATTTCTAGATCGGGAGAAGCAGCACTGTCATCGTCATTCTTCTTTATCACTCCTCTATCGATCCAGCGATTCCAAGAAGAAAAGATTCGCGAGATCATAGATTCAAGTTCTTTAAACATCTAGTTGATCGTGTCGGATCCTAAGCATTTCAGATCAAGCTTTCTCTCAGAATTTCTTCCTCAACTTCTTCACAGAGATTTTTATTTTTCAAGAAGGAAGAACCATGAAAATTTCAGATTTGATAGTATAAAGTTTTTATTGTTGTTATACAATTATTTTAACTCTTGTAGGAGCTTTGTCTCCGAGTTTGTAGGAGCGTTGTTCTCCGTATTTGTATGAGCTTTGCTCTCCAAGTTTGTAGGAGTTGTTATCTCCGAGTTGTAGGAGTGTTGCTCTGAGTTGTAGGATTGTTAAAATCCGAGATTTAGTGTAGTAGCTGAGGCTAGCCGTGGTGCTAGATAGGCGAGGTGGAAAGTGGATGGACCCAATATTGGGGAACTACTATAAATTCCTTGTGTCATCTGGGTTATGCTTGGTTATTTTCTGTGTTGATTTCTCTCAAGTTTTTATTCCGTAAAAGACGCAGAACTCACATATTCACCCCCTCGAGGTGATTTAGGCAGGCAACTAGATACTTCAATTGGTACTAGAGGGAAGTTTGTTCACAAAAAGGTTCACACCTTGAACAAATCTACTTATTGTTGTCGTAGAGATTATCAAGTATGGACAGATCCAAGGATTTTGCAAAGCTTCTTGTATGCACCAAGGCTAACTTTCCCATGTAGAAAGAGAGAGTAAGATTCTTCATAGAAGCTTTTGATCCTTGCATCTTTATGATAATGGAAGAAGGTCCCTATGTTCCCATAATTTCTTCCACTATCGATCCAACCAAGAAACTGATGGATCTTGACAAAGATGAGATTGCCCTGTCTCTCTAGAAAAAAAAGCCAAGAACATCATCGCAAGCGCAGTCGATGATTCAATGTTGTAGAACCTATTACACTGCCAGTCTGCCAAGGAAATGTTGCAGTCTCTAATGGTTTTGATGGAAGGCACTAAAAAAGTAAGGGATGATAGAAAATCCCTTCTGAACCAGAAGTATGAGGCCTTCAAGCAAGGCCACAAGGACACAATAGCTGATACATTTGAGAACTTCTTCAAGATCATCAATGGCCTGAAGAACTACGGCTGGGCTTTCACAAATGGAGAGCTTAACGACAAGTTCTTAAGATCCTTAACTAAGGAATGTGACAACAAGATTTGTGTTATTAGGGAGTTTGGGTGACTGGCTGGCACTGACCCCAAGAACCTCTTCAGGAAGCTTATGTCCTATGAGCTTCAAATCAATACCAGAAAAGCTGAAGAATAGGGCAACAGAACTTCATCAAAGGAGAAGTATGTTGCACTGATGGTAGATAGCTCAATAAAGGCTAAAGCAGCATCTCCTGCTCCCACTCAGGAAGAAAGTGAAGTAGAAGACTTAAAGCCAAGCTCCTCAGTCTTAGAGTTATCTGATGGAGAGTTCTCTCTTCTCTCTAGACAGTTCAAGAAGTTTCTCAGTAGGAAGAAACAGATGAGAGGAAAAGACTCATCATACAGAAGATCACATCACAATGGTGATCATGAAAAGAAACAAAATACAAATGATAGGTATAAATCTAAGCAGAACAAACATAATTCTACTGACATTGTGTGTTATAGCTATAATAAGCTAGTTCACGTGATCGTCGACTGCCCTCATAAGAAGAAGGAGGATGGAAGAAAAGAAGAGCATAAGTCCTCCTACGGTAAAAAGAAGTAGAAGAGCTTCATGGAAAAGAAGCATAAGAGCTTCAATGACACTGACTCATCTGAGTCAAGTGAGGATAAAGAAGCCTACTTAGGGCTCATGGCTCACTTTGACAATGAAGAAGCTGACCCCCAATTTCATGGGGAGGTAAATTCTCACACCATTCTTTCAGAGTCTGATGCTCAAGACGATGTTCATGAGGACTGTTCCTCGGATGATGAATAAGAACTCATGGCTCAATATAAAGAGCTGATCAAGTCCTATGACTGGTATAGAAAATTTATTAGAATCAGGCCAAGGAGATCAAATCCCTTAAGGCTGAGGAGATCACTCTGAGGGATGTAGACGCAAGAATGAACTCAATCAGAGTGGAACTCCACGCCTTGGCCGATGATAACAATAGTTCACACGAGCTCCTTAACCAAAAAGAGAAAATCATCGAGAAGCTGGAAGGACAGCTTGTTGACGAAAAGAAATGTGTTTAAAGTTTCTCCAAGCCCAAGACAATCCTCCCACTTATTGCTGAATTCACTGCTCAGGCTAAAGGAGCTGGCTTAGATCATGTGGCTACTCCTAGTTAATCTTCCAGGAGGGCCAAGGCTAAAAGGAAAACTAAGGCTACTAGAAAAGCAACCACCAAAGAGTAAGGGAAGGGGCCAATCAGTCAGACCATGTTTAAGAAGGTTATTTTTCCTTATAACGAATTTGATTTCGATAGCTCCTATGGTCACTTGATAAGACCAATTCAGTTTTAACCTGTCTAGGACTATAAGGGGTGGAGTTGTCCCCGAAACTTTGGTGCAATTGTCTTCAAGGCACCATATAAAGAGATCACTCTATAGAGCTATAGTCCCTACGTTCATGGTCCAAATGACAAGAAAGCCCCAAGAGTGAAACCTGTTGTTCAAAATCCACTTGAGAAGAAGAATCCATGTGAGTGTTATCATCATGAGGCTTCTACCTCCAAGTAAGCCTCTCCTGCTAGACCACACGTTCAAAAGGTCAAGTGGGAGACTTGGAAAAGATACAACAGATTTGACTGTTGGTGTTGCGGCAAAGTTGGTCACTTTACTGTGGATTGCAGGTTTAATCCCAGAAACATTGAAACTCCTCAAGTTAATCATTCGAGACAGACCACTCGTAGTGTTAAAACTCGTAGGGGGAGTATGCTAACAAGGAACCAAGGACCCAAATCCTATTGGGTTCCTAAGGTAAAATGATCTATGATTGCAGGTATATACAATGGCCAACAATACGCCTATCTGTTAATTGGATAGTGGATGCTCTCGGCATATGACCGGGACAAGAAGCCTACTTCAAAACTATACTCCAGTCAAGGACGATCCAAAGGTTATCTTTGGTAGATCTGACCGGGGAATTACAAAAGGCTACGGTATGATTTCTAATGGTGTAGTCTCATTCACTAATGTGTCTTATGAGAAAGGATTAGAACATAATCTAATTAGCATAAGTTAGTTATGTGATAAAGGCTTCATTGTTACATTATCCCAGGATCAGTGCCTGATAAAATTGGCCTCTACTATGGAGACGATATTAACATGCACTAGGAGTAGAAAATTTTTTTTTCTTAATTTTCTAAGTTTAGAGAATTCTACACCAGTGTGTTTTGTTGCAAAAGATAGTGCATCTCTTTATAACCAATGGCACAAGAGACTAGCACATATTAATTTTACAACTATTAATATGTCATTTTCTCAAGACCTAGTATGCGACGCACTGACTATTAAGTGCATTAAAGAGAATCCATATCACGCATGCCAAATGGGCAAGCAGACAAGGGCTACCTTTAAGGGTATTGCTGATAAAGATTCCTCAAGGTGCCTTTATTTACAGCAAATGGACTTATTTGGTCCAATGCAAGTTCGTAGCTTCGGAGGTAAGCATTATACGCTGGTAATTATTGATGATCACTCATGTTTTACTTGGGTGTTCTTTCTGAAACGAAAGTCAGATACCTTTGATGTGTTCACGAATTTTGTCAGGAAAATTCAGAACGAATTAAACTGTACAGTGGTCAGAACAGAAGTGACCATGGAACTGAATTTGATCTGGTACCATTATAAAATTTATGGAAGTCTAGGTATGTTTCATGATTTTTCCTCCCCGCATACTCCACAATAAAATGGAGTTGTAGAGAGAAGGAATAGAACACTCATTGAAGCATGTACAACAATGTTAACTGACTCCTCTCTACCAGAGGACTTCTGGGCTGAGTCCGTTAATACAGCTTGTCACATGCAAAAGAGAGCATTGATCAAAAAGATTCATCGTAAGACTCCCTATGAGCTACTGAAATGCAGGAGAACAACTGTGTCCTACTTTAGGATCTTTGGCAGTAAATGCTATGTACTTAATAATGGGAAATATCATTGTACAAAGTTTGGAGAAAATGCTTTGAAGGTATTTTCGCAGGCTATAGTAGCCATAGTAAGGCTTATAGAATTTTTAAAAAGAAAACTCTGGTTGTAGAAGAGTCAATACATGTATTTGATGAGACGAGCATGCTACAAAGCAGCTCTTCTAGTTTTTTCGTTGAAGATGCAGGTTTAAGACTTAAAGAGTTAAGCTTGGATGAGATAGTTGAAGAAAATGCTCAAAAGTTCATCAAGATCTCTCCTCCATACTAAATTGGAGAGGGAGATCGCCAAGATGAAGAAGTTGTCTAAGTTAAGGAAGACACTCTAGAAATAGAAGAAGCTCCTGATGTAAGGACCCTAGAGCTCAGACACTTGAGGGATAACCGGTTGATCAAACCATGGGAGATCCTCGTGATGGTGTAATAACTCAAAGAGGTACTACTAATGAAAATATGCATTTGAGTTTTCTCTCACATGTTGAACCAAATTAATTTGAAGAAGCAAATAAAGAAGAATCTTGGATTGCAATGGAAGAACTCAATCAGTTCAAGCGCTGTAAAGTTTGGAAGCTTGTACCAAGACCCAAAGTAAAAAATGTAATTGGAACAAAGTGGGTCTACAGGAATAAGTTGAATGAAGATGGAACCATCATCAAAAACAATGTCAGACTTGTAGCTAAGGGATATAGACAAGAAGAAGGAATCGATTTTGATCTGATTTATGCTCTAGTGGCAAGACTTGAAGACATCAAGTTGTTCCTCACATAAGCTGCTCTCATGGGTTTCATTGTCTATCAAATGGACGTGAAGTCGGTCTTCCTCAACGGTAAAATAAAGTAAGAAGTGTGTGTGGAACAACACCCAGGTTTTTTTTATCCTAACTATCCTGATTATGTTTATTTATTATTCAAAGCATTATATGGTTTAAAACAAGCTCCACGAGCTTGGTATGAAATGTTGTCTAACTTTCTTCTTAAGAATAAGTTCACAAGGGGAAAGATAGATAAGAAATTATTTCTTAGGGAAGTAAAAGGAAAGATTTTGCTTGTGCAAATCTATGTCAACGATATTATCTTTTGCTCTACTGATGAAAACCTTTTCAAGAAGTTTTCCAAACTTATACAAGGTAAGTTTTAAATTAACAGTATGGGTGAGCTGAAGTATTTCTTAGGACTTGAAGTGAAGCAATTCTAAGACGAAATTTTCATATCTCATATGAAGTTCTCCAAGGAGTTGCTAATGAAATTCGGAATAGGTAATGCAACCTCTATGAGGACTCCAATGGGTTCAACTATTTCTCTGGACAAGGATGAGAAAGGGAAATCTTTTGATGAAACCAAGTACAGAAGCATAATTGGATCCTTGTCTATCTCACTGCTAGCAGGCCTGACATAATATTTTCAATATGTGTGTGTGCAAGATATTAGGTGAATTCAAAGGAATCTCACTACACTACTTCAAAGCAGATTTTGAGATACCTTAAGGGAACACCAAATCTTGGCTTATAGTACCCAAGAAGTAATGATAGCAAACTAATTGGATTTTCAGATGCAGACTTTGCAGGTAGCGAAGATGATAGAAAGACATCTTTCGGGACTTGCAAATTCCTAGGAAGAAGGCTCATATCTTTGAGTAGTAAGAAACAGAATTGTGTTGCAATCTCAACTGCCATGTCAGAATATATTTCTGCAGGCAGTTGTTGTGCACAACTTCTCTAGTTAAAGAATCAATTTGAATACTACAACTTGAAGTTTAGTGACATTCCTATGTTTTGTGACTCCTCCAGTGCTATAGCAATTGCAAACAATCTATTTTCTTACAGCCAAACGAAGCACATCGAATTAAGATATCATTTCATCTAAGAGTATGCAGAAAATGGGAACATCAACCTCCAGTATGATCCAACAGATAGGCAAGTTGCAGATATTTTTACGAAGCTGCTAGACGAGGCCAAGTTCTCTTTCTATAAGACAGAACTTGGTATGCTTAACAAGGAGTCCTGAAAAGTTCACATTTGAAGTTAAGAGGAGATTCTGAAATCAAGCACTCAGAAAATTCCAAGAGAATTCTTACTCAGCAAACCTTCAGATAAATTCAAGCTCAGATATGGATTTCTCGGAAACTTATTGGACTTTTCGAGAAAATTAACATATTTCTCGAAAAGTTAATATATTTCAACCGACTATTTCTCGAGAAAATAAGTCTTCTCGGAAAATCTGCTAACTTAACTTTTGGAGAAGAATTCCAACCGTCATTCCTCAGGTACGCTTTTCTTAATTCTTCAAGATTTTAAGTTTTATATAAATAAAAAGTCCATAGAATATCCAAATCCACATTTTTGAAAAAGCCCTTTCCCGAGAAAAACCCTTGAGTTCCACCGAAGGCCTCCACCTCTCTTCTCGCAAACTCCGTCATTTCTTCTCGGAAAAGTCAGAAATCTCTCATCTTCTTCAATCGATGGCTCCCAATGCAAAGATTGGCGTCGGCAATGAGTTTGTTCGCATAGGTATTGACGAAATCTCCGATGATTTTCATAATGTAATTATACTTCTTAAAACCGCCGGCCTCTCTTTCATTCTCGAGCATCCTTGCAAAGTTTTGGTTCTAGAAGTTGAAGAGTGCTTCAGAAATGCTAAGCTCAAAAGGAGTGGGAAAGTGTTGAAAAGTTCTATCAAAGATATGAAGATCAAATAAAAGTCGTCCTCCCTAACAAAATTTCTGAGGTTACCCTCCACTACAAGAAAACATGCTTTTAGTGACAAAGTATATTCCGTCACTAAAAATAGCTTTTTAGTGACAAAATATTATTAGTCGCTAAAGCAATGCCTTCTGTGACGAAATAAATAGCTAGTTACTAAATATATATTTTTAGTGACGAAATTTCAATTTTATCACTAAAGTTATTTTTTTTAAGTATTTAGTGACTAAAAAATATTTTGTCACTAAATATTATGGTCACAAAATACAAAAATAAATTATAATTAAATATCTCAAATCTATCTCCCTTTATTTCATTTGGGAACCACACTAAATTCTATTTCCCTCCACACTAAATTCTATTTCCCTCCACACTAATTCTATTTCCCTCCACACTAATTCTATTTCCCTCCCCTCCACACTAAAATAACTCTATCAATAATATAATTAACGCACTGAATTCATTTCATCCCCTCAACAGTCAACAGCGGGAGCCCTAATTTCACGATTTTTTGCAATCCTCTGGACGGCGACGACAGCCCCTCTCAACTCCCTCCAAGACCTTCGCTCGATTCAACGCCCTCTCCACAAAGACAGGCTTTTAGACGACGACGATCACTCTCATTGTGACGACCTCCTCTACTCAATCTGACGACGCCATCCTGTTCGACAACGACGACCTCCGCTCGGGAAAAATTATCTTTCTCTACTTCCTCTGGACGGCGACGACAGCCCCTCTCAACTCCCTCCAAGGCCTTCGCTCGATTCGACGCCCTCTCCACGAAGACGAACCCTCTTGACGACGACGATCACTCTCCTTGTAACGACCTCCTCTACTCAATCTGACCACGCCATCCTATTCGAGAACGACGACCTCCTCTCGGGTAATAAATTATTTCTCTCTGCTTGGATTTCTGATTTGATTTTTTTCTGCTTCGATTCCTGGTATTATACATGAAGACAATCAGCATAATTTTGTATTATATGAAGTTGTTTATAAAAATAACTTAGGCTTAGTGCTAGTTTGCAACACAATGGTCGTGCATTTTTAACTTAGTCACCAAAGGAAAACAATAGAGGGTGTAATGATCTGAAACTGGAGGCTTAAGTTGGAGGCTGCAGTTGGCCATGTACGTGCGATGCAACCTTTGATAATGAGCTTCAAGTGGAAATGCTTAGTCATCAGGAAGATATAGTGAAATACAGTGAAATTTTTGTGATAACGAGCCCTCTGTCATTTTTATCATTATTCCTTTTCTTAGCATTAAGTTTTGAATGCAACAACGGTTATAGCTGCCACAACAACGATTACAACATCAATAATTGCAACATCACCAAACGCAGCAACACCAAATGCAGCAAAATTCAATGCAATTGCATAAATAACAACAAATAAGCTGATAGGCTCAGATCTGTATTGGAGATATAATTAGGTTGTATCAATTTTCACTGCTTTTATTTTGAACTCTTATGAGCAGTTAGAGAAATATAATAACCAATATTTTTCTATTTTATACTGGCTATTCATATTGTTGTTTATACCATAATTTTGCATAATTCCTTTTAAAACTAGAAAATCCGAATGACAACATCATTATAAGTGCTTAAATATATTGGTTGTTTTTCATTGTTATATTCTGGATATTAAAGATAGGAAAAAGTTCAACATCATTATAGTATCCCGCATGATCGCCAAATGGTCCTTCTGGTAGATATTCATCAAAACTTACATATCCTTCAATAAAAATTTCACTATAAGCAGGAACTTTCATATTTATACTATGGCAATCTACTAATTCAATGGATTTTCCTCTTAATAATCCAGCAAAATTATATTCATATATATTATCGGGTATAGGCATAACAGCCACCATAGTTATAGCCGGGCTTACTCCAATGACAATTGCTGCAGGAAAAGGAGCAGTTTTTGCTGTCTGCCAGCGCTTATGCTGCTGAGCTACTCCTCGCATTTTATGCCAAGGCATAATGAGTTTATTATGTATTAGCTTCTTTTATTGGCTATTATATTATCTAGAAAGTAATGCCAGCCCTTCATACTCCTTTAATGTCTATCACTAATGTTATTTCTGGTATCATAATTATTAGCTCGATGATATTAACAGTAGGGTCTAGTACTTTTAACCTACATAGTTTCCTTGTTATCTAGCTACCTTCTTTGCAGCAATAAATATTTTTGGTGGTTTTATAGGGATGGAAAGAATGCTTGGAATATTTAAAAAAAGTAAAAAGAAATTACCAAACAAATAATATATAAAATATAAGAGCTTAAGCTTATTATTATAGAGTTAAGTCAAGTGAATTTAAGTCTCAGGTACTAGGAGCAAAGGCTTTGTAGCATAAATAAAGAAAGGAAAACAACAGGTTTAAATAATCTGATAGAAGTGAAATAATTAAAGATTAGTATTTTTTGTTGGTCTGAATAAACGTGATGAGGGGATTAATCCTTCACATAAAGGAATAGCACATTATCTATCATCGAATGCAAAAAATTATAGAAAATAAATTTCAAGACATTAGATAACTCTGCAATTATCAAGCCATTTCTTTCAATTTGTTGAAATAATTTAATATTTTGAACTGGATTTATATGATCGATTCTTCCAGCTAACACCCCTATTGTTCGAGAAGTTTCGACTTGATGCACGGCTGTATCAACTCCTATTGCTAGCCAAGATACTGTTATATAATATAAATCTATTAATTATTACTTTGATAAGGATTGACCTATTTTTTGCTTCAAATTTTATATGATATCTTTTTTTAGCTGTGGTGAGGTCGGCACATTATTTGAGCCCGAGATTACTCTCAAGGGGAAAATGAGATCTTAGTTTGGTGAAGGTTCTATTGTTTTGTGATTATGCAATAATATACATAATCTTATGATTGTGTTTAAGAACTCCCTAATGTTAATTTTTCTCTTATTATGTTCCCTTTTTTTTGTGTTTCAAGTCACGTTTGCCGGTGGAAGGTGTTTACAGTCATTCGCTCCTATTTACCTTCTTCATCCCTAGGTATTACCATTTCTCCATTATAATTTTTCCCAATAATATAGTCTATTTCCAGAACAAATTCTTATGGTAATAAAAATATGTGTGAAGTGCTAATGTTAAAATATTTGTGTTATAAAAATAGAATTTTTAATTTTATGTAATTCCTGCGGATGAATTCCATCCTGCAGCCGAACAGCAGAATTGCCCAATTCCAATTCCTACAGCTGAAAACCTTCCTGCGACTGAAAACCTTCCTCTAATCTTACAGTGCAATGGATAAGAGTTAGATGGAACTCAATGATCGATGACAACCAGCTTACATCAATGGAGTGAATGACTTCCTTGATTTTGCTTTTACACATTCTGCTAGGGGAAATAATATTCATTGTCCTTGTTGTAAATGTGGAAATATTTTTTTTCACACACGAGATATTGTGTTTGGGCACCTTATTTTGAATGAAATTATCAGGACTTATAAGTGGTGGTAATGTCACAGTGAGGATAACTCGGTTCTTGGTGAGGATGAACAAGAGATTTCAGAGGATGATGATATGCAGGCTATGCTGGATGATTTTAATACTGGTTATAATAATATGAATGAGAGTGCAGAAGAATGTAATAATGATAATCCAAATGAAGCAGCTAGAAAATTTTATGATCTGCTGAATGATGCTGAAAAAGAATTATATCCTGGTTGCAAAGAATTTTCAAAATTTCAATTTCTAGTTACTTTGTTGACACTTAAAACTGATTATGGATGGACAGATCGATCTTTTACTAAATTGCCTAAAGTATTAAAACGGGCAATCCCTTTTTGTGAAACACTGCCAAGTAGTTTTTATGAAGCTAAAAACTACATGCAAGAGCTTGGAATGGGGTGTAAGAAGATAGATGCTTGCTTGAATGATTGCATTCCCTACCGTGATAAATTTGCAGATTATATAAGTTGTCCTACTTGTGGCACATCCAGGTGGCAATCAAGCAAGGAGTCCGATAATTCAAAAGGTAATTTGCTTTCAAAAAGAAGTAAAAATATACCAAACAAGATATTGAGAGACTTTCCTTTAATACCTAGACATCAAAGGTTGTATTTGTGCTCTAGAACGGCCAAGGAGATGAGGTGGCATAAAGAACAACGATGTGATGACGGTAAGTTGAGACATCCTGCTGACGCATTTGCTTGGAAATCATTTGATAGAAAACACCAAGACTTTTCATTGGACATGCGAAATGTTAGACTTGGCTTAGCAAGCGATGGGTTTAATCCTTTTGGTCTTATGAGCACAAATTATAGTGTATGGCCAGTTGTTTTAGTCCCATATAATTTGCCACCATGGATGTGCATGAAAACACCTAGTTTTATAATATCCTTGATTATTCCTGGTCCAGGAATACCTGGGAATGATATGGATGTGTATTTACAACCTTTGATTGATGAGTTGAAACATTTGTGGGAAGTTGGGGTTTGTACATACGATACTTATGGAAATTCCAATTTTAATATGCGCGCTGCTTTACTGTGGACAATAAAGGATTTTCCTGCTTATGCGAACCTATCAGGATGGAGTACTAAAGGTAAGCTTGCATGTCCTTATTGCAACAAGGATACTTGGTCTTGTAGGTTGAAGAATGGGTTTAAGATGAGTTACATGAGAAACAGACGTTTTTTGGTTCCAGGCCATAGATGGCGTAAAGATAAGAAGTCTTTTGATGGAACAATAGAAACGCGTTCTGCGCTAAAAGACCTATCAGGGGATGATATTTTAGAACTATTAAAAGAATGCGATAATGTGATATTTGGAAAGCATCAGAAAAAAAAGAAAGCAGGATGAAGTATCTCTACCTTATAATTGGAAGAAGTTAAGTATTTTTTTTCAGTTACCATATTGGAGAACACTTGAGATACAACATTGTTTAGATTATATGCAGATTTTAAAAAATATTACTGAAAATATATTGGGAACTATATTGAATATTGACGGGAAAACAAAAGATGATTTGTCAGCTAGATTAGACCTAAAAGAAATGGGTTTGAAAAAAGAATTGCATCCGATAGAGAAAGATGGTTATTATATAATGCCACAAGCCTGTTATACTTTAACGCTAGCTGAGCGAAGGGTAGTATGTCATTTCTTGGAGAATATAAAAGTTCCAGATGGTTATTCGTCTAACATAAGAAGATGTGTAAATTCTAAGGAAGGTAAGGTTTCAAGAATGAAGGCTCATGATTGTCATGTTTTTATACAAGATCAACTTGCTCCAGCTTTTCGTGGTATTGTTCAAAAAGAGGTTTATGATCCGCTAGTTGAATTGAGTCTATTTTTCAAGGAGTTGGGCTCTAAGACATTAACTATGGAAGTTTTGGATAGACTTGAAAGTAATATTCTTATTATACTTTGCAAACTAGAGAAGATATTTCCCCCTTCTTTTTTCACAATCATGATGCATTTGCCAATTCATCTTGCACGAGAAGCCAAAATTGCTGGTCCGATTCATTATCGATGGATGTACCCAATTGAGAGGTACACATTATCTTTTCTTTTAGATTTATTTTGTTGTTTTTACACATTCTTATATAATCCTTGAATTTTGTTATGTAGATATTTACGGACACTTAAATCTTTTGTAAGAAATAAAGCACGCCAAGAAGGTTCAATGACAAATGGTTACCTAGTACATGAGTGTTTGACATTTTGTTCAAGATACATGAGTAAAATTGAGACAAAGTTGAACCGTCCTACTAGAAATGATGAAGGAAATGATGCACAAGATTCAAGATTATCCATTTTTCAAAAGTTGGGGAGGTCACTTGGCAAAGGATTTGAAAATAATCTCACATTTGAAGATTGGCATCATGCTCAATTATACATATTAAGAAATTGTTCGGAAGTGGAACCATTTATAAAGTAAGTCTCACAACTTTGTTCTATAAATACATATTAAATAATTGTAATGCAATTATTTCGTTGATCATTTTCATTTATAGGGAGCATCAAAGGGAACTTGAGCAAATATATTCTAAAGATGTTGAAAGAAGACACGAGTCCACCTTTGTTAAATGGTTTGAATTACGGGTAAATTGGGAGTATAATATAATTTTATTTATGCATTATGGAGTTAGTTTATTATATTTTAATTTAACATGCTAATTTTTGACAGGCGTCAAAGTTGTATTATGAAGGGGATCTAAGAGTTAACGCAGAATTTTTACAGTTAGCACGCGGTCCAAGGAAAGGGGCGACACATTTTACTGGTTATATTGTTAATGGCTTTAGGTTTCATACTTATGATCGTGAAATCAGGCGTAAGACTCAGAACAGTGGAATCATTGTAAGGGGTGATGAACAGTCAGGTGCCAGAGAATATTATGGAGTTCTAAGAGACATTATTCAATTAGATTATGGTGTTGAACGCCAAATTGTTCTATTTAAATGTGAGTGGCGGGATACACACCATGAAGGCAAAGGTTATAAGAAGGAATTAAATGGAATTATTTCCGTTAATGTAAAACATAATTTGAGAAGCAATGAACCTTATGTCTTAGCTTGCCAAGTTGAACAAGTATATTATGTAGCTGATAACAAAAATAAAGATTGGAGATTGGTAATAAAGACAACGCCTCGTCACTTTTATGATGTTCCTCCCAAAGATAGTGAAGACTTCAACGAAGAAGAAATTCATTTGTATGATATAGATGTTGGGTTAAACCCATTACCTTACATTGCTATAGATGATGATGACACCGAAATTTTATTACAAAGAACTGATGTTGAAGCCATGACAATTAAGAAAAGTGATCATTCACGCCTAAGTAGAGGTCTGAAAGAAGAAGACATCGATGATGATACTATAGACATCGACACTGAAGATGGTGTGGAAAATGAGGATGTTTAATGCTATTTTTATCCCCTTTTTTGTTATTTTCATTTTTTGTGTATGTTTTTTAAGTCAAACATGTATTTTTTTATGTGGAACTCTGTTCTTTTTCATATTTATTTATGTTAATCAAAATGTATGAAATTTTCTTCATTCCATTATTATTAATCATGTTTCTTAGTTTACTTTTTTTGAATATCATATCTTTTTCAGGTAGTTAAGAAGAATCTATGGCAGAGAAGCCAAAGATTATCGCTAAAATTAAAGATTCTCACGTAGAAAGACACAATTCACTTGATTTGCAAACTAACTCATCCAAAATTCACCCACGAACCACTGCTGCACGTCTTTGTACTTTAGCTAGTTCATTTAATCATCAGGATAATACAAAGTCTAAAACACATAAACATATAAAATATAAAATGCATCAATCTACCAAATTAGATGCAGCACAATCTATAAAAGAAAGAGCAAGACAACCTACAAGTATTACATCCTACCATCAGCCACCAATACACCCACGTTCATCACTTCAGTTAGATCAAGATTTTATAAATGAAGAGGGGAATGCAAATGAGACTGGGCATGAACTTGATCGTATTGAGCTTGATGTTGATCATGTACATTCAGGTCTAACAGATCTCAGACATGGTAATATTGATGGTACATCTAACTTTTTTTAATTTAAATTCATTGTTTCTTAAGTGTTTTAACATTGCAATGTTAATCAACAGGTACATGTGAAATTAAGAAAAGAACACGTGGTCCGACAATTGGGATTGGATGGTCTAAGAGAAAATATCATTGTACGGAAAAGGTAGAAGTTCAAATTCCCGCGGGCCTTCGCAGAATAGTTGGTGAAAGATATCAAGACTTATCATAAGGAGTGGGTGCATTGTAAGGCTATATGCTCCTTTGAATGTTGAGAAGTGGGCCCATATTCCAGTTGATATAATCGATAAAATAGTTGATATTATCTATGTAAGTATTGAAATTGTTGCAATTCTTATATGAATTGAATATGATGTTTTCTTTTATGAATTTGTATTTTAATTTTAGTTTGTTGTTTTTAGTCTGAATTTAGTCTCCCAAATGAGAATCATGTGATTGAAGACCTTATATCTTCACTTCGCCGAATCTATAATGTTTGGCGTGCTCGTTTGCATAGTGATCATTATTTTAAATGGAGTACCGATGCACAAAGACGTGATCATTGCCCTAAAGAAATCAATCCTGATCAATGGAGTTGGCTAATTGGTTATTGGGGCAGTGCCAAGTTCAAGGTATAAAAACATAAATATTAATTTTTCTTATTGGAAATCCTAACATATTTATTTTCTTATTGATTCATTGCAGAAGATTAGTGATGTGAATAAAAAAAATAGGAGCCAACAAAAAATAAAATCTCATGTTGGCACAAAGTCTATAGCACGAACTGTACATGAACTTGTAAGATTTTACAGATTTATATAATTATGTTAATGTTTTCAAATTGTCATTATACTTCAATTTTATGTCTTATTGATTTCTAAATATAGAGACAAGTTGCACATGAAGAACAACAATTGCCTATATACGTGCGATTGTGGGAGAAAACAAAAAAGGAAAAGAAAATCAGTGGATGGATAACGCTGCAGAGGAGGTATACAATAAGCTTTTGAAACTTCATGAGGAACAAAAAAGAGACAAAGGAGAAGACAAATTGACTACGGAAGAAGCCTACACAATGGTACTTGGTAAACGATCGGGTTATATTCCCGGAATGGGGCCAGGGCCAAAACCTTTGGACCGTGAAAGTACTAATGGATAACGTCTACGAGCACATATACGAGCTGAAGTAGAAGCAGAGATGACTACACGTATTCAAGAAATGGACGAAAGAATGACTCAAAGAGGGGCACAAATGGAGAAAAGAGAGGCACGCATGGAGCAAATGGAGGAGCAAAGAGAGGCATGCATGAAGCAAATGGAGGCACAAATGATGGCCTTCATAGAACGAAGAGAACTAGAGGATCAGATGGACAGTAGCTAGAGAATCTTTGGCTAGTTATGACGATGACTAACTTCCTATTTGGATTAGTTTTTAATCTGCTTTGGTGTAATTTTGCATTTTATTTCCTTTCATGAACTGGTTTTTTTTCACTGGTGGTACTTCAAATGTCATTCTGCACTGTAATACTGCCACTTGACTCTGTTTTTCTCCGGTTGTTGAAACTGTTGATTTCATCGCAATTTTTTCTCGTGTTTATCTTTTGAACATCCAATTTTTCTTATGAAATAGATGTTTTGGTTTTGCGGTCATAAATTCAGTTCCAGGTAGTGTGAAATTATACTCTTATGAGGATCTAAGAATTGCTACTGAAGATTTCAGCCCAGTGAATAACGTTGGTAATAGAGGCTTTGAACCTGTCTACAAGGTGAATATTTTCCTGTAACCATTAACAACAAACTATTTCAACATGCATGTTTTCAAACGTTAAATTTACTAATTTTTTTCATTTGTTGTTGCAGGGAACACTTGTAAATGGGATTAAGGTTGCCATAAAGGTCCTTTCAAGTGAGTCAACACAAGGAGCAAAGGAATTTTTGTCAGAGATCGCTGCAATCTCAGATATAGTGCATGAGAACCTTGTTAAACTATATGGTGCATGCATCGAAGGAGATTATAGAATTCTCGTCTACAATTATCTCGAGAATAATAGTCTCGCTCAAACTCTTCTTGTTCCACAGCAATTATTGAGTCTTTCAACTCATGTTTTATTTCTACTAAATTATTTGTTGCTAACTCTTCACTGTTTTCTAAACAAGTTACCAACAATTCTTATAATACAGTTCTTCTCAATCTTTTATTCAACTTTGTACATTACAGTTGAGCTCTTCTATCAATGATGCTTGTTTAAGCTTTGTACCTCCAAGTCAGCACTTGTGTCAGGAACTCATATTTGTTTGTGCGCATGATAGTCCTGATTTTTCCAACATTTTGATAATGTCTAAATTCCTAGTACGATGACGCCTCGCACGACGATCAGCGACGAGCCCGCACGACGACGATCGGCGATGAGCCCGCACGACGACGATCGGCGACGGCGATCGGTGACGACGGCTCGCACGATGACGACGACGAGCCCGTCCTTCCCCTCCATCTGATGATTCCAGCCCTCTGGACGATGATGACACAATATATCAGGTATGATTGAATTCCTTCTTTGGTTCCACGAAGATCGGCGACGGCGCCTCGCATTTGAATTTTTGTACATTCTTATTTTTTGCTTTCTTCTTTTTCCATAAGGGTCATTTTGTTTGGAAGCCCTCCTTTCACGATTCTTCTGATTTTCACTATAGGTTTGGTATTCCTTAGATTCTAATCGTCCATTCATTACAATAATATTATCATTCCCATTAATGCTGTGTAAGGGATGTACTTCATCATGACAATGATCATCAGATGGCTTATTAATTACACCGGCTTATCAATTACACCTACAGCTGGTATTAACTTTGAGCGGGTATCAGGTCCAGCTTTCTTACGCATTTTGAGGAAATTATCAGGTACATTTTTAATCGCTTTAAATAATATATTTAAGAAAATTTGGCTGGTATGCTCTTTATTCAATATGCACATTTTTATCTCTCTTATGTGTTTTCTTCTGAATACCCTAGTCATGGCAAGGGGTATATATACTCTTTGCGTTATGGAATGAGGAGAGGATGAAAATACCCCTAGTTTCTCTAGTTAAGGTGTTATGCTATCCTAGAGCTCCCACATAGGCCTTCCCTGACGAATCCTTGACAAGTTATAGAACCCGGCACTTCAAAGCTTGGTATCTACAGCGTATAAGTACCTTGAGGTTGTCTAGCTTGTTGATGCCTGCTATGTAATGTCTTGTTATTAGCATATGTTAGCTGTTTATTTCAACAATTTTTTAATGAAATTTTCATTAATTGTATTGAAATCCTATTTTGATGACATCAAATGTTGCACAAATTTGTTTATATTTAGATGTCAGGATATGAAGATATGACAACAAAAAGTAAGATGACAATTTAAATTTGTTTATATTTTAACCAAACATGCTTTATTTAATAACACCATATTGCTATGAAGAATTTTATGATTTTAATAACACTAAACCAAATAGTCCGTAACTTTGTCTCTGCATACTGATCAAAAACCCTCCAATTTGTTCTAAAACTTTCTTTAGGTCAAACTGGTATTCAACTGGATTGGATGAGGAGACTTCAGATTGCTCTTGACTCAGCAAGAGGACTGGCCTACTTACATGAACACGCAAACCCTCCTATCATTCATAGACCACCCAGGGCTGAAAAAGTGCAGATCTCAGAATTCAACACTGCATCCTCATTTAACTTCACGGCAGAATACTCATTGATTTGATTAGGAGCATTAGTAGCAGTGCATGAAAGTTGTTTCAGATTAGGGGATGCGTTATCAACCTCAACCTCTAAGTGGCCATTATTTTCTACCGTGGAATTAGATACCTTCCTCATCTTTTATTAAACATTTTCAAGCTCGCTCTGTGGATTTTCAGTTGCTGAATCAACCCTACGGCTACATAATTTCCTCAAAATGCGTTTGGGCTTTTTAGGATCTGTAATGGTACTTGAGCCGGAGTCAACACCTGATGTACTATTGCGTCGAACAGTGGGCTTGTTTCCATAGCATAAATGCTGCTCTTTGCTTGTGGTTTTGATCCAGTAATCTTCCTAGTTTGTGGCGCTCGCTCCTTGAGTGTAAGACTGTCCAACGCTCGAGCCTGCTAAAGAAAGAATTAGGCTCACACCGAATGTGCACACAATTCATTGTCAAATGTTGGCTTCACGCGATCATCGGAGCTTTGAGTGGATGATGAAATCAAAATGTATTTATTTATTTTGTGTTACATGTAAAAATATATATATAATGTTTGTTTATTATGGAAATTTTTGTATGTATTGAGTTTAGTAGAGTGAAAAGCTCTATTGGTCTGTACAAAAGGGTTTGGGCTATCTCCCACCTTTTTTATTAATAAATTTAAAAGAAGCAATGTCTTTGGTGATTTTTTTAGCAAGTAAATTTTTTATTGTTGGATTTAATGCAATAAATAATTTCATCAATACAAATATTTGCATTGCACAAGTATTGTCTTAATAAGATTGGTCACTAAATATATTTAGTGACGAAAAAAAGTATTCACTACTAATATGTATTTAGTGACAAAAAATAGTTGTCACTTATAATATTCAATTAGTGACGAAACTGGTTGTCACAAAAAATGGACATTAGTGACGGAAATTAATGGTCACTGAAATAACACATTTAGTAATGAAAATTAATAGTCACTATATATATACGTTTAGTGATGAAATGTGTTTGGTTGCTAAAAACATTTTGTGACACACATTTTGCAACCCCTTTGTGACGGATCAAATTTGGTTGCTAAATATCTTTAGTGACCAAACCGCAAATTTTTGTGACCAAAAAGTTCGTCACTAATTGTCAATTTTCTTGTAGTGCTCCCTTGATGAGGAAGAATATTTGGAAGAACCCGATTTCTCAAGAGCTCTTTATTTTTGTGGCCTCTCCCAATCCAGTACCTCCATTCGCAGACAGCATATGAATGATGAAAGCAAGCTATTGGTCGACATTCTTTGAAAAGTTCTCCTTTATAAGACAGGTTCTATTGGATATATTTCCTCAGACTTCTTTTGCATGATGACTATTGTGGTGTGTCACAAGATGTCCTAATGGGGACATATGTTATTTGAAAAGATCAAGGAAAGCATGAAAGCATTTTGCAAGGATCATCTCACTTTATCTGAATCAAGTGCACCCTAAAATTTTTGACTTGTCCAAAGGTGTGTCCATTCACCACCTGAAGAAAGTCTCTCTCTTATCCATCAATAGATGGGAAATTAGAATTCCAAAGCCAGACCAAGCTCCAGCAGCTCCAAGGACTGTAGTTAATAAGGACAGAACCCCATCTCCCCTTCATATTGATACAGTTTGCACATCTGTTGTATCTGTTGAGGGGGAGCCTGCTCCTTCAGTTTATGAGGAAGATCAGCAAGCTCAGGTTCCAGACACAGAGTTTGAGTCAGATGTTATTGTAGATAAAGCTACAGAGAAAGCTCTTACTGATGACGTGGCAGTGGAAAAGGGAAACACAGCTCAGTTTTATGATGAGAAGAGCACCTCTGTGCATGATGTTGGCTCAGGTATGGGTATTAACTATTCCTCTGATCAGGAGAATCTTAGTGATGCTCAAGTGGATGCCCAAGTCACCTCTACTGCAGCTGATATTGATAGAATTGATAGAAAATCTAACTTCAGATGATGCCCTTTTCATCTCTCCTGAAGAGATTCCAGAAGATTCTCAGCCCAAGGAATAAATTGAGCGGGAGAATGATTTTATGCTCTCTTATGAGGATGCAGTTACCCCAAAACCTGTAGAACCTCCTCTCAAGAATTTGGATTTATCTCTCCCTATTATTATTGGTGAGGAAGGGGATGTAATGACATCTGCCCAAAAAGGGAAAAGTTCAATTGTTATTGAAGAATTACCAGTCTGGACATCTCCAGCACTACCTCCTCCACTTCCTCCAGCTGAAGTCATTCCTGATTATACCCATTTGGGTAAGATTGAGTCTATGTTGACAAAGTAGAGAGAGTACTTTGACAAGTCTCTCAAAGAAGTAGTTGAAAGAGTAACTGCTCTTGAGAAAAAAATGAGCAGAGGATTTGCTGAAATTCAGAGTAATACAAATGAATTCAAAAGACTACTTAATATTGGTATCAAGGCTTTGGACCACACTATCACTAGTGTTGGTGAAGCCATTGATCAGGCAGTTACTATGGCTAACAATCAGATACTCTTGCTGAATAAAACTGAACAACAAAACTTCAAAACCTGTGAAGAGGTTGGGAAATTCAAGAAAGATGTCATAGATGATCTAACCCTAGAAGTCAGGAAGGAGGAGGATAAGGTGAAAGAAAATATAGAAAGAAACTTCAAGAAATGAAGACTCAGTGGGGTGATCAACTGAAAGAGATTAGTACAAATATAGAAATATAGATTAAGGGTGTAAACATTTATACTTATGAGACTGCTGTGTGGATGCACAATCAAATTTTTTCGAAATTTCATGTTGATCCAAATGAGGCTCCACCTCCTCATCTTGATCCAAATGTCTGCAAGCCTACATTTTCTCCCATACCTAAACAATATGGATTTCCTCCTGAAAGTTATTCTCAAGTCTGGACTTCTAATCAGCCAGAGATACCTCAAGACAAACCTCTTGAAATGTCAGTGCCTAAGAAAAGAAAATATGATGATGGGTCTTCAGCCAGCCGATCAATCCCAAGTCAAGAAGCTACAAAAAGGAAAGAAATGGAATTTGCTAAAGTTTAGAGTCCAACCTCCATGTCCTTAATTCTAGACACTCTGAAATTAGTTGTGGATCTTCATGATAATAAGGATGATCATTACAACCTTAAGGATTGGGAGCTATATGAGAAGTCTATGACAAAAAGAAGGATTTATGATCGTGAATATGGCCGCAATAATCCTAATGCACCTCCTCGTCCTCCAAAGTTCTATCTTAAGCCATTCAGCTACCAAAAAAGGCAACAAGAGAAGAAGGAGCGACATCACAAGAAACAGTACAAATGATTTATGATTGTCAGTGTTATGGAATTTTGTGGACTTAGACATTTCTATGGACAAATTCTCTATGTATATAAAATTTTGAATTTTGATGATCTAATTATCTCTTAACCGTCATTACATATATTGTTTTATTTGTTTGTTAATTCTTTGATTCTCTTGATATAATTCCCCTTAGTATAGAGGGTTCTGACTTCTACAAATAGAGGGAGATTGTTGGGTATTGTATCCACAATAACCTAGATTTGTGTGAAGTCACTCTTGAACTAAGTTGAATTAATTATGTATTTGATGTTATTCTTCAATTGAGTGTTCATAGGTCATTATTGCTAAGTGTATACCAATGTCGGTTTACAATGAGTCACTAAACATAGAACCATGCAATGTAATCCCTCATTGTGTGATCCATGGTGTTGACCCATGTGTAATCTCTATATTGGTATGCACTTCATTTTCAAGTACTATAGCAATGAAAGGAAAGAAGGGTTGCTGGTTTTTAACAAAGAAGAATTAATTTTTCAGACAAAATTTATAAGTGTATTTTTCGAGAAGATGAAGTCTGTTTCTCGAGAATTCTAAGTAAAGTTCTCGAGAAAGCAAAGTTGTTCTCGAGAAATCTTAAGACTTCTTGGAAAATTCTCAGAAACATCTTTCAAGTCTTTTTCTCGAGAAAGCCCAGAAGATTTCTCGAGAAGCCAAGTTTAGTTCTCGAGAAAGCCAAGTAGTTCTCGAGAAGTCAAAATTATTTTTCGAGAAGCTAAGTATTTTTCTCGAGACCTCAAGTTCTTTCTCGATAAATCAGTTCCTCAGTTCAAAGATTCTACGTAAAGTATTTTCTCAAGAAGGCTATGAACATTTCTCGAGAAACCAAATTCTTCTCGATAAATCATATCTCTTCTCGAGAAATAGAGTTGTAGAAAAATTTATTTTTCGAACTGTCTGACGGGATTTTGATTTAATCTTAGTATCTTATGCTAAGTCCACGTGGATCTTTCCTTCATGATTACAAACTGTTAGATGATGTTCTATATAAAGTCTTTTCAGATGAATCGCTAACCCTAAGAATAATTACAGTATTCAGAATTGCACCGTAATTTCTAGATTAGGAGAAGTCGCGCTGTCATCGTCATTTTTCTTTGTCGCTCCTCTCTCGATCTAGCGATTCCAAGAAGAAAAGATTCGACAGATCATAGATTCAAGTTCTTTAAACATCTACTTGATCGTGTCGGATCCTAAGCATTTCAGATCAAGTTTTCTCTCGAGATTTCTTCCTCAACTTCTTTACAGAGATTTTCATTTTTCAAGAAGGAAGAACCTTGAAGATTTCAGATCTGAGAGTATAAAGTTTTCATTGTTGTTGTGTAATTATTTTAACTCTTGTAGGAGCTTTTTCTCTGAGTTTGTAGGAGCGTTGTTCTCTGAGTTTGTAGGATTTATGCTCTCCGAGTTTGTAGGAGTTATTATCTCCGAGTTGTAGGACCATTGCTCCAAATTGTAGGTTTGTTGCAATCCGAGATTTAGTTAAGTAGCTGAGGCTAGCCGTGGTGCTAGATAGGCAAGGTGAAAAGTTGATATACCAAAGATTGGGTAACCACTATAAATTCTTTGTGTCATCTAGGTTATGCTTTGTTATTTTCTGTGTTTATTTCTCTCAAGTTTTTATTCCGCAAAAGATGCAGAACTCACCTATTCACTCCCCTCTAGGTGATTTAGGCTGGAAACTAGATACTTCATCTTCCTTATCATCCTCCTTTGTACCTTCCATATAGATAGTCAATGTGTCCCACATTTCTTTGGCTTACTTGCAGTGGACTAAGTACTGGAAGGTGGAGTCATCTATGGCACTTATAATGATGTTTTGTGCTCTCTTGTCCATTGTTGCCAAGATGATTTCATCTCAAGTCATTTTAGTATAACTCTTTGGACTCTGGACTTCTGCATCTAAGACAGAGACCTTCATGGGTATGAAGGGTCCTTCTTGAACTATTACAAAGATCCTAGGATCAGAGGCTTCCATAAACTTTCTAACCCTCTCTTTCCAGATCCCAAACTTCTCCTTTCTGCAGACTTGAAGCTCCATTGAGCTCCACTCCTTAAGGTTCACTCTTGAACCCATAAGTGCAAACCTTTTAGCTATTCTTGGGGATTTACTCAGACAGTTATGTCCTTTTAAGCAACCTCCCTATAATACCACTTGAAAGTCTTTAATTTCAAGGATATCTAAATCACTTAGAGGTGGGTGAATAGGTTTATTAGTCTCTTATCACAATCTTTAATTTTCTTTGTGTTTTAGGTGTGTTGAGTTAGCTTAGTTAGCTTGCCTTTAAGATCACAACACAACACACAATGTTTAAGTGGTTCCCCAAATTATGGGTACGTCCACTTTCCCTCTCACCTTTCTAACAGTATGTTAGATAAGGAACATCTTCAATCTCGTCTCCTACGAGCTTACAACACGATCCTGCAGGACCACTCAGTTTCCTACAAGACCTATAGCTCAGGAACAAAGCCCTATAACTCAGTGATCCAAAGATCACATACCTTAGGCCCAAAGTCCCTACAACTTAGGTTAGGATGATAGCCCTACCTTAGAGAGAATGACTCTCCTACATCTCAGGAACAATGACCCTACCTTAGATCCAAATGATCCTACCACTTAGGCACAAGTGCCCTACCTCAAGGAGAATGACTCTCCTACATCAGGATCAAAAGCCCTACCTCAGATCCATGGGAGGATCCTATAATCTCAGGCCTAAAGGTCCTATAGCTCAAATCCAAGACTGGATCCTACAAAGAGAGTGGTTGGTTGTTGATAATTTGACTCTAGAGAAAATGTTCTCTGAGCATGTCTTCCTGGGCTGAGATAAACCTAGCCCTACCTTCTTCACAACAATAAGAAAATAATCTTTAGGTTGACTTGGCTTATGCTGGAAGTATCTTGCAGTGAACTACTTCTTTCTGAACTGAGAAGGTGTCTCATATCTAACTTCTTCTTCTTCCTCAGAAAGTGAACTTTCTGATCTTATTGTTGAAGAAAAGATGTATCCTTTTGCTTCAAACAACCAACTGTCTATGAATAACAGACCACTTGAGAGCGGGTTCTTCGTCCTTCTTTCCTGAGCAAACTCCGCGTTGACTTCTACTTCACAGCTTCCAGAAAAATTTCTACAGAAAATTACTTGTTGGAACTGTGAAGTAACTGTAGTTAGGGTTTTCCCATTCTGCTACATCTTTCTCAAAGAGATGTCCCTGAACTTGTTGTTGATGGTGAGGATGTAAACATCTAACTTTTGTTTGCTTCCAATTTCTTCAGCAAGGGTAAATCATACTGCTCCTTCTTTTACCTCAGAAATATCTTCTGAACTTACTATAACAGGTGAAGATAGCTACAAAAACTTGGATCGTCTTTCAGATCAGCTCCAGTTAGTTTAGACCTTGCTGCTTCTTCTTCTTCAGAGAAATGTCTCTGAACTTGATGTTGATGATGAGGATGTCAACAACTAACTCTAGAAATTTCAGATTCGATGGCTAGAACTTGTTCTTCAAAGCTCTGCAATAATGGCCGAGGAAGAAGATGAAGTCCAGCTATTTCTCGAAAAGAAGATTTCTTCAATCTAATCTCTGTCTTTTTTATTCCGTCGATCAACAGCTATTTTGACAAGTGGGCCCCACTAAAATTGACAGCTGAAACTTTACTTTAACATCCAAAAGTCATACAGTAGGCCTGCAGCGCCGTTTGACGCGTACCGTAGCCATCCCGCCACATTTTTAATTTTGTTGCCTTATTGACTTTTGCTGACGTCAGCATCTGTGGACTTAGTCAAATTCAAGATATCTAGTATAGGAGTTCAGTGAACAAGCTTCACTCAACGCCAAAACACTTAGACAGATTTCTGTCTTACTCAGGCGTTGAGAGCGTTGAGTGAATAAGCTTCACTCAATGCTTTTGGCCTTAGCCAGTTTTTCTATACCAGTAGGCATTGAGTGAGCCTTCATCACTCAACGCCAAAACCCTTAATCGCATTTCTAAATGAAAGTGTGTAGTGTAGTATCTTCACTCAACACTTTCTGCTTTAGCCTATTTTCTTGATGAGGTGTTGAGTGAATAACTTTCACTCAATCCTTCTGTACTTAGACAGATTTTCTGTCCGCTTAGGAGTTGAGTGCGTTGAGTGTGTCTTCATCACTCAACGCCATCTAGACTTTTGTATTCTTAACTGCTTAGGTGTTTAGTAAGCCTTTATGATGGAGCCGGCTTCCCTCGACTTGTTGTTTTGGAGCGTCCTCACTCTGATAATGATGGTGACCCAGTAGATATGAATGGAGTCGATGGCCCGCAACACTTTGGAGACGGCGATAGCATGCTTACGGACGACCCTTGGAACCGTCGCCACAATAGCCGTCCGGAGCGCAAACCCAATTATAATTTATTAATAATAAATATTAATAAATTATTATTGAGTAATAATATATTTTATTATTTGTTTTTCGAAATTATCATTTTACTTCATGTCTTAATTTCATGTAAGATGGAGACCTATAACCATCCTCATTATTTTATTTCATGTGTGAACTATAGTTTTGTTTCATGTCATGATGGGTGCAATTAGCCATCATGAGTGTTTTCAATTTGTATGGTGGAGATGGAGTGGTGTAGCCTATAAATAGGCATGTATCTTCTTTGTTTTGATCATTGAATGAAAGAAATTGAAAAAAACCTAAATCTTCTCTTGAAAATTCTCCTCCTCTCCTCCTTGGACGAACTCATCTTTCCCCCTCTCCTTGTGTTGGCCGCCAGCCACCTTCTCCCCCCCTTCCTCCCTCCTCCCTTCTCCTCCTTCCTCCTTTACATCCCCCACTTCCTCTAGCGAAATCGAGCCCCAACTCCTTCCTCCAAACCGTCGGATTCCCTCCACCACCTACCACCCAAGCCACCACCAACAACCTCCCCCAAAACGATAACCCCCCTCCTAACCACAAAACCGGCCACCTCCCTTTCAACACAACCCGAGCCCCTCTCTCCTCCACCCTCCCAATACGACCTCCACCATCCTCCTCCTCATCAAACCCTTTTTACTAAGCACCATAATCTCCTTCCTAAAACAAAATATCCCCGTACCATGAAAGTCCTTAGCCTACCATAACAGAAATATTTCTTTCCTTAATAATTTCTTAATCCACCACCTTTTCTCTCTCCTGCCTTATTTGGAGATATTTGTTTCCATATTTAGAAGATTTCGTCGGGACTTTCCAAATACAGCGTGACACAAAGAAGGAGGCGAATTTCTCTCCCTCCGGCGTATCTCTGGTGGTGCCGTTAAGGAACGATTCTAGTCGAGAGAACCAGATTCATCAAATCTGGTCGGGTAATGAAAATTTCCACCTTTATGAGTTTCTCTCCTTTAGATAATTCATTTGGCATTGGCAAATAGCGCGGCTTGTGTAACGCTTGATTTTTCGTGGTTAAATTTATTTTAGTTATTGTCTTATTTAATTTATTTTTGTTTAAGTTCGTGAGGCGTGGCGGCTCTCGTTCGTATTTTGTTGGGAGAGAACCACCCTTGCTCGAATCTTTGTTTTCGGTGGTTTCTCTTTTGGTACAACTCGCTTGACTGAACCGTGTGGGTTCTTTTCGCTTGAGAGGACCTTGGCCTATCGCCTTAGTATTATCTTAAGGGGCTTTGCGAACCCCCCCCCCCCCATAATTTTTAGTCTAATAATAATATTAATTAAACTGATGCTATGTTAAATGCTTGAGGGTGACGTGAGATTTATTCGAGAGCGTCGCGTTTGTTTCGTCGGCCACCAAAACGTTCGAAAGTGTGGGCCTACATCACTTTATCACTCGATGCTTCTGGACTTTGCCAGATTTCTTTACTATCAAAGATAAAGCTTTGACTATCTGAGTTTTACTCAACGCTTTTGCAGTATCGTGTTGAGTGAACTGCCTTCACTCAATGCTTATGGACTTAGCCACTTTTCTTCCTTGCAAATAGTCAGTCTTTGACTTACTTGTCTTCTCTTAGTACTTTTTGGCATCTGGCATTGAGTGAGCTTACTTCACTCAACTTCTGTGGACTTAATAATATTTATTTTCATCTGGAATTGAGTGAGCTATCCTCACTTAATGCTTATGGATTTAGCCAAATTTCTTTGTAGCTGGCATTGAGTGAGCTATCCTCACTCAACGTCTGTGGACTTAGATAGATTTTCTGTCTCTCCACCTTCCTACCTTATGACCACCAGTCACCATCACTTAGACAACCTATCTAACCTTGTTCTAAAGAACATCTTGCACATGATGAGCTTAACCAACATCAAATACAACTATGCTCTTAATGTTGATGGTGATGCTTCTTCAAATAAAGTCTAGGGAACATTGAGGGCAATATTCCCAACAATGGTAGAAGATAAAGGGATTCAGATTGGAGAAAGGAGATTAACTTTTAGGGTTTTAACTTTTTATAAAGAGGCGAAACTTCATCTTCTTCCTCTCGCCATTATTGTAGAGCCTGAAGCATAAGTTTAAACCGCTGATCTAAAAGTTCAAGCAGTTAGCTATTGCAATTTTCACCTACAACAACAAGTTTAGAGAAATCTCTGAAGAAGAATAAGAGGCCAAGTGTTGGAACACCCTATTACTAATTTGGGCAAGGATCACTATGTTTTTAGGAAATCAGGTTGACCTAGATGTATATTTGAAAAGGTCAAGTTAGAATGAGTCTAGGGCATAGAATTTAGGTTTGAAGCTGCCCCAAGGACTATTCAAGAATTCAGACTTAGAGCTGAGACAAAGACAATTATCGTCGAGCTTAGGTCGACGAAATGTCGAACTCCGTTCGACGCTCTCTGAGCTCAACTCTGCTAAATCGTCAAACTCAGGTCGACGATCTTCGAGCTCAGATCAACGATCTGTCTTCAGCTTATTCTTCAGGTCGCTGAGCTCTGGTCGACGATCTTCGAGCTCAGGTCGACATTTTTTGTCTGATGTTCTTTTCAATCTCTGAGCTCAGGTCGACGATCGTAAAGCTCAGATCGACGTTTTTCCTGAGAGATCGACGACTTTGAGGATTCAAATTCTGTCAGCTTTTGGAATTTTTTCAAATTCTCTCAGCATTTATTTCAAGAGATCTGCTAGTCGTTTTCATTTATTCTGGAGCAAGTTTCAAGGGATTTATCAGAGAATGTTTATTGGACTTTCCTCCACAAGACAAATCATTAATGGAAGACATTTATTGACTGCTAACGGCTATCTTGGATAGAGTATATTCAGAGAATAAATCATATTTTCTAGTCTGACAGATATACAAGCAAGAGACTACACAAGAATAGACAATCTACAACAAGAAATTCTCTGTACAGACTCACGGGATAGTGAGATCAATTCAAAGAAAATCAAGTGATCAATCCTGGAGAATTAGTTGAATATTGGCATACTGAAAAGTGATCATAGCTTCAACATCAAGGACTCCAGACAATTCATATTTCAGCCTCTGCTGAAACCATCTTCTGCTGGAGATCTGAAGCTTCTGAAGACCTATCACCCTAGCAAAGCTCTCATCTTTCTCAGGGAGAGCTTTGACAACACAATCAAACCACTAAGTCTTCTCTCAGTGATTGAGACAGAGAAGACAACTTCACCTCTTCCTTTTTATTTTCCTGCTGTAAAAGGGTTATCAAAACTCCCTTCAAAAGTCTTGATTCTGGTTCTGAGAGCCTTATCAAAACTCAGTGGTGGCAAGACACCTGATCAAAAAATCTAGTTTGATTTTTGAGCACCTTATCAAATGCTCATTGGTTCCCAGGACACCTGATCAACTCATCCTGTAGTGGATTCCTACCAAGGGTGGTAGAAGAGTGGATGTACCCAGGTTTTTGGGGAACCACTATAGTTCCTTGTGTCTTCTGGTTTCTTATGGATATTCTTTGCTGTGTGCTGTGGTTTTTGTTTTACTGCTCTAGTTTTATTCTCTACATCAAAGCACCTTACACTTATACATAAATTAAGCCTTTACTGCTGTGCATTTTTAAATTGTAAATTTACTTTAAAATACTCAATTCACCCCCACTCTAGAGTTAAGATAGATCTTACCCTCACTTTCAATTGGTATCAGAGGGAGGTTGGTTGTTCATACAGGCTAACACCTGAACCAAAAGATCCTTGATAAGATCAATCTTTTAAGAGGGTTATTTTCATTATATTTAATTTTATATAAAGACATGACATAGAACAAAGATTATGCAAACACCAGGCCTCCAGTGTGCAATCTATCCAAGTTTGCACTTTGGAAAGCAAGGATTAGACTTTATATGAACTCTATTGATGAAGACATATTTAATTCTGTTTTGACAGTGTGCCCAAGTTCACCAGCAAGCTCAAGCACAAATGCTATTCCATCTCCTTCAGGAGCAGATGCTGAAATAAAGAAGTGGAAGACTGCAGATGCCAAGGCCATAAATATCTTAGCTCAGACAATATCTGATGAGATATTTCAGAAGGTAGCTGAATACAACTCAGCCAAAGGGATTTAGGATAAACTCTCTGAAATTGTCTCAGGATCTGCTGATGAAAGGAAAGACAGGAGATCCCATCTTATAAGCCAATATACGAATTTCAAAAAGGGAGAAGCTGAATCAGTGGCTGACATGTACAATAGACTAAGTCTGATTATCAATGAGTTAAAGACTCTGGATAAAGAAATCTCATTGACTGAGCTAAATGACAAAATCCTAATGTGCTTCCCCAGCACTTGGGATTCAAGAATCTGGCCAATCAAAGATGCCAGAAGTCTAAATGAGATTACAACTGAAGCTCTCCTGGGCAAGCTCAAATCTTATGAGCTGCTCATTAAAAATAGAGAAGAAGAACAGAAGGCTTCCTCAACAGCCTCAAGGAAGGAGAAGACCATAGCCTTCAAAGCTATAGAAGAGGAGCCTGAAGATAAAGCTACAGGAAATGATGAGCTCCTAAGTCTACTCGCCAAAAGATTCTACAAAATGGCCAGAAAATACTTCAGAAAGAGATCATACAAGGGACATGATAAGCCAAGGTATGATAAATCAAATAACAACAAAGAAATTATATGTTTTGGTTGCAGGAAACCAGGCCATATTGTGACTGACTGTCCAGAAAACAAAAACAAGGACAAAAAAGATAGAAGAGAAAGAAGAAAGGAGAAAGACTTTAAGAAGAACACCTCAGACAAACCCTCCTATAGCAAAAACACACATACAAGGAAGGGATTTGTTGCTGAGACATGGACTGAAACTGAAGAGGACTCTGAAGCCTCATCCAGCTCCAATGATGATGAGGATGATGCTGATGAAAAGGAATTTTGCATGATGGCTATCAATGCCTCTCAAACAAATTCAGAAGCAGAAGAGTCAAAATCAGATTCAGAAGTTCAACTAGAAGAAGATCAGGTAATCAATTCATTTGATTTCAGTTCTGAGGACTTTAAACATGAGTTTAAAGTACTATGCCTAGATCTGTTGGAGTCTGAAAAGGAAATCACTTCCCTCAGAAAACAACTGTCTGAGTATATCACTTTAAAATCAGAGAACCTCAAAATCTCTGAAGAGTTAGAATGCAATAGGGAGGAGATAGCTTCACTGAAGAGTGAACTATCCAAGGCCAAGCAGTTTGAAGAATACCTTAATGGGAGAAGCATCAAACTGATGGATATCACAAGCACAGTGAACTCTAGACTTAATAGTATACTGGGCTTAGGAGCTTCATCCAGCCAGCCTATAGTTCTGACAACTCCAATCAAGTTTATCTCTGATAAAGGGAAGGAAGTTATAGAGGTAGCTAGGAAGAATGCAGATTTGCCAAAGAAAAATATAGTTCAACAGAATGCGTCGAACAGAGCTCGACGATCGTCGAACGGCGCTCGATGATCCAAGAAACGATCGTCGACCTCAGCTCGACGACACCTGAACTCTGAACTCCTGGATAGTCGATCTTCGAACAGATATTGACGATCTGACCCAAGATCGTCGACCTCAGCTCGATGATCGTCGAACAGAGATCAGGACTTTGAACAATCCTTCAAAGGTACATCTAGATTCAATCCTAGAAGTCCTACATCCCAAGGTTTCAACCCCTATACTGAATGGATAGTACCTCCTAGGAGATACCATCCTGAAGGTTATAAGAGTCAACCTGGATGTCTTTCATTTCTGAATTTAAGGAATATCAACCTAGGCCCAAGGTAAACTGGGTCAAAAACATATAAGTTGTTTATGTGCAGGTGAAGACCTATCTAACATCAAACCAGCCATGGTATCTGGATAGTGGGTGCTCAAAGCACATGACAGGGAACAAGGACAACTTCACATCCTTTAAAGCCAAGCTTGGACCCAAAGTAATCTTTGGTGATTCAAACTTTGGAACAACAAAAGGATATGGTGCAGTCCAAATTGGATCAGTCACCTTCAAGAAAGTAGCTTATGTTGAAGGACTCAAGCACAACTTGATAAGTATCAGTCAACTTTGTGATGAAGGATATCAAGTGACTTTCAGCAAAGCTATATGCAAGGTCAAGTCAGAGGACAACACAACTGTGTTGACAGGTAACAAAAAAGGTAACATTTACTTAGTAGATTTTCATTCATCTAAAGTAGATATTTGCCTGTTCAATTCCATATCTAGACCTAAGATTCTATGGCATAAGAGACTAGGACATATTAACCTTAGAAACATTGCTAGGCTATCCAAGGACAACCTTGTTAGAGGACTACCTTCTGGCCCCTACAAGAAGGAAGGACTTTGCAAGGCTTGTCAATTAGGCAAGCAAACTAAAAATAATTTTAAATCACTTAACAAGAGTGACTCACCTAGGATTTTGTATCTATTACACATGGATCTCTTTGGACCCATTACAGTACAAAGCCTAGGAGGGAAATCCTACACTTTAGTGGTTGTAGATTACTTCTCAAGATTCACATAGGTGTTCTTTCTGAGGAAGAAGTCTGATAACTTCAAGTGTTTGACAGAGTTTCTCAAATGTATACAGATTGAGTTCAACACTCGCATTGCCCTGATCAGAAGTGATCATAGGACAGAGTTTGATTCTCTTCTTATACAAGAGTTCTGTCAGAGTGAAGGGATCAGGCATACATTCTCAGCTCCTAGAACTCCTCAACAAAATGGGGTAGCAGAAAGGAAAAATAGAACCCTAATTGAATCTGCAACTACATTATTGACAGATGTTCACCTTCCTCTATCCTTTTGGGCTGAGGCAGTGAACACCTCCAATTATGTGTTGAATAGAAGTCTAATACATAAACTGAAGGGCAAGACTCCCTATGAATTGCTCAAAGGGAAGAAACCTAAAGTATACTATTTTAAAATCTTTGGTTGCATTTGTCATATTCACAACAATGACAAGAGATATATAGCAAAATTTCAAGCAAAAGCTGATGAAGGAGTGTTTCTGGGATACTCCATGATCAGCGAAGCTTATAGGGTTTATAATAAAACTACTCTAAAAATAGAAGAATCTGTTCATATTTCTTTTGATGAAACTAATATGTCTTTCAAGGAGAAGAGTGCTTCTACCATAGAACAATTGCAGGTACATTCTCTAGCTGAAGACTTGGACAGATTACAGGTTACTCAAAAGGATGAAAGTAGTGAAGATGAAGAAGCTGCTCCACATCTGGAAGAAAATCTTCTTGAAGAGCCAGTTGCTGTTCCACAAGAGGAAACAGCAACAAAGGTTGGTGAACAATCAACACCACCTGTTGATTTAGTAACATCAAGAGATCATCCAATCTCCCAAGTGATTGGAAACATCTCAGCTGGTGTACAAACGAGAAATCAGGTCAACAAAAACCTGATGCACACTTGCTTTCTCTCTCAAATTGAACCTCAATCCATTCAAGATGCAGAGCAAGATCTACACTGGATTATTGCAATGCAAGAGGAGTTGCATCAATTTGAAAGAAACAAAGTTTGGGAACTAGTGCCTAAGCTAAAGGATCATTCCATTGTTGGAACAAAATGGGTGTTCAGAAACAAATTGGATGATCAAGGAATTATTGTAAGGAATAAGGCAAGGCTAGTTGCTCAAGGATATTCTCAAGAAGAGGGGATAGACTATGACCAGACCTTTGCACCAGTTACAAGGATAGAGGCCATAAGAATCTTCTTGGCTTATGTTGCTCACAAGGGATTCAAAGTCTACCAAATGGATGTGAAGAGTGTTTTTCTCAATGGGGAGATCAAAGAAGAAGTCTATGTCAGACAACCCTCAGGTTTTGTCTCTCCAACTCATCCTGATTATGTTTTCAAACTGCATAAAGCATTATATGGTCTAAAGCAAGCTCCCTGAGCATGGTATGAGACCCTAGCATGCTTTCTTCTAGAAAATGATTTAATTAGGGGGAGAGTAGATCAAAGTCTTTTTATTAGAACCCATATGTCCCATACCCTACTAGTACAAATCTATGTAGATGATATTATATTTGGTTCTACTGATTCAAACTTGTGCAAAAAGTTTTCCAAGCTTATGCACTCTAAATTTGAAATGAGTAGCATGGGTGAGCTATCCTTCTTCTTAGGATTGCAAGTCAAACAACATGCTGAAGGCATATTTATTTCCCAAACCAAGTATGCAAAAGAACTGGTTAAGAAATTTGGTATGTCTTATGCATCATGTATGAAAACACCCATGCCTACCAATGCTATATTGGATGCTGATGTACATGGGAAACCAGTTGATCAGACAACATATAAAGCAATGATTGGTTCTCTATTGTACCTTACAGCTAGTAGGCCTGATATAATGTTTGCTACATGTATATGTGCTAGATTCCAAGTTAGCCCTAGAGGGTCACACTTAACTTTAGTAAAGAGGATTCTTAGGTATGTTAAAAGCTGTCCAAATCTAGGACTCTGGTATCCAAAAGATTCAACATTTGACTTAACTGGATTTTCAGATGCTGATTATGCTGGATGCAGAATAGACAGGAAAAGGACCAGTGGAACTTGTCAGTTTCTTGGTGATAGACTTGTCTCATGGTATTGTAAGAAACAAACATTTGTGTCAACTTCAAATGCTGAAGCTGAATATATGGATGCAGGCAGTTATTGTTCACAAATATTGTGGATACAAAATCAACTCCTAGACTATTGTTACAACTTAGAGAAGTCTAAAATATTTTGTGACAACACCAGTGCTATTTCCATTGCACAAAATTCAGTCCTCCATAGTAGGACAAAACACATAGAAATTAGGCATCATTTTCTAAGGGATAATGTTGAGAAAAATAAAATTGAACTTCAATATATCCCAACTGATTTGCAAAGGGGAGATATTTTCACCAAGCCTTTGGATGAAAAGAAACACAACTTCTTCCTCAATCAGTTAGGCATGTTAGATGGATAAAGCCTAAAATAAATTACAAGATTTTGAAAAGCTAAAAATAGACCAAGATTAGGCTAAAAACTCATCTCTTTTTGTGTCTGAAGGATAGTTTCTATCTCTAAACTGCGCTCGATGTTTTCCACAGAAAGCGTCGAACGGAGATCGACGTTTACCCGAGAAACGTCGAACGGAGATCGACGTTTTCTTAAAACATCGACCTGAGTTCAGAGCTTGTCAGATAGTTGTATACTATCTCTTTCAAGCCTTCGATCGTCGAACAAAGCTCGACGTTCTCTCTAGATCGTCGAACTGAGATCTACGATATTGAAGACCTTTCAGCTTCCCTTAAGAGTCCTGATCGTCGAGCTGAGATCGACGATCCTTCCTTTTTCGCGTCGAACCCTAATATAAAATCATTTTTCGGCCGCCGCTCGTCGTTTACGCTTTCATACTCTCTGCAAATTTTTCTCTTTCCCTCCAAACTCTCTACACTTGGTCGTGTTGTTGAATCTTTGCAGGTACAGATGGCAATGTTGGTCGCCGATCTCTCCAACATGAAATTTGATACATGCTTTGACATTGATATGAACTCCTTCGACGGCAGCGATCAGCGATTCAAAGACATTCTGAATTTTTTTCGCGAACAGCAGTTAGTTCAGTTGATGACCACAAGAATAAAGATTGCAGTAGATGAAGTAAAAGAATGGGTTTTTAATGCCACCAATGAGAATGAAAACTCTATAGTCGGCACCATCAATGGAACTCAGGTACCAATGTCCCCCGCTCTTTTGACAGAAGTATTCGCATTAAGTATTGGGAATGACTCCATCGATTTGTCTGGAGAGGACTATGATTCATTGTTAGATCGAATGGGTCACTCTGCTGTGAACCCTAATAAACTGTTGAAAAAGAATTTATCTATTGAATTTCAATTCCTGGCTGATGTTGTTGGAAAAGTGCTTCTGGCAAAGCACTCCGCCCATGATACAATCTCAAGGTATCAGTTATGCTTAATGGGAGCTTTAGTTGATAAGAAACATCTGGATTGGGGATCAATCTTCTTTAATTTGATCAAGAAGAAAATTAGCAAAAGCTGTGTCAATTTTGGGAGGATTATAGGGGTTTACCTACATCACAGGTGCCCTGATCTGCTGGTTTCAAGTGGGATGCACATCAATGCATCCAAAAGGCTCACCTGTGCCCTCTTCAGTAGGTGGGACAGGAAGATTATAAACCCCAACAGGGCTGCTGCAGCAATATCTTGTAACACCCCTATCCGTCACATAGCATATAGCAGTAGGTCCGGCCGGGGCCCGACGCCATATACTACAGACAGACCGGTTGGTTACGCGTTGAAACCATTCAACCAATCATGTCGACCTACACAACACCTAGCGGAAGCAAATTATTAAGTTGCAAAAGAAATAAGAACCCTGCTACAAAGCATGAATGTCCACTACCAACTCAGGAATGTAATCAAACACAAAAGAGAACTGGCCTTAAGGCCTTACATTGTTCACTTAACAAAATAGTGTTTTCCAAACTTCGGCACGCAGGCCGGCCATACATGAAAACGGAAAAGATACATAAGCAATTAGGCCTTTGAGGGCCGGCACAGCAACAAGGGCTTTAGCCCGCTATTTCCCGCTCTGCTCCGCAGCACCTGCAAGCCACAAACCACTGCCCGGTGGCAAACAATAGCAACGGTCAGCAATGCTGACCAAATTATAACGATCCCGCCCCCAAAATCGGGGCGGCGATGCTCTTTCCCTGCACTTCATTAGTATAGGCAATAGGTATTAATGTGAACACACATCAACACAGGCGTAGGCTCGCACGGCCACACACCCCGTGCACTCAGGGCACATTCTCGGCGAACCGGCCAACGTCAAGTCAATTCAAGCCATAGACATTCCCAATCCACCACCGCCTCTTGGACGGTCATCCATATGAGCATTTTGCCTTCCTGGCCTTGGTCACGACAATTTAAGCCATAGACCGCCGAAGACCCTCATCCATGCCAACGGTCCTACTGAACGACATAGACCGGGTATGGTTCCGCCTGACCCGTGCTCATATCGCAACGACAATTTAAGCCATATGCGCAGGTCAAGACTCACCGAGTCCCGTTTCCACCACAACAATCACATAACCCGGTTATGTTCACGTTGGCTCCCCGGCCACCGTGTTGGCAAAACCCGTTTTTGCCCAGTTTTCCGGGTGCACCTTGGAGTTAATCTCCAAGGCTCCCTGATGCAATCTACCACGTAGAAAACCCGAAAAACACCCAAACACCCGGAGTCTTCCCCGGTTCATATGCAATGCAACATCACCGATCCGGCTCTACTTGTCCGGATAGGCTTCACACACAATGCCTACGTCCATTTTCGTTTACGGACTCTACACAAGGGGGACTTCACATATCTACCCCAAGGAACGCTCCAACTCTTTGCTCACTTGCGAGAGCGGGCTTCCTATGCAAAGGAAAAGAGTGCTTCACATGCCCAAGGATGAGAAATCGTTACCCTTGCATTGTTCTATGGCGCCATCGAAAACTATACGGTTGGAAAGCACCGCAACGGCGTCGCCTCCGCGGATCTGGACTCAGATCGCGATTCGGAACTCCGAAGCTCCTCCGGCGGCTGGATCTAGCCCTTCTTCCTCCTCCTTGCTCTCTCCTCTCTCTAGCTTTAGAAAGAGAACCACTCAAGAGAAAATGAGGGTTTCTAAACCCTATTCCCGGGTAAAACCATCCAGGAGCAGCCCCCCACCGTCGGATCCAAAGCCAAGGAAATGAACGGCCACGATTAAACCTCAAATTATAAAATCTGGGCCGAACACAGGTTGGCACACGGCCGTGTGCCTGGCCATGTAGCTCATTCGCCGTCTCGACCCAGATCGAAAACCAGCACACGGCATGTGACACGGCCTCCGACACGCCCATGTCGCCTGCGACACGCCCGTGTCGGGACCCGTGTCACGCCCCCCTGTGTGCAATATGAAAGTGAGGGGATAAGTTGTAAACTACTCTAGAGGGGGGGTGAATAGAGTATTCAAAATTTTATCAACACTTAGTCAGCTCCCTTGGAGTTTATTTGCGGAATAAAAAATCTGATACTTGAACCCTAAGAGCCTAACACAGTGAGGTGCACAAGTGAAGGAGTTGACTGAAATTTCAGTTAACTACAAGCCTATCACAGCAACTAGCAACCCTAGGTAGTTCTAACACAGCCACAGAATAAAATGAATAAGCAAGAACCAGAGAGACACAGGATATATAGTGGTTCCCTTTAAATAGGTACATCCACTCTTCTACCACCCTGGTAGGAATCCACTACAGGTTTTTGCTAAGGTGCCCTGCCACCAATGATCTGATTCAGGTAGATCAAACAGACCCTTTGAGCTTTTGATAAGGATGCTCAACCACAGGTTGTTGATAAGGTGCCCTGTCACCAATGTTCACTTTTGAAGAGGTGTGAACAAACTCTTTTACAAAAGGGGTTGAGAGGGTTAGATTATCTTCTCTGTTTTAAATACAGATTAGAGAAGATTTGTGGATTCTCTAAAGAATCAAAGTCTCCCCCTGGCTCAGTGGAAGTCCAGGGAAAGCCTTTGCTTCAGGATGAAGGAGTTTCAGATAAACTAAAACTAAATTCTCAGAAATCTGTAGACTGATTTTTATCAGTTTTCCAGATTCTGGAGCACTTGAAGCAGAACTGGAGTTCTTTCTGAAGTCTTGAAAACTCTAAGCAGATGCTCAGGAGACTTGAGAATGAAAGATGATTGCTCTGGGCTTTTTGCTTCAGGAAAACTTTTCTTCTTCTTGTTGTGAGATTGTGAAGAGCTGCTCTGATGATGCTTGAGCGAATGAATAATATTTCTCTGTGTCTGTAACTTCTTTTTTTTCTGAGAGAAGAATCTCTCTTAAATATGTCTTCACGTTTTTCCTTTGGAACGGCTCTATTGATTTGAATTCTCGAGCCCTGCAACAGATTATCTCAAAATAGAATATAGCAATAGGAATAGAATGGCCTATTAACTTTCTGTCAGTCCCAATAAGGAATAAAATAAGCGGGAAAAATATCTCAGCATAAAGACGTACCATTCTTGGAAATAGTACATAGTACCAACGGCTAGAAAACAAGCTGGAAAGATAAAGTCAACGCAATTTGTATAATAGGACAAAATGCTTTATCAAGAATACTGAATCCCGTGATTTATGCTTGACATATTTTGTAAATAATTCATTTGAATTTAAGCCATAAATTTAGCAACAAATAACTTCAGAAAATCTTTCTAACCATAGGATAAAACACTTGGAAATAAACCAAGGAATAGCATAAATACAAATAGATAAAAGCAGACAGAAATCGTCGAACAGGAGTTCGATGATCGTCGACCTACTAACAGATCGTCGACTAAAAACAGAAGTCTGTCGAAATAGAAATCGTCGACCAGAAATCGTCGACCAGCTCAAACTATCGTCGACCAAAGCAAAAGATCTGTCGAGACAGATATCGTCGACCAGAAATCGTCGACCAGGTCTAGATATCGTCGACTGAAGCAGAAAGCTGTCGAGACAGAAAACGTCGACCAGAAATCGTCGACAACTAAGGCAACAATCTGTCGACACAGATATCGTCGAACATCACAAGATGTCGACGACTAAGACAAAATATCTGTCGAGACAGATATCGTCGAACAAGAACAAGATCGTTGAACTGCAGATGGCAGATCGTCGACCAACCTTCAGAGCATAAGAGGCTTGCTCTGAGATCGTCGACCATCGGTCGACGATAATTGTCTTGACTCAACGATTCGATAGCCCTGCTATCGTCGATCAATGATCGACGATCGCGAGGCCTCGTTCGACGATAGTCGAACGGAAAAAGCCTTAACCAAAACACATTCTAAAACTACTAGCCTAAACTCTAGGTCAGTCATATACTGCTCTAGGGAGACTAAGCAAAGTCTAAACAGGATCATATATAAATTATATAGATCAAGAGAGGGCTGCAAGGGGATCACATAAGCCAAATCACATCTAGGGTACCAACAATCTCCCCCTATTTGGGTTATGTTATCCAATCCAGTTTAAAGGCTAAAGCAGACAACAACAAATCTAAAGATTAACCAGAATGATAAAACACAGGCAATACACAGAAAATATAACAAGCATAAATCAGCAGAAATGGAATGTATCAAGCATGTTTAGCATCAGATGAGTTTTTGGGTATTGCAGCTGGTTTGAAAATAATTTCTCTGTTAGGGTTTGCTGTTTGTCTCTTGGATAGCATTAGATCATGTTCACCTATGATTTTCTTTTCAGCATAACTTGGTAGAACTGCAGCAGGATGTAGTCTCATGTATTCCTCAGTGTCAAAGGCTTCTGGATTGACTTGAATTCTGCTGAGTTCCTTTTCTCTGAATTCTGACATTGTTGAGTAAGCTGTAGGATCTAGTCCTTGAGATTTGGCTCTCTCCATCATGCTTAGTGCAATAGACTCTTTGAATCTTGCCATAGAGGCAATCCTTTCAGCTTCAGTTTTATCTGATGGAGAGGGAGGTCTATCAGTATCTGTATGAGCTGCAATCTCCATGTTCCTTTGAAGAGCTGTAGCAAGTTTGCTTGAATCAAGAGGAATCTGCACAGCCTTCTTAGGATCAGTTTGAGCATATAGAGATCTTGGAGGTGCAAGCTCAATGAACTTTTTGTGGGATTTTTCTGAAAAGACCACTCTTTTTCCTTTTGATTCAGTTGTCTCAGCAGCAGCAGGTTTTCTTGAAGAAGAGTATGGACCTTTCCTGGGAGGAGAAGGTTTCCATTCTGAAATTTTCTTTTTAGGAGAAGGAGGAGGAGAGAATGTAGGTTGTTGAAAAATCATCTCCTTTATTTGTTCCACGAGAGCATTGTCATTTCTTTTTCTTCCCTGTCCTGATACATCTTGGCCTCCCTGGCTTTGGTTACTCCTTCTTTGGTAGGTCTGAGAAGTGTTAGAACTGGCTGACCTTGCAGAGGGGGCAGAAGAGAGACTTCCAGAGGCTCCAGCACCAGGAGGTGGAGGAGGACCTCTGGGGGGGAATTTCTGAACAGGAGTGTCATATCTTTTTCTTCTCTTATTCTCTCTTGTCTGATTCTTTGAAAGTCTCATCCAAGGCTGAAATTCTTTGCTCTTGGGATCAATTCCCTTCAGAATAAAATAGGGAACATCCTTGTCTGGATTAGCAGAAGGAGGAGCAGATGCCTTTCTTTTCTGGGCTACAGCCTTTTTCTTCTTTTGGGAGCTATCAGAATTTTCAGGATCATCATCATCAGAGGAGTGGGATGAGGTTCTGCCAGCATAATCATCAAAGTTTTGTTCAGAAGGATCCTTGGCAGTAGGTTCAGCTTTGTCTTTCTTTTCTCTTTCTTCTTTCTCTTTAGCTTCCTCAATGGCATCTTGCCTAAGGAGGGCATCAAGATCCACATTTGGAGACCTCTTCCAGAGTTCTGATTCTGGATACAACTCAGGAACTGTCTTGGGGACCAGTTCTGCAATAGAAGGAATGGATAGAGGATAGGTAAGGATAGGAGGAGAAAAGATGACGATATCTGCAGGGGCAGATGCTTTCTCTAGAGAGATGGCTAGGGAATCCAGATGATAATTAGCCATCCCTTCAATGTACTCAGAGGCAATATTTTCAGCCACAAAGGCTATATATTGGTCAATGTTTAGAGTACCTGAGCTTGAGTCCATTTCAGTCATCTTGGGAGCATTGTCTGCCCTATCTTGCACATCTTCAATTTCTTCAGCAGCAGCATCAGCAGGGATGTTGATGTCTTCAGCAACAGCAGCATTTATGGTTGTGCCTGCATGCAAAGAAAGATAGGTTAACAACCAAGTGGGAATAAAATATTCCCCCAAGGTGAACAAACAACAGGTAATAGATAGGATTACCTGAAGATCTACACAGGATACCACTTTGCATCTAGGAAGGAGGTTATAATTCCTTCTAGATGTTTAGTGACATCAGGGATAGACACCTCTGCAAGGCACAAGAGGAGTGCCATACAGGAAAAGAAAAGAGTATCTTTGACCAAGGGGTCATCAAGGTACTCAGGTCTATAAGGGACCACTATCTCTTGAGGAGGAGGAACAAAAGGAGTAGATGTGAGTGAGAACTCACAGTCTGAGTTAAGAAATGATTCCAAGTCTTTATCAGAATCAAAGGACTTAGCAGCATCAACTTGCAATACTGATGTAAGGTCATCAGCAGCTGTGATGGAAAGGAAGGGGTAAGAAATTAACTCTAAGTTGGAGTTTGAATTAATTAGAATCTTAAATAAAGCTATACCATCAGGTTGAGCAGCATCATACTCACAGGTGTCCATGGGGACTTCCTCATTTTCTTTTTCAGGAACTTCTTCCTCAGAAGCTAGATTCACTAGGGAGTGAATGTCTTTGTTAGATACAAATATCAAATTGAAGTCCTGATTATAACCTTTGGAGGAAGAATTTTAAGGTTTACCTTCTGGTTCTTTCTCTGGAATCTCTTGAGGTTCTTCTACAGTTCCTTGAAGGGGAAGAGAAGAATTGTCCTGAAGGGTCAGGGCATCACCTGAGACCACTTCAACAGACATCTCCCCCTGCATGACTTCAGTGGGAACTGGAGTCATGCATCTTACAGAAGAGGGCTCAGCAGAGGGATGAGATGATTTTATGGCTTGAGTAAGGGCATTGATGGATGCAATGAGAGGGGCATTGGCAGCCTCAATCATTTTCTGGATGGAGGGAGTAATGAGCTTGACAATATGTGCAAGCAATTCAGGAGTTATCTGAAATGCTGATGATGTGGAGGTGGATGGAATGGAAGCAGGATGATCTGCCACATGATCAAATGAGTCATGTGGATATGGGTGAACATCAACATGAGTGTGGGATTCATGTTGAGAAAGATGCGTGAGGATGGTAGCAGTCACCATGTCAACACTGGCTGAAGCTGCCAGATGTTGTGGTGTTGGTGACTGGTGTGGAGATGCAGGTGGAATGAAGGATGCATGTTGTGGTGGCACTGCAGGTGTTGTAGAGGAAAGTAATGCAGGAGAAGAGGATGCAGGGATAGAGAGGGAGGAAGGAGGGATTACTGAGCCTTCCCCAGTAAGCGGGAGAGCGGCCGAATCAGCCCTTGTGTCTGAAGGAGGGTTAGGATCAACCCTGGCTGACTTCTTGATAATCCTTTGGGATTTCTTGAATAGAGAGGGGTCCAACCTCTTGCTGGCGTTTACTGCAGACGGTGCAGAAACAAGCAGCAGGGGTGCTTTCACATACAGAAACACACCCAGTACCCTGGCAAGGTTTACCTCTTTCTGATTGTTCTTTCTCCTTATTAGTTCAAACAGAACTTTTCCCCAGGCAATCTGTGCCTTATTCACCAAAGCGGACATCAGGGCAAACTGTTGCCTGTTGATATTGTCGTGAGCAGAATGTTTTCCCAAAACGACCTTGCCCACCAGGTCTGCCAGAAACTTGTATTCTGGAGACAAGTTTATCTTTAGCAGCTTAGCTGGAATCCCTTCGGCATGGCCCATCACAGTGAGCATGCGGCCATATTCCTCTGTGCTTTGCTCATATTCCTCAGTACCTGTTGGTAGTCCAAACAACTCAGACAGAACTTCAGGAGTCAGGATGACCTCCTCTCCATTTATTTTTCCAGTCATGGCTTCGTCGCTGGAGGACGAAGTGTATACCCATTCACGAATCTCTGGTATATGAATCTTAGGAGAGAACGACATAAATTTCTTGAGGCCTTGGTCTTCACACAGCTGCAGGATGTCTTGGATTGGTTGATCGCATTGGCTGAAAGAATCGAAGTCGACACAGAAGCCAGTGTCGAACTTCATTCCGAAGAGAACAGCAGAAGGAATCGCCATAGGATTTGAGAGAAAATGGCGAATCGAGAAGCAAAGCAGGGGAGAAGAGAATCGCGCGGGATTAGAGTTCGAGAGCGAATTCTAAGCCAGACGAAAGAATATGAAAAGACGGAGCGGAAGGACGACGATCTTCAGACCTAAATCGACTATTAGAAACAAATCTGCGATCGTCGAACCCGGAACAAAATCGGTCGTCGAACGATGACCGACGATAGTCAATATTTGACTAAATCGTTAAATATCGACCGTCTACAAGCAATCACCACGATCGTCGATCGAAATATGTCGGTCGACGATTCTCCACCCAGCACAGAAAATCTGTCGTCGACCATTGGTCGACGATAGATACCTAAGGAGAGATCGTTGACCAGTTGGTCGACGATTTCTGCCTTACTATAGAACGAGCTGTCGTCGACGGTTGGTCGACGATAGTTCTGACCTGGTCGAAGATCGTCGAGCAGTCGTTCGACGATTTTAGACAGAAAACAAAACTAACCAAATTTTCACTACTCTGAACCATTAATCATGCCAAGCTGGTTCAGGAAGAACAAATGCTTTTGTTCATCAAGGGGCTTAGTGAAAATATCTCCTCTCTGCAGGTCTGTGGATATAAATTCCATTTTTATCTTGTTCTTTTCCACATTATCTCTTAGAAAATGATGTCTAATCTCAATGTGCTTGGTTCTGGAGTGGTGCACAGGATTTTGAGCAATTGATATTGCACTGGTACTGTCACACAGAATTTTTGTGTTTGAGTGTGTGTACCCATAATCCACTAGCTGATTTTGAATCCACAGGATCTGTGAACAACAACTAGCTGCTGCTATATATTCAGCCTCAGCAGTTGAAGTAGACACAGATGCCTGTTTCTTACAAAACCAAGAGACAAGTCTCTCTCCCAGGAACTGACAGGTCCCTGAGGTGCTTTTCCTGTCAACTCTACAACCAGCATAATCAGCATCTGAATATCCAATTAATTCAAATCCTGACTCAGCTGGGTACCACAGTCCTAAGTTAGGGCATCCCTTAAGGTATCTCAAGATTCTCTTGAGAAGAGTTAAGTGAGATTCCTTTGGGTTGACCTGAAACCTAGCACATAGGCATGTAGCAAACATTATGTCAGGCCTACTTGCAGTCAAATACAGCAGGGAACCAACAATGGCTCTATAATTCTTTTGATCAACAGACTTGCCATTTTCATCAGAATCAATAACTGCATTTGAGGCCATAGGTGTGCTCATTGATGAAGCATCAGACATTCCAAATCTTTTAACCAGCTCTCTGGCATATTTTGATTGAGAAATGAAAATGCCATCAACACTCTGTTTCACTTGGAGACCAAGGAAATAGGATAACTCACCCATGCTGCTCATCTCAAACTTAGAGTGCATTAGTTCAGAGAACCTCTTGCATAGTTTGGGATCAGTAGAGCCAAATATAATGTCATCTATATAGATTTGAACTAACAGTTGTGAGTCCTTATGATGTCTAATGAATAGGGTTCTGTCTACTACACCTCTCACAAACTTGTGTTCTAGAAGAAAATTTGCTAAGGTCTCATACCAAGCTCTAGGAGCTTGCTTAAGTCCATATAGAGCCTTTTGGAGTTTGAACACATGAGTGGGTAAGGTTGATGAAACAAACCCTGGTGGTTGTTCAACAAACACTTCTTCCTTTAAATCTCCATTGAGGAAGGCACTCTTCACATCCATTTGGAAAACCTTAAATCTTTTATAGGCAGCATAGGCTAGGAAAATCCTAATGGCTTCTAGTCTAGCTACAGGGGCAAAAGTCTGATCATAATCTATGCCTTCCTCCTGTCTATAGCCTTGAGCTACTAGCCTAGCCTTATTTCTAACTACTATGCCTTGGGCATCAAGCTTTTTTCTAAACACCCACTTGGTGCCTATGATCCGTTGGCCTCTTGGTCTTGGAACCAAAGTCCAAACTTTACATCTTTCAAACTGGTTAAGTTCCTCTTGCATGGCTATAATCCAGTGTGGATCAAGCTCAGCATCTTTAATGGTTAGGGGCTCAACTTGAGAAAGGAAACAAGCAAACATCACATTTTTGTTGAGTTGATGTCTTGTCTGGACTCCTGCTGAAATGTCTCCAATCACTTGAGATACAGGGTGATCTCTAAGTGTGACACGATCAGTAGGTTCAACAATGATCTGATCTTCAACAGTTTCAAGATTTAATTCCTCATGTGGAATTTGATCAACTGTTGGAGCAGGTGCTTTAACTTCTAAAAGTTCTACATCAGATTCAGAATCTGAGGAAGCAACCTGAGGAGTTTGTTGGGGATGATTCTCCTGTGTGAGTTTCAAACCTTCCAAATCCTTACTTACTCCTAGGACTTGCACTGTACTATTAGAGGAAGAGTCCTTCTCCTTATAATACATGACTGTCTCATCAAAAGAGACATGTGCAGACTCTTCTATCTTAAGAGAGGATTTATTAAGGACCCTATAGGCTTTGCTCACTTGAGAGTATCCTAGAAAAACTCCCATTGAAGCTTTTGCCTCAAATTTTCTAAGATATTCTTTATTATTGTTATGAACAAAAACAACACAGCCAAATACTCTAAAATAGTCTATTTTAGGTTTCACTTGCTTGAGTAATTCATAGGGAGTCTTACCCTTAAGTTTATGTATCAGACTTCTGTTCAATACATAGTTAGCTGTGCTAACTGCTTCAGCCCAAAAGGACAGAGGCATGTTAGCATCTGCCAACAATGTACTTGCAGCTTCAATTAGGGTTCTGTTTTTCCTTTCAACTACCCCATTTTGTTGAGGAGTTCTAGGAGCAGAGAAGCTATGTTTGATACCTTCCTTCTCACAGAATTCTTGCATAAGAAGAGACTCAAACTCAGTACCATGATCACTTCTGATCAAGGCAATCTGAGTAGAATACTCACTCTGTATACACTTTAGAAAATCTGTAAGAACCTTGAAGTTATCAGCCTTAGTTCTCAAGAAGAATACCCAAGTGAACCTGGAGAAGTCATCTACAATTACTAGAGTGTAAGACTTCCCTCCAAGACTCTGCACAGCAATAGGACCAAATAAGTCCAAATGTAGCAAGTACAGAATCCTGGGAGAATCACTTTTATTAACTGATTTAAAGCTATTTCTTGTTTGCTTTCCTAGTTGACAAGCTTTGCAAAGGCCTTCCTTCTTGTAGGGGCAAGAAGGTAATCCTCTTACAAGATTGTATTTAGCCAACCTAGAAATGTTTTTCAAGTTTACATGACTAAGTCTCTTATGCCAAAGGGTATTATTACTGGTTACTTCATTAAATAAGCATATTTCAGATTTGGAGGAATTAAAATCTACAACATAAACATTTCCAATTCTAATGCCTACTAACACCACAGTATTATTTAAAGCAATATTACAAGCAGTGTCAGTGAACCATACCTTGTATCCAGCATCACATAATTGACTTACAGAGATCAGGTTGTGTTTTAGTCCTGAGACATAAGCAACCTTCTTGAATGTCACAGCTCCTATGGTGAAGCTGCCATACCCTTCAGTCTGTCCACAGCTGGAATCCCCAAATACAACTTTTGGTCCCAGCTTGGCTTTGAATCCTGACAGGTTCTTCTTCTTTCCTGTCATATGCTTTGAGCATCCACTATCCAGATACCATTTGTCATGGATGACTGGATAGGTCTTCACCTGCAGAGATAACAGTTATACATTGTGGACCCAGGTTACCTTGGGTCCAGTATTCTTTACAAAAGAAAAACTAGATATAAAAGATTTTGCAGGCTTAGATTTATATCCTAAAGGGTGTGATCTCCTAGGTGGGATAATCCATTCAGTTGAAGGATTAAACAACCTAGGGTAGTGATTGGGTTTTGTAATTCTGGAAGTTTGAAAATGATTTTCCAGCTTAAGTCCAGATCGTCGATCACTGGTCGACGATCGCAAGCCATATCGTCGATCATTTATGGTAGAACGATGTTCTGGATTCCACGATCGTCGATCACTGGTCGACGACTCAAGATGAGATCGTCGACCTCCTGCACCAAAGCTATTATACTCAGTGTAGGTGTTCAGCGATCGTCGATAGTCGTTCGACGATTGGTTTGACGATCGTCGATTAATGTTCGACGATTTTTGTAAAGCTAGAAATTTTTTCTTCCTATTCTCTTTCTTAATCTTATTCTGAATTTTCTTGCATTTTTCAATTTCCTCAGTATTCTTTATTCCTGATTCAGAAACAAATTTTACTGGAGTGCTAAATCTCTCCTTTGTGAGGAGGATGGGTTCACTAGGTGTAGCACCTAGGCCTAGTTTATCATTACCAACCCTAGTGTTTGCTATACAGGTTATTTCAGATAATTTAAGGCTTCTGCCATTTAATTGTTCTTCTAACCTCTTAGATTTAGCTAGTTCTAATTTTAGGAATGTTACTTCTTCTTTTGAGCTTTCTAATTCCTTTTCTAATCTGATTATTTCAGTACCTTCCATGTCTAGTTCCATTATTTTTAATCTAAGTGACTTAATTTCTTTTTCAGATAATAGTAAATCTAAACATAGAGTTTTAAATTTTAGTTTGAACTCAGGAGATGAGAAATCAAATGAGTCGATTACCTGGTCCTCCATAAAGGAATCTTCTTCATTGTCTCCTTCTTCTTCAGAATTCTCTGCAGCTGACAGAGAGCTGCAGGCATCAATGGCCATGAGGCAGACCTCTTTGGCTTTCTTCTCTTCTTCTTCTTCAGAATCACTGGAGCTAGAGGAGCAGGTATCCTCTTCTGTTTCACTCCAGGTAGCAGCCACAAATCCCTTGTCCTTCTTCTTGTATTTGTGTGATGAGGACTTGGAGTGGTGCTTCCTGTACTCTTTCTCATGTTTCTTTTCCTTGTACTTCTTCTCTGGACAATCTGGGGCAATGTGTCCAGGCTTGCTGCAAACATAACAAATGACTTCTTTAGATGGAGTCTTGTCATACCTTGGCTTGTCCTCATGCTTGGAGAACTTCTTTCTGAGGTCTCTTCTTCCCATGTTGAAGAATCTCTTGGCAATAAGTGCCAGTAACTCCTCATTTGATTGACTTCCTTCAGAAGTCTCAGCAGCCTTAAGAGCTAGAGAGTGCTCTTTCTTTGTAGGAGTAGGAGTCTTCACTTCAGTTACAGCAGCTCTACTCTTTAAGGTTTGCTCATATGACCTGAGCTTTCCCAACAGAGCTTCTGTGGAGAGTTCCACAGTGTTTCTTCCATCCTTGATGGGCCATATCCTTGAGTCCCATGAGATGGGAAGGCACATCAGGATCTTGTCATTGACTTCTGACAAGGTTATCTCCTTGTCTAAAGACCTCAGTTCACTTATTATTGAACTGAGTCTTGTGTACATGGTGTCAATGTCTTCAGCATCATCCTTCTTGAAGTTTTCATACTGAGAGGTGAGATTGGATCTCCTGTCCTTCCTCTCATCAGCTGAGCCAGCAACTATGTGGTTGAGGGAATCCCACATAGCTTTGGCTGAGGTACATTCAGCCAGCTTCTGGAATATCTCATCAGACATTGTCTGAGCTAGGATATTCATTGCCTTAGCATCAGCTGCTTTTGCCTTCTTGTAAGTTTCATTGTAGTCAGGTGGTGGCACAGCACTGAGATCAGCAGAAGTGGAAGCAGCAGCAGGCCTAGCAGGTGGTCCTGTCAAAATGGAAGAAAAAATATCTTCATCAATAGAATTCATGTATAGTCTTATCCTGGCCTTCCATATGCCAAACTTGGACAAGTTGCATACAGGAGGTCTGGTGCTTGAATAATCCTTAGACTGGGCCATGTGTGAAAGTGTTTGTGAATGGTATCAGGAAACAACTTATCACAGGATCTTTTAACTCAGGTGTTAGCCTGTATGAACAGCTAACCTCCCTCTGATACCAATTGAAAGTGAGGGGATAAGTTGTAAACTACTCTAGAGGGGGGGTGAATAGAGTATTCAAAATTTTATCAACACTTAGTCAGCTCCCTTGGAGTTTATTTGCGGAATAAAAAATCTGATACTTGAACCCTAAGAGCCTAACACAGTGAGGTGCACAAGTGAAGGAGTTGACTGAAATTTCAGTTAACTACAAGCCTATCACAGCAACTAACAACCCTAGGTAGTTCTAACACAGCCACAGAATAAAATGAATAAGCAAGAACCAGAGAGACACAGGATATATAGTGGTTCCCTTTAAATAGGTACATCCACTCTTCTACCACCCTGGTAGGAATCCACTACAGGTTTTTGCTAAGGTGCCCTGCCACCAATGATCTGATTCAGGTAGATCAAACAGACCCTTTGAGCTTTTGATAAGGATGCTCAACCACAGGTTGTTGATAAGGTGCCCTGTCACCAATGTTCACTTTTGAAGAGGTGTGAACAAACTCTTTTACAAAAGGGGTTGAGAGGGTTAGATTATCTTCTCTGTTTTAAATACAGATTAGAGAAGATTTGTGGATTCTCTAAAGAATCAAAGTCTCCCCCTGGCTCAGTGGAAGTCCAGGGAAAGCCTTTGCTTCAGGATGAAGGAGTTTCAGATAAACTGAAACTAAATTCTCAGAAATCTGTAGACTGATTTTTATCAGTTTTCCAGATTCTGGAGCACTTGAAGCAGAACTGGAGTTCTTTCTGAAGTCTTGAAAACTCTAAGCAGATGCTCAGGAGACTTGAGAATGAAAGATGATTGCTCTGGGCTTTTTGCTTCAGGAAAACTTTTCTTCTTCTTGTTGTGAGATTGTGAAGAGCTGCTCTGATGATGCTTGAGCGAATGAATAATATTTCTCTGTGTCTGTAACTTCTTTTTTTTCTGAGAGAAGAATCTCTCTTAAATATGTCATCACGTTTTTCCTTTGGAACGGCTCTATTGATTTGAATTCTCGAGCCCTGCAACAGATTATCTCAAAATAGAATATAGCAATAGGAATAGAATGGCCTATTAACTTTCTGTCAGTCCCAATAAGGAATAAAATAAGCGGGAAAAATATCTCAGCATAAAGACGTACCATTCTTGGAAATAGTACATAGTACCAACGGCTAGAAAACAAGCTGGAAAGATAAAGTCAACGCAATTTGTATAATAGGACAAAATGCTTTATCAAGAATACTGAATCCCGTGATTTATGCTTGACATATTTTGTAAATAATTCATTTGAATTTAAGCCATAAATTTAGCAACAAATAACTTCAGAAAATCTTTCTAACCATAAGCTAAAACACTTGGAAATAAACCAAGGAATAGCATAAATACAAATAGATAAAAGCAGACAGAAATCGTCGAACAGGAGTTCGATGATCGTCGACCTACTAACAGATCGTCGACTAAAAACAGAAGTCTGTCGAAACAGAAATCGTCGACCAGAAATCGTCGACCAGCTCAAACTATCGTCGACCAAAGCAAAAGATCTGTCGAGACAGATATCGTCGACCAGAAATCGTCGACCAGGTCTAGATATCGTCGACTGAAGCAGAAAGCTGTCGAGACAGAAAACGTCGACCAGAAATCGTCGACAACTAAGGCAACAATCTGTCGACACAGATATCGTCGAACATCACAAGATGTCGACGACTAAGACAAAATATCTGTCGAGACAGATATCGTCGAACAAGAACAAGATCGTTGAACTGCAGATGGCAGATCGTCGACCAACCTTCAGAGCATAAGAGGCTTGCTCTGAGATCGTCGACCATCGGTCGACGATAATTGTCTTGACTCAACGATTCGATAGCCCTGCTATCGTCGATCAATGATCGACGATCGCGAGGCCTCGTTCGACGATAGTCGAACGGAAAAAAGCCTTAACCAAAACACATTCTAAAACTACTAGCCTAAACTCTAGGTCAGTCATATACTGCTCTAGGGAGACTAAGCAAAGTCTAAACAGGATCATATATAAATTATATAGATCAAGAGAGGGCTGCAAGGGGATCACATAAGCCAAATCACATCTAGGGTACCAACACAATAAATCGACACTTTGCAGTCAGAGTGGTACACGGCTTGGTGACACGGCATAGGACACGCCCGTGTCACATCTGACACGCCCGGTTCTGTGCCCGTGTCACGGCCCGTGTACCACTTTGACGATTCCCTTGAGTGACACGGCCTGGGACACGCCCGTGTCCTAGGCCGTGTCCCTCCACACGACCATCGTCGACCTACACTGGTCGACTACACGGCCAGTTCGACGATTCGAGCTCGACACGCCCGACACGGCCTCCGACACGCCCGTGTCGGGGCCCGTGTCACCTGCACCAAAAATCTGACTTGGCCAAAAACGATCCCCGTCGCTCCTACGACAAATTGGGGTGTTACAATTCTACCCCCCTTAAAGAATTTCATCCACGAAATTAATAAAGGAAAACAGGACTTAGCGTAAAACAGTACCTGAGCGAAATAATTCCGGGTACTCCTCGAGCATAGTCTGCTCCCGTTCCCAAGAGAGCTCCTCATGCCCGCAGTTATCCCATCGGACCTTAACCATCCGGATCTCCTTGTTACGAAGCCTCTTGACCTCAACATCTTCAATACGAACGGGCTTGACCCTTGTCGTCAACCCTTCGTCCACCGGCACTTGGTCAACCGCGATCACCTGCGAAGGCTCTTGCACCGCCTTCCGCAACACAGAAATGTGGAACACATCATGTAATCCACTCAACTCCACCGATAGCTTCAAACGGTATGCAGCTTCGCCGACTCGCTCCAGAACCTCAAAAGGTCCAAGGTATCTTGGGCTCAGCTTCTTCAAGTGTCTCACCCGCGAAACCCCCTTGAACGGCTTCACTTTCAGGTATACCCAATCGCCTACCGCGAACTCCACGTTCCGGTGCTTGGCATTGTAATACTTCGCTTGCCGGTCCTGAGCGATCAACAAGCGCTCCCGAATGATCCGCACTAACGAGGTAGCACTCTCCACCTCCTGTTTCTTGTACAACCTTGCCTCACCCGCTTTAAGCCACGATAACGGCGTGCGACACTTCCTACCATACAGGGCCTCGAAGGGCGCCATTTGTATACTCGCTTGGTAGCTGTTGTTGTACGCGAACTCCACCAAATAAAGGTGGTCTTCCCAATGCTTCCCGAAGTCTAGAACACACATGCGGAGCATGTCCTCCATCGTTCTATTGACCCTCTCGGTCTGCCCATCCGTTTGCGGATGGAAAGCTGTGCTGAACTTTAACTTTGTTCCCAGCATCTGTTGCACCAACCTCCAATCATTTGACGTGAACCACCCATCGCGATCACTCACAATGCTACGGGGCACACCATATAGCCTAACAATATTGTCGACATACATCTTTGCCAATTTCTCCACTGGATCATCCTTCCTATGCGGAATGAAATGCGACACCTTGGTTAGTCGATCTACGATCACCCAGATGGCGTCGTTCCCCTTCTGCGACCTTGGCAACCCGTGCACAAAGTCCATAGATATATCATCGAATTTCCACTCCGGTATAGGCAAGGACTTCAGAAATCCTCCTGTTTTTTTGCACTCCGCTTTCACCAAGGCGCACGTTTGGCATTTAGCCACGTACAACGCCACATCTTTCTTAAGCCCCGACCACCAAAACAGCTTCTTGAGATCACGATACATCTTCGTGCTCCCTGGGTGGATTGAGTACTTGGTATGATGAGCCTCGTACATCAACTCCGCCCGGAGGTTACCCCCACTCGGGACGCACAACTGATGATCCTTCCTTAACAAACCATCATCCACCGAGAACTGGGAATTTGACCCATCCAGAGCGGCCTCCAAAAGCTCCTTCATGGAGTCATCTAACTCCAATGCCTGCCGAACCCGGTCAGCCAGGTCATACTGCACCTCTATCCAGTTTAACATTGCTTTGGTGCTCGTCTGCTTGTCAACGCAACAGATCTCAAGCTCCTCCAACTCCCGCACTAGCCGCTCATCATGCACCGACAACCAGTTGGCTCGGGCGGGAGCCCTGCGGCTCAGCGCATCCGCAAATGCGTTGCCCTTCCCGGGTACATAATGTATCTTGAAGGTGTAGTCCCCCAGGAACTCCATCCACCTCCTCTGCCTCATATTAAGGTCCTTTTGATCCAACAAGTATTTTAGGCTCTTGTGATCGGTGTATATATCGACTCTTACGCCGTATAGGTAGTGCCTCCACAACTTGAGTGCAAAAATCACGACCGCCAACTCCAAGTCGTGCACCGGATAATTTCTTTCATGCACTTTCAGCTGACGCGATCCATACGCAATCACACTTCCATGCTGCAACAACACGCAGCCCAAGCCACTACTCGAAGCGTCGCTATACACCTCAAAGCCCTCGGTCCCACTCGGCGAACTAAGCACTGGAGCCGTGGTCAACCGCCTCTTCAGCTCCTCAAAAGCTTGCACGCACTCTTGCGTCCACAAGAATTTCTGATCCTTCCTTGTCAACTTCGTGAGAGGTAACGCTACCCGCGAGAAGTTCTCTACGAAGCGCCTGTAATATCCGGCAAGCCCGAGAAAACTACGGACTTCCGCGACAGAAGATAACGCAGGCCACTCCCGTATCGCAACAATCTTCGCCGGATCCACCGTTATACCTTCCCCACTCACTATATGACCAAGGAACGCTACCGAGGGTAGCCAGAACTCGCACTTGGAGAACTTTGCGTAAAGCTCATTCCTCCTCAAAGTCTCCAACACCAAATGCAAATGCTTGAAGTGGTCTTCTTCGCACTGCGAATATACCAAAATATCGTCAATAAAGACGATCACAAAGCGATCCAGGAAATCTCTGAACGTCCTGTTCATCAGATCCATAAACACCAATGGCGTATTCATCAGTCCAAACGGCATGACCATGAACTCGAAATGCCCATACCTCATACTGAACGCCGTCTTCGGGATATCACACTCTCTGATCCTCAGCTGATAGTACCCCGACTTCAAGTCCAACTTGGAGTATACCGACGATCCGACTAACTGATCAAAGAGATCATCAATCCTCAGGATCGGGTACTTATTCTTCTCCGTCAGCTTGTTCAACTCTCTGTAGTCGATACACAGCCGCATACCCCCGTCCTTCTTCTTAACGAAGAGGACCGGTGCGCTCCAAGGCGACGAGCTTGGACGCACATATCCTTGCTCCATCAGCTCCTCTAGCTGAACTTTCAACTCTGCCATCTCCTTAGGCGCCAACCTATACGGAGCACGTGACACCGGTTTGGCCCCCGGTACGAGCTTGATGGTGAAATCAATCTCCCGCTACGGTGGGGCTCCGGGAAGACTATCCGGGAACACATCGGGGTATTCGCAAACCACGGGGATGCTATCCAACGGGGACTTTGGCTCCACAGCCCCCACTAATGCAAAGAACAGCTCTGCACCAGCATGAACTGCCTTCACCACCTGAAGAGTAGACATCAGTGTCCTGCTCGACCCCTTTAACCCCTCGAATGTAGTCTCCCGCCCTACACCCAGCTTGACCTCTTTCCGGTCACAGTCAATCCAAGCTTTCTGCTCTGACAGCCAATCCATTCCAAAGATCACGTCGAACTCTACTAGCGGCAGCAATGACGCTAGCAAGTCAAACTCTTGGCTCCCAATGTGAACCTTTACGGCGCACACCCTGTCCACATGCATCGAGCACCCATTCGGTAGCAGCACATCCAACTTGTCCTTCGCCATCGAAGAAGGGACTCCGATGCGCGATATAAAGCTTTCGGACAAGAAGGAGTGTGAAGCTCCCGTATCGAACAGTGCCCGTGCCGGACTATCACTAATCACAACAAAGCCTATACAAACAATATTAGGCTAACAAGCAATAGATAACGGTATTAAAGCTAACTTGCTATAAATTAACTCATACCTGTCACCACATCCGCTTGCTTGATGGCCTCCTGCTGGCCCAAGTTATAGACTCTAGGCTGAGTCGGAGCGTAGTGGGACGCGGTCGACTCCACCACTTTGCCCTTCTCCTCGCAGGTAGCTCCTTGTTTCCTTTCAGACTTTGAGCGTCCGCTCCAGCAATCACAGGCAAAGTGCCCCGGCTTCCCACACGTGAAACAAGCGCCCGGGGTTCGATTGGTAGTTGTCCCCGAGGCACCTGAAGCAGCTGGACCCGACGTCTTAGCTTTCTTATAGAATCTGTGGTAGCCCGACTTCGACGTAGTCAGTGCCTTGAACTCTGCTTTCTTGCTACCGGATTCCTTCTTTGCTTGGACATTCTTCATGTCCTTCTCCAAGGACCGGGCCGAATTGACCAGGGTCATGAAACCCTGCGCCTTGGGCCCCGACAGTAGCAACCTTAAATCATCTCTTAGCCCTTCATAGAAGCGACTCGTCTTGCGCTCCTCGTCTGCGAAGGTAGCACCGGCATATCTCCCCAACCGAGTAAACTCGTGGAGGTACTCATCAACGGTACAATCCCCTTGCACCAACTTCTGAAATTTGCTTTCTAGCGCAATCCTCTGCGCCGAGGGGAGGTATCGAGCCATGAACAGTCTCGCAAACTCCTCCATCGAAACTTCGGCCAACGGCCTTCCCCGCAACTGATGTAGCTCTAGGCCTTCCCACCATAACCTTGTGTCCCCATCCAAAAGGAACGTCTCTATAGTGGTCTTCTGCCACTCTTTCGTTTCCGTTGCAGTCATCACCCAGTTGACCCTTGAGAGCCAATCCTCTGCTTGGGTCGGGGTTTCTGCCCCCGTGAATACCGGTGGGTGAAAGCCCATCACGTGCTTCAGTTGTCTTTCCGTTGCTCTCCGAGGCAACTCTGGCTCCAACACTACTTGCTCAACCCTCCTTTACTCTGCCGTCTGAAGCGGTACTTGCTCCATAGCAGGAGCAGGCTGCTGCACCTGCCTTGCAGGCTGCGCATTGATCATTGCCATGACCACTTCTGCCACCAACCTAATGGTCTCTGCAGACGGAGGTGTTGCAGGCGCATCGCTTGGCGCACTGCTCGCCTCAGAACCTGGCCGTTCAGACGGCCCAGCACCACTTCTGGTCACCTATAATCGTGCAAAACACAGATAAGCGACCCAAAAATTACTGCAAACAGCAATTATAGGAACACGCAGGTTCCTCAAACATGTATATTTTCATTCCTAAGTGGACATTCATGGGTTCTTTTCATGTTATAACGATGACGCACACATGTGCTCACCACCCCTTAAAGTGAATTCGTCCACGAATTCATTTAAGCTTGACCGAAACCAGAAGTCTGATACCAATTTGTAACACCCCTATCCATCACATAGCATATAGCAGTAGGTCCGGCCGGGGCCCGACGCCATATACTACAGACAGACCGAGTGGTTACGCATTGAAACCATTCAACCAATCATGTCGACCTACACAACACCTAGCGGAAGCAAATTATTAAGTTGCAAAAGAAATAAGAACCCTACTACAAAGCATGAATGTCCACTACCAACTCAGGAATGTAATCAAACACAAAAGAGAACTGGCCTTAAGGCCTTACATTGTTCACTTAACGGGAAAGATACATAAGCAATTAGGCCTTTGAGGGCCGGCACAGCAACAAGGGCTTTAGCCCGCTATTTCCCGCTCTGCTCCGCAGCACCTGCAAGCCACAAACCACCGCCCGGTGGCAAACAATAGCAACGGTCAGCAATGCTGACCAAATTATAACGATCCCGCCCCCAAAATCGGGGCGGCGATGCTCTTTCCCTGCACTTCATTAGTATAGGCAATAGGTATTAATGTGAACACACATCAACACAGGCGTAGGCTCGCACGACCACACACCCCGTGCACTCAGGGCACATTCTCGGCAAACCGGCCAACGTCACATCAATTCAAGCCATAGACGTTCCCAATCCACCACCGCCTCTTGGACGGTCATCCATATGAGCATTTTGCCTTCCTGGCCTTGGTCACGGCAATTTAAGCCATAGACCGCCAAAGACCCTCATCCATGCCAACGGTCCTACCGAACGACATAGACCGGGTATGGTTCCGCCTGACCCGTGCTCATATCGCAACGGCAATTTAAGCCATATGCGCAGGTCAAGACTCACCGAGTCCCGTTTCCGCCACAACAATCACATAACCCGGTTATGTTCACGTTGGCTCCCCGGCCACCGTGTTGGCAAAACCCGCTTTTGCCTAGTTTTCCGGGTGCACCTTGGAGTTAATCTCCAAGGCTCCCTGATGCAATCTACCACGTAGAAAACCCGAAAAACACCCAAACACCCGGAGTCTTCCCCGGTTCATATGCAATGCAACATCACCGATCCGGCTCTACTTGTCCGGATAGGCTTCACACACAATGCCTACGTCCATTTTCGTTTACGGACTCTACACAAGGGGGACTTCACATATCTACCCCAAGGAACGCTCCAACTCTTCGCTCACTTGCGAGAGCGGGCTTCCTATGCAAAGGAAAAGAGGGCTTCACATGCCCAAGGATGAGAAATCATTACCCTTGCATTCTTCCACGGCGCCATCGAAAACTATACGGTTGGAAAGCACCGCAACGGCGTCGCCTCCGTGGATCTGGACTCGGATCGCGATTCGGAACTCCGAAGCTCCTCCGGCGGCCGGATCTAGCCCTTCTTCCTCCTCCTTGCTCTCTCCTCTCTCTAGCTTTAGAAAGAGAACCACTTAAGAGAAAATGAGGGTTTCTAAACCCTATTCCTGGGTAAAACCATCCAGGAGCAACCCCCACCGTCGGATCCAAAGCCAAGGAAATGAACGGCCACGATTAAGCCTCAAATTATAAAATCTAGGCCGAACACGGGTTGGCACACGGCCGTGTGCCTGGCCGTGTAGCTCATTCGCCGTCTCGACCCAGATCGAAAAACAGCACACGGCATGTGATACGGCCTCCAACACGCCCGTGTCGCCTGCGACATGCCCGTGTCGGGACCCGTGTCACGCCCCCCGTGTGCAATAAATCGACATTTTGCAGTCAGAGTGGTACACGGCTTGGTGACACGGCATGGGACACGCCCGTGTCACATCTGACACGCCCGGGTCTGTGCCCGTGTCACGGCCCGTGTACCACTTCGATGATTCCCTTGAGTGACACGGCCTGGGACACGCCCGTGTCCTAGGCCGTGTCCCTCCACACGACCATCGTCGACCTACACTGGTCGACTACACGGCCAGTTCGACGATTCGAGCTCGACACGCCCGACACGGCCTCCGACACGCCCGTGTCGGGGCCCGTGTCACCTGCACCAAAAATCTGACTTGGCCAAAAATGATCCCCGTCGCTCCTACGACAAATTGGGGTGTTATACATCTGCTTCAGGCACAAGGACTGCCTCAGTCACTCCTCCTCAGGTCTCTGCCCCTGCAGAAGATTTGTCTGCTTCTCCTCCTCCTCCAGCTGTCTCTGCACCATTCATATCAACCTCACCACTCATCTCAACCATAGCCATATCTTCCCCCATTACAATCTCATCACCCATTTCACCTCCTCCAGCCACTACCTCAGAATCATTCCATCCCTTGTACGACTATCCACCTATCACCACTCCATCATTTCATCTTCTGGATGACTCCTTCATGGATGATTCTCCTCCGTCTCCTCCTGAGATTCCATCTACATCTTCCTACCAACAACTTCTTCAGGACATAATCTCTCAACCATCCTTCACCTCATCCTTTACCTCTCCCATATCATCCATCTCCACTTCAGTAACATAGATCTCAACAATTCCTTCTACTGAGCCATCCATCCTTATACCTCCTACCTCCACACCATCCATTCCATCAGTCCCAGCCAACATCCTTCCAGCTACATCAACTCCTACCTCTACTCAAGCCCCTCTTGAGCATGTAGATCTTTCAGCTTTGGCAGACAGGTTGTATGAGCTGCTAGCCCCCAGGCTAACCTCATTGTTGTAGAGCACCTTGGCTCCACTTCTGAAAAATGTTCAGGAGCTATCTACCAGGCTATCTACCTTCCTCTCCTCTCAAGCAATCCCTTCTTCTGGGTGCCTTGATCCAGTTTTCACTAAATCCAGGCAGGGGGAGATGCCTAATGAAGCTCTGGTTTTGCCTGAGGCTGCTGAAGTTTCAGAACCTGCTCCAGTATTTGCAGTAGATCTTCAGAGCCTGCTGTCAATTTTTGATTCTGTGTACTTCAATTCTCTGCCAGTTCTACAAGTTGAAGACCTTACTAAGGCCATTGTGCCTGTTTTAGAATGTGATCCCAGCCTGATTGCATCTTATGTAAACTCTTTCAAGGCTGAGGATGTTGTTGCTTCTATTTTTACTGCTGCTGCTGCTACTGCTGTTACATCTCTTGGATGCTCTGATATTGAAATGTTGTCTGTTGTTGCTGATGTTGCTACTGTTGACGAACTTGCTACTTATCTGGAAGAACCTGAACCTGCTGCTCCAATTACGTCTGCTCCTATTGCTGCTTCCATAAGTTCTATTTCTGCTATTGTTGCTGCTCCTGCTCTGACTTCTGAACAACTGAAACAACAAGAGAAGTACATCAAAAGCATTGATGATCTGTATGATAGACCCCAAATCTCAGAAAGTGATCAGTTTCATACTGACTCTGATGACTCTTCTGGTACCATTGCAAAGAAAATTAAGGCCAGAAGCAAGGCCATTATGAAGGTCCCTCCTACTAAGGCCAAAGATGTTAATGATATACCCTACTATATTCTGCATGATTGCCAAATTACTGAATCATGGATGAAATATTCTAAAAACCAACTAAAGTCCATGAAGAAGAAAAGAAAGTTTGATAAGTATGAGAAAGGTTCATCCCAATTTCAGCCTCCTCCTCCTCCTCCTCCTCCAGATTCAGGATCAGGTGGAGGCTCAGATTCTCTATCCTCAGCTCCAAAGCAAAGTTCCTCCCAATCCTCTCAAAGATATCATCCCAGGGGGCAATATCAAAGGGGTTATCAGTCCAGAAGGGGAAAATATAGAGGAAATCAAAGAGGACACAGATTTCAAGCAAGGGAAGGACAAAGACACATGGACTCAACTCAAGGTCCTTTCCCCTATAAACTCAGAGAAATGGTTGATACAAGAACTCCTATTGCTTCAGAAACTGTCAACAGATATGAGCCTGCAGTTCCTTTTGAAGATCCAGAGAACAATCCATTATCATGGACTGCTAGGATGAAAGAACTTGCTGCTTTAGATCAGCTGAAGAAGGCCAGAGAACAAGGGAAAGACACTTCCAACATTACTACTTTATCAGATCAAAGAAAGGCAGAACTGGAAAGGTATACATAAAGGAAATTCTTTGACCCAGTGGACTACATGAAACTGCATCCTATGGCTGTGGTTTCCAGGCCTAGATCTCAAACCTCCTTAGGTGCAGAGGATGATAGAAGGTCAAAGAAAGAAGCTCTAAATCCCAACAGGGAAATCTTATTTAAGAAGGGAAGTGAAAAGAAATGACATTTGTAAGCAGACAGTATACTCATCTTGAACATTTGCTGATATTCCATCTGTTTGCTGCTATGTTGCATGATCTGCTCTTTTGTGTTAGATTTTTGTTTTTCTGTATGTTGATTTTGTATTTATTACTGAGTTCTGTAAATAGTAATCCTAACCCAAATAGGGGGAGATTGTTGGAACACCCTATTACTAATTTGGGCAAGGATCACTATGTTTTTAGGAAATCAGGTTGACCTAGATGTATAGTTGAAAAGGTCAAGTTAGAATGAGTGTAGGGCATAGAATTTAGGTTTGAAGCAGCCCCCAAGACTATTCAAGGATTCAGACTTAGAGCTGAGACAAAGACAATTATCGTCGAGCTTAGGTCGACGAAACGTCGAACTCCGTTCGACGCTCTCTGAGCTCAACTCTGCTAAATCGTCGAGCTCAGGTCGACGATCTTCGAGCTCAGATCGACGATCTGTCTTCAGCTTATTCTTCAGGTCGCTGAGCTCCGATCGACGATCTTCGAGCTCAGGTCGACGTTTTCTGTCTGATGTTCTTTTCAATCTCTGAGCTCAGGTCGACGATCGTAGAGCTCAGATCGACGTTTTTCTTGAGAGATCGACGACTTTGATGATTCAAATTTTGTCAGCTTTTGGAATGTTTTTCAAATTCTCTCAGCATTTATTTCAAGAGATCTGCTAGCCGTTTCATTTATTCTGGAGCATGTTTCAAGGGATTTATCAGAGAATGTTTATTGGACTTTCCTCCAGAAGACAAATCATTAATGGAAGACATTTATTGACTGCTAACCGCTATCTTGGATAGAGGATCTTCAGAGAATAAATCATCTTTTCTAGTCTGACAGATATACAAGCAAGAGACTACACAAGAATAGACAATCTACAACAAGAAATTCTCAGTACAGATTCACAGGATAGTGAGATCAATTCAAAGAAAATCAAGTGATCAATCCTGGAGAATTAGTTGAATATTGGCATACTGAAAAGTGATCATAGTTTCAACATCAAGGACTCCAGACAATTCATATTTCAGCCTCTGCTGAAACCATCTTCTGCTAGAGATCTGATGCTTCTGAAGACCTATCACCCTAGCAAAGCTCTCAACTTTCTTAGGGGGAGCTTTGACAACACAATCAATCCACTAAGTCTTCTCTCAGTGACTGAGATAGAGAAGACAACTTCACCTCTTCCTTTTTCTTTTCCTGCTGTAAAAGGGTTATCAAAACTCCCTTCAAAAGTCTTGATTCTGGTTCTGAGAGCCTTGTCAAAACTCAGTGGTGGCAAGAGACCTGATCAAAAAATCTAATTTGGTTTTTGAGCACCTTATCAAAAGCTCATTGGTGCCCAGGACACCTGATCAACTCATCCTGCAGTGGATTCCTACCAAGGGTGGTAGAAGAGTGGATGTACCCAGGTTTTTGGGGAACCACTATAGTTCCTTGTGTCTTCTGGTTTCTTGTGGATATTCTTTGTTGTGTGCTGTGCTTTTTGTTTTACTGCTTTAGTTTTATTCTCTACATCAAAGCACCTTACACTTATACATAAATTAAGCCTTTACTGCTGTGCATTTTTAAATTGTAAATTTACTTTAAAATACTCTATTCACCCACCCCCCCACCCCCCACCCCTCTAGAGTTAAGATAGATCTTACCCTCACTTTCACCAAGGCTAACCCTAGCTGTAGCAAGATAGCTATTGGAATTTATACATGCAACAACAAGTTTAGAGAAATCTCTGAGATAAAAGAAGAATAAGAAAGGACCAAACCCTAGCTGCTGTTACTTCACATTTCCAGCTTGTCGTTTCCGAAGAACATTTTCTGGAAGCTGTGAAGAAGTTAGGGCTGAATATTTCTCAGCTCAAGAAGCAGAAGGCTTAGAGAACATTTCTCTGGAGTCAAATCAACACCAACCTTTCTCTCTTTGTAGGGTTCTTTGGATATAAGTGTAGGCCTATTTTATAAAGGCTGAGTGGTAGGATCCAGGTTGTGAATTTGAGGTAGGATCCCTATTGTAGATCTGAGGTAGGGCAGTTTTCCTGAGGTAAGAGTGTTATTCTCTCTGAGTTGTAGGATCCTTCTATAGATCTGAGGTAGGGCCTTTGTGCCTGAGCTGTAGGATAGTCATTCTCTCTAAGTTGTAGGGCTATCCTCATAGCCTGAGTGTAGGACTTATACTCAAGTCTGAGGTAGGTGATATTTAGATCACTGAGCTGTACGATACAGTCTTGGATCTGAGTTGTAGGGTCTTATGCCTGAGTTAGGTCTTAGAGGAGACGGAGAAATCCTGAGAGATCTGTGTTGTAAGCTCTAAGGAGCTGAGTTTGGAGCAGTGCCTTATCTAACACACTATTAGAAATGTGGGAGGGATGGTGGATATACCCATAATTTGTGGAACTACTATAAATCTTGTGTGTATTGTTGTCGACTTTCTTGAAAGCAAAGCATAACTAACTCATAATACACCTAAAATAAGAAAGAAATTAAAAAGTTTCAAAAACCTATTTACCCCCCTCTAGGTGTTTATCTTGGAAGACCCCCCTCCCGGAACACAAAACACAGCACGAGGGGATTCTTATGCCCAGAACAACCACCTTAAAATAATGCAAGCACTCAGGCAAACCTATACTACAAGATGCCTATCTTGCCAGCTATAACCAATATCAACCAATGTCAACCCAACCAAAAATAAAAACAGAAATCAATCCACACATAAGTAATAATAGTCCAAAAGTACAACAAATAAAATAAGCTACAACAAGATTTTGAAATATCATAGTGTGTGTAAAACTTACCCAAAGGGATACATCAAGATCTCTCAAACTCACATCGGTGACTGACAGTAGCGAGGCACCGTCCCTTCAGGTCCTGTCATCCTGGCCTGGATATCCTGCAGCAAAATCTGCGGCTGCTCTGACTGTGGGGATTCCTCCTAAAAAGGAAGACGTAGAAAACATTAGTCATAAAGACTAGATGGATATCATATCCGCTCCCCCGGCAACTCCTCAGCATCGGGGGGAGAAAGGAACAAAGGTAGAATATTTATATAAGGAGTAGTACAAGTAGGTGGAGTAAGTATACATGTAATGAGTAGTAATAGAAGTAATGTATAACAATATTATCAGCATTCTATTATAGCAAATCTACACAAGCTATATCAATCCATCTAAGCATATAGATCTATAATAAGAAAGTATCTTAACTTATAAGAATGCCCATACAAACTTATAAGTTAAGGATCGGCTCAACAGTAAAGTAACGCATCGTATAAGAGTGCCCATACAAACTTATACGATAAGGATCTTGAGTATGCAATGTAATGTAATGATATGTATGCATTGCAAAGAATCACCCATGATCACACACATGCAATTGCTATGTTGACACAGACTTGAAGTTCCCATTTTTCGAGCAGGTAGCTTACCTCTCAGGCATCAACCATTGTGGCCAGACAGTGATAGTGGAGCGAGCTTCTCCATTACTAGGCGGGCATCCACACTACCCAGCTTAGGCCTCCATACGCCTTAATGCTAAGTACACAACAGCGGAGCTCACATGCGTACTATGGCTAAGCGGGAGTCTCGGGTAGAAGTGCACCAAGAACCAAGCCCCTAACTGGCCCATATTGTGACCCGAAAGGAACCTCAGAAAACGCAACAGGACCAAGCCTAACCGTCCACTTGGCACGGAAGGAGCCCCAGGAATGAGAACCGAGGACCAAGCCCAACCGCCCAAAGTCTATATGTCAACTCCCATCGGTGTGAGAAAGTGTGATCCCGTAGACGTGCCACACTATCCTTAACCCAGGATTACGACACCGCGTGTAGACTCACACCGCATGCAATTCACATCATCATAGCACGGAAGGAGCCTCGGGAATGAACACTGAGGACCAAGCACAACTGTCCACTTACGTCTCTTCTCAACATTACCAAACCAGCTCGGTCAAACCCCGCACTTACACCCTTTCACAACCCCGTGCCCCAAGGTACTTAAGGGTTAATTATCTATGTAAGGGTATTTAACACATCCATCATCTAAGACAACAATCATTTGTTCGTAACAGTCATTACCAATTATTTTCAGCATGTTCAATCCAAACTCATCATTATTCAACACATCACCTTTATCAAGTACGTCCTCAATATTTCACATATTTAAATCATTCCTACCATCCCAACTCACTAGTCCTTCCATTCATAAACTTTCACCAAATCACCTCGATCAAGTGCACTTTACTACACCATTTGTTCATTAAGGATCTATCCAACAAATGTCATTAACATTATTTATCACAATTGCTTATAAACTGAACTTAACGAGGCATCAACATTACTGTACTACAATTTCTTTATGAAACCCAAATCCGATTCAAAACTAACACGAGAATTATATATGCAGGAATAATTACTGTACAGCAACTTTGATCGGGGATTCCCGAGGCTACAGGAATCTGGTGTGGACGTTTAACCCCTCGTTGGAAATGTATTTCCAAGGGTACAACTTTCGTGTTTAGTTTAAAGCCCAGATTTGGAAGTATCATGACTGAAAATGGCCTCGAAGAATTCTGCGCGCAGAAAACAGATTTTCGCGCGCATCTTAAAGATGATCGAACGTCATCAGTTCGTCTTCTTCCTCTAACCAAACTTTCAAATAACATCCAGAATTTCTCCTCCATTATTCACTCTCATACGGCCACTTCTCTTAACGAAACCAGTCCACAAATTACATTCAAAGTGAGGGAAAGGTTCAAGACTCTAATTCCTAGGACACAAGTCCTAGCATGGCCTCTTCCTAAAAACCTTCTTCTCACAAATCAAGACCCTTTTGAGTCGATATCTCTCCTAGAAATAACTAAAGATCTAGCAATAAGGTAGAGGGTAGAAAACTCACCTCGTTTCTGGCATTTCCACCATTTCCAGCCATGGATCTTGTCACCCTTCTTGGCGGTATCTTCTTCTCTTCGGTCGGTGTTAGTTCTTCATGGGAAGAAGATTGGCTCCAGCACCTTCTTCCTCTCTAGAAATTTCATACAGCGATGGCTTGGAAGGAAGAGTAGTAATGTCTAGGGTTTTCTCCCCTTTTCATGTGGGAAGTTGGGTAACTGCATAGCCACGTGTCGGCCTGTCATTGGAATGCCAATCAACCAAATAAATGAGTCCCTTCGAAATGACGCGACCAGAAAATTCGCCAAACCCCGAAATTGAACTACACGGGTAGGGACACGCCCGTGTCACTACCCGTGTCCTACTCGGGAGGAACGTGGTCGACGAATCATCAAACTGCTATGCACACACACACGGGTAGGGACACGAGCGTGTCACTACCTGTGTCCTGCTCGAGAAACATGGTCGACGTTGTTAGTCGATCTCTACTCGATGAGTACACTCACATAGGTAGGGACACACACGTGTACCTACCCGTGTTTTGCTCAGGAAACACGGTCGACAATATTAGTCGATCTCTGCTCGATGAACACACACACATGGGTAGGGACACGCCCGTGTCACTACCTGTGTCTTGCTCGAGAAACACAACAAGGAATCCATAACGTTGCCAGAGAGCCACACGGGTATGGAAACGCCCGTGTCACTACCAGTGTCCTTCTCTGAAAATTTCACAAAGAAGACATAAAGACACCAGAGTACCACATGGGTATGGACACGCCCGTGTCACTACCCGTGTCCTACTCTGGACCAACTTCTCCTCCCTTACACAAGTGCAAGCCTAGTTTCCAGCACTCCATGAGCCCAAATCAGCTCTCTTGACTTAAAAGTGTGCACGAGGGGCCTAGCGCAAATCGGGACGTTATAAATCCTATAAACAAAATAAAAGATTTCATCCTCAAAATCAGGCTAAGGCAATGGGGAGAGAAAAGCATGAAATAAAATGAAATATGCTTTAAAATTACCTTGAGGAAACAACTCCGGGTAGCGCTTTTGCATCAAGTCCACCGGCTCCCATGTATACTCCTCCTTCCCATGGTTAGACCACAACACCTTTACCAAAGGAACACTCTTGCGGCGCAAAATCCTTGTCTCGTTTTCTACTATCCGCACCGGCTCTAGTAGTACAGATCTATCGGTTGCTACTGCTCCATCAATGGTGGGAATATGTTGATCGAGCCGCAACAGCGCCTTCCGGATAGACGACACAAGGAATACATCATGAAGGTTCTCCAGCTTTGGTGGTAACTCCAACTAGTAGGCCAAAGGGACAATCATTTCCAATATTGTGTAAGGTCCAACGTACCTTGTGCTGAGCTTCTTCACACCACGTACTTGTGACACTCCATACATCGGCTGGATTTTAAGGAACGCTTTGTCACCCACCTGAAATTCTACCACCCAGTGCTTTGCATTATAATATTTAGCCTGCCGACTTTAAGCCTCAAGCATGCGGTCTCGTATTTGTCTTACAACCACATCAGTATCATCGATGTACTCAATTCCTAAAATCTTCGGGTCTTCATATTGTACCCATGACAAGGGGGTTCTACACCTTCTTCCATAAAGGGCTTCATGGGGTGCCAGCCCGATGCTTGCATGGTGACTGTTGTTATAGGAGAATTCCACGAGGGGTAAGAGCCTTTCCCACTGCTCTCCTTTATCCAACACACATAGTCTCAATAGGTCCTCCAATGTTTTGATTGTCCTCTCAGACGTCCCGTCTGTTTGAGGATGAAAAGTTGTGCTAAAGGTTAGGCGTGAACTCAAGTATGCATGTATGGCCTTCCATTCCTTAGAGGTAAAATGATCATCCCAGTCAAAAACAATTATCTTTGGCACGCCATGATGCCGTACAAACTGCTCCACAAAGAGGCATACCAAAACATCCACATGAGCTTCATTCTTCATTGGAATAAACCTGGCTACCTTTGTCAGGCGGTCAACGATTACCCACACCGAATCATTCCCTGAGCGTGAGCGAGGCAATCCGTGGATGAAGACCATGGAGACATCCTCAAATTTTCACTCGGGGATGGGCAATGACTGTAATAATCCATCGGGGCTCTTGCATTCCGCCTTCACCCTTTGAGAGGCCTCACAGTGCGTAACAAAATATCTGATGTGCCTCTTCATTCCCGGCCAACACATGGTCTTCCGCAAGTCGACATACATCTTGGCAATCCCAGGATGCACAAAATACTTAGTGCAATGTGCCTCTCTCAGGATATCTTCCCGAATTTAACCGCCTTTGGGAATGTAAAGTCGGCCAGAGAGATGAACGAGGCCGTCTTTTAGGGAATACTCTTCAGTAGTACCATCTTCAATTAACTTGATTTCCGGGGCCAGAGCCGCATCCTTTCCTTGCTCCACCCGGATTCGGTCTTGAATATCACAGACTATGCTTATCGCGGTTAAGTACTCTGTATACCCTTCCGATTGGTATTTATATACCAGGGTAATCTCCATCTCTTCGAGCATCTGAGCTAACTCCATACTCATCAATCGGGACTCGGGGTTCGATTCCGGTACCTATCTGCTCAAAGAATCAGCTACGGAATTTGCTTTTCCGTGATGGTAGTACAAGGTGCATTCATAATCGCACAAAAACTCTAACCACCGCCGCTGTCTAAAATTTAATTCCGTCTGGGTATGGATGTGCTTTAGATTCTTGTGGTCCGAAAAAATTTTGTAGTGGAAGCCATATAGATAGTGTCTCCAAATATTCAAAGCGAACACCACCGCTCCCAATTCTAAATCATGTACTGGGTAGTTGGTTTCATGCTTCTTCAGCTATCTTGAAGCAGATGCAATCACATGCCCGTGCTACATCAATACCTCCCCCATCCCTTGATACGATGCACCAGTGTAAACTTGAAATCCTTCCTTCCCAGATGGAAGGGCTAGGATGGGTGTGGATGTAAGTCTATCCTTCAATTCCTGGAACGCAGCTTCACACTACGGTGTCCACTCATATGGCACACCTTTCTTTGTCAGAGTAGTAAGAGGAAGAGCAATCTTTGAGAACCCTTTTACAAACTTGTGATAGTACCCGGCAAGTCCAAGGAAGCTCCGCACATCGGTGGCTGACTTCAATGGTGCCACTCCTTTATGGCACGCACTTTGGTCAGATCCACAGCTAGTCCAGCCCCACTGATCACATGGCCCAAGAAGGCAACCTCTTGGAGCCAGAATTCACACTTGCTGAACTTGGCAAACAAGGCATGCTCTTTTAGCTTCCTCAGTACCAAGGTCAGATGTTCGATATGCTCTTCCTCTGTCTTTGAGTAGACAAAAATGTCATTGATTAAAATGATGATGAGGATATCTAGATAAGGCTCGAACACCTTGTTCATCAAACTCATGAAAGCTAAAGGGGCATTTGTGAGCCCAAACAGCATCACAGTGAACTCGTACAAATCGTACCTTGAGCTAAAAGCCGTTTTCTGAATGTCCTCCTCTTGTATCTGAAAGTGAAGGGATAGATACTACTCTAGAGGGGGGGTGAATAGAGTTATCAAATTTTGCACAGACAAAACTTAATAGTCTACCCAACTCCCTTGGAGTGAAGTGCGGACTGCAAAGATTATAGATATTGATTTAACCTTAAAGCCTAACACAAGTGATGTGTACAAACACAAGCTAACTGTAATTACAGTTAAGCTTGGAAAAACCTAATCAGCAACTAGCAACCTAGTTATGTCTAATCACAGCCACAATGCAGGAATTAAACAATGGAATCCAGACGACACAAAGAAATTTATAGTGGTTCCCCAAACAACTTGGGTACGTCCACTCTTCTACCCACACGGTAGGAATCCACTCAGGTTTTTGATCAGGTGCCCTGCCACCAACAGGATCTGTTTCAGGGAGATCCAGAAACCCTTTAGACTTTTGATCAGGTGTCTAAAAACCAAGCACAGGTTTTTGATCAGGTGCCCTGCCACCAAGGGATACTTTTGAAGGGAGTAATAACCCTGTACAGGAGGGGGAAGAAGGTTAAGATGTCTTCTCTATTTTACAATAGATTAGAGAAGCACAAAAACTTGCACTGAGCTAGAATGCTCTAAAGAATCAAGGCTCCCCCTGGCTCAAGAATGTCCAGGTGAAGTCTTGCTTCAGTGCAGAGAAACTCTTCAGAAAGTTCTGAAGGAAAAGCTACAGGAAGAAAGTAAATAATAAAATCAATGTTCTTCAAGCAGCTATCTTCTTCTTCTTCTTCTTCAAAGGAACTCTGAGTTGAACTTCCTGAAAGCAGGAGAACTCAGGTGAAGAAGAGATGAAGATCTTAACACTTCTCAGTTAGATGGAGATTGCTGAGAGCAGGAAGCTTGAACTAGATGAAGGCTTGAGAGCTTGAGAATATGTGTAACTCTGGTTAGCTATTAGCTTCTATTAACTAGCTTGAATTCTTCTTCAAAGGGTTCTTTATATAATCATCAGCAAGCAATGGCTCTCTTCCATTTGAATTATTTGTCTTCTTCTGAGCCTTGAGACCTGGGCTGTAAATATCAAGAAGACAGAAATATCTCTGCAGCAAAACATTCTATAAAGGGAATAAACCACTTTCTAAGAAGCTGCAGGCTTAAATCAGATAACAGAAGGACTAAATAAAGTCACATCAGAAATAATCTCTTTATAGCAAAAGAAGACTTTTCAGTCTAACGGCTATAAAGGGCTGACAATAGATAAAGTAAATTAAAATGACAGCTAATAAGACAAACAACTTTATCTTAAAAAGATTTGACTCAGGCAAAAAGAATAGAGCAAATAATGCCTGGAAATTTTATCATACAGCTTAAAATACTGTGCCAGAAAATGTATTAATTAATTAAATATAATAAATAAATACAAAATACAAAGGCAGACAGAAAACGTCGAACGACCTTCGAAGATCGTCGAACGACGCACGGAGATCGTCGAACTATCGGGCAGATAGTCGAACGATCCAGATAGTCGACCTATCGAAGAAGATAGTCGAGCTACCCCGGCAGATAGTCGAACTATCAGAACAGATAGTCGAACTATCAGATAGTCGATCTATCAAGGACAGACAGTCGAACTATCAAGCGTACAGAGATAGTCGACCTATCAAGCAGATAGTCGACCTACCTCAGAACACAGATAGTCGATCTATCAAAAGATAGTCGAACTATCAAAACCAACCAGATAGTCGATCTATCAGCAGATAGTCGAACTATCAGATAGTCGACCTATCAGGACAGATAGTCGAACTATCAAAGGCAACAGATAGTCGAACTATCAACAGATAGTCGAACTATCAAGACGAAACAGATAGTCGAACTACCTCGCCAAGCAGATAGTCGAACTATCAAAAGATAGTCGAATTATCAACGCAAAACAGATAGTCGATCTATCAACAGATAGTCGAACTATCAACGCAAAACAGATAGTCGATCTATCAACAGATAGTCGAACTATCAACGCAGACAAAGCGTCGACCAACTGATAGACGATCGTCGATCAGCCGATAGACGATAGTCGAGCGGCGTTCGACTATCGTCGAACGAAAAACCTACTTAACCAAATTCTCAATCTGGAAAAGTGAGGACTCTACAGCTAGACTCCTAACCATTGACCATAGATATTTCTTGGGTCAAGGGGCACAAAGGAGGGGACTAAACTCAAATCAAAACTAGGGTACCAACAATCTCCCCCTATTTGAGTTAAGTCTCTCAACATCTAAAAACATAAAGCTAGCTAAAGAGCAATAAAATAATACAGTAAATAGTTAACAATTAACTGGCAGATTATCAAATAGATAAACAAATATAGCACAGCAGTTAATCAAATTATTAAGAATCTTTAGAGTCTGGTAAAGGATCAGAAGAACTAGAAACAAAAGAAATTTTTCTTAGAGGGTCATCTGATTCTTTCTTAGACATTTTCAGGTCCTGCGCACCAATGATCTTCAGCTCTGTAGCTCTGGGGACAACAGCTTCAGGATGCTTTTCCATGTACTTTGATGGATCAAAAATCTCAGGATTGACCTGGAACTTTTCAAATTCTTTCTTTCTGTAAGCTGACATGGTAGTAAGACCAGTCGTATCTTTACCTTCGGCTCTTGCTTTTCTTATTTGGGCTGCTCCAACTAGCTCTTGAAAGCGAGCCATCCTAAAGTTAGGATCGAGCTCAGGATTTTCATATACAGGCTCAGGAGAAGTAGCATCAGCTATTTTATCTTGAATAACTAGATAAGACATTAGAATGTACTTAGCAAAAGGGGTTCTTGCTAGAAATCTTAAAACAAAGTAAACTATTTACCTTTTGATACAATTTCCTCAGTCTGAACTGGTGTTGGAGATGACATACTCTTCTTTGGAGAAGGAGGTGGGGAAAAGGTTGGTCTTTGAACCACAGTCTCCTTCATTTGTCTTTGAGAACCAGAAAAAGATTTGCTTTGAGAGCTTTGATAACCTTGTCTTGGCTGGGGCTGAAACGACGCAGATCTTCCAGAAGAGGCACCAGGATTGACTGAAAGGTTCCCAGAGGCTCCTGCACCTGGAGGAGGAGGAGGACCTCTGGGAGTCCATCTTGAGACAGGACTATCATACCTCTTGGTCCTTTTTCTTTCTTTTTGCTGATTCTTTGAAAACCTCATCCAGTGCTGAAAATCCTTGGATTTAGGGTCAATGCCCTTCAGAATGTAATAGGGAATATCATTATCCTTACTGGGAGGTGGAGGAGGAGCAGCTTTTCTTTTCTTTGAGGCAGCTTTCTTTCTCTTAGACTTCTCAGAAACATCAGAATCATCATCATCATCAGAATGAGATGAGGGAGGATTTTCATAAGGATCATAGGCTTCTGAAACAGCCTTTTCTTTAAGCTTTGAAGCAGATTTCTCCCTTTCCTCTTCCATGGCATCCAGAGCTAGAAGGGAGTCTAAGTCCAACCCTGGAGAGTCATCCCAGATGGTTGACTTTTCAATTTGCAAATCTTTCTCTTTCTCTTTTAAAGATTGAACTCTTAACTCCCAGGCAACTCTTGCTTGAGCTTCTTCCAAACTCAGAACAGGAGAGTCAACTTTGACTTCATCTTTCTCAGACTCATCTTCTTTATTATCTAAAAAGGATTCTAATTCAGGGTCTACTTGAGTATCAGAAACACTTGGGTCAGCTTCAACAACAACTGCTATGATCTGAGCAGTTAAATCTTCTTTAATAATATCTGTAAAATTATGAATACATATCTGCTAAATAAGCTTGAATCATTCCTTCAAGGTATTCACAAACTATCAAATTAATCGACTCATCAACAAAACGAATGAAAGAGTTACCTTCATACTTAACCATCTCCCATGATTCATTCAGATAAGAAGTTATAATTCCTTCCAGGAATCTAGCAATCATAGGAGTGGTAAGATCTTCTAAGCAGACTTTAACTGCAATCTCAGATAGCAGGATTCCATCTGCTATTTCCTTCTCAGACAAAACTGGAACTTTTTCTTTCTCAGCAGGAGCTATCTCTTCCTGGGCTGGAGCTATTTCTTCTTCAGCTGGATCTATCTCTTTCTCAGCAGGAGCAGATTCTTCCTGGGCAGACATGACAACATCTGGAACTGTTTCTATCTCAGCTTGAGCAGATTCTTCCTGGGCAGACATGACTGTATCCTTTATTGCTGGAGGGGAGGCAGGATGGTCTGAGGCATCTTCATTGAACATCTCCCCCTGCCTGATTTCAGTAGATACTGAAACCAGGCCCCTTGAGGAAGATGGCTCAGTAGATTTTGACAGGGATTTGATGGAAGCAGATAAGAGATCAATGGAGGCTGCAAGGGGAGCGATTGCCTCTTCAATCATGGTTTTGATTGATGGGGTAATCAGCTCCACAATGCGGGAGATAAGCTCAGGAGAGATCTCAATAGATGAAGGATGTGAGGTGGATGGAGCTGCAGCAGATATGGTAGTGGTGCTGGGATGAGAAATGGTGTGGACAGGGGATCGAGCAGGTGATGGAGCAGGTGATGGAGCAGGAGAGTTTATTGGGGAATGAATTGGGGAATGAGCGGGAGATATAGGAGGAGTGGGAATTCTCTCTGATCCTAACAAATCAAAGCTAGGAGCAGATATCCTAGCCAGATGAGCAGGTAGAGGAGAAGCTGGAGGAGACAGAGGAACAACCGTAGTTGTTTTAGGAGCAGCAGAGGAAGAAGGTCGTACCTCAGCTGAAGTTGATGGTACTTCAACTGAGGCAGACGGCAAAGCAGAGGAGGAGGAAAGAAGAGCTGAGCCAGCTTCAACATGGTGAGGAGCGACTGATTCAGTCCTTGTGTCCTCAGATGTTGCTGGAGCAGATTTCACAAACGTCCTCTTCCACTTAGAGAACAAGTGGGGATCCATCTTCTTGCTGGCGTTGATTGTTGTTGCAGTTGAATTTAGCAGCTGGGGGTATTTCTCCTTAAGGAAGATTCCAATGACCCTTCCCAGGGTGACTTCCTTCTTACCAGTCTTTTTCCTGATTAAATCAAATACAACTGCTGCCCAATCGATCCTTTTTCGATTAACAATCGCACACATGAGTGCGAATTGCTGCCTTGTTATATTGTCGTGGGCAGAGTGCTTACCCAGGAGCACTTTTCCTACTAACTCAGCCAGAAATTTGATTTTGAAGGGAAAATTCACTTTGAGCAGCTTCGTGGGAATGCCCTCAGCATGTCCCAGCTCAACCAGCATTCTTCCAAATTCCTGAGCGTCTTGCTCATAATCCTCATCACCAATAACTAATTCAAAAACATCAGATAAGACGGCCGGAGTCAGGATCACCTCTTCTCCGCCGATGGTACCGATCATCGATTCGTCTGTGGAAGACGACGTGAAAGCCCATTCTTTGATTTCTGGAATGTTGATCTTTATCCTTTCAGACATTAACTTCTCTAAACCCTGATCCCTGCAAAGCTGTAGAACTTCTACTATTCCTGCATCGCAACTGCTGAAAGCGTCGAAATCTACGCTGAATCCTGCATCAAACTTCACGACGGCTAAAACTGCTGGAGAGACCGCCATGGATTCGCTGGAGAAAGCTCGAGAAAACTGCAGAGAACGAAGAAGACGAAACGCCCGGAAATCGCAAGCGGGAAAGCAGAATGCGAAAGGGCACGCTCCGTCGACGATAAAGCAAAAGATCTTTTAACCTAGGTCGACTATCGGCTTTATATTGGACCGGAAATAGTCGATCTATTAAAAAGATACTTGACCCGATAGTCGAACGGCCGTTCGACGATCGGCTCAGAAGTAGAGTAGTAGAACCATCGTTCGGCTATTTCTGGCTTCACACGCAACAAGCTATCGTCGTTCAGAGATCGACGATGAGCTCAACCTGTTCGACGTTGGTCGAACGTCGATCGACGATCTTCAAACAGATAAGCTATCATTAACCAAAGGTCGACGATAGGCTCAATCCGTTCGACGATCTTCGATCATCGTTCGACGATCTTCAAGCAGATTTCAACAAAGGCAGATATAGTCACACTTAGTCTCGTCCATTAATCATGCCTAGTTGAACTAAAAAGAACAGATGCTTCTGTTCATCTAAAGGCTTGGTGAATATATCACCTCTCTGAAACTCAGTGGATATGAACTCAAGACAGATCTTGTTCTTTTCCACACAATCTCTCAGGAAATGGTGCCTAATCTCAATGTGCTTGGTTCTAGAGTGGTGCACTGGATTTTGTGCAATAGAGATAGCACTGGTACTATCACACATGATCTTGGTGTTCTTGTGTGAGTAACCATAATCCACAAGCTGGTTTTGAATCCACAGGATCTGTGAACAACAACTGGCAGCTGCTATATATTCAGCCTCTGCAGTTGAAGTTGAGACAGAAGCCTGCTTCTTACAGAACCAAGAGACCAATCTCTCTCCCAGGAACTGGCAAGTTCCTGAGGTGCTCTTCCTGTCAACTCTGCAACCAGCATAATCAGAATCAGAATATCCAATTAATTCAAATTCTGACTCAGCTGGGTACCAAAGTCCTAGATCTGGACATCCTTTCAGGTATCTCAGGATTCTCTTTAGAAGAATCAGATGAGATTCCTTGGGGTTGACCTGGAATCTAGCACAAAGGCATGTAGCAAACATTATATCTGGCCTACTTGCAGTTAGATATAATAGGGAACCAACAATGGCCCTATAATTCTTTTGATCAACTGGCTTGCCGTGATCATCAGAATCAATAACTACATTAGTGGCCATGGGTGTAGGCATTGCTGAAGCATCAGCCATCCCAAATTTCTTTACCAATTCCTTGGCATATTTGGATTGGGAGATGAAGATACCATCAGCATCTTGCTTAACTTGGAGACCAAGAAAGTAAGACAGCACACCCATACTACTCATCTCAAACTTAGAATGCATCAAGTTGGAAAACTTTTTGCACAGTTTGGGATCAGTGGAGCCAAAAATAATATCATCTACATACACCTGAACTAACAGGATTGTGTCCTTGTGATGCTTGACGAAAAGGGTTCTATCAACTACTCCCCTAGTAAAGTTGTGCTCTAACAGGAAACTAGCTAAGGTCTCATACCAGGCCCTAGGAGCTTGCTTTAGTCCATAAAGAGCTTTCTGCAACTTAAAAACATGAGAAGGCTGAGTTGAAGAAACAAACCCTGGTGGTTGTTCAACAAACACCTCTTCCTTAAGCTCACCATTTAGGAATGCACTTTTGACATCCATTTGGAACACCTTAAACTTCATGAAGGCTGCATAGGCCAAGAAGATCCTTATTGCTTCTAGCCTTGTAACAGGAGCAAAGGTTTGGTCATAGTCTATACCTTCCTCCTGTCTGTAGCCCTGAGCTACAAGCCTAGCTTTATTCCTTACTATAATTCCATTTGCATCTAACTTGTTTCTATACACCCACTTGGTGCCTATGATCAGATGGCCTTTAGGTCTTGGAACCAAAGTCCAAACTTTACATCTCTCAAACTGATTGAGCTCCTCTTGCATGGCAATGATCCAGTGGGGATCTAGCTCTGCATCTTTAAAGGTGAGAGGCTCAACCTGTGAGAGGAAACAAGCATGCATCACATCCTGTCTTAATTGGTGTCTTGTTTGCACACCAGCTGATATGTCTCCAATCACTTGAGATGTGGGGTGATCTCTAAGTGTGACAATATCAGCAGGTGGGATGTGATCTTCAGCAACAGTTGGGATTAATTCCTCAGGAGGAATTTGATCTACTGTTAGTGGTACAACAACAGCTTCAACAGCTTCAGCAAAGTCTTCATCACTGTCTGATTCAGTGATCTGAAGAGTTGATAGTTGAAGAATTTCTTGAGGGGCATCAGGTACCTGCAAAGAACTGGAGGAAGGAGAATTTTCCTTCTCCTTGTAAAGCATCTGAGACTCATCAAAAGTCACATGCACAGATTCTTCTATCTTACAGGTAGACTTGTTATAAACCCTATAAGCTTTGCTTACTTGGGAATATCCAAGCATAATTCCCATTGAAGCTTTTGCTTCAAATTTTCTAATATATTCTTTATTATTATTATGAATATAAACAGTACAGCCAAAAATTCTAAACGTAATTAATTTTTGGTTTCTTTCCTTTAAGCAACTCATAAGGAGTTTTACACTTAAGTTTGTGTATCAAACTTCTATTCAAGACATAGTTGGCTGTACTAACAGCTTCTGCCCAATAGGATAGAGGCATGTTAGCATCTGCCAACAATGTACTAGCAGCTTCAATTAGTGTTCTATTCTTCCTTTCAACTACCTCATTTTGTTGGGGAGTTCTAGGAGCTGAGAAGCTATGTTTGATTCCTTCTCTCTCACAGAATTCTTGCATGAGAAGAGAGTCAAACTCAGTGCCATGATCACTTCTGATCAAGGCCACATGAGTAGAGTACTCAGTCTGCACACAAAGTAGAAAGTCTATAAGGGCTTTGAAGTTATTAGACTTAGTTCTCAAAAAGAAAACCCAACTGAACCTAGAGAAGTCATCTACAATTACTAATGTGTAATACTTCCCTCCTAAACTCTGTACATTTATTGGGCCAAAGAGGTCCAAATGTAATAAATACAGGATTCTAGGAGAATCACTTTTATTTACAGATTTAAATGAATTCTTGGTTTGCTTGCCTAGCTGACAAGCCTTGCATAGGCTCTCCTTCTTGTAGGGGCAAGAAGGTAAACCTCTAACAAGGTTGTGCTTAGATAACCTAGATATATTTTTAAGGTTTACATGACTAAGCCTTTTATGCCAAAGGGAATTATTATTAAGGGTTACTTCATTAAACAGGCAGATTTCAGAGTGAGATGAATTAAAATCTACTAAATAAATGTTGCCTATTCTAATACCTACTAAAACAACATTATTATTTAAAGTAATATTGCAAGAGAAATTAGAAAATGAAACCTGGTAGCCAGCATCACATAGCTGGCTGACTGAAATCAGATTATGCTTCAGTCCATTGACATAAGCAACTCTCTTGAAAGTAACTGCTCCAATTGTGATCTTGACATAGCCTTCTGTCTGACCACAGCTGGAGTCTCCAAAGATAACCTTTGGGCCAAGCTTAGCTTTGAACTTTGACAGTAGATCTTTATTTCCTGTCATATGCTTAGAGCATCCACTATCCAAATACCACTTATTTTGAGTGATTGGATAGGCCTTCACCTGCAAGACAATTATTTAGACAGAGTGGACCCAGGTAACCTTGGGTCCCTTGTTTTTCACATAAGAAAAACTGGAAATATAAGAGAATGCAGGCTGAGGGTGATAGCCTAGTGGGTGAGATCTCCTAGGTGGGATTCTCCATGCTGATGATGGGTCAACAAACCTAGGGTTTCTATTCTCATTTAGGTTTCTATGGAATTGATTGTGATTTTGAAAATCATATTGAAATCGTCGATCGACGTTCGACGATGGGCGCTCAGATCGTCGAGCTTCGTTCGACCATGGAGCATCCGATCGTCGAGCGGCGTTCGACGCTCTTTGCATTTCTTTGAAAAACTTCTTTCTCTTTTCTCTCTTAGCTTTATTTAAGGTTTTATTTACCAGAATTACTTGCTCAGTGTTCTTCTTTCCACTAGCTGAAATGAAGTTCACTGGATTTGAAAGATTATTTTTAAGAAGGACTGGGGGTTCACTGGGAGAAGCTCCTAAGCCTAGTTTATCATTACCTGACCTAGTGTTAGTCATGCTGGTAATTTCTAACAGCTTAAGGCTTCTACCATTAAGGGATTCTTCTAATCTCTTAGACTTAGCTAACTCTATTTTAAGGAATTTAATTTCTTCACTACAAGTAGTGAGTTCTTCCTTTAACCTAATGTTTTCAGAGGCTATAGATTCTGAGTCAGCTAACCTATTTCTAAGTTCTTTTATTTCCTTTTCTGAGCTAATTAAATCTAAACATAAAGATTTAAATTCTAACTTAAATTCTTCTGAAGTAAAATCATAAGAAGAAAGTACCTCATCTTCAGTATGCATCTCTTCATCAGAATCAGAACTCTCTGCAGCAGAGTGGTTGCTGCAGTCATCTATTGCCATTAGGCAAACTTCTTTTGCCTTCTTCTCTTCCTCATCTTCACTGGAGCTTGATGAGGAGGATTCTTCATCAGAATCACTCCAGGTTTCAGCAATGAAACCTCTCTCCTTCTTCTTGTTTTTGTGGGAGGATGGCTTGGAGTGCTTCCTGTGTTGTTCCTTTTCTTTTCTCTTTTCTTTGTTCTTCTCCTCTGGACATTCTGGCAAAATGTGTCCAGGCTTCCTGCAACCATAACAAATGATTTCTTTAGCAGGAGATCGATCATACCTTGGTTTGTCTTCATAGCGTGAAGACTTCTTTCTGAACTCCTTTCTTCCCATCTTGAGAAATCTTTTGGCAAACAATGCCATAAGTTCCTCATTAGATTGGCTGCCTTCAGACACATCTGCAGCCTTAAGAGCTAGAGATTGCTCTTTTCTTGTTGGAGTGGGGGTCTTGGCTTCAGCTTCTGCTTCTCTGGTCTTCAGCACTTGCTCAAAAGACTTGAGCTTGCCGAGGAGAGCTTCAGTTGAGATCTCATTAGTACTTCTGGCTTCCTTGATGGGCCAGATTCTTAGATCCCATATGCTAGGGAAGCACATAAGAATCTTATCATTGACCTCTGTCAATGATATGTCCTTGTCCAGGGTCCTCAGCTCATTGATGATTGAGCTGAGCCTGGTGTACATAGCTTCAACTGATTCAGCATCAGTTTTCTTGAAGTTCTCATACTGTGAGATAAGGTTGGACCTTCTGTCCTTCCTTTCATCAGCTGAACCAGCTACAATCTGGTTCAGTGTGTCCCACATGACCTTAGCTGAGGAGCAGTCAGCCACCTTCTGGAACACCTCATTAGACATTGTCTGAGCCAGTATGTTCATTGCCTTGGCATCTGCAATTTTGGCCTTCTTGTATTCATCATTGTAGTCTGGAGGAGGCACTGCACTCATATCAGATGATGAGGCAGTGGCAGCAGCAGGTGCTCTTGGGGGACCTGACAAAATAGAGGCAAAAATACTTTCATCAATAGAGTTCATATATAATTTAATCCTTGCCTTCCAGATGCCAAACTTTGCTAAGTTGCATGCTGGAGGTCTGGTGCTAGAATAATCCTTAGACTGGGCCATGATAGTGAATATCTATAAGCTCTTGGTATCTATCAGGATCTTGTGACTTAGGTGTTAGCCTATACAGTCAGACAACCTCCCTCTGATACCAATTGAAAGTGAAGGGATAGATACTACTCTAGAGGGGGGGTGAATAGAGTTATCAAATTTTGCACAGACAAAACTTAATAGTCTACCCAACTCCCTTGGAGTGAAGTGCGGAATGAAAAGATTATAGATATTGATTTAACCTTAAAGCCTAACACAAGTGATGTGTACAAACACAAGCTAACTGTAATTACAGTTAAGCTTGGAAAAACCTAATCAACAACTAGCAACCTAGTTATGTCTAATCACAGCCACAATGCAGGAATTAAACAATGGAATCCAGACGACACAAGGAAATTTATAGTGGTTCCCCAAACAACTTGGGTACGTCCACTCTTCTACCCACACAGTAGGAATCCACTCAGGTTTTTGATCAGGTGCCCTGCCACCAACAGGATCTGTTTCTGGTAGATCCAGAAACCCTTTAGACTTTTGATCAGGTGTCTAAAAACCAAGCACAGGTTTTTGATCAGGTGCCCTGCCACCAAGGGATACTTTTGAAGAGAGTAATAACCCTGTACAGGAGGGGGAAGAAGGTTAAGATGTCTTCTCTATTTTACAATAGATTAGAGAAGCACAAAAACTTGCACTGAGCTAGAATGCTCTAAAGAATCAAGGCTCCCCCTGGCTCAAGAATGTCCAGGTGAAGTCTTGCTTCAGTGCAGAGAAACTCTTCAGAATGTTCTGAAGGAAAAGCTACAGGAAGAAAGTAAATAATTAAATCAAAGTTCTTCAAGCAGCTATCTTCTTCTTCTTCTTCTTCTTCAAAGGAACTCTGAGTTGAACTTCCTGAAAGCAGGAGAACTCAGGTGAAGAAGAGATGAAGATCTTAACACTTCTCAGTTAGATGGAGAATGCTGAGAGCAGGAAGCTTGAACTAGATGAAGGCTTGAGAGCTTGAGAATATGTGTAACTCTGGTTAGCTATTAGCTTCTATTAACTAGCTTGAATCCTTCTTCAAAGGGTTCTTTATATAATCATCAGCAAGCAACGGCTCTCTTCCATTTGAATTATTTGTCTTCTTCTGAGCCTTGAGACCTGGGCTGTAAATATCAAGAAGACAGAAATATCTCTGCAGCAAAACATTCTATAAAGGGAATAAACCACTTTCTAAGAAGCTGCAGGCTTAAATCAGATAACAGAAGGACTAAATAAAGTCACATCAGAAATAATCTCTTTATAGCAAAAGAAGACTTTTCAGTCTAACGGCTATAAAGGGCTGACAATAGATAAAGTAAATTAAAATGACAGCTAATAAGACAAACAACTTTATCTTAAAAAGATTTGACTCAGGCAAAAAGAATAGAGCAAATAATGCCTGGAAATTTTATCATACAGCTTAAAATACTGTGCCAGAAAATGTATTAATTAATTAAATATAATAAATAAATACAAAATACAAAGGCAGACAGAAAACGTCGAACGACCTTCGAAGATCGTCGAACGACGCACGGAGATCGTCGAACTATCGGGCAGATAGTCGAACGATCCAGATAGTCGACCTATCGAAGAAGATAGTCGAGCTACCCCGGCAGATAGTCGAACTATCAGAACAGATAGTCGAACTATCAGATAATCGATCTATCAAGGACAGACAGTCGAACTATCAAGCGTACAGAGATAGTCGACCTATCAAGCAGATAGTCGACCTACCTCAGAACACAGATAGTCGATCTATCAAAAGATAGTCGAACTATCAAAACCAACCAGATAGTCGATCTATCAGCAGATAGTCGAACTATCAGATAGTCGACCTATCAGGACAGATAGTCGAACTATCAAAGGCAACAGATAGTCGAACTATCAACAAATAGTCGAACTATCAAGACGAAACAGATAGTCGAACTACCTCGCCAAGCAGATAGTCGAACTATCAACAGATAGTCGAACTATCAACGCAAAACAGATAGTCGATCTATCAACAGATAGTCGAACTATCAACGCAAAACAGATAGTCGATCTATCAACAGATAGTCGAACTATCAACGCAGACAAAGCGTCGACCAACTGATAGACGATCGTCGATCAGCCGATAGACGATAGTCGAGCGGCTTTCGACTATCGTCGAACGAAAAACCTACTTAACCAAATTCTCAATCTGTAAAAGTGAGGACTCTACAGCTAGACTCCTAACCATTGACCATAGATATTTCTTGGGTCAAGGGGCACAAAGGAGGGGACTAAACTCAAATCAAAACTAGGGTACCAACAGTATCCTCAACTGATAATACCCCGAGCGCAAATCAGACTTGGAAAACCAACGTGCTCCTACCAATTGGTCGAACAACTCGTCAATCCGAGGTAGCAGATAGGTGTTCTGTACCGTCAGTCGGTTGAGCTCCCGATAGTCTATGCATAATCGTAAGGTTCCATCCTTCTTCTTAAGAATAGAAAAGGGTCTCCCCAAGGAGATGAGTTGGGGAGTACAAACCCTGATTCCACCAGTTCTTGCAACTGAACTATAAACTCCGCGGGTTCCTTCGGGGCCTTTCGGTAAGGGGTCCTAGAGACGGGCTTGGCATCCGGTACTAGCTTAATTTGAAAATACACCTCTCTATGCAGGGGTAATCCTGGCAATTTCTCAGGAAATACCTCGGAAAAGTCCCGCACTACTTGCACATCCTTCATATCTTTTTTCTTCTCTTTCAGTTCAAAACATATCATGCAGACTTCTTCCCCCCTCATGTGAGCTTCCAAGTTCTGAATTGAAGATAATAACAAACGAGGTGTGAATTTTATACCTTGAAAGATGACATCAGTGTCCCCATGTCTCAAGTAAATTCGTCTCTCCACGCAGTCAATTCTTATGTAGTGCCAATCCAGCCATGCCATTCCCAGAATGAGATCGAATTCTGGTATTCTCAAAACTATTGCAGGAGTATCAAAGGTCTTTCCCCCAATGAGTATCTCAAATTCGCACTTGGCGGTTGCGGTCGCCTTAGAGCCGTCTGAGGGGCGTACTCTTCGAGCAATACCAATGAAGTTTTTCACTCTTTCTAGGCCTTTAATGAAGTCCGCGGACACAAATGAGTGTGAGGCACCGGTATCAAATAACGTATAGGCTGGTTTCCCACTGACCACCACGGTGCTTATATACCAATAGCAATACTCAAAGCTAGATATCTAGTACGTCTTACGCAACTTAAGGTTAATAATGAAGATATGGAAACTAACTATAACATACTTGCAATCGCCTCCTGAGGGTTCCGCTCCTGTGCCATGTCCAGTGTGAACACCTGATTCTGAGCAGGTCTAGGCTTCCTCCTCGTAGTCCTCGTCCTCGACCATGCATATGTCCCCGCCATCGTGGAGCTGATAGAGGGAGAGAAAGAGGAGCATTCCTAAATAGCTGTGGGAAGTAACGTCAGATGTGGCCCGGTTGGTAGAATTGGAAGCACACTCGCTCATTTCTCCCCTCGGGTTACTGAAACTGTTGAAGCTGTGGAGGTGGAGGAAATGCTAGCGGCTGTGGAACAAGGTGCTCCATTCAAAAATTTCAGTAAAAACGCCTGCCACCTCTCTGATGTCCTCTTCCTCCTCCGTAGTCGTGTCTCCTTTTATTATTAGGGCCAGCTTCCATCGCGCCCTCAACAGGTCTCTTACCACTTCCCAAGTGGTCTGCTTCTAGCCTCTTCTCCATGTCAATTATTTCCGCCAAGCTGGAGTCTGCTATAAACAAATGGGCTTGCCTCAGGGGTTCCCGAAGCCCTTTGTAGAAGCTCTTAACGTATCCTCTATCATCCAAGTTATATGAGTCTGCAAATCTCGCGAGATGTTGGAACTCTTGTTGATACTCCGTGACCGACTTCGATCCTTGCTTCAGCTATAAAAATCTCTCTTCGAGTTCATCTCGAGCAAACAAGGGGATGAAGTGCTCTAAAAAGGCTCCTGAGAACTCGCTCTAGCTAATCTCCGTATAAACTCGCCCTTAAAAGGTGGAGCCCATGACGGACTTCCACCACTTCTTAGTGTGCAGTTCCAGGAGTGTCACTACCAGGGTCATAGCCATATTGTTCGGACATCTAATTCCCGCCAGCAGTTCTTGCACGGTGTTGATCCATTCCTCTGTACGCACTACCGACTCTATCCCAAGGTAGGCAGGAGGGAGAGAGCTCGGAAAGTGCTCACCCAATTGGAGCTCGGAGCTTGTTGTTGTATAGAGGCTTGTTGTGGCCTAAATGCATCCAAGATAGTTATGAGTGTCTGTCCTAGTTCTGATTGCTGAAACTGTGTAGGTACGGATGGGGCGGGGGTGCCCCCCACTGGCTTATCGTTCACTAGGATCTACACGTAGAGTACAAACCTAAGGTCAGGTTGGCTAATATTAAGGTCAAAGTTGGACATACTTAGTGTGAAGTACAAATGGGCACACCACTTCTTCTGCTAAGTAAGTTTGCCCCCAAACTGACTAATCGAACGGGGGTGGCACCATTGTTGAATGACTTATTTAGTTCTGGATCGTATGCAATCTGATATCATTTGTAAGACCCCCCTCCCGGAACACAAAACACAGCACAAGGGGAATCTTATCCCCAGAACAGCCTCCTTGCAGTAGCGCTAGCACTCGGGCTAACCTGTACTACAAGAAGCCTATCCTGCCGGCTATAACAAATATCAACTAATGTCAACCAAACCAAGAATATAAACAGAAGTCAATCCACACATAAGTAATAATAGTCCAAAAGTACAACAAATAAAAGAATCTATAACAAGCTTCTAAAATATCAGAGTACGGGTAAAACTTTCCCAAAGGGCTACATCAAGAGTCTCTAAAACTCACATCGGTGACAGACGGTAGCGACAACACCATCCCTTCAGGCCCTGTCATCCTGGCCTTGCTATACTGCTGCAAAATCTACAGCTGCTCTGACTGCGGGGTTTCCTTCTAAAAAGGAAGTCGTAGCAACGATTAGTCATAAAGACTAAGTGGTTATCATATCCGCTCCCCCGGCGACTCCTCAACACCGGGCGGAGAAAGAAACAAAGGTACAATATTTATATAAGCAGTAGTACAAGCAGGTGGAGTAAGTATACATGTCATGAGAAGCAATAGAAGTAATGTATAATAATATTATAAGCATTCTATTCTAGAAATTCCACACAAGCTATATCAATCCATTTAAGCATATAGATCTACGATAGGAAAGTAACTTAACTTATAAGAATGCTCATACAAACTTATAAGTTAAGGATCGGCTCAACAGTAAAGTAAATCATTATATAGGAGTGCCCATACAAACTTATATGATAAGGATCTTGAGTATGCAATGTAATGTAATGATATGTATGCAATGCAAAAACTTACCCATGATTACGCACATGCAATTGCTATGTCGACACAGACTTGAAGTTCTCATTTTTCGAGCAGGTAGCTAACCTCTCAGACATCAACCGTCATGCCCAGACGGTGACAGTAGAGCGGGATTATCCACTACTAGGCAGGCATCCACACTACCCAGCTTAGGCCTCCATATGCCTCAACGCTAAGTACACAACAGCGGAGCTCACATGCGTAATATGGCTCAGTGGGAGTCTCGGATAGATGTGCACCAAGAACCAAGCCCCAAACTGGCCCATGTTGTTACCCGGAAGGAGCCTCGGAAAAAGCACGAGGAACAAGCCCAACCATCCACTTAGCACAGAAGGAGCCCCGAGAATGAGCACCGAGGACCAAGCCCAACCGCCCAAAGTCTATCTGTCAACTCCCGTCGGTGTGATGACTTGTAATCCCGTAGACTTGCCACACTATCATTAACCTAAGATTACGACATCGCGTGTCAACTCACACCGCATGCAATTTCATATCATCGTGGCACGGAAGGAGCCTCGGGAATGAACACTAAGGATCAAGCCCAACTGTCCACTTACATCTCTTCTTAACATTACCAAACCAGCGTGTTCAAACCCCACACTTACACCCGTTCATAACCCCGTGCCCCAAGGTACTTATGGGTTCATTATCTGTGTAAGGGTATTTCATACATCCATCATCTAAGACCACAACCATTTGTTCGTAACAGTCATTACCAAATATTTTCAGCATGTTCAAGCCAAACTCATCATTATTCAACACATCACTGCTATCAAGTACGTCCTCAATATTTCACATATTTAAATTATTCTTATCATCCCAACTCGTCAGTCCATCCATTCATTAACTTTCACCAAATAGCCTCGATCAAGTGCACTCTACTACACAATTTGTTCATTAAGGATCTATCCAACAAATGTCATTAACATAATTTATCATAATTGCTTATAAACTTAACTTAACGAGGCATCAATGTTACTGTACTACAATATCTATACGAAACCCAAATCTAATAAAAAACTAACACGAGAATTATATATGTAGGAATAATTACTTTATAGCAACTTTGATCAAGGATTCCTGAGGCTACAGGAATCCGGTGAAGTCGTATAACCCCTCGTTGGAAAGGTATTTCCGAGGGATACAACTTTTTTGTTTAGTAAAAAGCACAGATTTGGCCGCATCATGTCTGAAAATGGCCTAGAAGAATGCTGCGCGCAGGAAACGGATTTCCGCACGCATCTTAAAGCAGATATAATGTCATCGGTTCATCTTCTTCCTCCAACCAAACTTTCAAATAACATCCAGAATCTCTCCTCCCATATTCACCCTCATAAGGCCACTTCTCTTCACGAAACCAGACCACAAACTGCATTCAAAGTGAGGGAAAGGTTGAAGACTCTAATTCCTAGGACACAAGTCCTTGCATGGCATCTTCCTAGAAACCTTCTTCTCATAAATCAAGACCCTTTTGAGTCAATATCTCTCCTAGAAATAACTAAATATTAAGCACCAAGGGAGAGGGTAGGAAGCTCACCTCATTTCCGGCATTTCCACCATTTCCAGTCATGGATCTTGCCACCCTTCTTGGCGGCATCTTCTTCTCCTTGGTCGGTGTTAGTTCTTCACGGGAAGAAGATCGGCTCCAGCACCTTCTTCCTCTCAAGCAGTTTCTTACAGCGATGGCTTGGAAGGAAGACTAGAAATGGCTAGGGTTTTCTCCCCTTTTCATGTGTTAGAGCCTGTCAATTGACTGCTAATCAACCCAGTAAATGAGTCCCTTCGAAACAACGCAGCCAGAAAATTCTCCAAAACCCGAAATTGAACTACACGGGTAGAGACACGCCCGTGTCACTACCTGTGTCCTGCTCGGGAGGAATGTGGTAAACGATTCGTCGAGCTCCGCTCGACGAATCGTCGAACTGTTGTGCACACACATATGGGTAGGGACACGGGCGTGTCATTACCCATGTCCTTCTCGAGAAACACGGTCGATGGTGTTAGTCAATCTCTGCTCGATGAATACACTGTCACAACCCGCATTTTCTCCGAATTAAAAATTATCAGAGTAAGAGAAAACACGCGTCATGATGCCACGTCAAGCAGGGGATAACTGCTGACGCTCAGGCAAAACCAACTACAATCTTTATGCAAGAAAATCATGTGCTTAATGAATAGAAAATCAGTTATGATTAGAGTCTGTATCCCTCAGGCTCAGTGGATCATCTAGTCCACCAAAGAAAACTATATTTATACGCTGCGGAAAAATACTTTATTTAGGTTTGACATCCTAAAGAGCACATAAGGGTCCCAAGAGAACCACTCATGCTATGCAAGACCCTACATTTAATTTATATAATATATAAGAAAACGGTCTTTATACGTGATTTGGAAAAATAGTGATTACGCTTTATAAAACGTGCTGATCATGAGCTTTATTTATAATAATAATTATAGTTTAAAAGTAACTAGCAACCTAGCATAAAACCTTCTCAGAGCAAGTAGACTATCTCTAGAAAACGGTAGCAACATAAGTAAATATATCCAATACAAAGGTAAAAACTACCAGTCGGCGCCAACAACCTGACACGAACCCGCTGGCACAAATATATGTCTGTAAGAAAGTACTGAAAACAACCTCACTAACAAGGTAAACAGAACTCCAAAGTCCGGGAGTCCACCAACAACACCACCTCCAACTAGCCACCAGACTGGCTACAGCTCAGAACCTGAGGCATTCCAAAAGAAAACAGAATACCTCAGCAAGCAAAATCAAGGTTAAAAAAACATCTGTATGTAAGAGTCAACCAAAAGGACAAAGTAACTGAAAAACATGCAGTAGAAAGAGTCACAACTGCCCAAAATAGGACCACAAGAAATGCACAACGTGCAAAGAAACAGCAATGACCCAGCCCAGGAACCACATCCTGCAGGGCCTACTAGGCTGCCAAGAGCCAGAATGTTGCAAACTACCAAAGAAGAAACTTCTAACACCCTAAACTGTGGGAAGTGATAGTAGCAAAAACAACAACGAGGAACCGGATCGAAGGCAAACGCAGTCCCCCAATCCACCATGTCCAAGTAAAAAGCTCGAGGGTCAACACGTGAAAACACAAGGGATCTTCCACCCGACATGCCCAACCCGTACTTGGAGCATGAAAAAAAACATGGGTGGCCTTGGCTATATCACACAACTCCACCCCCATAAAGAGCTACAACCACCACTACTAACCACGACCCACGATTCGGCCTTTAGGAAAATAAAGAAAAACGGCCGACAAGGAAAACCCAGAAATACAACTGGAAATCCACTCGGAAACGAAAGACAAGGTAAAGGAAGAGTGTTGAAATAAACCAACACGACTAGGCGTTGAGTGAAACCCACTCAGTGCCTACCTAAACTTTGGCGTTGAGCGAGCTAGCCTCACTCGCCGCCAAAATAATGCCACTACCCACAAACCCACTAAAGAATACGGAGCTCGACGATAGTCGAATGACCAAGGCAGAAGATCCAGAACTCGAGTAGTTGCCTGTCACTTGAGTATCTAAATTCCCGCACTCGAAACCAGCTAAATTCGCCTAGCAAAAGAAAAATATACAGAGCGCACGATCAGTGACGCACGATCAGTGGTCGTGCGCACTCATCGGCTGATGATCGTGCGAAGCGAACCTGGAAAACCTGAGAAAACTTAGCGTCAGCGCACGATCAGTGACGCACGATCAGTGGTCGTGCGCACTGCTTGTCAGCGCTCGTGCGATCTCCGAGACAGAACTTTGGAAACTTAAAGTAATAAGCGCACGAACAGAGGCACACGACCAGTGGTCGTGCTCCCTAACGGTTAACGACCGTGCGCGGCTAACCTGTACCGTTTGGAATTTCCCGAACGACACCGGAACGCGCACACGACTCACGCAACTGCAGTAGCAGCAGGAAATTACCAACGTCGCGCACCACTACTATACAAACTATGCCTAATCATTCGAGTAATACCTTAACGAAAATCGGCAACCACACCCCCTCCTAACTCTCCCTCTCGGCTACACCCGAACCAGAGCAACAATCAGAGTAAAGGAAAACAACGGCTCCACGCCGACAATTTGGATTCCAATCATCACAAAATAGGGGGGTTTCAGTAGGAAGAACTAAGCCCTATAGTTAACAAGAAATGAGAACAACAAGGCCTCTAACCTGGGCTAACCGGGATTTCAATTTCAGCAAGTAAAATCAAAAAAAAAACTTGGCAAGGGCAAGAATACCACTTGCCTCAATTCACAGCGAAGCTTTGGACTGCTTTCCTCTTCACACGGATCAAAACGGCCGCAACACCTAAAACAAACTCTCGGCCATTAATGGCGGAAAACTCCAAAACCGAAAATTCCAAACCTCCCAAAACTCCACGAAAATCGAATTTCTTATCGTAGGAATGAAGGTCTCGACGAGAGCAATCCAAATCCACTCTCGGAATCGAATTCCGTCCACAAACGCTCCGGGAATCGGCGTCTGAAGGGAAGGGTAGGCGGTTTCTCCGCTTCTCTCGTACAGGACCGGCGGTTATTAACGTGAAGAAGATGATGCCTTTTCATTATATATATATATATATATATATATATATATATATATATATATATATATATTAATATATTATAATATAATTAATTACAAAATTACATAAAGCGTCAAAACGACGCGAAAACCGAACTACCTCGGAATTCGACGAAATTTGCACCGTAGCTAAATACCCATGCTACGAACACAACGGCGAAGTCGAAATTAACTTTCGACGAACAGAACTCGAGTTACACCCAAACAAAGCCAAACACAAACATCCCCCAGAGAGGCCACACCGGGTCACCAAAACGACTCGGTTTGCTAGGGAGATCTTGCCAACAGGCTACCAAACAGGGCACTCAGTTCTAAGGAGCTAAACCATACTCCACACACGGCTCAAGCCACGGAAACGCGTCATCGTAACGCCAAACGAGAATAAAAATAATCGCTGAAAAAAAAACGGGGCGTTACAGTCACTCCCCCTAAAAGAAAGTTTCGTCCCGAAACTTTACGCACAACCCTCCTACTAGCGAAGGAAAAGTAACAAACAGAAGTTACAAAGGGAAACATACCGATCAAATCAGTGAAACAGGTGAGGGTACGCCCTCCTCATGGCCGACTCTAGCTCCCAAGTCGCGCTCTCCAAATCCTAATTTTTCTATAGAACTTTCACCATCGGTATGGACTTCTTTCGCAGCACACGCTCCTGAGTATCCAAAATACGAACTGGCACCTCAACAAAAGAGAGGTTGGGCTCCAACTGGGGCACAACATCCAAGAGTTGCCCACTGCTGCGCACACACTTCCGCAATTGGCTAACATGAAAAACATTATGAACACCAGGGAAGCTCGCTAGCAAATCCAATCTATATGCAGACACACCAATCCGCTCCAAAAACTCGAACGGGGCCACATACCTTGGGTCCAATTTTCGATTTTTACCAAATCTCTTCACACCAACCATTGGAGAAACCTTGAGGTATACATGATCCCCTACTAAAAACTCCAAAGCAGACCTACGCCGATTGGCGTTCTTTTCATACCTCTCCTGAGCTAAACGAAGCTTTTCACGAATAAGCTTCACGGCGACTTCCATCTCTTCCAGAGCATCTGGACCCAACAAAGGCTTCTCACCAGCCTCAGCCCAAAACAACGGAGTCCTACAGCGCCTCCCATACAAAGCTTCGAACGGAGCCATCTGCAAGCTTTCCTGATAACTGTTATTATAAGCAAATTCCATGAGTCGCAGACGCTCATCCCACGCTCCACCGTGGTCTAAAATATAGCACCGGATCATATCCTCAACAATCTGAATGACCCGCTCCGTCTGCCCATTGGTCTGAGGGTGGTACGCAGTAGAATACCTCAGATCCGTACCCAAACCCTCCTGCAGACTCTGCCAAAAACGAGAAGTAAACCGGGAGTCTCGATCAGAAATGATGCTAACTGGCACACCGTGGAGTCGGATGACTTCATTCAAGTACAACTCCGCTATCTTCTTCATCGGGTAATCAATCTTATCAGGCACGAAGTGAGCACACTTCGTCAATCTATCCACTATAACCCAAACAGAATCAAATCCCCTCGGGGATTTTGGCAAACCCGTAATGAAGTCCATAGATATACTCTCCCACTTCCAAGTCGGGATCTCTAGCGGAGTCAACTTACCACCAGGCCTTCCATGATCGGCCTTCACACGCTTGCAAGTGTGACACTCAGCAACAAATCGGGCTATATCTCCTTTCATACCATACCACCAGGCAATTTGCCTTAAGTCACGGTACATCTTCGTAGATCCTGGATGGTAGGCAACGCTGGAACCATGAGCCTCACTGCAAATCATACTCCTAATGTCCCCAGCAGCGGGAACGCAAAACCTGCCGCAGTACTTCAAAGTACCCGCATCATCAATAGCAAAATCTGGCAACTCTCCCTTCTCTATCCTGGTAAAAAGGTGCAACAGATCCGGATCGTCCTTCTGATGCAGTCTAGTCAAAGAAATCCAGGACGGCTCTGCCACTGACAAATTACTCTGCAAACCACAGCATCCCACTGAAATATCCATAAGGAGGAACTCCTCAACTAACCGATCGGCGGAGAGGTTAAAGATCTTTCCCGTCTTTCGGCTCAGGGCGTCGGCCACCACATTGGCCTTGCCCGGATGATATTGGATTTCTACGTCATAATCCGCCACATACTCAAGCCACCGTCGCTGACGCAGATTCAACTCCTTCTGCGTGAACACGTACTTCAGGCTCTTATGGTCAGTAAAAATCTTGCACTGAGCCCCATAAAAGTAAGTTCCTCCACAACTTCAACGCATAGATAACCGCTGCAAACTCATGGTCATGCGTAGGATAATTCTTCTCATGAGTCTTCAGCTGCCTTGACCCATAAGCGATTACTTTTCCATCCTACATTAATACGCATCCCAGACCTATATGCGAAGCATCCACATACACATCATAATCCACGCCCTCAGTAGGAAGGGTCAGAGCGGGAGCAGTACACAATCTCCTCTTTAACTCCTGAAAAGCTTCTTCGCACTTCTCGCTCCAAACAAAAGCCACATTCTTCTGAGTCAGCTTGGTCAAAGGTGCGGCTAGAGAAGAGAAACCCTCCATGAAACTCCTGTAATAGCCAGCCAACCCTAAGAAACTTCTGATCTCCTTAGGAGTATTCGGCCTACTCCAATCCATCACTACTGCAATCTTTTCTGGGTCAACCGAGATCCCATCCTTGTTCACCATGTGACCTAGAAAAGAAACCTGAGGCAACCAAAATTCGCACTTGCTCAACTTGGCGAATAACTTGTGGTTCCTCAATTCTGATAGTACCAAGCGCAGATGCTGCTCATGCTCCTCAGCACTGCGAGAATAAACCAACACGTCATCAATGAAGACCACCACGAACTTGTCTAGGAAATCCTTGAATACCCGATTCATCATGTCCATGAAAGCTGATGGTGCGTTGGTCAAACCGAACGACATCACCAAAAACTCAAAGTGTCCGTGCCTCGACCTAAACGCAGTCCGTGGAATATCTGCCTCACGGATCCTGAGCTGATGATAGCCCGAACGAAGATCGATCTTGGAGAACACCGTGCTACCACGCAACTGGTCAAATAAATCATCGATCCTCGGCAGAGGGTACCTGTTCTTGATAGTGACCTTGTTCAACTCTCTATAGTCGATGCAAAGCCGCATCGACTCATCTTTCTTCTTTACGAACAAAACAGGAGCACCCCAAGGCGACGAACTCTGCCTGATAAAACCTTTAGCCAACAACTCATCTAACTGAATTCGCAACTCCTCTAACTCACGAGGGGCCATCCGGTACAGCGCCTTGGCAATAGGACGCGTACCTGGCTCCAAATCAATAACAAACTCCACATCCCGCTCAGGAGGGATACCAGGAAGATCATCAGGAAAAACATCGGCGAAACCACGAACAATAGGAATCTCTTCCAAGCGTGGCACGCTAACAACGGTTCCAACCGCCGAGACTAAACAAACACAACAATCAGAAAGAAACAATCTCTGAACACATACCGCAGAGAGAACAGGAGAATCCTGACACGGATCAGCATACACGCTGCCAGGCTGACCGTCGTCCCTGATGAAGTCCAAGCGCTTTCCTTTGCACTGAATGACCGCATCATACCGAGAGAGCCAGTCCATGCCCAAAATGACATCGAAGTCCTCTAGATCAATCATCTTCAGGTCCGCCTTCGCAAGAAAATCCCCCAACAAAACCGGGCAATCCAAAATACCCAAATCTGACAACACAGATTCACCAGAGGGAAACTTGACACGGAAGGAGTCCCGAACACGATCTAGAGACAACCGATGACGCTCCACAAAGGCTCTAGCCACGAACGAGTGGGTAGCGCCGGAGTCAAATAGAACACGCGCCCAGCGGTTCTTCACCTTAAATTTCCCTATAGGAGCGCACAAAGCTAAGGAACTAACACAACAGTACCGTAAATAATCTAGCAACTAAACTACCAGGCTAGAAAGAAAAACAACAAACAACTAACCTGAGATCACCTGGGTCGAAGTCTGAGCCTCCTCGGAAGAAATCACGTTCAGCTTCCCTTTTCCCTTGTCCACACGCTGAGGTGGAGGTAATGCCTGCAATGGAACTGCAGGAAGAGCTGACTGGACCTGAGGACACCTCGACTTAATGTGACCCTTCTGCCCACACTGATTGCAGACTCTATCCCTGGAACAACACTGGGCCGCATCATGCCAGGATCGCTTGCAAACTGAACAGGAGACATCTCTCCTAGGAGCACCCTGAATAGCATGAACCTGCTCCTTCTTCGGAGCTGCCACCTTCTTGAAACATTTCTCGGCAGGGTGGCCTGACCGGCCACAGAAGCTGCACTCCACCTTGCCCCTCTTTCCCGGAGCCGCGCCGGGTACCTGGGGTTTCTTCTCCTCCACCGACTTCCTCTTGTCCAACCTCATTTGCTGGCCTCTGCTCTTTGCGGTCTCAATAGCCTCCACCTTCAGAGCAGCCTCTACTACACCTGCATAAGTCTCTGACCCATAAGCACTGGTCAACTGCTGCACCTCGCTCCTCAAACCACCGAGAAATCGCTTTACTCGATCAGCCTCAACGCTGACCAATCACGGGGCAAAATGGATTAACTTGCTGAACTCTATCTCATACTCACCCACCGTGAGTTGCCTTTGCTTCAGATGGAGGAAGTCGTTCATGAGGCGGTCACGCTCGACCGAGGGTAAGAACTTCCTCAACAGCATCTCCTTGAACATCTCCCACGAGCATCCGGCTACCAAGCTCTCCTTCTCTCTCAGCCACCAACTCTTAGCCAACCCTTTGAGCTGATAGGTGGCTAACATCACCCTCTGGTCATCTGAAATCCCTGAGTACGAGAACATCTCCTCCATGGAGATCAGCCAGTCGTCTATCACCATGAAATCTACCTTCCCATCATAAGTGGGAGGGCTCAGCCTCTGAAACTGCGAGATGAAGGCCATCTCTGCTGGCACCACCACTGGAGGTCTCAAGGGTGCAGGAGGAGGAGAAATAGCTAACCCCCCAGCAGGAACTTGCGCACCCTGAGCCTGACCTGCCACAACAGCCACCAAAGACTGAATCTGGGCTTGCACCTCCTCCAACTGCCTGCCCATAGCTTCGCTACTCAGACGCAGACTCTCGAACACCGCATCGTTCTGAGCTCCAGAAGATTCACCCTCAGACAGGGGAGTCGATCGAGTCGCAGGACGCCTAGCCATCCTAAAAATCATTACAACGCAAATCAGATCCAAATCCAACGACTAGAACCGATTACCAGTACAGACAATACATATGTAGATATAGACTTAAAGCTGCTAAACTTGCTCTGAGAGTTTATCTTCTTCACAAAAATTAGATGATATGCCCTAACCTAGGATGGTTAACCACCACCTTACTAACTCTTGTGCCTAGATCGGATGCATGAATTTATGTTAATTTGAAAACTCATGTGTGTACATATGTCATCCTACAAATCTTTAGCTCGGCGCGTTGTGCTTATGCAATGATATGATATGCATGATTGTGCTATGCATTCTAAAAAAAGGCCCTAATGAATGTTATGAGCGGCGTACGCATGAAAATGTTATGCATCCCATACTACATAACATTTCCATGCAACGAAAAAGAAACGTTCTAGTCGCAGTCATGTGGTGAGGTTATGCATCCCATACTACATAACCCTCACATGTAGCCCCTATGGTGGATCCATATACGAACACATATTATGCATCCCATACTACATAATATGCCCCGTATACTTCATGTTATGCTATGAGTGTAGTGTTCGTGCTTTTGCCAAGACGTGCTGATGACATATCGGTGTGTGAATGACATGATGCTGAACCACTAAAAGCATCCAAGGAAGGTTGCTCAACTAACTTGTCAAGCAAACCTGACAAGCAAACCTGTCAAGCAAACCTGTCAAGCAAACCTGTCAAGCAAACCTGTCAAGCAAACCTCCCTCTGATACCAACTGTCACAACCCGCATTTTCTCCGAATTAAGAATTATCAGAGTAAGAGAAAACATGCGTCATGATGCCACGTCAAGCAGGGGATAACTGCTGACGCTCAGGCAAAACCAACTACAATCTTTATGCAAGAAAATCATGTGCTTAATGAATAGAAAATCAGTTATTATTAGAGTCCGTATCTCTCGGCTCAGTGGATCATCTAGTCCACCAAAGAAAACTATATTTATACGCTGCGGAAAAATACTTTATTTAGGTTTGACATCCTAAAGAGCACATAAGGGTCCCAAGAGAACCACTCATGCTATGCAAGACCCTACATTTAATTTATATAATATATAAGAAAACGGTCTTTATACGTGATTTGGAAAAATAGTGATTACGCTTTATAAAACGTGCTGATCATGAGCTTTATTTATAATAATAATTATAGTTTAAAAGTAACTAGCAACCTAGCATAAAACCTTCTCAGAGCAAGTAGACTATCTCCAGAAAACGGTAGCAGCATAAGTAAATATATCCAGTACAAAGGTAAAAACTACCAGTGGGCGCCAACAACCTGACACAAACCCGCTGGCACAAATATATGTCTGTAAGAAAGTACTGAAAACAACCTCACTAACAAGGTAAACAGAACTCCAAAGTCCGGGAGTCCACCAACAACACCACCTCCAACTAGCCACAAGACTGGCTACAGCTCAGAACCTGAGGCATTCCAAAAGAAAACAGAATACCTCAGCAAGCAAAATCAAGGTAAAAAAAACATCTGCATGTAAGAGTCAACCAAAAGGACAAAGTAACTGAAAAACATGCAGTAGAAAGAGTCACAACTGTCCAAAATAGGACCACAAGAAATGCACAACATGCAAAGAAACAGCAACGACCCAGCCCAGGAACCACATCCTGCAGGGCCTACTAGGCTGCCAAGAGCCAGAATGTTGCAAACTACCAAAGAAGAAACTTCTAACACCCTAAACTGTGGGAAGTGATAGTAGCAAAAACAACAACGAGGAACCGGATCGAAGGCAAACGCAGTCCCCCAATCCACCATGTCCAAGTCAAAAGCTCGAGGGTCAACACGTGAAAACACAAGGGATCTTCCACCCGACATGCCCAGCCCGTACCTGGAGTAAGAAAAAAAACATGGGTGGCCTTGGCTATATCACACAACTCCACCCCCATAAAGAGCTACAACCACCACTACTAACCACGACCCACGATTCGGCCTTTAGGTAAATAAAGAAAAACGGCCGACAAGGAAAACCCAGAAATACAACTGGAAATCCACTCGGAAACGAAAGACAGGGTAAAGGAAGAGTGTTGAAATAAACCAACACGACTAGGCGTTGAGTGAAACCCACTCAGTGCCTACCTAAACTTTGGCGTTGAGCGAGCTAGCCTCACTCGCCGCCAAAATAATGCCACTACCCACAAACCCACTAAAGAATACGGAGCTCGACGATAGTCGAACGACCAAGGCAGAAGATCCAGAACTCGAGTAGTTGCCTGTCACTTGAGTATCTAAATTCCCGCACTCGAAACCAGCTAAATTCGCCTAGCAAAAGAAAAATATACTGAGCGCACGATCAGTGACGCACGATCAGTGGTCGTGCGCACTCATCGGCTGATGATCATGCGAAGCGAACCTGGAAAACCTGAGAAAACTTAGCGTCAGCGCACGAGCAGTGACGCACGATCAGTGGTCGTGCGCACTGCTTGCCAGCGCTCGTGCGATCTCCGAGATAGAACTTTGGAAACTGAAAGTTATAAGCGCACGAACAGAGGCACACGACCAGTGGTCGTGCGCCCTAACGTTTAACGACCGTGCGCGGCTAACCTGTACCGTTTGGAATTTCCCGAACTACACCGGAACGCGCACACGACTCACGCAACTGCAGTAGCAGCAGGAAACTACCAACGTCGCGCACCACTACTATACAAACTATGCCTAATCATTCGAGTAATACCTTAACGAAAATCGGTAACTACACCCCCTCCTAACTCTCCCTCTCGGCTACACCCGAACCAGAGCAACAATCAGAGTAAAGGAAAACAACGGCTCCACGCCGACAATTTGGATTCCAATCATCACAAAATAGGGGGGGTTCAGTAGGAAGAACTAAGCCTTATAGTTAGCAAGAAATGAGAACAACAAGGCCTCTAACCTGGGCTAACCGGGATTTCAATTTCAGCAAGTAAAATCGAAAAAAAAAACTTGGCAAGGGCAAGAATACCACTTGCCTCAATTCACAGCGAAGCTTTGGACTGCTTTCCTCCTCTTCGCACGGATCAAAACGGCCGCAACACCTAAAACAAACTCTCGGCCATTAATGGCGGAAAACTCAAAAACCGAAAATTCCAAACCTCCCAAAACTCCACGAAAATCGAATTTCTTACCGTAGGAATGAAGGTCTCGACGAGAGCAATCCAAATCCACTCTCGGAATCGAATTCCGTCCACAAACGCTACGGGAATCGGCGTCTGAAGGGAAGGGTAGGCGGTTTCTCCGTTTCTCTCGTACAGGACCGGCGGTTATTAACGTGAAGAAGATGATGCCTTTTCATTCTATATATATATATATATTAATATATAATAATATAATTAATTACAAAATTACATAAAGCGTCAAAACGACGCGAAAACCGAACTACCTCGGAATTCGACGAAATTCGCACCGTAGCTAAATACCCATGCTACGAACACAACGGCGAAGTCGAAATTAACTTTCGACGAACAGAACTCGAGTTATAGCCAAACAAAGCCAAACACAAACATCCCCCCGAGAGGCCACACCGGGTCACCAAAATGACTCGGTTTGCTAGGGAGATCTTGCCAACAGGCTACCAAACAGGGCACTCAATTCTAAGGAGCTAAACCATACTCCACACACGGCTCAAGCCACGGAAACGCGTCATCGTAACGCCAAACGAGAATAAAAATAATCGCTGAAAAAAAATGGGGCGTTACATACACACACACACGGGTAGGGACACGCCCGTTTCCCTACCTGTGTCCTACTCTGGAAACATGGTCGACGATATTAGTTGATCTCTGCTCGATGAACACACACACACGGGTAGGGACATGCCTGTGTAACTACCCTTGTCCTGCTCGGGACACACAACAAGGAATTAGCAACGTTGTTAGAGAGCCACATGGGTATAGACACGCCCATGTCACTACCCATGTCCTTCTCTGGAAATTTCACAAAGAAGACGCAAAGACACCAGAGTACCCCATGGGTATAGACACACCCGTGTCACTACCCATGTCCTACTCTGGACAAACTTCTCCTCCCTTTCATAAGTGCAAGCCTAGTTGTCAGCACTCCCTGAGCCCAAATCAGCTCTCCTGACTTAAAAGACCGCACAAAGGGCCAAGCATAAATCGGGACATTACATATCTATCCTTGAAACTAAAGCCTTTCAACTACTAGTAGACTAGATATTATGTTTCTACATCTGTTTTTGCTAGGTACTAGGCAAGCCCTATAGAGTCTCACTATACTACTGCAAAGAGAATATTGAGATATCCTTAGGTCTCACCAAATCTTTGCCTTTGGTACCAAAGGAATAATGACTTTGATCTAATTGGTTATTCAGATGCAGATTTTGCAGGATGCAAAAAAGAAAGAAAAAGTACATCTAGCACCTGCCAGTTCTTAGGAAGAAGTCTTGTGTCTTAGAGCAGCAAGAAGCAAACAAGTGTGGAAATTTCAACTGCAGATTCAGAATACATTTAAGCAGGAAGTTGTTGTGCTCGGCTTCTTTGGATTCAATATCAACTACAAGATTACAATATCCAGATAAGTAGAACTCCTTTATTCTGTGATGCTTCTAGTGCAATTTTAATTACTAAGAACACAGTAGGACTAAGCATATTAAAATTAGATATCACCTCTTAAGAGAGCAAAATGAAAAAGAAAATATTAGTCTTGAGTTTATCCCCAAAAATAAATAAGTAGCTGATATTTTTACCAAGCCTCTTGATGAAGCCAAATATAATTTCTTCGAGTTTGAATTGGAAATGTTAAATTAGGAGTGATATTGTTGGTCAATCCTTTTGTGATATATACAAATCCTTATTGAAGGTAAGCTATAAAGATAAATTGTTTAAAGTAAAATGTTTAGTTCATCACAAAAGCTTAATCAGGCTTTATAAAAATAGACCAACTTTAGGAAAATCTGGGCTTTTACTGAAATAAAATAAGCCACACAGGTACGCGTCTCTTGAACTTCTAAAATTTTCGGTTTTTATAAATATGCGATAATGTCTAGAATAGAAATTCACGTTCATTGGCCCTATTCAAAACTCTCGTGTGACAAACCCTATCACTCTCTTGCACTATTTCGACTTCTCATCTTTCTCTAAGATTCAATGGGGCCCAAGGCCATTGACTTCTTGTTCGAAGGCTCTAAACTAGTTCGAAATGGGTTCAAGGATGCTCTAGAGGAAATTCTATATGTAGTGCATCTTCTCTATGTCGCAGGTCTTAAGTTAGTTCTTTCAAAACCAATAGAGATATCGAAAGAGCAGTTGAAGATGTTGTTTTTGAGGGGGAGATTCACTCTGAACCTAAAAATTAGGAACCTGAAGGTGTGAAGGAACTCAACCTTGAAATTTTATATAGAGAAGCTTTTGTGACATTTGTTCAAGAAGACAGTGGTGGTAACATTCCTGGTGACTTCATTGATGTGACTTCTAAAGTAAGCAAGTATATTGCCAGTATACAAGGACTTTCTACTTAGTGTGAGATGACAGATACTCAAGCAAGAGAAACTCCAAGGAAACTAGATGAAAAGGTACAACCACCTTCTTCAGTCCAGTTGAATGCTGACATGACAGGGACATTCCTAGCCCAGCTCAACGGTCTGCTTGAGGCACAAATGAAGAAGTTGGAGGAGTATGTGGATAACTCCAGCAAAGAGTTGAGAAAGGAAATTACTTTTGAAAATAAGTGTATCAGGTTTGAGATAAATCTGCTCAGAAATAATATGGTATCCTTCTTCCAGAGAGTAACTCCTGTTATGGACTCTACATCACAATAACTGCAGAACATTCAAGATTCCCAAGTCAAACATACTAACCAATCAGTACACTAAAACTTAGAATATACAAATAGTGTCAAATACCTTAGAAGGAAGATTGATAGACATTTAAGACTCCCAATCACTTGTTCTGACAAATCAAGTCAACACGGGAAAGAAGATAGTAGAGATCTTTAAGAAAACTAAAGTTAGGATGGATGCTTGTACTCAAATCTTAGATGATCACATGTTGCAACTGAAATGACATATTACTAAAGGAGTCAACAATTTGGACAACCAAGTTCACTAGTGCAAAGATACTATCTGCAACCTCCTATGTGAAAAACAAATAAAGGGGGAGAAGTCAATGACTAGGGCCACTAGAGATATTATAGTATGGACTTCAAACTTGTTGGAACCAACAAGGTCGGTCCCTCCTAAAGCTCGGAACTAAAGATGCAGCTCTCCCTTACTCTCTTTGGACCACCCTCTTGACGAGGCTCTCAAAAGACTGGACCGGGGGCTTCAGCGCGGAGGTCCCACCTCGTACCCGGAAGAATCGGAAATTCTCCCCCTCCCTAGCCAATGCTGAGCTAGGTGCTTTAGAAGAAGAGAAGGAGAGTTAGGAATGTTTGTCTTCTAAGGCACCTTCCCGGTCTATTTATAGGCCTCTGAACTAGGACTGCCAATAACCAAATGGAGCTGTCCTGAAATTACTAGAATACCCTTTGTAGGGTCTGCCAACTGCCAAACTCCACTGTTCTGAGGGGTTATATGTAGCCCACCCAGGGCAAAAGCGTAAAATCCCATGGGGCTAAAAGAGAAACCCGACCCTACCCGAACCGGTCTTAAACCGAACCGGTGCTTGGCGAGAACCCCCTTCTTGGTTCCTCTAGCCTTGCGAGAGCTTCGCCTCGCTAGCGAGAGCTCCCCTCTTGAACCCTCTCGCATGGCGAGTCGGCTACTTACCCGTGAGTGCCTCCTCCCTTTATACTTACTCGCCAACCTCCTGGTGCAGCTTTTGTTTAGACCCTTCTCGCTTGGGCCCTCTCGCCTGTCCGTCTTGCCGGGATACACTCGCCCTGCGGCTTGACAACCTCCCTGGGCCGTCTCGCCTAGCTTCCTTCTTAAAGCATTTTGCTTCGTCTCGCTCGCCCGAGGTTGTACACAATCCCCGCTCTTTTCAAGGTTGTTAAAAACTCGGAAAGATAGTCCAACCGAGGCTCGCATCATTAAAGTGAATTTATGAGGGAATATTTTGGTGGGCCCCTTGCCCAACATATAAATATAGGACTCACTTCCCCACGAAGGGTCGTTTCCTTCGCTCTATCCTCCTTTAGCCTCTGTCCCTATGTATCTTAGCCAAAGTTTTTGTGGCCACGTCGTGGCGGTGCGCCAAGAGGAACAAGGCGACCGCGGCGGCTCTGAACATGTTCCGTGTTCCTCCTTCCTTACCGTCATCTTCTTCCCCCCCCCCCAAAGAAGGTGAAAGTCGCTAATCCTCCCCTCTCAGCAGGGGAGCCTTCTCATACCTTCTCGGGGGTCGCGTCTCTCCTCCCCCAGCCAATCCTAGAGAAAAGGAGGTAAGTCCATCAACCTCGACATGCCTTCCTCTCCATCTCAAATGTCCTCTTACTTGTTTCCCTGTATTTATAACGTCCCGGCGCCCTCTCATCGTCTAGAGACCTTAAGAATCAATGCCTCTGAATGCCTCCACCAGTCCGCCTCGCCACAACCCTCTACCCCTCTATCTATTCCCGCGACGAGGAAGGATGATCCTTCTAATACCGCGGGTTAATCTCGCCATTTTGGTAAGGACCTTTTCCTTTCGAACCTTTCTTCGCTACCACTTCTCCACTTTACCTTCCCCATTTTCTGTACAGGTATGTGCGACTCGCATGTCGAGGACTCGCCTGCTGATGATTACTCCCTACAGACGGTTGTCTCGTCACCTCCTCCCATAGACGAAATCGAAGATTATCTAGGCAATCCCATGGATCCGTTGGAAATAAAGCGTAGGGTAGCGGAGATGTTACAGAAGCACGCGCGCGTCATCTAGGAGCTGGAAAAAGGGAAGCAAGCTGCTGACCATCGGATCGATTGGCTGGAGGTGGAATGTGCCCGCCTGTCTTCGGATATTGATGTTGATATTGAAGTGGACGAGACAGACCCCCAGGCATTCCTGAGCGAGGTCGACCAACAGCTCCATCTCGCTTGCCGCGGTGTTGATGCGGCTCGCGCTTTTCACCTCCCTAGCCGCCCCCTTGTGCAAGATCCCATGGCGGAGGGCGCTGGAGGTGGCAAAAGAACTGACGAGTTCTTGCCTCGTCTAGCATCCCTTCCCTTCATCTATGGTTTGTACCAAATTATTTATGCCTCCGTCTCACGCAAACTATGCGCTTTGTGAACTTGACGCCCGCCTCGCGCGGGATGAACTTTATTAATTTAATATTTGTCCACTTCTCCGTATTTATTTGATTTTCTGTAATAGTACTTAAATTCTTCATTTAAGCTAATTTTTCTGGATCTACCGATCTCTTTAATTTTAATTTCTTCCTGCCGCTTGGCTATGCTGTGGGCCCACCTGGGGCTATGCAAATGAAGGCCTTGGGAGAAAAAGGCTGACCGCCCCTTCCCCTCCCCCTGCACAACTTCTTTGTCTGTACACCTTTTTTCCATGCCCTATGATTGCTATAAATATCCCATTCACTGGGGTCGGACCCACGCTTTCACAAACCGTTATGCTTCATCCCCTCATTTTTCTTTGTCCTTCTCGCGTACCAACAACGTGTCTGCCATCCCGCCATCTCGCCTCCTCACCCTCGGGTCACCTCGCCAGCCTCCTCTATCGCTAATCCCGGCCGTTTCGCACAATTATGGGGAAGAAAAAACCTGAAGAAGGCGAGGGACACAGCCGCTGCTGGAAGCAATTCGCGGATCACGACTTTCCACCTGGGCGTATCTCTGTGGACGAGTACGACGCCTTCATTCACGAATACCTGCCGATAAGCTTCGAATCCCCCCCCCAAAGTCGACGAGAGCATAAACACATTCTACCCTGGGGAGCTCGCTTTCCCCATCTCGTACTTCGAGGCGGGGTTAAGACTACCCCTCTAGCCGGAGGTGAAGCAAGTCTTGAAGTATTTCGGCGTCGTGCCAGCCAAGCTAAACCCTAATGCCATCTCCGTCCTGGTCGCCTTTACGAGCTACATGTGGCGAGAGCGAATCGAGTTCAGCCTAAATTTCTTCCGCAAGCTGTTCATCTACCACGCTAATCAGGATGGGGTGTCCTACTTCAAAGGGCTAGGTCGCAAAGTCTGCGAGACGCCCAAAAAGAACTATCATTGTCTCACGCTGTTCGTCTTCATTTGTGGTAACCTTGGCAGCGTCCCGCTCGCGCCTGTCTCGCCCGCTGAAGCCTTCTACGAAACCCCCTAAGTCGGCGGCACAGACCAGCTCCTCTACGAGTACCTCATCGGAAAGAACTTTGAGGTCCAGTACCTGAGGCGCGGTCTTGGCTCACTCCTCCCCGTACTTCCTGGCAAAGGTATGCTTGACCCTCCTTTCTGGACTCGCCTTTTTTACTTCCCTTTCACTGATTTCTCCCATTAACACCCTGTCTTGCCATTATCACGAGAGAGGAATGTGCCAGTTCACCCCCTTATAAAAGTAGCATTAAGCCGTCCAAAGGTGTCGCTCCCGCCAATATGGCGGCCGAGGCAGCTTAAGAATCGCTGACCCCCTCTCTTAAGAAGAGGCTTACCGAGGATCCCGCTCCATCTCGCCTCAGCCTCTCGAAGAAGATGAAGATGAAAATAAAGGTGAAGAAGGTGGTCTCTCTCCCACCCGACAAGAAAACTCCCTAGGAGACGGTTATGATGTCGGGGTCCCTGAGCCTCATTTCCCTAGGGTCCGAGTCCCCCCGGTCCCCTCCTCGAGTTTCACCTCACAAGACCGTCTCGCTATCTGAAGAGACGGCACCTCTTGCGTAATACGCCAGCTCTTCTCAACAACCATCTATGTCCCCCTCTCGCGAGGGGGCTCCTTCTCGCTACCCCGCACCGTCTGCCCACTTCAACTTCAATATAGGCCCCATTGTCCCTGATGCCGCCAATGACCCAACACTAATCTGGGATAAGGGGGTGCACCGAGTCTCAATCTCCACCCTCCTCCCCTCCTGGAGGGAGCAGGACCAGCCTATAGGCCACGCCTTCTCCTTGGGCTTTGGTCTTTACGGAGGTCATGGCTCAGATCCCCTTGACAAGGCCTCCTCGTGAGACCTGGTCCTGAGGGCGACGCACTCCCAATTGCGCACCTTGGAGCTTTCGCACGGGCTCTCGCGTTGCCTAATTTACAACAACCAAAACTGGAAAGAATCAGAGGCCAACTTTGCCGCCGAGCGCGAGAAGTTGGGAGATCTTGCGAAGAGACTAGAGGTAGTTTAGAACCTTCTCGCCAAGGCTCGAGGCGGAGTGGTGAGTTCTCCCTTAGCTTGTTTTCTATGTACCTGACCCCAATCTAACAAAGACTTTCTGCAGCGTGCTGAGACGGCGGAGAGGTTACACTCGCGCGTAGTGGAGCTGGAAGCAGAGTTGAAGGAGCTAAGGGCCCAGGTCATCCAAGTAAAGGACGCCGCCCCTTCGACCTCTCGCTCGGCGATTCCCCCACCTCCCCCTTCTCTTTAAACCCATAAGGAGGTCGAGGAGTTTTGATGAGATGCGAACATCAGAACCGCAGAGCTGATCCTTATGATGATGCGCGAGATGGGCGTCGTCAAGGATGATTGCGGGTATGTTACCGCCCGCGACCTTGTACCAGAGATCAATGGCGAGGGAGAAGGCTCGTCGGCCAGCGAGAAGGATTAGAGCTTCCAGAGCACGGCTCCAATGCTTCTTTTTGCAACTGATGTAATTTTGTATTGGACTATTCACTGGATGTGCTGCGTATAGATATATATATATATTACCCATGCATTACTCTAGAGCTAGTTCTATTCTTTATTTTTGTTTCGATTGCTTTGCGAGATCTGAGGATCGGTTCATTTGCGAGAAGGGGTCAGTCCTATCCCTTTTTTTCATGGGCAGGGAGATTTCTTACTCCTTTACGATTAGAGTCCGTCCTTTTGCTGACCAATAGTGTGGTTTTTCCCTTAAGACTTCCCAACTTTTGTTATTGTTTCACAACCACTTAACGGCCTTGCAAACTTGGCGATCCCGGTCAACGTGTACTTCCTGAAAACCCTCCAAAATCCTCTCCAACCACCGAGTGAGCCTACAGCCCTGCAAGCTTGATGGGAGCATGGTCAGCGGGTCTTCTCGGGGTCTCCTCTCTACATCCAACTCCAACCACCGGGTGAGCCTACAGCCCTGTCGGCTTGATGGGAGCCTGGTCAGCGGTTCTCCTTGGGGTCTCCTCTCCTCATCCAACTCCAACCACCGAGTGAGCCTACAGCCCTGCCAGCTTGATGGGATCCTGGTCAGTGGGTCTCCTCGGGGTCTCCTCTCCTCATCTAACTCCAACCACCGAGTGAGCCTACAGCCCTGCCAGCTTTATGGGAGCCTGGTCAGCGGGTCTTCTTGGTGTATCCTCTCCTCAACCAACACCAACAACCGAGGGAGCCTACAGCCCTGCTAGCTTGATGGGAGCCGTGTCAGCGGGTCTTCTCGAGTTCTCCTCTCCTCAGCCAACTCCAACAATCGAGTGAGCCTACAACACTGCCAGCTTGATTGGAGCCTAGTTAGCTGGTCTTCTCGGGGTCTCCTCTCCTCATCCAACTCCAACCACCGAGTGAGCCTACAACCCTTCAAGCTTGATGGGAGCCTAGTCAGTAGGTCTTCTCGGGGTCTCCTCTCCTCAACCAACTCTAACCACCGAGGGAGCTTAAAGCCCTGCAAGCATGATGGGTGCATGGTCAGCGGGTCTTCTCGGGGTCTCCTCTCCTCAGACAACTCCAACCATCGAGTGAGCCTATAACCCTGCCAGCTTGATGGGAGCCTGGTCAATGGGTCTTCTCGGGGTGTCATCTCCTCAGCCAACTCCAACCACTGAGTGAGCCCATAGCCCTGCTTACTTGATGGGAGCCTAGTCAGCGGTTCTTCTTGGGGTCTCCACTCCTCATCCAACTCCAACCACCGAGTGAGCCTATAGCCCTGCCAGCTTGATGGGAGCCTAGTCAGTGGATCTTCTCGGGGTATCCTCTCCTCAGCCAACTCAACAACCGAGTGAGCCTACAGCCCTGCCAGCATTGTGGGAGCCTGGTCAGCAGGTCTTCTCGGGGTCTCCTTTCTTCAGTAAACTCCAACCATCGAGTTAGCCTACAGCCCTGCAAGCTTGATGGGAGCCTGGTCAGCGGGTCTTCTCGGGGTCTCCTCTCCTCATCAAACTCCAACCATCGAGTGAGCCTACAGCCCTGCCAGCTTGATGGGAGCCTAGTCAGCGAGTTTTCTCGGGGTCTCCTCTCCTCAGCCAACTCCAACCACCGAGTGAGCCTACAGCTCTGCAAGCTTGATGGGAGCATGGTCAGCGGGTCTTCTCAGGGTCTCCTCTCCTCAGCCAACTCCTACCACCGAGTGAGCCTACAACCCTGCAAGCTTGATGGGAGCCTGGTCAGCGGGTCTTCTCGGGGTCTTCTCTCCTAAGCCAACTCCAACCACCGAGTGAGCCTATAGCCCTGGCAGCTTGGTGGGAGCCTGGTCAGCGGGTATTCTCGTGGTCTCCTCTCCTCAGCCAACTCCAACCACCAAGTGAGCCTACAGCCCTGCCAGCTTGAAGGGAGCCTTGTCAGCGGGTCTTCTCGGGGTCTCCTCTCCTCATCCAACTCCAACCATCGAGTGAGCCTTCAACCCTGCCAGCTTGATGGGAGCCTGGTCAGCGGGTCTTCTCGGGGTCTCCTCTCCTCAGCCAACTCCAACCGCCGAGTGATCCTACGGCCCTGCCAGCTTGATGGGAGCCTGGTCAGCGGGTCTTCTCGGGGTCTCCTCTCCTCATCCAACTCCAACCACCGACTGAGCCTATAGCCCTGCCATCTTGATTGGAGCCTGGTTAGCGGGTCTTCTCGAGGTCTCCTCTCCTAAGACAACTCCAACCACGGAGTGAGCCTACAGCCCTACCATCTTGATGGGAGCCTGGTCAACGGGTCTTCTCGGGGTCTCCTCTCCTCAGCCAACTCCAACCACCGAGTGATCCAACAGCCCTTCCAGCTTGATGGGAGCCTGGTCAGCAGGTCTTCTCGGCGTCTCCTTTCCTCAGCCAACTCTAACCACCGAGTGAGCCTACAACCCTGCCGGCTTGATGGGAGCCTGGTCAGCGGGTCTTCTCGGGATCTCCTCTCCTCATCCAACTCCAACCACCGAGTGAGCCTACAGCCCTGCTAGCTTGATGGGAGCCTGGTCAGCAGGTCTTCTCGGGTTCTCCTCTCCTCAGCCAACTCCAACCACTGAATGAGCCTACAGCCCTGCCAGCTTGATGAGATCCTGGTCAGTGGGTCTTATCAAGGTTTTCTATCCTCAGCCAACTCCAACAACCGAGTGAACCTACAGCCCTACCAGCTTGATAGGAGCCTAGTCAGCGGGTCTTCTCGGGGTCTCCTCTGCTCAGCGAACTCCATCGACTGAGTAAGCCTACAGCCCTTCCAGCTTGATGGGAGCCTGGTCAGCGGGTCTTTTCGGGTTCTTCTCTCCTCATCCAACTAGAACCACCGAGTGAGCCAACAGCACTGCTAGCTAGATGGGAGCCTTGTCAGTGGGTCTTCTCGGGGTCTCCTCTCCTCATCCAACTCCAACCACCGAGTGAGCTTACAGTACTGCCAGCTTGATGGGAGCCTTGTCAATGGGTCTTCTCGGGGTCTCCTCTCCTAAGCCAACTCCAACCACCGAGTGAGCCTACAGCCATGCCAGCTTGGTAGGAGCCTGGTCAGCGGGTCTTCTCAGGGTCTCCTCTCCTCATCCAACTCCAACCACAGAGTGAGCCTACAACCCTGCCAGCTTGATGGGAGCCTGGTCAGCGGGTCTTCTCGGGGTCTCCTCTCCTCAGCCAACTCAAATAACTGAGTGATCCTATAGCCCTGCCAGATTGATTGGAGCCTGTCAGCGGGTCTTCTTAGGGTCTCCTCTCCTCAGCCAACTCAAACCACCGAGTGAGCCTACAACCATGTCAGCTTGATGGGAGCCTTGTAAGCGGGTCTTCTCGGGGTTTCCTCTCCTCAACCACAATAATCGCATCTCTCAAAGAAGGTCACCTCGAAGTGAATTGTACTGAGAAATCGTGTCATGTATACAAGTAGGCAATTCCTTATAAACATGTTCAAATAAGTACAAAAAGGTATAACATTAGAGGTAGAATTGCTTCAGATCATCGTCTCCTCGGGCGCGATCCAAGGGTATCCCGTCCACATCCTGGAGGTGGTACCCTCTTGACTTCAAGACCTCCCACAATTCCCCTATATTCCTTTTCCTGCCTTTGGCACCTTCTACCTCCCTCCTACCTTCCATCTCTCCCGCCATGTCTTGATCCACCGCAATGCCTCTCTTCACTTAAGCCACCTCTCTCACCTCCTGTTCACCTCCATCCACCTATTCTCCCGCCATCTCTGGCTCAACCGCACTGCCTCTCTCCACTTCAGCCACCTCTCTTACCTCCTGCTCATCTCCGTCCACCCGCCCTCCCGCCATCTCTGGCTCCACCGCAATGCCTCTCTCCACTTCAGCCACCTCTCTCACCTCCTGCTCACCTCCATCCACCTGCTCTCCCGCCATCTCTGGCTCCACCGTAATGCCTCTCTCCACTTCAGCCACCTCTCTCACCTCCTTCTAACCTCCATCTGTAAGACCCCCTTTTTTTTTCTTTTTCAAACCCGGGGTCTTAGGCCCAGAACCGCCGCTTTGCGGTGACTCCTTCACGTCCCGAAGGGTCATCACCACAAGGCGCCGATTCTGCCGGCCAATTTCGATCACAGAAAGTATCACAATTATTGAAGTAAGAGCAATGCAGTCCACAATAATAAAAATCACATATATATAATAAAACTCCACGAAGGGAGTGTCCACAGAAACATCAGAGTACTATAAATACGGGCTTATGCCAAGTACAAAATGTCCTCACTACAAGTCTCTCATGCGGAAGCGAAACAGTAAACTACTCAAGGTCGAGACTCACGGTCCCGGCTGTGTGAACTCCGGAGCTAGACTGCCCCATCTCTAGGCGCACCGATCTCTGGGGCTGCTCCTCCATGCTGGGCTCCACGATCCCCTAAATGATGCGGTTCGAAAACCGTTAGTCATAAAGACTAAGCCCTATCATCCCCTACCCCTTCCCCCATGGCTCCTAGGTACCGAGCGGAGAGGAAGAAAGGGAAGGACATGAAGGTGGAGATTAAACATGAAAACAGATGGCAGCGGGAACTAATTCTAGCAAGTTGTGTTAGGTGAGCAGTTCATAAATTGTTATAATAGGTCTAGCAGTAAGAAAAGCAATTAAATGAATTTAAACCTTCACTTATGCGAGTACACATAAGCAAAGGGATCTTTTGCAAGACTCCCATCGTATAGAGTGTCCCATACCACTTATACGTTGGGGTGTCGGTTATCAAACAGCAATGGTTGTTATATATTGAAATTAACCTTTGATTTATAAACTTGCCCACACAAGCTTATATACCAAGGGGTCGTTTTGCAGGTCCTAATGTATAAGCGTCCCATACCACTTATACTTTAGGTGTCAAGGTTTAAAGAATCGATTATGCTATGACATGCTAGTGGGTATGATGAAACATGCATGTGCAACTCACACACCCGACTCTGTGCACACAGACCTTTAGTTCCCCCTTTCGGAGCCGTTACCTCCCAGGATACCTCCGTAGTGGCAGACGGAAGCGGTGGGTTGGGCCTCGCCCACCTCAAAACCAGTAAAAGCACCACTGGTCTGACCTATCGTACGCCTCAACGCTTAGTGCACTAAGCGGACGCCTGCGTACTCTTGCCGGCTGGCGCACCGGACTTCTGTTGGCGAAGTGCTAACCACCTCGCCGAGTCAACGATATCGGTGTCGGTGCAATCGAACTCCCCGATATCGAAAGACCCACCACCTTAACTTTCCTATCTTATGCACATGCAAGTTTAATCGCAAACAAACAGAACCGAGCCGAAGCTCCCCGGACCAAACGTCCGTCTCCAACCGACCGAGCCGAAGCTCCCGGACCATCCGTCCGTCTCCAAACCAACCGAGCCGAAGCTCTCATCATTCTTCCTGTGCCAACAGTGTTTGTGAAGAGTGCAACCCTAGTTACTAAGTTACTCTTGTCGGTTTATTATTACAGTTTACGTTAGCCCAGGACTGCCCCCGGTATACCCCGTGAAGGGCTCTCAAGGGGCACTAGGAACCAAGACGATGCATTACGGCCCGAAGTTCCCTTTCGCAAGGCACTTATTATTATTGGTTGTCTACCCTTAATCCGATTTCCTTCTCATATTACGATAGACTATCCTAGGGTGATTTTTAAACCTTCCACTCCTCGGGGAAGACGATCTTTCGCCAAACCCGAGCACCTCTTAACTCTAGCTATCCCACTACTCACTACTCTTTATATCTTCCTCAGTTCATGTTCTATTGCATTTCACAATTTACTATTTGCAGACCGACCTAGGCTACATGTCGAACCGGTTATGCAATGATCCATTTCTCATCCAAATGCCCTAAACTATTTACTGGAGACTTATCTTGGTATAAATAACCTAAATCCAGAAAAAGGAGATTTTCCTAATTTATTTGGCATTTAATTAAATTCCTCGAAAATCTCAAGGGCCACCGGTTTGAACATGAACTATCCTAATTATTCATGCAAGATGTCCAGCAAATTTATGATAATTAGTAGGCTATCTCAGAAGGCTAAATCCTAAGTATCATAATTTTCTATCATCAAAATGACCTGAAAAACTATTTGGATATAATCTCTACTTTCTATAATTTATGAATCAAGTACAGAAAATATTCTTCCAAAAATTCTAAATAATTTATGACATGAAGATTAAGGCCTAAAATTTGCACTGGCTAAGTTTTATAATTTTCCAGCAAGTGTTCTATCCATAATAATTTTTTAAACATAAAAGCCCTTTCTATCATTTGTGAATAAAGTACTAGATTTACTCAACATAAAATTCTATAAAAATTCAGGGATCAATGTTCTACTAGACAAGATCTAAATCCAGAATTTTAACTGATTATAATTAATGTAAAGCCTCAAATAATTGAAACAACAAATTGGGCTAATAATTTTTTAACACATGAAGTATAATATATATTAATCATAAAATTCCAGAAAAATTATCATAAGTCTAATACATCCTAAAACTCCCTCCTCCCGAGTTTCATAATTTTTGGATTAGATTTAGTGCTTAAAATAATTAAATTACATGTTTATCCTATTCCAAAATCTCAACTTTCGAGGTACCTAACTACCTCCAATTCCTTCACTATTTCAACCAGAGGGTTTTCATCATATCCTCCCCCTCTCCTCCAAATTCCAAGGGCATACAAGAGCTTTTGCTCCTATGTCCTTCACAAACCTCAAACTCCCACCCGTCGGAGTTGAGCCAATCTCTTAGGGTAAAATCCACCCTAAGCCACACCATGTTACCCAAGAGGGTAGACATAGACTCAACAAATCAGTGGCCAACAACTTCAGCCTCTTTTGAGGAGATTTGTCCACTCCATCTCCAATTGTACTTTTCCCCAAAGTACCCCTCACCAAGACCTATCTAGGACTTGATAATTCCCTATTCAAAACTCGACCAATCGAGTTGAAATTTTGTACAGATCTTAATATTGATGCCAGGGACCACCACCCAAAATTTGGGGGAGTTTGGGCTTAATTTCATCTCCTAATTAATTTTATTTTGTTTATTAAATTTTTACAAAAACTTTAGGCAAAAGTTCTTCAAAAATTCTCATTTTTGGACAGCCTCTCGATATTCATATTATAGATCTCCAGTCCAAATTTCAAGTCATTTGGACATGTTATGAACCGTGGGCAACCATTTCAATTTCTGGTTAGCCTAGGTCTTGATCCCACCAAAATGAGTGCTGTGGTCAAACCACTCACCCAAATTGAATAAAGTCAATTTTAAATTAAAGTAGACCCAGAGGGCTACAACTTTTGTGACTGGTCATTTTTCCTAATTCGGCCTCTAAGTGCCTCATTTTGCAGCGTTAAAATATACTAAACCGAGTATATTTCTCCTTATAAAATTATTTACATAATTTATAAATATAAAACGATTTACTGTTCATCTTCTACAGAACCCGAAACTAGAACCAGGAAGCCATTTTTCCTGTAACGTTTCCGTGATCCGTTGCCGGCCGTCCGATCACTTCCCTGGCCAGCCACCACCACCACCACCTCCGTTGAGGCGATGGCTAGCGGTCGGCGGTGGTTTGGCCGCCGGAGGTGGCGGTTTCCGGCGAACTCAAAATACCTTTTTCATGGTTTTTTCCATGAAAACGAGAGATGGATCCGGCTCCGTTGAGCGCGAACCTATTTACTAAGAATCCTACGATCTACCCATGAAAAGAAGGAGCAGAGGAGGACCTTGTTCGCGGTTTGAAGGCGAGAAGAGCGACGGGGTGCCATGGCGCGGTGGTGGCGTTTGCTGAACTTCTCCTACAGCAAAAACAAAGGTCTGTTCTGATTACTTGAGCGTGTAACCTTCTCCTCTTGTCCAGGTGGGCTTTTATAACTCAGGAAGTGGGAAGGTGAATGGGTAAAACCATTATGGCCATGAAGTTTCCCCCTTAACGTTTCGGTTACGGTGAAGGGATAAGAAACGGCGGAACTGAACAGGTGTGTCCAGCTGGCGGTTTTCTATTGGACCACCTTTTCCTCATTTATTATGTATTTACAGAAGGAAAACGGCCGGAAGTTACTCCTGGTGTAACTTCCAAAACCAGCATTTATTTCCACGCGTGTTAGAATTATTTCGGGCCTGAACCGCCGTTTCGGCCAATGTCACGGGCGTGACACATAGGTCACGGGCGTGACAGGCCCGGGTAGCCCATTCTGGGTTCGACGATCGTCGAACTGAGATCGACGATCGTCGATCGAAGGTCACGGGCGTGACACCTGTGTCACGGGCGTGACAGGCCCGAACGGCAGATTTCTGGTCGACGATCGTCGAATTGAGATCGACGATCGTCGAAGGCTGGTCACGCCCTAGGTCACGGGCGTGACCTCTAGGTCACGGGCGTGACATGCCCGAATGGCAAATTTCGAGGTCGACGATCGTCGAATTGAGATCGACGATCGTCGATGGGGTCACGCCCTAGGTCACGGGCGTGGCACCCATGTCACGGGCGTGACATGCCCGGGACGCAAGCTCGACGATCGTCTCACGGCGATCGACGATCGTCGATGGGGTCACGCCCCTAGTCACGGGCGTGACACCTTGGTCACGGGCGTGACATGCCCAGTCAGCACGTTCGACGATCGTCTCGTGGAGATCGACGATCGTCGAAGTAGTCACGCCCAAGTCACGGGCGTGACGGGTTGGTCACGGGCGTGACCAACCCTTGACCCGAAAACTCAATCGATTTATTTTCACTTTTTGTGCTCCCTGGGGTTCTGACTCGACCAACCGACTCCTAGGGGTCTAGCCGGAAATGGGATGTTACAAATCCCAATAAACAAAACAAAAATTTCGTCCCCGAAATTGAGGTTGAGCCTATGGGGATTTCTATCGGAATAAATTAAACTTGTAACATCCCATACGATCCTTCTATTGGGTTCAGGCGACTGTTCGTTTGATAACGAAGGCAATCTCCCCAATAAACAAAAGATTAGCTCCTACCATTCTGATTAAGTGTGCAAGCCTAGGTCCTAGATTTTCCGTATCTAATCTTAACATTCCAAAACAAGAAGGCAATCTATAGTTTACCGAGAGGTGGTGAGATGTACCTGACTGAACAACTCCGGGTATCTTTGCCTCATCAGATCCTGCGGTTCCTAGGTGTGCTCCTCCTGACCGTGATTTCTCCACAGAACCTTGACTAAGGGGATCTTCTTGCGGCGCAAGATCCGCACTCCTTTGTCATCGATCCGAACCGGCTCCAAGTGAACAGATCGGTCTGAAGCTACCGGCCCTTCTGTGGTCAAAATCCACTGCTCCGGGCATAGTAGAGCCCTTCTCAGCGAAGAGATGTGGAAGACGTCGTGTAGAGCTGCCAGCTCCGGTGGCAACTCTAGCCTGTAGGCTAGGGGTCCGATCCGCTCCAGGATCCGGTAAGGGCCCATATACCTAGGGCTGAGTTTCTTCCTCCGACCGCGCACCCGTGAGACTCCGTGCATGGGTCGGATCTTCAAGAACACTCGATCCCCTACCCGAAACTCCACCTGACGATGCCGGGCGTCATAGTATTTGGCCTGTCTGCTCTGCGCCTCCAACATCCTATCTCTGATCAGTCTCACCTGAGCCTCGGTATCTTCAACGAAATCCGATCCCAGCAGCTTCGGATCCTCGTCCTGAACCCAGGAAAGCGGGGTCCTACATTTCCTTCCATACAAGGCCTCATACGGCGCCATCCTGATGCTGGACTGGTAGCTATTATTGTAGGAGAACTCGACCAACGGTAACATCTTCTCCCACGGCTCCCCTCGGTCCAGTATACACAGCCGTAGTAAGTCCTCCAAGGTCCAGTTGGTGCGCTCGGTCTGCCCGTCCGTCTGAGGGTGGAAGGCCGTGCTAAAAGTCAACCGGGTGCCCAAGTATGCCTGCACTGACCGCCACTCCCTGGATGTAAACCGTCCATCGCGGTCCGACACTATCGTCCGGGGCACGCCATGATATCGGACATACTGCTCCACAAACTTCCGTACCAGCACTCCCACCGAGTCATCCTTCCTGATCGGTATAAAGCGGGCCACCTTCGTCAAACGATCGACAATCACCCAAATCGAGTCGTTCCCTGTCCGAGACCGGGAAGACCATGTATAAAATCCATCGCTATATCGTCAAACTTCCACTCCGGCACCGGGAGTGGCTGCAACAGTCCTGCGGGGTTCCTGCACTCCGCCTTCACCAACTGACACGCCTCGCAATGGGTCACGAAGTACGTAATGTCTTTCTTCATGCCCGGCCAAAACATCGTCCTCTTCAGATCAGCGGTCATCTTTGTGATCCCGGGTGCACGGAGTACCGGCTACAATGCGCCTCCGTCAGAATATCCTCTCGGATCTGGCCTCCTGCAGGTATATATACTCTGCCTCTGAAGTGGAGCAAACCATCTCTCAGGGAATAATCTCCTGTCGAACCTTCCTCCAAAGCTCGAAACATCGGCTCTGCCCACGCATCTGTCCTCTGTCCGTCCCGAATGCGATCCCGAATATCGTCTATGGCCACTATCGATGCCAGATACTCCCTATACAGATCTGGGTCATCCTCGGACACTAGGGATATCTGCATGTCTCTGAATGACTGGACCAGCTCCATAGACATAACCTGGGGCCCAGCTTCGGAAGTGGCAGCTCTCCGGCTCAACGCGTCGGCCACCACGTTTGCCTTCCCTGGATGGTAGTGCATCTCATACTGATAATCTGCTAAGAACTCCACCCAACGCCTCTGCCTGATATTCAGCTCCTTCTGAGTGTCCACGTATTTCAAGTTCTTGTGATCGGAGAAGATATCGCAGTGGACTCCATAAAGGTAATGACGCCAGACCTTTAGAGCAAAAACGACCGCTCCCATCTCGAGGTCGTGCACCGGGTAGTTCCTCTCATGGGTCTTCAGCTGGCGGGAGGCATATGCTATGACATGTCCGTTCTGCATCAGCACCGCTCCCATCCCTTGGTATGATGCGTCGGTATACACCTGGAATCCCTCCCTTCCGGATGGAAGGGCCAGGATAGGGCCGAGATGAGTCGGTCCTTCAGCTCCTGGAAAGCCGCCTGGCACTGCGGGGTCCAAACAAAAGGTGCCTCCTTCTTTGTCAAAGATGTGAGGGGGAGGGCAATCCGAGAGAACCCCTCCACGAACTTCCGGTAGTAACCGGCAAGTCCCAAGAAACTGCGTACATCAGTGGCTGTCCTCAGCTGCGGCCAATCGCGAACTGCCCGAATCTTTGCTGGATCTACTGATAACCCGGCTCCGCTGATGATGTGGCCTAGGAAGGCCACCTCCTTCAACCAGAACTGACACTTGCTGAATTTGGCATAAAGGTGATGCTCCCGCAACCTCTCCAAGGTCAGTGCCAGATGCCGAGTGTGCTCCTCCTCCATCCTAGAGTAGATCAGGATGTCGTCTATGAACACTATGACGAACACATCCAAGTAAGCCTCGAAAACCCGGTTCATGAGACTCATGAACGCCGACGGAGCATTCGTGAGCCCAAAGGGCATCACGGTGAACTCATACAGGCCATATCTGCTACTAAAGGCCGTCTTCGGGATATCCTCCTCCTGGATCCGCAGCTGGTAGTATCCTGATCTCAAGTCCAGCTTCGAGAAATAATGGGCCCCCTCCAGCTGGTCGAATAATTCGTCTATCCGTGGGAGCGGATAGGTATTCCGGACGGTCAGCCTGTTTAGTGCTCGATAATCGATGCACAGGCGGAGTGTCCCATCCTTCTTCTTCACGAACAGGACCGGTGCTCCCCATGGCGAGGAACTCGGTCTGACAAAACCTGCCTCCACCAATTCCTGCAACTGGGTCCGAAACTCTGCCAACTCCTTTGGGGCCATCCGATAAGGGGCCCTAGACGCCGGCTTGGCCCCCGGCACAAGCTGTATCTGAAAATCCTGCTCTCGGTGTGGAGGTAATCCTGGTAGTTTCTCTGGAAAGACGTCAGCGAAATCTCGCACCACCGGGATGTCTGTCACCGACTCCTTAACCTCCGCCATCTCAAATAGAATCTGATAGACCTCCTCTCCCTGCAGATGGGCCTTGACGGCCTGTACCGAAGATAAGAGTATACGAGAGACAGGTCTTATACCTTCAATGGTAATGAAAGAGTCCCCGTGTCTCACGGTGATCCTCTTTGCCTGGCAGTCAATCTGGGCATAGTTCCAGTGCAGCCATACCATGCCCAGGATCAGGTCGTAGTCCGTCAGCTTCAAAATCGTCGCTGGAGCCTCGAACGCTTTTCCACCAATTTCTGCCTCCATATTGCAGTGATCCGTGGTAAGGAGCTCAGATCCATCCGGTAGTCGCACCCTCATCCTCGAGCCTGTGAACCGCTCCACACCTTCCAGTCCTTCCACGAACGACTCCGACACAAAGGAGTGAGTAGCTCCAGTATCGAACAGCGTGCGGGCAGGCTTGCCGCTGATGAAGACTATACCTGGGGTGATTAGATATCTTAGGGTTCTATAATGAGTTTTTACTTTCCTTGCTATCAATCTAGTTCGATTCAAAGTTTTAACAACTTAAAGGGGAAATTCTATGAAAACAAAGAAGCATTTCGGCATACCTGCGATGACCTGCTCCGGATTCCGCGGCTGTGCAAGGTCCAAGGCATATACCTGCTCTCTTCCCTGTCTACGATCTTCCCCCTGGTATCCTCGACCGCGGCCGCGTCCTCGGCCTTCGTAATGCTGAGCTGGTGGGCCGCCCTGATGTGCTGGAGGTGGTGCCCCCCTCATGGGGCAGTTCCTCGGAATGTGCCCAATCTGATGACAAAAGTAGCACTCTGGGGGATACGCCATTCCCCCGGGTCTCGACTTCTCCTGCATCCGAAGGGGTGGAGGGGCCAATACCACCTGTTCCCTCGGCTCCGGCCTCACGTCCTGACGAGGCTGGTCCTCTGTCCTCCTCCCCTCTGGTACAGCACCCCGCCGCTGGTCATTCCTTCCTCTTCGTCCCTGATCCTCTGCTGGCCGTTTCCGGCCCCGGGTGTTGTGCCAATCTGCCTCAATCCTTTTGGCCATCTCCAAAATCCGGGAGATAGGCCCGTCAGATACAAACAAGAGGGCCTCCCTCAAGTCCTCACGTAGGCCTTTGTAGAACCTCCTGATGTACCCCGCCTCGTCCAGCTGGTAGGAATCTGCGTATCGAGCCAGGTGGTCAAACTCTCGATGGTACTCCACCACGGTCCGAGTACCCTGCTTCAGCTGTAAGAACCGCTCCTCCAAGTCATCCCTAGCCGACTGCGGAACGAAATGCTCCAGCAGTGCGGCCCTGAACTCCTCCCAAGTGATCTCCGCAACATCCCTATCAGCAAAGGTCGTGTCCAACAGCGTCTTCCACCACCTCTTTGCATGGGACTCCAGGCAGGAGACAACCAGAGCCACCTTCTCCTCCCATGGACACCGAATCCCGGTCAGCATCTCATACATGATATCTAGCCACTCTTCCGTCCGAACAGCCAACTCTGTCCCCAAATAGGACGGGGGAGCCAGTCCTCGGAAGATGCTTAGCCAGTTGGCCCCCGGATTTGGCTGCGGGGCCGGAACCTGCTGGGCCCTGAAGGCCTCCAGAATGGCAGTCAGGGTCTGTCCCATGTCTGACTGAAGGAAAGGGGTGGGGACCGGTGGAGGTGGTGCAACTCCCTGAGTCTGCTGAACTCCGCCCTGTGGCGTAGGCTGTGCTGGAGGCTGCGCAACGAAAACACATGCTGAGAAAAACGTTCAAATATTACCTAAAGGTGGACAAATTATATGTGATCCCCATATGGGCACACCACTGCTTCCGCTGCTTAGTTTGTCCCCAAACTAAACTCGAGCGGGGGTGACCTAGGGTTTGTGGACTGCTACTTCCTTCTGATCGATATTTCCTCTGATACCACTTGTAAGACCCCCTTTTTTTTTCTTTTTCAAACCCGGGGTCTTAGGCCCAGAACCGCCGCTTTGCGGTGACTCCTTCACGTCCCGAAGGGTCATCACCACAAGGCGCCGATTCTGCCGGCCAATTTCGATCACAGAAAGTATCACAATTATTGAAGTAAGAGCAATGCAGTCCACAATAATAAAAATCACATATATATAATAAAACTCCACGAAGGGAGTGTCCACAGAAACATCAGAGTACTATAAATACGGGCTTATGCCCGGTACAAAATGTCCTCACTACAAGTCTCTCATGCGGAAGCGAAACAGTAAACTACTCAAGGTCGAGACTCACGGTCCCGGCTGTGTGAACTCCGGAGCTAGACTGCCCCATCTCTAGGCGCACCGATCTCTGGGGCTGCTCCTCCATGCTGGGCTCCACGATCCCCTAAATGATGCGGTTCGAAAACCGTTAGTCATAAAGACTAAGCCCTATCATCCCCTACCCCTTCCCCCATGGCTCCTAGGTACCGAGCGGAGAGGAAGAAAGGGAAGGACATGAAGGTGGAGATTAAACATGAAAACAGATGGCAGCGGGAACTAATTCTAGCAAGTTGTGTTAGGTGAGCAGTTCATAAATTGTTATAATAGGTCTAGCAGTAAGAAAAGCAATTAAATGAATTTAAACCTTCACTTATGCGAGTACACATAAGCAAAGGGATCTTTTGCAAGGCTCCCATCGTATAGAGTGTCCCATACCACTTATACGTTGGGGTGTCGGTTATCAAACAGCAATGGTTGTTATATATTGAAATTAACCTTTGATTTATAAACTTGCCCACACAAGCTTATATACCAAGGGGTCGTTTTGCAGGTCCTAATGTATAAGCGTCCCATACCACTTATACTTTAGGTGTCAAGGTTTAAAGAATCGATTATGCTATGACATGCTAGTGGGTATGATGAAACATGCATGTGCAACTCACACACCCGACTCTGTGCACACAGACCTTTAGTTCCCCCTTTCGGAGCCGTTACCTCCCAGGATACCTCCGTAGTGGCAGACGGAAGCGGTGGGTTGGGCCTCGCCCACCTCAAAACCAGTAAAAGCACCACTGGTCTGACCTATCGTACGCCTCAACGCTTGGTGCACTAAGCAGACGCCTGCGTACTCTTGCCGGCTGGCGCACCGGACTTCTGTTGGCGAAGTGCTAACCACCTCGCCGAGTCAACGATATCGGTGTCGGTGCAATCGAACTCCCCGATATCGAAAGACCCACCACCTTAACTTTCCTATCTTATGCACATGCAAGTTTAATCGCAAACAAACAGAACCGAGCCGAAGCTCCCCGGACCAAACGTCCGTCTCCAACCGACCGAGCCGAAGCTCCCCGGACCATCCGTCCGTCTCCAAACCAACCGAGCCGAAGCTCTCATCATTCTTCCTGTGCCAACAGTGTTTGTGAAGAGTGCAACCCTAGTTACTAAGTTACTCTTGTCGGTTTATTATTACAGTTTACGTTAGCCCAGGACTGCCCCCGGTATACCCCGTGAAGGGCTCTCAAGGGGCACTAGGAACCAAGACGGTGCATTACGGCCCGAAGTTCCCTTTCGCAAGGCACTTATTATTATTGGTTGTCTACCCTTAATCCGATTTCCTTCTCATATTACGATAGACTATCCTAGGGTGATTTTTAAACCTTCCACTCCTCGGGGAAGACGATCTTTCGCCAAACCCGAGCACCTCTTAACTCTAGCTATCCCACTACTCACTACTCTTTATATCTTCCTCAGTTCATGTTCTATTGCATTTCACAATTTACTATTTGCAGACCGACCTAGGCTACATGTCGAACCGGTTATGCAATGATCCATTTCTCATCCAAATGCCCTAAACTATTTACTGGAGACTTATCTTGGTATAAATAACCTAAATCCAGAAAAAGGAGATTTTCCTAATTTATTTGGCATTTAATTAAATTCCTCGAAAATCTCAAGGGCCACCGGTTTGAACATGAACTATCCTAATTATTCATGCAAGATGTCCAGCAAATTTATGATAATTAGTAGGCTATCTCAGAAGGCTAAATCCTAAGTATCATAATTTTCTATCATCAAAATGACCTGAAAAACTATTTGGATATAATCTCTACTTTCTATAATTTATGAATCAAGTACAGAAAATATTCTTCCAAAAATTCTAAATAATTTATGACATGAAGATTAAGGCCTAAAATTTGCACTGGCTAAGTTTTATAATTTTCCAGCAAGTGTTCTATCCATAATAATTTTTTAAACATAAAAGCCCTTTCTATCATTTGTGAATAAAGTACTAGATTTACTCAACATAAAATTCTATAAAAATTCAGGGATCAATGTTCTACTAGACAAGATCTAAATCCAGAATTTTAACTGATTATAATTAATGTAAAGCCTCCAAATAATTGAAACAACAAATTGGGCTAATAATTTTTTAACACATGAAGTATAATATATATTAATCATAAAATTCCAGAAAAATTATCATAAGTCTAATACATCCTAAAACTCCCTCCTCCCGAGTTTCATAATTTTTGGATTAGATTTAGTGCTTAAAATAATTAAATTACATGTTTATCCTATTCCAAAATCTCAACTTTCGAGGTACCTAACTACCTCCAATTCCTTCACTATTTCAACCAGAGGGTTTTCATCATATCCTCCCCCTCTCCTCCAAATTCCAAGGGCATACAAGAGCTTTTGCTCCTATGTCCTTCACAAACCTCAAACTCCCATCCGTCGGAGTTGAGCCAATCTCTTAGGGTAAAATCCACCCTAAGCCACACCATGTTACCCAAGAGGGTAGACATAGACTCAACAAATCAGTGGCCAACAACTTCAGCCTCTTTTGAGGAGATTTGTCCACTCCATCTCCAATTGTACTTTTCCCCAAAGTACCCCTCACCAAGACCTATCTAGGACTTGATAATTCCCTATTCAAAACTCGACCAATCGAGTTGAAATTTTGTACAGATCTTAATATTGATGCCAGGGACCACCACCCAAAATTTGGGGGAGTTTGGGCTTAATTTCATCTCCTAATTAATTTTATTTTGTTTATTAAATTTTTACAAAAACTTTAGGCAAAAGTTCTTCAAAAATTCTCATTTTTGGACAGCCTCTCGATATTCATATTATAGATCTTCAGTCCAAATTTCAAGTCATTTGGACATGTTATGAACCGTGGGCAACCATTTCAATTTCTGGTTAGCCTAGGTCTTGATCCCACCAAAATGGGTGCTGTGGTCAAACCACTCACCCAAATTGAATAAAGTCAATTTTAAATTAAAGTAGACCCAGAGGGCTACAACTTTTGTGACTGGTCATTTTTCCTAATTCGGCCTCTAAGTGCCTCATTTTGCAGCGTTAAAATATACTAAACCGAGTATATTTCTCCTTATAAAATTATTTACATAATTTATAAATATAAAACGATTTACTGTTCATCTTCTACAGAACCCGAAACTAGAACCAGGAAGCCATTTTTCCTGTAACGTTTCCGTGATCCGTTGCCGGCCGTCCGGTCACTTCCCTGGCCAGCCACCACCACCACCACCTCCGTTGAGGCGATGGCTAGCGGTCGGCGGTGGTTTGGCCGCCGGAGGTGGCGGTTTCCGGCGAACTCAAAATACCTTTTTCATGGTTTTTCCATGAAAACGAGAGATGGATCCGGCTCCGTTGAGCGCGAACCTATTTACTAAGAATCCTACGATCTACCCATGAAAAGAAGGAGCAGAGGAGGACCTTGTTCGCGGTTTGAAGGCGAGAAGAGCGACGGGGTGCCATGGCGCGGTGGTGGCGTTTGCTGAACTTCTCCTACAGCAAAAACAAAGGTCTGTTCTGATTACTTGAGCGTGTAACCTTCTCCTCTTGTCCAGGTGGGCTTTTATAACTCAGGAAGTGGGAAGGTGAATGGGTAAAACCATTATGGCCATGAAGTTTCCCCCTTAACGTTTCGGTTACGGTGAAGGGATAAGAAACGGCGGAACTGAACAGGTGTGTCCAGCTGGCGGTTTTCTATTGGACCACCTTTTCCTCATTTATTATGTATTTACAGAAGGAAAACGGCCGGAAGTTACTCCTGGTGTAACTTCCAAAACCAGCATTTATTTCCACGCGTGTTAGAATTATTTCAGGCCTGAACTGCCATTTCGGCCAATGTCACGGGCGTGACACATAGGTCACGGGCATGACAGGCCCGGGTAGCCCATTCTGGGTTCGACGATCGTCGAACTGAGATCGACGATCGTCGATCGAAGGTCACGGGCGTGACACCTGTGTCACGGGCGTGACAGGCCCGAACGGCAGATTTCTGGTCGACGATCGTCGAATTGAGATCGACGATCGTCGAAGGCTGGTCACGCCCTAGGTCACGGGCGTGACCTCTAGGTCACGGGCGTGACATGCCCGAATGGCAAATTTCGAGGTCGACGATCGTCGAATTGAGATCGACGATCGTCGATGGGGTCACGCCCTAGGTCACGGGCGTGGCACCCATGTCACGGGCGTGACATGCCCGGGACGCAAGCTCGACGATCGTCTCACGGCGATCGACGATCGTCGATGGGGTCACGCCCCTAGTCACGGGCGTGACACCTTGGTCACGGGCGTGACATGCCCAGTCAGCACGTTCGATGATCGTCTCGTGGAGATCGACGATCGTCGAAGTAGTCACGCCCAAGTCACGGGCGTGACGGGTTGGTCACGGGCGTGACCAACCCTTGACCCGAAAACTCAATCGATTTATTTTCACTTTTTGTGCTCCCTGGGGTTCTGACTCGACCAACCAACTCCTAGGGGTCTAGCCGGAAATGGGATGTTACACCATCCACCTGCTCTCCCGCCATATCTATCTCCACTACAATGCCTCTCTCCACTTCAGCCACCTTTTTCACCTCCTGCTCACCTCCGTCCACTTACTCTCCCGCAATCTTTGGCTCCACCACAATGCCTCTCTCCCCTTAAGCCACCTCTCTCACCTCCCGCTCACCTCGCTCCATCCTCCTCTCTAGTTCTCCTACATCACCCTTCCATGAGATGGTTTTAACTGCCGTCACATATAACTCTCAGGCCGCCTTCGGATCTCCCTACACCCTGATCTGAGTCCCCACTGAATTGAGCTTCAAACACTGATGGAACGAGGACAGCACGCATCTAAAGGCGCTGATAAAAGGGCGTCCAAAGATCATGTTGTAACTGTTGGGGGCGTCCACTATCACAAATCGGCAGTTTTTGGACAGCCCCCCCCCCCCAAGAGTTACCTGGATCCCTACTCCTCCCTCAACCTCCTTCTGCTCTCTTGAGAATCCAAACAACGGTCCGTCCACCGCTAACACTCTCCTGGATTCCACTCTCATCTCATTGAACACCTTTTTGAAGATGACATTTACGGAACTCCCATTATCCACCAAGATTCTGGACACCGTGAAGTTTTCAATCGCGGTCCTAATCACCAGTGCATCACAGAAGGGATCTTCGTGATCTGGTAGGTCCTTCCTAGAAAAAGTAATCTTTTTATCTGGGGGCGGGGCTTGCGATGTCGAGGCGACGCTCTGACGGTACATGGTGTGGAGGTTGGCCTTGCGGGTAGCCACAATCCCCCCCCCCCCCCCCGTGGATCACCCCGATCCCCCCTCGATCCCCTGTATCCGATCGATCCACACACCGGTCCTCCTCCTCGGTTCCCTTCACCTCTACAATTCACACCGGCATCTGCTGCTCCCCCACTCCTCTTCTCCCCTTTAATTCCAGAAACTCTGGCCAGGTAGCCGTCGTGTGGCCTTCCTCCTCGTGGAAGTCACAATATGGCAAGGCTACCCCCACTCATCCTGCCTCCCCTCTTCGGGGTTCCTCCTCCTCCCTGCTCCTGCTCCTGCTCCTACTCTTCCTTGCTCTCTTCCTCTTCCTCGGTCGATGGCCATTGCTTGCTGAGGCGGGGGTGGGAGTGGCCTCGGACCATGCCCCCACCCTAACGGATTAAACTTTCCCTGCCCCGGGTAACTTTTTCTTCCCCCTTGGGGGGACCCCTCCCTTGTCCCTGAACAGGACCTCATGGATGCCTCCAGCCCAGTTCCGGATGAACTGGCCCCCTTGGCTCCTCCCTTCTCCTTCCCTCCTGCTGCCTCGCTCCTCCCGGTTCCCTCTGCTCCACATCAGTCAGTCTTGCCAACTTCCTTGCAAAGGCTGGGTTTGCTGCCTCCATAGCTATTTCTTTCGCCACTTTCTCCATCAACCCTTCGAACGACAATGATGCCTTCCTGGTCAGGCTCATATTAAAAAAGCCCTCCCTCAGTCCCACAGTGAAGGCCATCTGGAGAGCGAAATCGGGCACCTCCTGGATGTCTAGAATCTCCTCCTGGAAGCGGTCCACATACTGAGCCAAGGACTCGTCGGCCTTTTGCTTGATCAAGAAAATGGACTTCGGGTTCTTCTTCCTCTTCTTAGAGGTCGAAAAGCGTAGCTGGAAGCTTCTGCTCAGGTCCTCGAAGCCGTAAATCGCTGGGACTTAGTGGAACTAATCCATAGCCTTGTCCTTCAGGGTGATGGCGAAAAGGCGGCACTTAAAAGAGTCCGTCATTGGTCTGATGGAGGCTGCGTCTTCGAACCACTGCAGATGATGGTGGGGATCTTCCTTCCCCACATAGTAGGTCATCTCGGGCTCACGGAACCCTTCAGGGACAGGTGCCGAGAGAATCAAATCGCAGAAGGGATACCCTCTCGACAGGGGTCTCGCAGCCTCAACTCGCGCGACCGTCCCTCCAGGCGAGACAGCACTCGCTAGGCTACCGAAATGTTCTCAGCCCTCCACGTCTCTCCGACTGCCTTTTGCCACTACCTCCTTCCCCGGTCACCTCCTGGGTGCATCCTTGCCTATTCTTACCTAGTCGATCCCCTTGCGGGGCGCGAGACCTTGCACCTGGGGGGAGGGGTCTCGCATTCCCCTCTCTGTGAGATCTGCTTCAGCATGTCCAAGATCCCCCCAATGGATGTCATGAACTCTGCCCTCCCGGCATATCCTCCCGGGTTCTGGGACCCGCTTCTATCTCCTTCAAGATCCCCCGCCATGAGGTAACCCAAAGTTCTTCTGTGCAGGCTGCTGTCCCACGCTCACCGCACCAAAAATGTTGGAACCAACAAGGTAGGTCCCTCCTAAAGCACGGAACTAAAGATGCAGCTCGCCCTTACTCTCTTTGGACAAACCTCTTAATGAGGCTCTCAAAAGACTAGACCGGGGGCTTCATCGCGGAGGTCCCACCTCGTACCCGGAAGAATCGAAAATTCTTCCCCTCCCTATTCAATGTTGAGCTAGGTGCCTTAGAAGAAGAGAAGGAGAGTTAGAAATGTCTGTCTTCTAAGGCACTTTCCCGGTCGATTTATAGGCCTCTGAACTAGGACTTCCAATAACCAAATGGAGCTGTCCGGAAATTACTAGAATACCCTTATTCGGGTCTGCCAACAGCCAAACTCCGCTGTTCTGAGGGGTTATATGCAGCCCACCCAGGGCAAAAGCGTAAAATCCCATGGGGCTAAAAGATAAACCCGGCCCTACCGGAACCGGTCTTAAACCAAACTGGTGCTTGGTGAGAACCCCCTTCTGGGGTCCTCTCGCCTAGCGAGAGCTCCTCCTCACTAGAGAGAGCTCCCCTCTAGAGCCCTCTCGCATGGCGAGTTGGCTACTAACCCGCGAGTGCCTCCTCCCTTGGTACTTACTCGCCCACCTCCTAGTGCAGCTTTTGTTCAAACCCTTCTCGCCTGGGCCCTCTCGCCTGTCCTTCTTACCGGGATCCACTCGCCCTGAGACTTGACGATTGCCCTGGGACGTCTCGCCTAGCTTCCTTCCTCAAGCATTTGGCTCCGTCTCGCTCGCCCGAGGTTGTACAAAACTCAATCAGAATGGCTATGGGACCTTATCCAACCATTTATGATGAGGAAACAAATATTGAAGTTCAGGACAGTGCTTCAGAAGATTATACTGTTATTCAAGAATATATATCTGCTGATATAGATCTCAGTCCTCATCTTCAGATGTCTCTAAGGGAAAAAAGTCATTGATGAGTAAGAAGCAAGACTCAAAAAGAAAATATATAGAGAAGAGATGGAATCAAGACCAGATTTTAAGCCTTGGACTCCAAAGTCCATGCACATAATTCTTAATTCTTAGGAACAAGTCAAAGTCAACAAGACTAATAGATACAAGTTGTATGGTTAAGTGGAATGGTCTTAACATGAGAAACAGGAAGAATCCAAAAAGAAGTTCTAAAGGGAGCAAAAGTTTTGTAAAGCTACCACGGATGTTGTATGCCCTCTCAGATACTATCTTAAACCTTTTGTATACTTTGAATAGCAAAGACAAAATAAGGAGGAAGGTGTTAAGAGAGCAAGGGGCATTGTCATCAAGGAACAAAAATCTTAGTTTCTTTTGATATTTCATACATCTTAGGTTCCTAGGGCTATTAAATGTGAACTTCTATTATAGATGTTATTTTGCTCAGATCTTTTGATAATTTCATGCCTTGAGTTTTTATCTGCTTTGTTCTAAAATGTCTCTGCAATGCTAAAATTATATTGTTTATGAGGAAATATGTACATCATTGACAAAGTTTCTGACTTTTTCAAATAGGGGGAGATTGTTGGGTACATTATCCAATGTTCCTAATTTTAATAAGCAACTCATGTCAATAATATACATAAGTATTGGGTACATTGGACACAATGTACTTGATTTGAAGAAGCCCTTTTAATTCAATGATATACACGAGTATGCATTTGATGAATATTTCAGTTCATGTATGTAGGTTGCCTATGTCACATTGATTAGATAGGTGGTCCAAGTCATATTGGCAGGTGGACACAAAGAAGCTAACATGAAAGTGAAGAAAATTGCCTTAGTACAAAAGTGTCGAGTGAAGCAAGTTCACTCAACGTCATATAGCTAAAAGTGCTGAGTGAAGTCAGCACAGTCAACGCCTAGCAAGTTGCAGTACAGAAAAATGGCTAAGTATCAAAGTATCGACACCTTTGCAAGAGCTGTTTCAAGACAAGTCAGTTATCTTGACACTTTGAAGATCAAGTAAGTTGTGTTGAAACAAGTAAGTTATCGTAACACTTTGAAGATCAAGACAGCTGTGTCGAGACAATTTCATTATCTCGACACTTTGAAGATCAAGATAGATATGTTGAGACAAGTCAGATATCTCGACACCCAACAGACAGTTGTGTCGAGACAATTCAACTATCTCGACACAGTGAAAAATAAAACAAGTGTCGATACCTAGCAGACAGTTATGTCGAGACAATTCAACTATCTCGATACAGTGCATATTTAAAGATGTCGACAAAATCGACAGTTGTGTCGATACAAGTCAACTGTCTCGACACTTTCAAGTTCAGACTCAAATTTCTTTTAAGTAAAATTGTTTTGAGACGGCTACGATGTCTCGACATCTTCTAAGAACACTTAAGTAATATAGTGTCGAGACACTTTGGACATCTCGACACTTATGATTCTGAAGATATACTGAGTTAACACATAAGTGTCAAGTCAAGTTAGAAATGTCACATCAGCTATAGTATCGTGATATCTCATTAGAATCAGTTTGAAGGAAAATATGAAGTATGATGTCATGTGCTGATGTCATCAATCAGTAGCCAGCTATCCTTGAAGTCTATAAATAGAGGGGTCGTCTACACAGAGAATAACAATCAAAAATTCAATAAATCAATTCTCTCACTCTATTTTCTTCCAAGTTATGGGTGGATGACAACTCCAAGAAGAAGAAGGAAGACGAAGGTCTTCAAGAAAATCTTCTGATCCTTTCAACAAGTTGATCAGAGGATTAAGATGGATCTATTCTACAAGTTCTTCAAGGACATTAAGTTGATCATCATCAAGAAGATAGAAGATCCAAGGAAGTATCTTTTTATCCGGTCTGTTTATCAAGAATTAATTCTTTGTTGCTGAATTATAGAAATTGAATTCTCAGATAAGTCAGATTATAGGATTGTTGTATTCTAAATTTATTTTCATTCTCAATTACCACTTTATTTTGTAAGATCTCTTTGAGATCTAAGTGTGTAGGAGATTTATTCTCTGAGTTTGAAGCCTAATTTATAAAGGCTGAGGTAGGGTTCTTAAGGGACCTGAGGTATGTGATTTGTGTGGGATCACTGAGGTGTAAGCCTGTGTTATAAAGGTTGAGGTAGGGTTCTTTAGGGACCTGAGGTAGTGGATTGGGAGAATCTCTGAGGTAGGACCTGTTGGTCTAAGTGTAGGTTTCATAATAGAAACTGAGCCTATAATATCTTTTGATCTTAGTAGAAGAGGAGGAGATATAACCTTATCTAACACACTGCTAGTGAGGAAGAAGGGGTAAAGTGGATGTGCCCTAAATAGGGGAACCACTATAAATTTTTTGTGTACTGTGGATTGATTGTGTTGTGTTCTATGGATTTCTTTTACTGTGTTTAGTGGATTGATTTTGTTGTGTACTTGTGAAGTTTACTTTTCAAATATCAACTGAACATAAAATATAAGTGATAAAGAATTATAAAAGACACCAATTCACCCCCCCCCCCCCTTTAGGTGATTAACTACCCATAGAATTATCTTTACAGTGGTATTAGAGCCAAGTTATTCAAAAAAAGATCTAACAGTCAGAAAAAGATCCTAAGAGTGGTTGAAATATATCAGATCTAATGGCTTCTAAATCTCACAGAGAACTCAGTTATAGGAAGCTCCCAATATGTACAAAGGATAACTTTGCTATTTGGAAGCAAAGGGCGAAATTGTTTATGGATGCATCAGATTCAAGAATCTTTGTCATAGTAAGAGAAGGACCATATATTCCCATGAAAATATATATCTTAGATGCAAATATGCAAATCCCTAAGAAACTATCTGAGGTGACAAAGGATGAGGTGGTTCTTGCCAGCATGGATAAAAGAGCACAAAACATAATTGTCAGTGCAATAGATAATAAAACCTTTTAGAACATAGATCACTACAAAACATCCAAGGAGATATGGGACACTCTGATAGTCTATATGGAAGGCATAGAAGAAGTCAGAGATGACAGAAAGTCTCTACTCAACTAGAAGTATGAGGCATTCAGGCAAGGGAAGACTGATTTTATTGAACTATCTTATGAAAAGTTCTTTAGAATAGTCAATGACATAAAGAATTATGGTAGAGAATTTTCAAATTATGAGCTAAATGACAAGTTCTTGAGATCTCTAAATAAAGAATGGGACATAAAGATTTGTGTTGTAAGAGAAATGGGGAATTTGAGAAACATGTTACCCTAGGACTTATATGGGATGTTGTTGTCACATGAGCTTTAGTTAAATTCTAGAAAAGCTTAAGATGAATATGCCAGAAGTTTAAATCAGACCAGATCTGTGGCTTTCAAAGCTGACATATCAAAGAAGACTAGAAGGGAAATTCCATCATCACCAAGAAGGGATGAAGATACAGTTAGCATTGGGACTAGTTCTCCATCAGAAGAATTATCAGATGGAGAATTGGATATGTTTACCAGGGAATTCAAGAAGATGATAAGAAGAAGGAAGCAATGGAATAAGAAGACATCATCTGGTCCAAGTTCCAGTAAAAATAAAGACAAACACAGAAACAAATCTATGGTTAGGTATGATACAAACCAGAATAAACAAATTAAGACAAATATTATTTGTTATTGCTGTAACAGGCCTGGACATGTCATTGCTTACTATCCAGTAAAAAGAAAGGAGAATAGGAAGTCTAAGGAAAAGAAGTTCTATAAAGACAAAAAAATCAGAAAAGGGTCTGATGGTAAATAAGCCAAAGACCTTATCTGATAGTGATACTGATTCAACTGAATAAGAAAAAGAACATGCACACATTGGACTGATCTCTTGTGAAGAGGAATTCATCAAAGAGGCCATATAGAAGGACAATAACTCTATAACTTCATCACACCATGGTGCCTCTGAAGATATATGGAGGTTAACTTGATGGCACTGTCTGATGATCTAGAAACAGATATTATTGACTGTCAGCATACTCAGGTAATCTATGATAACTCAATTTATTCTAAAACTTCTGTTTATGATACTGGGGATGAGTTAGACTCATATAACCCAAACTTTGAGTCACATAAGTCCAACTCTGAGACTGAACTGCAACACCTCACAGTTAAATTTGGAAAACTGATAGAGGCTCTTGTCTAGAGAAAAAAGCTTGTCAAAGAACAAGTTATTGAGATTGTATCTCTAAAAGGTCTTAAGTACCGTCATGAGATGGCTACTCAGAAGATTGGACTCAAAGTTCAAATTTGGCTAAGCTAACTAAGATTGTTGATGATCAAATCATGTTGCTAAAACAAAAGGATGCAACCATTTAGGAGTTAGAACTCAAACTCCTGAATGAGAAAAGACTTGTTCAGTTATTTTCCAAACATAAGACTGTGCTCCCTATTATAGATACCTTCTCAGGAACTCCTGGAAGTGGACTTGGTTATGTTTAACCTAAGATAAGGAGAGTCAAAAAGCTGACAGGACAAAAGGGTCCAATTATGTCACAACCTGTGTTTCAGACTAAGGGAAAAGAAATCCAAAAGTCTTGACAAGTTTGACCAAACTCATATGTGAATAGGAAAGCTATTCCTAATTTGCTTGCTCCAAGGAGGATTGTTGTGACTGAGAGGCAAAACAACATTTTTTTCTCCCAGTCATAATACAACTGTCAAGCTTGCTGATTCCTGTCCTAAGGAATGTCAGCATAAAGTTCTCACTGTTCCTCCAAAGAGGAGGTACAATAGATATGAGTGCTGGTGTTGTGGAAGAATTGGACACTTTGCCCTAGACTATTGGTTCAATCACACTGTGCCACATGGGCAGAAAGTGTATCCGGCCAAGAAATTTTTAGGTGGTCTCAATGGAGCCATAGCTAACATGCACCTAGGACCCAAGATAATTTGGGTTCCTAAGGATAAATAAATTCTTATTTTGTAGGTATGTCCAAGCACCAGAGATAGACCTATCTGGAACTTGGATGGTGTATGCTCCATACACAAGACTGGAACAAGGAGCAACTTGAGGGAATTTATTCCAGTGAAGAATGGACCAAAGGTGATCTTTGGTGGAGCTGACAAAGGGATTACCAGAGGTTATGGTAAGATCTCAAATGGTTTAGTCACTTTCACTAAAGTAGCCTATGTGGAAGGGTTGCAACACAACCTTATAAGCATAAGCCAACTTTGTGATCTTGGCTATGAAATTTCATTTCACAAGGATGAGTGCCTCATAAAAAGGTCAAGTGGCCAAGAGGTCATCTTGACAGACACTAGGTGTGGGAATGTGTATTGTTTGAATTTTCTTTGTTTAAAGTCAGACTCACCCATATGCCTAGTTGAAAATGTGAAAGCCTCGCACTATGTAAAATGGCACAACAGGCTAGCTCATTTGAACTATAAGGCCATAGACAAGATTTTCAGTAGAGAGCTAATTAGGAATGGTCCTAACATTAAATGCTCTAAGGAGAGCATTTGCTCTACATGAAAAAAGGCAAGTAGACCAAAGCTTCATTCAAAAGCATTGAAATCAAAGACTCTATGAGGTGTTTATACCTCTTGCATATGGACTTGTTTGGTCCTATGTCAGTTCATAGTTTAGGAAAGAAAGTCTACACATTTGTGATTGTTGATGACTATTCCAGTTTTACTTGGGTTTTCTTTTTAAGGAAAAAGTCTGAAACTCCTGATGTCTTCAAGACATTTGTCAAACAAATATAGAATGAATTAAACAATTCTATGGTCAAAATCAGAAGCGATCATGGAACTGAGTTTCAATCTGAATGCATGACAAAGTTTTGTGAAGAACTTGGAATTCAGCAAGAGTTTTTCACTCCAAGAACACCCCAGCAAAATGGGATTACTGACAGAAAGAACAGAACTGTCATTGAAGTTAGAAGAACCATGCTGAGTGATTCTTCTCTCCAATAATATTTCTGGGCTGAAGATACTAACACGGTATGTCATGTTCTTAATAGAGCTCGAATCAACAAAAGGTAGAATAAGACTCCTTATGAACTAATGAAGGGAAGAAAACCAAACTTGGCCTATTTCACAATCTTTAGATGTAGGTGTTTTGTCCTAAATAATGGGAAAACATATATAACTAAATTTGCTGAGAAGTCCTATGAAGGCATATTTGTTGGTTATAGTAACCCCAGTACGGCCTATAGGGTCTACAACTTGAGGGATCAAGTTGTTGAGTAGTCTGTTCATGTTGTATTTGATGAAAGTTTTATGTATTACAATTATAAGGAAGGTACATCAAGCATAATAGGAGAATACTTGAAGCTAAAGGAGCTATCAATAGAACATTCAGTTCAAGCAAGCCAAATTAAACAAGATGGAGTCAATATTATTTAAGAAGAGCTTGCACATGAACATCCAGAAGATGAGACTCAATGACAAGATGAAGTTGTTCAAAGAGAAGAGGTCACATTACTAGTTATTGGCAGACATCTAAGGGATCATCCAAGGGAATTGATCATTAGAAATGCAGCTCATGGTGTGAACAAAAGAAGTAGACAGCACAACACTATGTTGTACTCAAGTTTTCTATGCTAAACAGAACCAAAAAAGTTTGAAGAAGCCAATGTAGATTGATGACTACTTTTAGTCATCCTTTTTGGGGGTAATTTAGTAGCTTATTTTCCTAAGTTTTATATTAATTTTGTGTTTTTGTATGCTTATTATAATGTTGTTGTGTTATTATTATTATTATATAAGAATCTATAGTTTCATTATATGTGTTGTTATTATTTTATGCTTTATGTTATTATTGTTATGTTTAGGATATTTATAATAATTATCATCTTTATTATAGTTTATATGTAATGTTATGTCATAATGATTTATGTTATGTTTAGTTTTGTTTTTATATAACTAATTACTAGGATGAGTTATTATATTATATGTTTAGTTCTATTTAAAAACTTATATCATGATATATAACTAATGTTATATTTTCTCTTATTTTGTAGGTGCCGGCCACCTTTTGTAGCAGCCCTTCACAAACCCACTTCTCCACTTAGTGCATGGCCGGCCACCATGCAGCCCCTACATGAAGCCCAAGCACACCAATCAACCTCAATATTCAAGCCGGCCCTCTACTTGTAGCAGCCCAAGCATTCCTTCAAACCGAGCCTACAAGCAGCCTTTGGAGCAGCCCTCTTCAAGTTCAAGAATGGTGCAGCCGGCCCTTCATTTGGAGCAGCCCAAATAACCATCTAACCCCTACCCAAGCCCTATTAAAGCCCATACATGTAGCCCATTTTACCTTACATGGCCGGCCACTTCAATTAATTCCATTCATGCATGAATCTCTCCATCATTCATTAAATTCTCTAGTGCATGCACTCCTTGCATTTTGCCATCCCTCTCTCTCTCCATTTAATGAAATGCATGAATCCATCACATGGCCGACCACCCTTGGTCTCCCTTCTTCTAGATGCTTCCCTCCTCTCCTATAAAAGGAACCCATATCCCATGCTTTAGAGAGGTTGGATTGGAGCAAGAGAGCAAGTGAGCAAGAGAGTTCTAGTACAAGTTTTTCTTCATCGTTGTTTTCTTTTTATGGTTGTAATTTTCTTCTTAGTATAATATTGTCATCCTTTTAATATTATTGTGTACTCCCTTTTTTATTAATCAATGGAATTCTTCTATCTTTATTTTGTTGTTTCCTTTTCCAATATGCGTAGCTAATCTCCTATAGCATTCGATCGTGAGGATCCATGAAGTGAGATGAGAGTTTATTTTCTTTCTTAGTTTTATTTTTGTTATTTCATGCTCGATCCTTCTTTGATTTATTTTGCGTCGACTCCGTATTTCCAGTATACGGTAGTAGGCCTTGTTCTCATTTCATAGTAGTCGAGAGACTCATGATTTGAAAGATCGCTCAAAGAAGGAAGGAGTTGAACGCAATCCTAGAGATAGGACGACGTAAATCCTCCGGATTGGAGTTAAATCCAATAGTGCGGATCACCTCGATAATGCAACTTTAGGCTTCTTTGGTTTGTAAAGAGATTTCGATCAAAGAGTTTATAAGTTAGGAGACCTAATGCTCTAGCGAGATTTTGTCTTATTTTCGGATCCGTCACGGTCGAGTATGGTTTGCAAAAATTAAAACTATCTTTATTTTTATCTCTCTCATCTAATTTCATGGTGAATCATTGATTGAATGCTAGCTTTTTATTATAAGTTTTTCGTCTCGCAAATTGTCTTTCATTTTACTTAAAAAAATTCTAAAAACCCAACTATTTTCCGGTAGGATAATATTTCAAGCGTGAGTAGCAGTACTTGACAGCCCCGTGTTTAAATACGACCTTGGTACTACGATTCGACAGGTACGCTTGACTGTTCGGGTTTTGGCCCACCAAGTTTTTGGCACCGTTGCCGGGGAATTTTTCTCGGCAATATTTTGAAAACGCTTGCGCTATTACTTCTACAAAAATAAAAAAAAACTATATTATATATATTTTAATATTTATAATCAACCCACTTCACTTTATTTCTACCCCACCTAAATTCTCTCGAAAAGGGTAAGGGGCTTTAAGCGCCACCATTTTACCTAGTACCGGGCGAACCCTTCACCGGGTAGTCCTCGGGAAGTTCGAGAGCCAAGCCGTAAAAAATTCTATTTTCAAAAAAAAAAATCCTTTCTTCTCTTTTTCTTTCTTTTTCAAGTTTCCATTTTTGTTTTTCTTCGTTTTCTTCGCTAGTGCATGACCCGAGCGAATCCGTCACTACTTGTTGATTTGGACCCGGAAATCGAACGCTCCTTTCGGAGACAACTACGATTCGGGGCTTCCACTTCTCAAACAGCGGTTGAGGATTCCTTTGGGGATTGTAATTTTAATTCTGAGATGGGAGACCCTAACCCAGGAGTGGCTCAGCAAAGGACAATGTCCGATTATGCTCGACCCAACTTGGAAGGGACAGAGACAAGTATTGTTCGACCTGCAATTGCGAATAATAACTTCGAGCTCAAGCCTAGCATCATTCAAATGGTGCAGCAATATGTACAGTTTGACGGATTACAAGATGAAGATCCGAACTTACATATTGCTAATTTTCTCGAAATCTGTGACACCTTCAAAATCAATGGTGTCTCAGACGATGCGATAAGGCTAAGACTCTTCCCATTCTCCTTAAGAACTAAAGCCAAACAGTGGTTGAGTTCTCTTCCAAGAGGATCAATCACTACTTGGAACATTTTAACAGAAAAATTTCTTTCTCGTTATTTCCCCCTGCTAAAACTGCTAAGCTGCGTAATGATATAACTTCATATTCTCAAATTGATTCTGAGACCCTCTATGACACTTGGGAGAGGTTCAAAGAACTTTTGAGAAGATGCCCACATCATGCTCTGCCTGTATGGTTGCAGGTCCAGACATTTTATAATGGGCTAAATCAAGAAACTAAGCAAATAATAGATACCTCTTCCGCTGGTTCTTTAGACCGCAAAACTCTGTAAGCCGCTCTTGAGCTTATCGATGACATGGCGATGAACACTTATCTGTGGAATTTGTCTAGGTCTTGCCCATCTAAACCTGCAGGTATATATGAAGTGCATTCGGTGACACAACTGGCAATGCAAGTGGAAATGCTCAACAAGAAGATCTCGAAGATGACTGCTCCCTCCGCCGCTAAGGTATATGAAAATGCTGCTGCCGCCGAGCAGGTGGATTATCTGGGGAACATACCCAGGCCTGCTAAAAATATTTCTGCAAATAATTTTTCTGCTTTTTCGAATTTTTCTTCTCCTCCTGGTTTTTCTGCTTCTTCGAACACTTATCATCCCGGATGGCGTAACCATCCTAATTTTTCTTGGAGTAATAATGCTAACATAGTACGCCCACCGCACGATTTTGCACCACCACCACCACCGCAACAAAATTTTCAAAAACCTTCCCCTTTGGAAGAGATCCTCGTTAAATATATAAGCTCGAACGATGCCACTATTAGAAATTTAACAGGATCAATGAAAAACTTAGAAAATCAAGTTGGCCAACTCGCCAAGGCCTTTTCTGAGAGACCACCTAGAACTCTTCCCTCGAACACTGAGCCTAACCCAAGGGAGCATGCAAATGCGATTTCCCTTCGGAGCGGTAAAGTTGTTAACGAGCCCACCACAAGGGAAGAGCCAAGGGTGATTGTCCCTCCTGTTTGCACCCCCACGGAGAATGATAACATAGATCTTGAAAAAGAAAAATCTATTTTTGAAAAAGAAAAGGATAGCTCCATTATTTCTAATTCTGCAAAAGAAAAAAATGGTTTTCAAAATGATGCTCCGATTGTTCTAAAAGAATTCCCGCCACCTCCTTATCCGGCTAGACTTAGGAAAGACAAACTAGATGATCAATACCAACGCTTTCTTGAAATGTTCAAACAAATTCACATTAATTTGCCATTTCATGAAGCGATTAGTCAAATGCCGAAGTATGCAAAATATCTTAAGGACTTATTAACGAACAAGACGAAATTGGAGAACTTATCCCTTGTAACATTGAATGAAGAATGCTCGGCAGTCATTAAAAAATCTAATCTGCCTAAAAAGATAAATGATCCGGGTAGTTTTTCCATTCCTTGTGTCTTTGGTGATTTATTTGTTAAACATGCGTTAGCAGATCTAGGAGCGAGCATCAACTTGATGCCTTTTTCACTATTTAAGAAGTTAGGATTGGGCACTCTGAGCCCTACAAGAATGAGTATCCAATTAGCTGATAGGTCTATTAAGTATCCACTAGGTATCGTTGAGGACGTGCTAGTAAAGGTCGACAAATTCATCTTCTCGGTGGATTTTGTCATTCTTGATATTGAAGAGGATGTCGAGGTTCCTCTTATCCTTGGACGACCATTTCTGGCCACCTCTCGAGCAGTTGTAGACGTTAGTATCGGAAAGTTGTTTTTGCGTGTGGGGGATGATGAGGTCACATTTTCAATCAATCAATCCATAAGAAATTCTTTAAAAAATGATGACTCATGTTTTTTCTTGATGTTTTAAATGAAGACTCCTCTCTTTCTCTTTCAAATATTTCTTCCAATGATTTTTCTTCCTCTTTTTCTGATTTTTCTACAAATGTTTTTGAGGACACGGTTATGTCCGCACAAGCCAATTTTGCAAATGAACCAGTGTTTAGACAAAAAAATTATGAAAAACTTATTTTTGAAAATGAAAAAGTTTTAAAGAACTCCTACGAGGAACCACCCAACTTAGAACTCAAACCCCTTCCCGAACATCTCAAATATGCATTCCTTGAACAAAATTCCAAATTACCCGTTATAATCTCGACTTTGCTTTCTCAATCCGAAAACGATCAATTGATCGAACTACTATAAAAGCATCGCCGAGCTATAGCGTGGCAAATTTCCGATATTCCTGGCATAAGCCCTTCCTTTTGTACCCACAAAATATTTTTTGAAAATAATCCTAAGGGTGTAGTTCAACCACAGCGTCGTCTTAATCCGAATATGAAATAGGTTGTGAAGGGAGAGGTGCTTAAGTTATTAGATGCGGGGATAATCTATCCTATTTCCGATAGTGAGTGGGTAAGTCCGGTTCAGGTTGTACCTAAGAAGGGTGGGATCACGGTAGTAACAAACAAAAATAATGACTTAATTCCAACTAGGACGGTAACGGGATGGATGATGTGTATCGATTACCGTAAGCTCAACGATGCCACTCGTAAAGATCACTTCCCCCTTCCCTTTATCGATCAAATTTTAGAACGCTTATCCGGACATAGTTTTTATTGTTTTCTCGACGGTCTTTCGGGATACTTCCAAATCCCTATCGCACCCGAAGACCAAGAGAAGACAACATTCACTTGCCCTTTCGGAACCTTTGCCTACCGTAGGATGCCTTTCGGACTATGCAACGCACCCGCCACCTTTCAGCGGTGTATGCTTGCCATTTTTGATAAATACGTAGAGAATATTATGGAAATATTTATGGACGATTTTTCTGTTTTTGGCGACTCCTTTAATTTATGTTTAGAAAATTTGGAAAAAGTTTTACAACGCTGCGAAGAAACGAATCTAGTTATAAATTGGGAGAAGTGCCACTTTATGGTACGTGAAGGCTTAGTCCTTGGCCACAACATTTCCGCTAGGGGAATTGAAGTGGACAAGGCAAAAATTGAAGTAATTGAAAAGTTACCGCCGCCTACAAATATTAAAGCGATTAGAAGTTTTTTAGGGCATGCGGGTTTTTATCGACGATTCATTAAGGACTTTTCAAAAATTACTAAGCCTCTCACCCACCTTCTCGAAAAAGACACTCCCTTCGTTGTTGATGAATCTTGTCTCGCGGCATTTGAATTAATTAAATCAAAACTTATAAACACTCCTATTTTGATCGCCCCAGTTTGGGATTTACCATTCAAAATCATGTGTGATGCGAGTAATCTTGCGGTAGGTGCGGTTTTAGGTCAACGAATCGCTAAGAACTCATCCGATTTTCTACGCTAGAAAACTCTCACTTCTACGCAAGAAAATTACACCACGATGGAGAAAGAGCTCTTAGCAGTTATTTTTGCTTTTGATAAATTCCGACCGTATGTTACTCTTTCTAAGGTTATTGTTTTCACGGATCATTCCGCTTTGAAGTACCTCCTTTCTAAACCGGATACCAAGCTGTGTCTTATCCGTTGGATCCTCTTACTTCAAGAATTCGACTTGGAGATTCGGGATAAGAAAGGAGCGGAAAACTTAGCAGCTGATCATCTCTCTCGTCTTGAAAATCCCAATCTAGATATTTTAAATGAAAATTTTATTAATGACTCTTTTCCGGATGAGCGTCTTTTTAATATTTCTTCATCTCCTACCCCCTAGTTTGCCGATCTGGCCAATTATCTTGTGGCCCGGGTCCTTCCAAAAGAATACTCCACTCACCAAAAGAAGAAATTCTTTTCGGAGTTGAAGTATTACTTTTGGGAAGACCCATTTCTATTTCACATTTGTGTGGACCAGGTGGTAAGGAGATGTGTTTCGCGGGAAGAGGGTCATCAAATTTTAAAACATGTTCATGAAGGTCCGACTGGCGGGCACTATCAGGCTAACCGCACCGCACACAAAGTACTTAGTGTTGGCTTCTATTGGCCAAGCATATTTAAAGATGCACAAATCTTTGTGGGCGGGTGCGATCGATGCCAGCGGACTGGAAATCTCTCAAATAAAAATGAAATGGAACAAAACTACTTTCTCGAGTGCGAAGTTTTTGATTTGTGGGGCATTGACTTTGTCGGCCCATTTCCCTCCAGCTTAGGAAATAAATATATTCTAGTCGCAGTCGATTATGTTTCTAGGTGGGCAGAGGCCCAAGCTCTACCAAATAATGATGCTCGCGTTGTTGTCAATTTTCTAAAAAAATTATTTTCTCGCTTTGGTTTTCCTCGAGCGATCGTTAGTGATAGGGGAAGTCATTTTTGCAACGCTCAACTCACTAAGGCTTTAGCCAAATATGGCGTTACGCATAAATTATCCACTGCTTATCACCCCCAAACTAACGGTCAGGTCGAGGTAGTCAATCGCGAGCTTAAACGAATTTTGGAAAAAAACGTTTCTACTTCTCGTAAGGATTGGTCTTTAAAATTAGACGATGCTTTGTGGGCCTATCGGACAGCGTACAAGACCGCCATTGGTTGTACTCCTTTCCAATTAGTCTATGGAAAATCGTGTCATCTTCTGGTAGAAGTAGAACACCGTGCGTACTGGGCGTTAAAGTTTTTTAATTTCGATCCTCACTCGGTCGGCGAGCATAGAAAAAACCAACTAAATGAGCTTGACGAGTGGCGAGCGTACGCATATGAAAATAATAAAATTTATAAAGAACGCACGAAATTGTATCACGATAAGAACCTGCGCCACCCTAAAACATTTAAACCAGGCGATCAGGTTCTTCTTTTTAATTCGCGTTTACGTCTCTTCCCGGGAAAGCTTAAATCTAGATGGTCCGGACCGTTCGCAGTCAAGGAGGTTTTTCCTTACGGCACTGTGCTACTTTCACACCCCGATAAGGGGGAACTTTAAAGTTAATGGCCATAGACTTAAACTCTATTTCTATAATGATTCTGTGACTCCTGCAAAGGAGAATCTTCTTTTTGATTCTTAGTTTATTATTTCTGATGGACATTTTTATTTTGTTATGGACATTTTTATTTTTCACTTTTATTTTTGGACTTATTATTATGAAACTCTTTTATTTGGATTATTGTAATAAAAAACATTATCGGGCATCTGCCCATGGACTCTATCTATTTTTTTTCTTTTATTTTGCTCTTTCTACCGGAGGCCAATCAAGACCATGATCGTGGTCGCCGCTCCGCCGTTGCTGATATCAGATGGATCAAGTCATACCTGCTGACGATCAAGTACTCTAAAACGCAAGCATGGGGGAGCGACATCCGCCTTCATCTCACGAACCCGAGGAAGTCCTGTTTTATTTATTTATTTATTTTCCTACATTTTTCTTTTTTCTCTTCTTCTCAGTCCCCTTCTCTTTTTCTATATGTTTTCTTCATTAAGGGCAATGAAGAATTTAAGCATGGGGGGTATAGTTTCTTTTGGTCTTTCTTTCTGTTTTTCTTCTTCCAAAAAGAAAAGAAAAAATTTATGTTTTAAATTAGTATAGTATTTTATATCATCAAAATCTAAAATCCAAAAATGTTATAAATATAAAACCCAAAAAAAAATTAGAAAAACAAAAAAAAATCAAAAAAACAAAATTGTGCAAAAATCTATTTGAAAAACAAAACCTAAAATTATTTTCTATCTTTATTTTCATGTTGCTTCTAGTGAAGTGTAGGCCCATGCGGTTTCTTAGTTCTATATAGATTACTTTGAAAATGTTTTTCTAAACCTATCATTTTAACATAGTCTAGTTCTACTAGTTTCTTTTTCTTAAATGTAGGCATCCGGTTTTTTAAGTTATAAGCTAGCAATACGTAGTTATGTCTTTTTATTCGGTTAGTTACTTACGAATGGTTGCTAGGTATCATTAGTCTTTTTTCATTTGCGGGGTAGTCTTTCTTGGTGTCTAGAACTTGTACCAAGCTACTCTCGAAGCATTTGCGCCGTTTTTCCGTTCTTTAGAAATGATTTAGGCCACCATTTGAATAGTTTGAGCTTTTCTTGCCCACCAAAAACAAAACCCTTGCAAAACAATTTTGGGCCTTTTCCTTATTTTCCTTGTTTTTAGCTCCACCTCTCATTTCATTTTGTTCACCAAAGCCAAATACATTTCCTATTTTTGCACTATAACTTTGAGCTTAAAAATTATTTTGTGGGAGGGGTATTATTTTTGAAATGAAGAGGAAATTTTCAAGCTTATTTTTGGAGCTTCCTTATCAATTGTTATTCAAAAAGGAAAAAATTGAGAAAGAAAAATGAAAAATGAAAATAAAAAGAGAATGCAAAAAGTTTATGTTTGGCCAAGTTTATAAAAGAAAAATACATGGCCTTATGTTTGTTTTAGTTTGGATTAAAGTACTTATCATGTCTTATCGTTGTATTTTAAGCTCACCCTTGGTTTAGTGTTTAAGCCATTATGTTTATCTTTGTTTCCATTTCCTAATCATTCACCTAAACCAAGTCTTAATGCCTAGTAGAAGTCCTAATGATCTTAGAATGTAAATTTGCGTAGTGGAGAAAGTGTGAACGTACAAGCCTATGGCCACCATCATTGATGGATTTCTTTGGAGGTTATCTTGGAGTGTTTTAGGGTTAATGTTTATATAGCAACCTAGTAGTTTGTTAATGCGCCGTTTATTTAGAACTTCTACTTTTGTTTTCCTTATTTTCATTTATTTTGGATGCCTTGTTTTTAAGATTTAGAAATTAGTAGACTTCCCTTATGTTTTAATGAGATTTTTAGGGTTTCACTTTCAAATTTTCTATTGTGCACTTCTCACCCCACTAGTTGATAATATGAATATTAGGATAGTTTAATTTTTCATGTTTTGTTTTTCTTAACTATGGAACTAAAAATATATATATATATCTTTTGTTTTCTTTTTGTTTCTCCCTAGTTTTTTATTTCTATTTGCTTGAGGGCAAGCAAATGTCTAAGCATGGGGGAGTTTGATGACTACTTTTAGTCATCCTTTTTAGGGGTAATTTAGTAGCTTATTTTCCTAAGTTTTATATTAATTTTGTGTTTTTGTATGCTTGTTATAATGTTGTTGTGTTATTATTATTATTATTATTATATAAGAATCTATAGTTTCATTAAATGTGTTGTTATTATTTTATGTTTTATGTTATTATTGTTATGTTTAGGATATTTATAATAATTATCATCTTTATTATATTTTATATGTAATGTTATGTCATAATGATTTATGTTATGTTTAGTTTTGTTTTTATATAACTAATTACTAGGATGAGTTATTATATTATATGTTTAGTTCTATTTAAAAACTTATATCATGATATATAACTAATGTTATATTTTATCTTGTTTTGTAGGTGTCGGCCACCTTTTGTAGCAGCCCTTCACAAGCCCACTTCTCCACTTAGTGCATGGCTGGCCACCATGCAGCCCCTACATGAAGCCTGAGCACTCCAATCAACCTCAACATTCAAGTCGGCCCTCCACTTGTAGCAGCCCAAGCATTCCTTCAAACCGAGCCTACAAGCATCCTTTGGAGCAGCCCTCTTCAAGTTCAAGAATGGTGCAGCCGGCCCTTCATTTGGAGCAGCCCAAATAACCATCTAACCCCTACCCGAGCCCTATTAAAGCCCATACATGTAGCCCATTTTACCTTACATGGCCGACCACTTCAATTAATTCCATTCATGCATGAATCTCTCCATCATTCATTAAAATCTCTAGTGCATGCACTCCTTGCATTTTGCCATCCCTCTCTCTCTCCATTTAATGAAATGCATGAATCCATCACATGGTCGGCCACCCTTGGTCTCCCTTCTTCTAGATGCTTCCCTCCTCTCCTATAAAAGGAACCCATATCCCATGCTTTAGAGAGGTTGGATTGGAGCAAGAGAGCAAGTGAGCAAGAGAGTTCTAGTACAAGTTTTTCTTCATTGTTGTTTTCTTTTTATGGTTGTAATTTTCTTCTTAGTATAATATTGTCATCCATTTAATATTATTGTGTACTCACTTTTTTATTAATCAATGGAATTCTTCTATCTTTATTTTGTTGTTTCCTTTTCTAGTATGCGTAGCTAATCTCCTATAGTATTCGATCGTGAGGATCCATGAAGTGAGATGAGAGTTTATTTTCTTTCTTAGTTTTATTTTTGTTATTTCATGCTCGATCCTTCTTTGATTTATTTTGCGTCGACTCCGTATTTTCGGTATACGGTAGTAGGCCTTGTTCTCATTTCATAGTAGTCGAGAGACTCATGATTTGAAAGATCGCTCAAAGAAGGAAGGAGTTGAACGCAATCCTAGAGATAGGACGACGTAAATCCTCCGGATTGGAGTCAAATCCAATAGTGCAGATCACCTCGATAATGCAACTTTAGGCTTCTTTGGTTTGTAAAGAGATTTCGATCAAAGAGTTTATAAGTTAGGAGACCTAATGCTCTAGCGAGATTTTGTCTTATTTTCGGATCTGTCATGGTCGAGTATGGTTTGCAAAAATTAAAACTATCTTTATTTTTATCTCTCTCATCTAATTTCATGGTGAATCATTGATCGAATGCTAGCTTTTTATTATAAGTTTTTCGTCTCGCAAATTGTCTTTCATTTTAATTAAAAAAATTCTAAAAACCCAACTATTTTCCGGTAGGATAATATTTCAAGCGTGAGTAGCAGTACTTGACAGCCCCGTGTTTAAATACGACCTTGGTACTACGATTCGACAGGTATGCTTGCCTGTTCGGGTTTTGGCCCACCATAGATTCATTCTAGATAGGGGCAATATAGGAAGAATTGAACCAGTTCAAGAGATGTAAAGTCTGGAAGCTGGTTCCCAGACCAAATGAATGTAACAATCATAGGAACTAAGTGCATCTACAAGAACAAACTCGATGAGAATGGTATTATAATCATAAATAAGGCTAAACAAGTTGCAAAGGGCTATAGACAAGAAGAGGGTATAGACTTTGATAAAACTTTTGCACTAGTGGCTAGATTGGAGGCTATTAGACTCTTCCTGGCATATGCAGCCTACAAAGGATTCAAGGTTTACCAAATGAATTTGAAGTCAGAATTCCTAAATGGTAACCTCAAAGAAAGGGTCTATGTTGAGCAACCATCAGATGCAGATTATGCAGTTTGTAAAGAAGACAGGAAAAGCACATCAGGTTCATGTCAATTCCTTGGAAGAAGGCTAGTGTCATGGAGTAGAAAAAAGCAAACAAGTGTAGCAATATCCATTACTGAATCTGATTACATTTCAGCTTGAAGTTGTTGTGCACAATTTCTTTAGATTCAACATCAATTAAAAGATTACAACATTCAGCTAAGTAAAATTCCATTATATTGTGATTCTACTAGTGTCATTTCTATTGAAAATAATCATGTATCACATTGTAAAACTAAACATATTGAAATTAGATATAACTTTATTAGGGAGCATGTAGAAAATAGAGATATCAATCTAGAATTTGTTTCTACAAATAAGCAAATTGCTGATATTTTCACTAAGCCCCTAGATGAAGAGAAATTAAATTTCTTTAAGTTTGAACTTGGCATGTTGAATCATGAAAAATTAATGCATATACATAAGGGGGACTGATAAAAAATTAGAAAAAAATATATTAGTCAGTAATTAAATTTACTTACATAAATATCAAGAATTGACCTCAAAAATGTCAAGTATCTATTGTTTAGAAAACAAAATATCAACTAAGTCAAAAGTTGTGTCGAGACACCAGAGAATGTGTCGAGACATCAAAAAAAGTGTCGAGACACAAGAAGTTGTGTCGACATTGCATACTGCAATGTGTTGAGACGCCAAAGTAAGTGTCGAGACACCATAAGTTGTGTCGACACTGCATACTACAATGTGTCGAGACACAAAAATAAGTGTCGAGACATTAAGGGTGTCGAGACTCTAAGGTATGTTTTGAGAGACATTATATTTGTGTCGACACATCTCGACATACAATTTTTTCATGTGTTGACACTAGGTATTTACCTAAGCATTTGGAACAGTCTAAATGAAACGCACCCTTTCATCTTCAAGAAAGTTTAGACTATAAATAGGGTGTGAGAGTAGAAGTCGACTATGCTTTCTTGATTTGTGAATTGTTGATTCCTGAGTGTCGAAACCTAGAAGCCTGATCAGTCGATACTGGTCCACCATTTCTCTCCACTCTCATGGCACCCAAGAATGACGATAACATCTTTAAAGGTTATGAACGTGTTCCAATGGATTCGACTCAGCGTTTGAAGAAATTATGAATGTAATAACCCTAATCAATGGAGCGGGTTTGGAATATCTGCTCTCAGAACCTTCAAATGTCTAGAAATGTGAAGTTTTAGAATTCTTCTCAAATGCTCATCTGGATTTAAACACTGAAAAGATTAAGTCTAAAGTAAATTGAACAAAGGTCAAAATCACAACCAAAAGGATAGCCAGGATATTTCACTTACCAAGAATTAATCAAGGAGATTACTTAGATTCTGCCAGGACTGCAGAAGCATTGGAATGGTGTGGACTAGTTCTAACCACAAAGATTAGAAACCCCCTGAACAGGAAGGGTATGAATTCTCAAGGAAAATTCCTGTCTGAGATAATAGGGAAGGTGATGCTGTTTAAAACAAGAGCACATGATAGGATTTCTACATATATGTTTAGGCTGATAACTAGAATTATCTTCAAAGTCAAGACTAACTGGAGCAAAGTAGTCTTTGACAGGATTGGAGAAAGCATCAAGAAGTCCAATATGGGCGGAATTATAAGCCTCTACTTGGTACATGCCATTCCTGGCAGTATCAATCTAAAGATTAGATCTAAGACCAATCATATGAGGAGAATATATATGAGAATACTAGCAAGGTGGGATAGAGTACTATCCAAGGAACACCTGTAGTCGAGAAGGAGAAGCAGAAAAAGAAGAAATTTGTGGTTATGGAAGAAGAATCTTCCAGTGATTCTGATGTACAAGGAAGTTCTAGCTCAGAAAAACAGAATGATACAGTTGTTGAAGAATCTCAAAGGCCCTCTCCTGGAACTGGTAATCAGGTGCAGAGGGAGGCAATACCAGAGTTGTATTACATTGAGGGGGAGAACCTTAATATTCTTGTAGTCTCCAAGGAGACTGAGGAAGAAATCTTTCTGAATACAGATACAGATATCTAAGGTGAGATTACTGCTCTTCCAAAGGACCCTATTCTAGAAGTTATAGCTCAGAAAGATGAGTTTATCTTGTAAATCACAAAAATTGGTGAAGAAGGTGCAAGGGTTGAGGGGGAGACAACAGATATGGCCCCTAATACTGAAGGAGCTGAAGAGCCAAAATAAGTTGAAGTAATTAGTTCTTCAGATTCTGAGGAGGAGGAAGCCTCTTAGATGAAGATAAGATAATTGACTGAACTCAAGAAGAGGAGTAGGACCTATAAGAAGACCATACATGTACAACCCCATATCCGGCGAGTGGGGTCGGCAGGAGCCAGACTAGCCAAGTCCAGCACAAGGCCCAAGCGAGCTAGGACCGCAGCGTCGAGTGAGGCGAGCTCACTCAATGCCCCCAGCCGTGGCGTCGAGTGAGGCGAGGCGTCGAGTGAGGCGAGGCGTCGAGTGAGGCGAGGCGTCGAGTGAGGCGAGTTCCCTCAATTCCTTCAGCCGCAGAGTCTAGTGGGCGAGTTAACTCAACGTCTTCAGCCTAGGCGGTGAGTTAGGTGAGTTCTGTAAACGCTTCTTACTCTTGGCGTTGAGGGACATCTTGGCATCCGCTAGCTCGCACTCACCCTGGAGATCTCAATAGCATCCTCGACTCGCCCAGACGGGGTAGGATGGTTTGATAGGGGTGAGCTTGCACTCGCCAAGCCCCGTTTGTCAAGCTCTGGGCCTTTTGTCGAGCTTTGGGCCTTTCGTTGAGCTCAGGGACTTTCGTCAAGCTCAAGGCATTTCATTGAGATCTGGGCTCATTGATGAGCTCTAGCTGCTCAACGAACTCGCGGCTGGCAATCAGGGCTATTCAGGCCCGTACTCGCAAAAGGCCGAGCAGAAGCAGTGAGTGCCAGCTCCATCGATCACTCGCCGCCCTTGCCTAGCAGAGGTTTGTTGGATCCCTAGTTTTGATTTGGGCTATTTCATCTCTTTTAGGCTATATTGACCCAAGATTTATCTATGTTCAATGGATAGACTAAATGATAGTCTACCCTCAGGCTAGGATAGCTTAGAAAGGTTTGATATGAGGAATTTTGTTTAGTAGTTTTGTGTTTGACGATAGTCGAACTTCGCTCGACGATCTTCGATTGATGATCAACGATCTCAGAGTCATATGAACTCTGAAGTGAGATCGATGATCTGCTTGCTCAGATCGACGATCGTGTTGCCCTGGTCGACGATTTCTGTGGAGATAGTTTTTCTTCAGGTCGACGATCTGCTTGTTCAGATCGACGATCTTCGTTTTCTGGTCGACGTTTTCTGTCTGCTATTATCTGTATTCTTTTCATTTGAATTATTGACTTATTTCCTCATGTCTAAGACATATGCTATTCAGATATTCTGCTTAATTTAATGCCATTATTTCTTTGCTTATTTGCAATATCCCTTGTGCATTAATTGAAAGATTTTGACAGAATAAAGTTGTTTGTTTTATTAGAGGAAATCGTGTCTTTCTAACAGCTTTAATATAGCCGTTATGCCTTGCTACCTGTGCCAATTTATAAAGTCTATTTGATAGGATATTTTAATATCCTTAATTCCTTTTTGGGAATGACAGAGAAGATTTTTGGCTCAGTTTCTTTATTTGTTTTATTGTATTATTTGGAAACATCTGTTAGTGCAGGGCTCGAGGCAATATTCAAAGAAGAGAAGTTTCTATATTATCAAGGCAGTCGGCTGAAGACAAATATACAGACACAGAAACAAAAGAGAAGCAACAACTGTGATAGAAATAGAGCTCTCAAGAAAAAGAATTTGTTCTTCTGTTGTCTCCTGAGTTCATCCTGTCTTCAGGAAAATCAACACTCAGTGCTCAAGCTTTCAAGAAGAACTCTCCTCCAAGATTGCAAAGCTGTTGAAGAAGAACAACCATCAACATCTTGAATCTTCTTCAAAGCTGCATCAGAAAAGGCTTCAAAGCAATCTGGAGTTCCTACACCCTGAAGCAAAGCTTCTTCTTGGATATCCTCTAAGCTAGGGGGAGCTTTGATTTTCTCAGAGCAATCCACTAGCTTCTCTGAACACAGAGAAGACACCTTCATTCTTTCCCTTAACCTCCTGTAAAAGGGTTATTACTCCCTTCAAAAGTGAACCTTTGGTGGCCGGGCACCTGATCAAAAACCTGTGTGTTTGGTTCTTAGGCACCTGATCAAAAGCCTGAAGGGTTTCTAGATCTACCTGAAGCAGATCTTGTGGTGGCAGGGCACCTGAACAAAAACCTGTAGTGGATTCCTACCAGGGTGGTAGAAGAGTGGATGTACCAAAATTTGGGAACCACTATAAAGTTCTTGTGTTGTCTGGTTGTTTACTTTAATCATTGATCTGTGGCTGTGATAGATATAACTAGGTTGCTAGTTGCTGTGTTAGGTATAAAAGCTCAATTGAAACTTCAGTTAGCTTGTTTCTTTTCACTACACTCTGATAGGCTTTAGTTTTAAAGCTTTTAATTTCAATTCCATAGTTTACTCAAGAGAAGTGTTTAGAGTCTCTTAATTTTTGAATACTCTATTCACCACCCCTCTAGAGTAATAAGTATCTTATCCCCTCTCTTTCAATTGGTATCAGAGGGAGGTTGGTTAATCAATAGCTTAACCATTCCAAGGTTGATTGGTTGAACAGGCTAACATCTGAACCATAAGATCTTGTGATAAGATACTTTGATACCACACTCACTCTCTTCAGATTCATGGCCCAGTACAAAGATTATTCTAGCACCAGACCTCCAGTATGCAACTTAGCCAAGTTTGGCATCTGGAAGAAAAGAATCAAACTTTACAGGAACTCTATTGATGAAGATATTTTTTCCTCTATCTTAACAGGGCCACCAACACCACCTGCTGCTGCTACAACATCTGCAAATCTGAGTGCAGTGCCACCTCCAGACTACAATGAAACTTACAAGAAGGCCAAAATAGCTGATGCAAAAGCTATGAATATTCTGGCACAGACTATGTCTGATGAGACATTCAAGAAAGTGGCTGATTGCACCTCAGCAAAAGCCATGTGGGACTCACTGAATCAGATTGTAGCTGGTTCAGCTGATGAGAGGAAGGACAGAAGATCCAACCTCATATCCCAATATGAGAACTTCAAGAAAGAAGAGGCTGAGACTGTAGAAGCCATGTACACAAGGCTCGAATCCATCATCAATGAGCTGAGGACACTTGACAAGGAGATCACATTGATAGAGGTCAATGACAAAAATACTGATTTTCTTTCCCAGCATATGGGATCTCAGAATCTGGACAATCAATGAGTCCAGAAGTACAACAGAAATCTCAACTTAAGCTCTCCTTGTCAAGCTCAAATCATTTGAGCAAGTACTGAAGACCAGGGAAGCTGAAGCTGAAGCTAAAGCACCTACTCCAACAAGGAAAGAGCAAACCCTTGCTCTTAAGGCTGATGATGAGTCCAAGGTGACTCAATCAAATGAAGAACTAATGGCACTCTTTGCCAAGAGGTTCTACAAGATGGGCAGAAAAGACAACAGAAGAAAGTCATCAAATATGATGACAAGCCAAGGTACGATAAAACTCCTTCTAAAGAAATTGTTTGTTATGGATGCAGGAAGCCTGGACACATTCTCCCTGAGTGTCCATAGACAAAGCATAAAGAAAGGAGAAAAGAAAAGGAACATGAGAAGCACCACTCCAAAATATCTTCTCACAAGTACAAGATGAAAGAGAAAGGTCTTGTTGCAAAAACCTGGAGTGATACTGAGGAAGAATCATATTCTTCCAGCTCCAGTGAATATGATGAAGAAGAGAAAAAAGCCTAAGAGATTTACCTTATGGCAATTGATGCCTGCAGCAGTAACTTAGCTGCAGAGATGACTGAAGATGTGGAAGATGAATTGTCTTATGAAGATCAGGTAATTGCATCTTATGATTTTACATCTGATGAATTTAAACATGAATTTAAAACCCTTTCCCTAGATTTACTTAGCTCAGAAAAGTAGATTAAATTGCTTAGAGATAAACTAGCTGGATCTGAATCTATATCTAATGAAAACACTAATTTGAAAGCTGAACTCTGTAGGTCAACTGAAGAAATTAAGTTTCTTAAATTAGAGCTAGCTAAAGCTAAAAGATTAGAAGATTCACTTAATGGCAGAAGCCTTAAGTTGCTAGAAATCACAAGCACGGTCAACACTAGGACAGGCAACAATAAGTTAGGCTTAGGTGCCTCACCAAGTGAACCCCGATTGCTCCTTGAATACAATCTATCCACTCTAGTAAAGTTCATTTCTGAAAAGGGAATAAACAACACTGAGGTTATTCAAAAGGCTAAGAAAACCTTAAATAAAATCAAGAGAGACAAAAGGAAATAGAAGTTCATAGAAATACAAAAATCATCGAATGCCAATCGACAACCGTTGAACCCATCGTCGAACGACAATCGACAATCTCTGAACTCACCTGCTGAGTATAATAACTTAGCAATGAGGGATCGACGATCTCAGCCTGAGTCGTCGAACAGAGATCGATGATTGTGGAACCCAGAATTCTATTCTGTGAACCAAGATCGACGATCCGGGTACCGATCGTCGACCACCGATCGACGATCAGATCTAAATTTTCAGAATTACAATAATGCTTATAGGAATAATAAGTTTAATAGCAACCCTAGGTTTGCTAATCTATCTTCAAATTGGATTATCCCACCTAGGAGATCTCATCCCTTAGGATCTCACCCAATACCAGCATATTCTTTTATTTCTAGTTTTACCGATGTGAAGAACAATGGACCCAAGGTTACCTGGGTCCACAATGTTTAATCTATCTTATTGCAGGTAAAGACCTATCCTATCACTCAGGACAAGTGGTACTTGGATAGTGGATGCTCCAAGCATATGACAGGAAACAAAGATAATCTTTCAAGCTTCAAAGCCAAGTTGGGACCAAAAGTGGTCTTTGGTGACTCCAGCTGTGGTCAGACTTAAGGATATGGAAAATTCACCTTAGGGTCAGTGACTTTCAAAAAGGTAGCCTATGTCACAGGACTAAAGCATAATCTCATTTTTGTAAGTCAGCTTTGTGATGCTGGCTATCAGGTTTTGTTTTCTAACACTTTGTGCAATATTACTTTAAATAATAAAATTTTTTTAGTAGGTATTAGACAAGGAAATATCTATCTTGTAAATTTTAATTCCACTTCTTCTGAAATCTGTTTATTTAATGAAGTGAGTAGCAATAACACTTTGTGGCATAGAAGGCTAGGTCATGTTAACCTAAAAAATATATCTAGGATATCTAAATACAACCTTGTTAGAGGTTTGCCCTCTTGCCCCTATAAGAAGGAAGGCCTATGCAAGGCTTATCAGCTAGGCAAGCAAACCAAGAATAGTTTCAAAGCTATAAATAAAAGTGACTCACCTAGAATCCTGTACCTATTGCACTTGGATCTCTTTGGTACAATAGCTATACAGAGTCTAGGAGGGAAATTCTATACCCTAGTTATTGTAGATGATTACTCTAGATTAACTTGGGTGTTCTTCTTGAGAAGTAAATCTTATAACTTTAAAGTTCTTACAGATTTTCTACTTTGTATACAGACTGAGTACCCTACTCAAGTTTCCTTGATCAGAAGTGATCATGGTACTGAGTTTGACTCTCTTCTTATGCAAGAATTCTGTGAGAAAGAAGGTATCAGACATAGCTTCTCTGCTCCTAGAACTCCTAAATAAAATGGGGTAGTTGAAAGGAAAAACAAAACCCTGATTGAAGCTGCAGGAACACTATTAACAGATGTTAATATGCCTCTATCCTTTTGGGCAGAAGAAGTTAGCACAGCTAACTATGTACTGAATAGGAGTCTGATACATAAACTTAAGGGGAAGACTCCTTATGAATTGCTTAAAGAAAAGAAACCTAAAATAGATTATTTTAGAGTTTTTGGATGTGTAGTTTTCATTCACAATAATAACAAAGACTACATTAAAAAGTTTGAAGCAAAGGCTTCAATGGGAATCTTTCTAGGATATTCCCATGTAAGCAAAGCTTATAGGGTATTTAATAAATCCACCTTGAAAATTTAAGAGTCAGTCAATGTATCCTTTGATGAATCCAAAATGTTTTAAAGAGAGAAGGAAACTTCATCAAGTAGTTCTTTACAGGTACCTGAATTATGCAAGAACTTGGATGAGCTGAAACTCTCTCAGGGGATTCAACCAGCTCCTTAGATAATTGATTCAGACAGTGATTAAGATCAGGTAGAAGTGATTGCAGCTGTATCAACAGTCAATCATATTCCACCAGAGGAATTGATCCCAATTGCTGTTGAAGATCACATACCACCAACTGATTATGTCACACTTAGAGATCATCCTACATCTCAAGTGATTGGAGACATTTCAACTGGTATGCAAACTAGACATCAACTAAGCCAAGATGTGATGCTTGCTTGCTTTCTTTTACAGGTTGAGCCCTTAAACATAAAAGATGCTGAGCAAGATCCCCACTGGATAATTGCTATGCAAGAAGAGCTAAACCAGTTTGAAAGATGCAAAGTTTGGAAGGTTGTCCCTAGACCAAAAGGTCAGCTGATTATAGGCACCAAATGGGTGTTTACAAATAAATTAGAAGCATAAGGAACAATTATAAGGAATAAAGCAAGGCTTGTAGCATAAGACTATAGACAGGAAGAAGGTATAGACTATTATAAAACTTTTGCTCCTGTTGCAAGGCTTGAGGCAATAAGGATTTTTCTAGCATATGCAGCCTACATGAAGTTTAAGGTGTTCCAGATGGATGTAAAGAGTGCATTCCTAAATGGTGAGCTAAATGAAGAGGTATTTGTTGAACAACCCCCTGGTTTCATTTCTTTAACTTATCCCTCACATGTTTTTAAGTTGGAAAAAGCTCTGTATGGACTTAAACAGGCTCCTAGAGCAAGGTATGAGACTCTAGCTAGTTTCCTTTTAGAACACAAGTTTGTAAGAGGCATAGTTGATTGAACCCTTTTCATTAAGCACCACAAGGACAAAATCATGTTAGTTCAAATCTGTGTGGATGATATTATATTTGGTTCCACTGATCCCAAACTATGCAAAAGGTTCTCTGACCTGATGCATTCTAAGTTTGAGATGAGTAGTATGGGTAAGCTGTCTTATTTCCTTAGTCTTCAAGTGAAACAAGATCCTGATGGCATCTTCATCTCCCAATCTAAATATGCCAAGGAATTTGTAAAGAAGTTTGGGATGGTAGATGCTTCAGCAATGCACACTCCTATGGCTACTAATGTAGTTATTGATTCTGATTATAAGGGAAAGCCTGTTGATCAGAAAAATTATAAGGCCATTGTTGGTTCCCTATTATATTTAACTGTAAGTAGGCTTGATATAATGTTTTCCACATGCCTATGTGTTATATTTCAGGTCAACCACAAGGAATCTCATTTAACTCTTCTTAAGAGAATTTTAAGATACTTGAAGGGATGCCCTAATTTAGGACTTTGGTACCCAGCTAAATCAGAATTTGAGTTGATTGGATACTCAGATGCTGACTATGCTGCCTGTAAAGTTGACAGGAAGAGCACCTCAGGGACTTGTCAGTTCCTAGGTGAGAGATTAGTCTCATGGTTTTGCAAAAAAACAGACTTCTGTTTCAATTTCAACTGCATAGGCTGAATATATAGCAGCTGCTAGTTGCTGTTAACAAATTCTGTGGATTCAAAATCAACTCTTGGATTATGGGTACACACACAGAAACACCAAAATCATGTGTGACAGTACCAGTGCTATTTCTATAGTACAAAATCATGTGCACCATTCTAGAACTAAGCACATTGACATTAGACACCATTTTCTTAGAGACTGTGTTGATAAGAATAAAATAAATCTTGAGTTTATACCCACAGATTTTTAGAGAAGTGATATTTTCACAAAGCCTTTAGATGAACAGAAACATATATTCTTTTTGAATCAACTAGGCATGATGAATGGATCAGACTAAGTGAAAAATCTGCTAAGTTGAAATTTGTTCTGAGATCGTCGAACGGTGTTTGAAGATCGTCGAACAGGCTGAGCTATATCGTCGACCCTTGGTCTACGATAGCTCTTGCCTTTAGAGACAGAAATCATCGATCGGCGATCGACGACTCTGCTTTGGAAATCGATCGTCGACCGATGATTGACGACTGATTCTCTTGATCTTCATTCAGAGATCGACGACTTTTGTTTATTTCTAAACGATCGTCTATTTAGGTCTGAAGATCGTCGACGGAGCTCGCCGTTTCATTTTTTGCTTTCAGAATTGTTTCGAGCTCTCGTCTCGCGCTTTCTCCCTCTCTTCTTGCGATCTCTCTCATCAAATCCATGGCGATTTCTTCAGTAACATTGTCCGTGATGAAGTTTGATGCAGGCTTCAGTGTTGACTTCGATTCTTTCAGTGACAGTGAACCAGTTTTCAAAGAAATGTTGTAGTTGTGCGATGAACAAGGACTCAAAAATCTTATGACTACAAATATCAAATTGCACCTATCAGAAATCAAGGAATGGGTTTATACATCATCTTCTGACGACAAAGAGATGAAAGGCTAAATCAGCGGCGTGGATGTAATTCTCACTCCCGATATTCTAACTGAAATTTTTTAATTAAAGAATGGCTCTAATGAATATGAGCAAGATTCTGCTGAATATGGAAGGATGCTGTTGGAAATGGGTCATGCAGAAGGCATCCCATCCAAGCTCCTGAAGGTAAACCTATCTGTTGGCTTCAAGTTTTTGGCTGATCTGGTCGGAAAAGTGCTGCTTGAAAAGCACTCAGCTCATAACAACATCAACCGGCAATAGTTTGCCTTGATGTCAGCCATTGTGAATAAGAGAGTAATCTATTGGGCTGGTCTGTTGTTTGATTTGATCAGGAAGAAAAACAACAAGAAAGAAGTAACGCAAGGAAGGCTGATTGGGTTCTTTCTCTCTAAGAAAGCTTCCCAGCTGTTAGGCTCTGCTCCTACAGCGATCAATGCCAGCAAAAGGATTGATTCATCCCTGTTTTCTAAGTGGAAAAGGGTCATTCAGAAACCCTCAAAGGCAAAGTCTTCTCCTATAACATCTGAGAGAACAAGGGCTTATGAAGCCACTTCCCACCCTTATGAAGAAATTCCTGCTGCCTCCTCCCTGCCATCCACTTCCATTGACATTCCCACTTCTCCTGTGAACCCTCTATCACGACCTGCTTCTCCAACTCTAGCTCATCTATCTGAGATTCCCAACCTCAACATAGATTCTTTGTTCAATTTGCTTTCTCCATCTCAATCCCTAGCTATATCAAATCATAAATCACCCATTCATGATCATCCATCTCATCACAATTCCCCACTTGATGAAGCTCCTCAGAAAACCATCAATTCTGATGATGCCCCTTTTACCATTCCTCCATCTTTTCAAATAACACTAGAATTCATTGCATCTGTCCTAGACCTCATAACACCTTCCATCAAAGCCATAATAGCTGAGGCCATTTCCCTTCTTGCTTTATCTATCTCTTCTCTTGGTTCCTCCATTTCCACCCTCACAGACCCTTCTTCATCTAGGGGCCTCTGTTTAGTTCTCACTAAACCCAGGCAGGGGGAGATGCTTGATGAAGATGATTCAGGCCCTGCTTTTGAGTTAGAAAGATTTCCAGAGTTAGAAAGATTTTCAGTTTCAGCTCCAGAGGTAGTTGTTTCAGCTCTAGATACAGTTGTTCCAGATTCTGTTCAGAAGATAGTTGAAGATTCAGATGCTCCAGTAGTTTTGGAAGAGGAACTGGATGCATTCCTTGACTCAGATGATGAGTCATTCTGTGAAGAGCTTTATAATCCTATATCCTCTCCTTGTTATTTTGACCCTCTCCAGGCCATTGTGTGCTACTAGAGACCAATGTGCCTTCAGCTCTTGGATAGCTTTGTCATTTCTGAAGCAATAACTGAAGCAACCTTTGCCCTCAAATTCTGTCTTGAGGAGATTTCTACTCCCATAATGGCTAGACATCTAGAAGGAATCATTACCTCTTTCTTAGAAGATAAATGGAATTCAGTGGAGCTTTCAACTAAAAGTATGCCAGTTGTAGTTCCAGAAGCTGAGTCAGCACAATCTACTCTTTGGGATGACACTCCAAGTCTAGATTTGGACTCTCTCCTGGCCCAAGACATTCTAGAAGAAGAAAAAGAAAAAGCTCTTTTGCAAGCTAAAGAGAAAGAGGAGGCTATGTTAAAGGAAATTGATGATATGTATGCAGAACCTCAACCCTCACATTCTGAGGATGAAGATGAAGATTCTGATGATTCTGATGGTAAAAAGAAAAAGAAAAGGTCTGTTCAAAAGAAAAGTAAAGTTACTGCTCCAGCTCCTTCTAATCCAGACAATGATATTCCTTACTACATCTTGAAAGGAATTGATCCTAAAGCTAAGAATTTTGAGGCTTGGATGTGGTACTCCAAGAATGAACAAAAACCAAGGAAGAAGAGCAGGAAGTACTCTCCTCCTCCCAAGGGAATTCACAGAGGTCCTCCTCCTCCTACTCCCTATGCTGGTGCCTCAGGAAATATTGCTCCTAAACCTTCTGCTCCTTCTACCAAGCAAAATCAGTACTATACCTATCAAAGAAAGGGAAGGCAGCCTCCTCCAAGTAGTTCTAGTGATCAGAGGCACTCTAAAAGGTCAAACATTCAAAGAGAGCAAGTTAAAGAAGTTTTATATCAACAACCCACCTTCTCTCCTCCTTCAGCCTCTAGATAACCTTCAAAGATAATTCTAGCTCAAGCTAAACCAACAAATTTCAAAGGAAAAAGAGTCATATATTCTGATAATTCAAGCAAAAAGTATGTTGAATTTGCTCCTCCATCCAGTCTCATAATTCAGGAGCCAGCAGATATAAATGTCATGCCAGTTCAAGTGCAAACTGAGAGTTTCTTAAATCAATTAGTAAAATTCAAGACTATAAATCCATTGGACCCTTCTGATTAGAATGTCTATGAAAGTCACGAACTTGATCCCAACTATAAAATGGCTTGACTGTTAGAATTGGTTGGAACTGCATAAATCAAGAAAGCTAAAGCAGAAGGAAAAGATATCTCAGGATTCTCTACCATGTCTAAGTACAGAAAGAAAGAACTGGATAGATTTCAAGTCAGTTCAGAGGTTTTTGATTCTTCCAAATATATGGAGAAACATCCTGAAGCTGTTCTACCCAAAGCTAGAGAGCAAAAGATCATTGGAGAGCAGGACTTGAAGCTGTCAAAGAAAGATGCTTATGATCCCAATAGGAAAATCATTTTCTCTCCTGCTACCTCTATTCTTCCTTCAGACTCTGCTGATAAATAATTATGACTCCTGTGTTGCTTATCTGTTTCATTTAAATCTGTTTGATGATTTATTTGTTGCTGATTATTTCTTTTATATGCTTATATTAGATTTATTCTGTTTGAGTGACATAACCCAAATAGGGGGAGATTATTGGATCCCTAGTTTTCATTTAGGCTATGTCATCTCTTTTAGGCTATATTGACCCAAGATTTATCTATGGTCAATGGGTAGACTAAATGATAGTCTACCCTCAGGCTAGGCTAGCTTAGAAAGGTTTGATATTAGGAATTTGGAATAGTAGTTTTGTGTTCGACGATAGTCAAACTTTGCTCGACGATCTTTGATTGATGATCGACGATCTCAGAGTCATATGAACTCTGAAGTGAGATCGACGATCTGCTTGCTCAGATCAACGATCGTGTTGCCCTGGTCGACGATTTCTGTGGAGATAGTTTTTCTTCAGGTCGACGATCTGCTTGTTTAGATCGACGATCTTCGTTCTCTGGTCGACGTTTTCTGTCTACTATTATCTGTATTCTTTTCATTTGAATTATTGACTTATTTTCTCATGTCTAAGACATATGCTATTCAGATATTCTGCTTAATTTAATGCCTATATTTCTTTGCTTATTTGCAATATCCCTTGTGCATTAATTGAAAGATTTTGACAGAATAAAGTTGTTTGTTTTATTAGAGGAAATCGTGTCTTTCTAACAGCTATAATATAGTCGTTATGCCTTGCTTCTTGTGCCAATTTATAAAGTCTATTTGATAGGATATTTTAATATCCTTAATTCCTTTTTGGGAATGACAGAGAAGATTTCTGGCGCAGTTTCTTTATTTGTTTTATTGTATTATTTGGAAACATCTGTTAGTGCAGGGATCGAGGCAATATTCAAAGAAGAGAAGTTTTTATATTATCAAGGCAGATGGCTGAAGATAAATATACAGACACGGAAACAAAAGAGAAGCAACAACTGTGAGAGAAATAGAGCTCTCAAGAAAAAGAATTTGTTCTTCTGCTGCTTCCTGAGTTCATCCTTTCTTCACGAAAATCAACACTCAGTGCTCAAGCTTTCAAGAAGAACTCTCCTCCCAGATTGCAAAGCTGCTGAAGAAGAACAACCATCAACATCTTGAATCTTCTTCAAAGCTGCATCATAAAAGGCTTCAAAGAGATCTGGAGTTCCTACACCCTGAAGCAAAGCTTCTTCCTGGATATCCTCTAAGCCAGGGGGAGCTTTGATTTTCTCAGAGCAATCCACTAGCTTCTCTGAACACAGAGAAGACACATTCATTCTTTCCCTTAACATCCTGTAAAAGGGTTATTACTCCCTTCAAAAGTAAATCTTTGGTGGTAGGGCACCTGATCAAAAACCTGTGTGTTTGGTTCTTAGGCACCTGATCAAAAGTCTGAAGGGTTTCTAGATCTACCTGAAGCAGATCTTGTGGTGGCAGGGCACCTGAACAAAAACCTGTAATGGATTCCTACCAGGGTGGTAGAAGAGTGGATGTACCCAATTGGGGAACCACTATAAAGTTATTGTGTTGTCTGGTTGTTTACTTTAATCATTGATCAGTGGCTGTGATAGATATAACTAGGTTGCTAGTTTCTGTGTTAGGTATAAAAGCTCAACTGAAACTTCAGTTAGCTTGTTTCTTTTCACTACACTCTGATAGGCTTTAGGTTTAAAGCTTTTAATTTCAATTCCGCAATTTGCTCAAGAGAAGTGTTTAAAGTCTCTTAATTTTTGAATACTCTATTCACCCCCCTCTAGAATAATAAGTATCTTATCCACTCTCTTTCAAGGTTGTTGAGGGCTACTCGCCCAGTGATCTGTGAAGTGCTTTTACCATTTTGCCCCTACTGGCCTGCTCATAGCCAGTTAGAACAGCGGAGTTATGCTGTTGGCAGACCCAGTTGGGCTGCACATAGTTGTTCAGAATAAGGGAGGTTGGCTATTTGCAGGCTGTTTTTTATAAATCTATAAATAAGACCCAAGGGGTACCTAAGAAGGCATGCTTACTTGTCTCCCAATCTTCTAGCGCTTTCTAAGGTTTCCTTAGCTCTGCTCTTGGCTAGGGAGGGTAAGTGCTATAAGACCTTCCGGGTGTGTGGTGAGACCTCCGCGCCGAGCCCTTGGGTTAGTTACATGTTTCTTTTTCCTTGTCATTTTGCTTGCAGGAGGGAAGTAGGTGCGCAATCACCCCTTCCCCAAGGGTAAACTCCACAGAGACCATTTTTTTGGTTTCAACATTTTTGTGCGGTGAGCGTGGAGCGTGGTCAGCACAGAAAATCTTCAGCAGACTCGATGATGGGAGGAGAAGGATAAGGCTCGGATAGGTCTAACTCGCCACCACCACTACCCCCTCCCCCGCCTCTCACCACAGTGGGGATGTTCGAAGACTTCAGGCAAGAGGTGATTGGCCTCGTCAGACTCGCACTCAGCGCATGTGCCGAGTGTTCGACTCAAGCGGCGCCAGTGCTCGCAGACCCGGCCCTTGGTGAAGACGCTCCAGGCAGGCGAGCTGGGAAAGAGGTTGCAGAGAAGGGAGTGGCAGCGAGCTCCCCATGCGAGTACTCTTCCCAGGTTCGGGGAGATGGGGGTGTGAGACCCCCCTGTTTGCCCAGTAGGGGGAGGCAACCCCTTTAGTAAGCTGGTTTCTTCTGCCCCGGTTCCAAAGGGGTTCAGGGAGCTTAAGATGTCATACTATGCCAGGAAGGGAGACCCGGTTCAGCACGTCCAGTGCTTCGAGGATGTGGTCTCGATCCGACAGATGTCGGATGGGTTCAAGTGCAGGCTCTTCGCCATCACTCTCAAGGAGAAGGCGAGAGAGTGGTTCCACCAGCTATTGGCAAGCTCTCTTGATTGTTTCGAGGACCTGCGATGGGGGTTCATATTAAGGTTCACCACCTCCAAGAAGAGGAAGAAGGAGTCGGAGTCCCTATTCCACATCAAGCAGGGGGTGAATGAGACATTGGGGAGCTACGTGTACCGGTTCTAGGAAGAAGTCACCTAGGTTCAAGAGATGTCAGGGCACACCCTGATTATGGCCTTCACCCTGGGGCTGCAGCAGGGTTTCTTCAGAATTGAACTAAAGAGGGTGTTGCCCCTCTCCTACGAGGAGCTAATGGAGAGGGCGGCGAGAGAATTTGACGACGAAGCGTCGAACCCAGAGTTTGCCCGGAAGCTGGCCAGGTGGGCCACAGAGGAAGAGAGGCAAAGAGGTGGCAGACGTTAGGAGGAGAGAAGAGTTGAACCCTGATAGAGGGAATAGCCGCAGCAGTAGTAGCCTAGGTGGTGGCGCAAGGAGTCAAACCATCGGCTAGGTTGGAGGTCGTAGTGGCAAGACCAGGGGCCGCGGAGAGGTTTCCATGGGGTTGACAATCACCAGGGGGCCATGGCTAATTTTACCCTCCAGGCGGGAGGCAGGGCCAGAGACCACCTCTCCCCGACCAGAACAAGGCTATGGCTATAGCCATAGGGGAGAGGAGGAGAGTGGCGCGGAGGAGGAGAAGAGAGGTTAGGGTGGAATTGTCCTACTGTGACTTCCATCAAGAGGAGGGGCATTCCACTGTCCACATGCCCGAATTTCCTTGACATGAGAGGAAACAGGGAGCAGCATAAGCAATACTATCAGGAAGTGCGGATCGAAGAAGTGCTACCTCAGGCGGAGGAGGACAGGTGTGAGGATCGGGTAGATGTTGGGGTACGGGGAGGGATCAGAGTGATCTACGGGGGGAGGGGGTCGAGGCTTCCCGCAAGTTAAGTCTCCACACTATGTACCGCCGGAGCATTGGCTCCACATCCCAACCCCACCCCCGGAGGAAAAGATCACCGTCTCAAGGAAGGATATGCCATACCATGAGGAACCCTTCTGCGACGCGCTAGTCATCCAGACAGCGGTCGAGAAGTTCACCGTCTCCCGGATCCTCATCGACAATGGGATCTCGGTCAACGTCATCTTCAAGAAGGCATTTGATGCGATGAAGGTAGAGGCCAAGAGGTTGCTAGCCTTAGATGGACCCTTGTTCGGGTTCTCGGGAGAGAGTAAGGAGGGTGAAGGAGGAGTGGGCCTACATGTCACTCTTGGGGGGAAGTCCCGCACCTATAGGTTCGTCATTATGGACGCCCCCAGCAGATACAATGCCATCTTCGGGCAACCGCTCATCAGTGCCTTTTGCTGCGTTCTGTCATCCTTCCACCAATGCCTAAAGTTCAACGCTGAGGGGATCTAGGTCCGGGTTCATGGTGAACCCAAGGTGGCGAGGGAGTGTTATGTCACGGCAGTGAACTCCATCTCATGGTAGCAGGGGGCCGAGGATATGGAGCGAAGGAAGGAGGAGGCAGAGCGGGAGGCAGGAGTGGAGATGGAGGTGGAGGAAGACCGCGCTCGGGTGGACGTGGCGGAGGAAGTATAGGAGCCGGTCGAGGCAATGGCCATGGAGGAGGTAGAGGAGGATATTCCTTCCCCAGGAAAGGAGGATGCTGGAGAGTGGGGAGAGCAGTCTTGTCTAGATGCTACAGAAGGGGTGGTGGAGATGGAGGTTCTCACCCTCGGAGGTAGGGTGGAGAAGGTCCGCACCAGCGGGGGGCTTACCCCGGTAGATCAGGAGAGGATGCTAGAGTGCATCCAAAAGAACAGGGAAGTCTTCTCCTGGAGTGTTGTGGAGATGTCAGGGATCGATGCGGACGTCACCTGCCACCGACTCAACTTGGACCCCGAGGCTCGCCCCATCCAGCAAAAGAAGAGGTCTGTTGCGGACAAGCTAGCCGAGCCAATCAGGGAGGAAGGTTTCAAGATCCTCAAGGCTGGCTTTGTATCTGAGATACAATACCCCAACTGGGTCTCCAATATAATAATTGTAAAAAAGGGAGACGGCTGGTGGATAATGGGTGTTGATTTTTCTTTTCTTAATAAATTGTGTCCTAAAGACTATTATCCTTTGCCTCGGCTCGACGCACTGGTTGACTCAGCCATTGATGCATTTTAAGGTTACCACAAGATCAGGATGCACCCCCCAGGCATCAAGGATGTCTCCTTCATCACAGGGGATGGGTGTTACTGCTATAAAATGATGCTCTTTGTGCTAAAGAATGCAGGGGCGATGTACCAAAAAAATGATGGATAGGGTCTTTTGAGAGAAGAAAGGGAGGAACCTGGAGGTGTATATAGATGACCTCAAGATCAAGAGTCGAGAAGTGGACACTCACCACCGGGACCTGGAGGAGACCTTCACCACCATACGCAAGTATAAGATGCGGTTGAACCCCCTAAAGTGTGTCTTTGGGGCAAGCAGGGGCAAGTTCCTAGGCCATCTCCTTACCCCTGTAGGTGTAGAGCCAACCCAGACAAGGTGAGGGCAATCATGGAGTTAGGATCACCTCAGAACACTAAGGAGGTGCAATGGTTGAAAGGAAAGCTGGCAGGATTGAGCACGTTCCTCTCCCGGGCTAGAGAGAACTGCTCCCCCTTCTTTAAAACTTTGAGGAGGGGCCAGAAGTTTGAATTGACTAGGGAGTGCGAGGAGGCATTCCAAGCCTTGAAGAGGCAGTTGACTCAGGCCCCCCTGCTCCAAGGGCCAAAAGAGGGGGAGGACCTCTCTCTGTATCTAGGGGTTGGAGCAGAGGCCTTGAGCTCCGTCCTAATTCAAGAAGAGGGGAAGAAACAACTCCCTATATATTATGTGAGTCGGGTCCTGAGGAAGGCAGAGCTTTGGTATCCTATCATGGAGAAGCTAGCCCTTGCTCTGGTCATCTCAGCTCGGAGACTCTTGCCTTACTTCCAGGCACACTCAATCCAAGTGGTGACTGAACACCCCCTCCATAACATCTTCCAGGGGGTGGAGCAATCTGTTAGGTTGGCCAAGTGGTTGGTGGAGTTGAGCGAGTTCAATATCTCCTTTTTCCCATATCTCTCGATCAAGGCCCAAGCAATGGTCGACTTCCTGGCTGACTATGTGGTCAAAGTTGCGGAGGCGGAACTCACTCACCCAGTTCCCTGGAAGGTGATGGTAGATGGAGCTTTAGGGAGGCATTCCCTGGAAGTGTGGGTTATCTTAGAGAACCCTCAAGGAATGAGGATCGAGCAAACAGTGGTGGTGCACTTTCCCATCACCAATAACCAGGCCAAGTATGAGGTGGTGATCGCAGGGCTGTGCCTGGACAGGGAGCTGGGAGTATTTGACGTAGAGGTACTCACTGACTCCATGGTGGTGTCTTCCCAGATCAATGGGGAGTTTGAGGCAAGGGAGCCTACCCTCCAATTATACTTAGCAAAAGTAAAGGGGGTCATCGGCATGTTCCAGACCATCTCAATTCGACACGTGCCCCGTGAGGAGAGCGAGCAGGTGGATTGACTGGCAAAGCATGGTCCCCGAGTGGGGGGTACCATCACTGACCTATTCTGCCCATCCATTAAGGAGGGAGAGCTGATGGAGGTGAATCAATACCCCTCGTGGATGGATCGGTTCACGACGTTCCTTTCTACAGGGGAGTACCCAGAGGGGATGGATAAGAAGAAGTTCCAGTGAAGTCGGCATACTATCTCATCCGTGATGGGAAGCTGTATAGAAACCCTCTCGGGGATGTTGGCACGTTACGTGGTCGAGAGGGAGGTCCCGAGGATCTTAGAGGAGATCCACTCCGGGGAGTGTGGGAGTGACTCCGGAAGTCAGACCTTGGAGGGAAGAATTGTCAGGAAGGGGTATTTTTGGCCTACTTTGGGCCGCGATGCGGCGGAATTTACGAAGAAGTTCCACAAGTGCCAATTGTATGCCCCACTCCAGTTGCAACCATCCCATCACCTCAGAAGTATCACGGCCCCCTAGCCCTTAGCCATCTGGGGAATAGACTTGGTGGGACCTTTCCCCTAGGACAGCGGGTAGAGGAGGTTCTTACTCATCATGATAAATTTTTTTTCTAAGTGGTTGTAGGTAAAGGCACTGGCTAAGGTGACCTCCAAGGTTATCCAGAATTTTGTGTGTGGATAGATCATCTGTCGGCACAGGCTACCCCAGGACATTGTCACGGATAGTGGGCCTCAGTTTGCCAGCGCAAGTTCATCAGCTTCTGTGGGAAGCTCAGGATCGATCTTAGATTTACCTCGGTCCATCACTCTAGGAGCAACGGGCAGGTGGAGGCGGCAAACAAAATCATAATGAACCTCCTGAAGAAAAAAGTTGAAAATCTTAAGGGTAGCTGGGTGGAGAAGCTTCCCTCAGTTCTTTGGGCCCTTAGAACCACCCCTAATATGGCAACGGGGGAAACCCCCTTCAATCTCTCCCATGGATGTATGGCAGTGCTTCCAATCAAGTTCGAGGTCCAGATGCCCCGAGTGGTCGAGGCAGAGGCAGGAAGGGAGGAATGTCAATAAGAAAATGAGGAGGAGTTGTGGCTCTCCCTCGACATGGTAGAGGAGTTACGTGAGCTCTCTGCCATCCGGTAGGAAGAAGTAAAGAGAAGAATGGTTAAGTACTTTGACAAGCACATCAGGGTCAAACAGTTCGCGGAGGGAGATCTGGTCCTAAGGAAGGTGGATTCTGCGGGAAGATCAGTCGCTGTGGGGAAGCTCAACCCAAACTGGGAGGGTCCATACATTGTATAAGAGAGATTGAAATACGAAGGGTACCGCCTTCGGAATGTGGAGGGCGAGACCCTAAGTCTCACCTATAGCGGTGATGACTTGAAACGTTTTTATCCCTGAACCATGTAAGTTACATTATTCTTTCTAAGTAAAATTTCATAAAGTGCCAATACTCATGTTGTGTTATATATGAATGGGTGGTGTTCATTTGATAGACCCCGAGTAGATCCCGATGTTAGACTCCCACCCAGCTAGCAGGGCTGGATGTCACTCGAGAGAGTATCCCCAAACCCCGAGCAGATCCTTTTATCAGGCTCTCATCTAGCTGGCAGGGTTGGATATCACTCAAGAGAGTCTACCCATACCCCAAGCAGATCTCGCTTCCAGGCTCTCATCTTAGGTGGTAGGGCTGGATGTCACTTGAGGGAGTCTACCCAGACCTTAAGAAGATCCCATTATCAGGCTCTCATCTAGCTGGCAGGGTTGGATGTCACTCGAGAAAGTCTACCTAGACCCCAAGCAGATCCCATTGTCAGGCTTTCATCTAGCTGGCAGGGCTTGATATCACTCGAGAGAGTCTACCCAGACCTCGAGCATATCCAGATGTCAGGCTCTCATCTAGCTAGCAGGGCTAGATGTCACTCAAGAAAGTCTACCCAGACCCCGAGCAGATCCTATTGTCAGGCTCTCATCTAGCTGGCAGGGCTGGATATCACTCGGGAGATTCTACCCAAAACTCGAGCAGATCATGCTGTCAGGCTCTCATCTAGCTGGCAAGGCTGGATGTCACCTGAGAGAGTTTACCCAGACCCCGAGCAGATCCCGCTGTCAGGCTCTCATCTAGCTGGCAGGGCTGGTAGTCACTTGATAGAGTCTACCAAAAACCCGAGCAGATCCCGATGTCAAGTTCTCATCTAGCTGGCAGTCTGGATATCACTCGAGGGAGTCTAGCCAGACCCCGAGCAGATCCCGTTGTATGGCTCTCATCTAGCTAGTAGGGTAGGATATCACTCGAGAGAGTCTACCCAGACCCCGAGAAGATCCTGCTGTCAGGCTCTCATCTAGCTGGTAGGGCTGGATTTCACTTGAGAGAGTCTACCCATACCTCGAGCAAATCCCGCTGTCAGGCTTTCACCTAGCTGGCAGGGCTGGATGTCACTCGAGGGAGTCCACCCAGACCCCGAACTAATCCCACTATCAGGCTTTCACCTTGCTGGCAGGGCTGGATTTCACTTGAGGGAGTCTACCCAGACCCAGAGCAGACCCCGCTGTCAGGCTTTCACCTAGCTGGCATGGTTGGATTTCACTCGAGGGATTCCCATTCTCTCTGAGAGTTATTTGAGATGATCAGTATTACCTAAGGGTATAGAGGAGAAAGCCCTTATAGGCGAGTCAGAGATCGCGAGCCCAGCTCGGCAAAAAGAAGGCGAGCCAGACCCTAAGCCTTCTTTTAAGAAAGCGAGCTCCAATAATGCATTACGCCGCCCACCAGCTTTACTCGTGGAATATTTTTACAATTTTGCCTCGACATTTGCAAGAGAAGAGGCAGCTTGCATGCTAGATGGGTGGTGGCGAACCCAGCTCGGCGGGTAGTCCATTCCTAGTTAACCTGGGGCGGGCGGGCTCTTGGAATCTATTCACGGGTACGAATCCTAAACATGCATTATAGCGGCAGGTTCTATCCTAGCTAGGTCTCTCAAGGAGGAGAGATCACGTGCGAGTGCTTCATAGAAAGAAAGACCAAGAAAAAGAAGATAGAAAAATTCATGGCAGAAAAATCTTTCATTAAGTGGTTGTTACAAGAAGTGAGCTCGCCTAGGAGAGATTACAAAAAGGGGGGAAAGAACTACAAAGTGCGAGCTCGCCTAGTCAGCTCTCGCCTCCCTCCCTGGACTAGCGATCCTCGCCCACTCCTCTAGAAGGAACATCCTTGAAGCCTTTTCCGAAGAGCATGTCGAAGCTGTCGTCCTTCTCACTGGGGGCATCGATGGGAATAGGCTCGGCATGAGGTCTCGTGCCATGATCTCCTCACAGCCTTCAACCAGCACCCGCGTATCCTTCATGATCTGCAAGGTGCATTCGGTAGACTCAATCGAGTTGATCTGCAACCTCTCAACGACCTCAGCCTCGACAAAAATCCTTGGTCTCTTGTATGAGAAGGAGGGCTTGCTACCGCCCTAAGGAGGAGGACGTCCTCCTGGCTAATGATCTCGTCGTGGATCCCTCTATTCTACTCGCTCAACTTTGCATTATTCCCCTCCATCTCGGCGGTGCAAGCCTCTAGCTTAGCAGCACGAGCCTCTAGTGCGGTGGAGCGGGCACGCAGCTGGTTGTTTTCTTCCTCCAGCCCGATGGCACGATTCCGCAGCTCCCTACCGGCCTCTGCATCCTGTAAGGCAGAACGTGTAAGTAAATCTGAGGCAGGAAAAATCGCAAGTAAAAACAGAAAGGGGTGATCAGTGCTTAACAGCCCGTCAGCGCCTATTGCGAGTAAATCATTAGCAATGTCGAGCCTCCTCTCGAGGTCGATGACCTTGTCCTGGGCAACAACGCATTTCTGCTCAGCTTTCTACAGGAGGTGGATGAGGTTGAAGACGCAACGGACCATCATGTGATGGAGCTCCATGGCCCGCATGTGGGCTTGCAGGACCTCATGGCCGAGATGGTGCAAGGTCATGTGCTTGTAGGCCTTGGCATCCTTGCGCCCATAGAGGCCGAAGCCGAGCGCGTAGGCATGACCGGAGGAGGGCTGTTGGTCTGTCCAGGAAGGCTGGAGGGTGTAGATGGAGATCTGGTGGGCCTCCTCGTCCCATTGGACCATGGGCTCGTCGGCCGAGTCCTTCCATCTTCCCAAAAGGCAAAAGAGGGGATGTCTCTTCGGCGGACTCGGCTCGTGGGCCGGAGACTTATTAGCAGCTGGAGGAGCGGAGGGCTCGCCCCCTTATTCCCTTTTTATGTCGTCTCCTATAACGGGCTCTCCGGCGATCCATCCGGGGAGGTCTTGGACGAGCTCAAGTACTTGGGTTGTTGATGTTGTTGTTGTTGTCTCGCCCGAGAGACCACCACCGCTTATAACTTCTTCTGTGGTGGATGACGGCAAGGCGATCTGGACCCCGCGGGGTCAGCCCCCTTCTTGCCATAAGAGGGCTTGGACGATGCCGGCTCATCTCGGCAGGAGGCTGCAGCCTCTTTCTCGCGGGCAAGGGGGTCGGGGAGTAGTCCCGAATCTGCAAAGGGCGGGTTCTCGGGAATAATTCGATCCCCTGCATAAAATACTTGGTCAAAAAAACTCTGTTGTTTTGGAGAGTTTGGAAAGAGAAGAAAGTGTGTATACCTTCGCCGGGGTGGACTAGGAGAAGCGAGTCGAGGTACCTGCGGAGGTGGGCGACCTCGAAGTCTTTATGGAGGAAGAACTTGTGGAGCTCAACGTCGTTACTGGATAATATGGGGGGTTGGTACACCTCCTCGCCTTTTTACTAGGGCAAGTAGGGGACGTTGCCGAGATCGCCCTTAATGAAGACGATCTTTGTCATCAAGTTTTGATGTTTGTTCATGATCTCGCGAACCCTGATGAAGGAGCCCCTGAAGTAGGCGACGCCATCCAAAGTCACCTTGTAGGTGAAGAGCTTCCTGAATACGGTCAAGTTGAACTCTATTCGCTCCCCGCGAAGGAAGCACGCGAACGCCACCATCATGGAGATGGCATTCACGTTGAGCTGCAAGGGCACTGCACCGTAATATTTTAGGATCTGGCGGATTTCCGGCCAGAGTGGTAGGCGCAACCCCACCTCAAAGTGTGAGATAGGGAAGGCGAGCTCCTCAGGGTAGAATGTATTGATGGCCTCACCTTCCCTAGGTTGATGCGCCTCAAAGCCAGAGGGTATGAAGCCGACAGTGTACTCTGTGAACTCCTCTTCAGTCGTGTTCCCCTCAAAAAAATAGTAGTCGGCAAAGTGTTAAGCGCACTTAGCACATCTATCAGAATCAATGGTTGGTCTTACCCATGCTCGCGGGAGGTTTGGAGCGCGAGTATGGGTAGAAGAGAAGACGAGAAGGGGGGGTATGAAAGCAGTAAAGTCGGTGGGCTGGGGTTGGTGAGAGGGCTATTTATAGGAAAAGAAGTCGAGGTCGAGCCAACTGATCAATCCTGCTCTCCAGACTCAGCTCGCCAACCCCAACTCGCCGACTTTTGAGACCTGCCCAATCACATGCCGAGCTGAAAAATAAGGTTATTATATCCAAATAGAGATCATTGAAATCTAAAAATATTCTGAATTATTATAGATCAGGAGAAAGATATTATTAAAGAAAATCAGAGGCAGGAGGAAAAAGCAATAAGTTCAGTACATGTGCAGGCTGAGGGTGTAGGAGGCGAGTGCTTGTATGTTTGGCGAGGGAGCCATTTCTATCTACCTCGGCCTCGCGTCTCCTTCCCCATAGGTCGCCGTGGGTTGTGGAACTCGCGAGTCCTCCCCAAATTCCTCTGGGCAATCTGGAAGCTCTCCTCGACCTCGTCTAGGAGCTGAGAAGCGGACGTCACCTCGCCTGCCGGGATACCCTAAACCTCGTCAGCAAGCTACACATAGCCCCGCTGCAACGCATCGGAGTCCTCCTGCACCGTACGCAGCCGGCACATCAGATTCTTGAAGATCCCAGTCTCCTGCCATGTCAGCTCGTCGTTATCTACCTCGTGGCCCAGGAAGGAGTCTAGCGAGCTTGGAGAAGGGAGGGTCGAATAACGGGCTGGCCCCGAGGAATCGTCAACCTTAGACTGACTGGGAAAAGATTTAAAGGCAATCAAGCGTTAGTACAAAAGGCGAACACCAGGAGGACTACTGGGTAGGAACCACTGAAGGTCAACTTGCCTGACGAGCTCGGTGCCTCGAAAGAAAGGCGGGGTGGGGGCAGTTTCAAGTTTTTTCCCCGGCCCGGGGGATGAGTCATCGGCAAAAGGAGATTGAAGCCCGGCACGGGGATGATCTCAGCACCTCGCCTAGTTGTCCCGGTGAGTTGTAGTGAGAAGGGGGAGCGGGCTGGAGAACTCGGCCTCTATAAGTCCAGCCCAATAACCCCAAAGGGGGATAGGTCTCGCGGGCGGTTCTCTGGGGTTTTAGGTCGCAAGTTGTCGGGAGGGGTCTAAACTCGCGGCGATAAGGCCTCGTCATCATCATGTCGGCTGTCCTGGTCGGTACAGAGGTCGACGATGTCTTTCTCTTTCTCAGGGGGGAGAGTAGAGGAGCCGGACCTAGGCTCCAGGGTCATTTTTAAGTCTTGGAGGATGTGCTCGGTCGATCTTGAAAATGGCTTCACCCTCTTAGCTAGATTGGATTCGGCCAGACCCCCCTGCGGAATGACAGTGGGAATAGCGGTCAAACTGGTGATGCGGATGAAGTAAACCTCACGAGCTTTGGCCAGCCTCTCTTGGATCTCCTTGGGGATAGGCATCTCGGCAAGATTAGAGCAAGGGGAAGGGCAAAGGTCACTCAGGTGTGCTGGTGCATATTTATAGTCGTTGGTGGTCCCCACCGAAAGATTCCCCTCAGCTTCTGCCGCACTCGCCGAATCCTGTGGGGTTGGATGATTCTTTCAGAGCTTGTTCCAACCTCACAAAGAGCGGGGATTATGTACAACCCCGTATCCAATGAGTGGGGTCGGAAGGAGCAAGACTGGCCAAGTCCAGCCAAAAGCCCAGGCAAGCCAGGACCGTGGCATCGAGTGAGGAGAGCTCACTCGATGCCCCAAGCCATAGCGTCGAGTGAGGTGAGCTCACTCAATGCCTCTAGCTGTGGCATTGAGTGAGGTGAGCTCACTCAACGCCTTCACCCGTGATGTCGAATTGGGCGTGTTCACTCAACACCTTCAGCCTAGGCGGCGAGTGAGGTGAGTTCTGTCAACACTTCTTGCTTTTGGCGTTGAGGTACATCTCGGCATTCACCAGCCCACACTCATTCTGGATAGCTTGACAGCAGCCCCGAGTCGACCAGACGGGGTAGGATGGTTTGAGAGGGGCGAGCTTGCACTCTCCAAGCCCCGTTCGTCGAGCTTTGGGCCTTTCGTCGAGCTCTGGGCCTTTCGTTGACCTCTGGGCCTTTCGTCAAGCTCTAGGCCTTTCATCGAGCTTTGGGCATGTTGACGAGCTCTAGACGCTCAACGAACTTTCGGCGGGTGAGCAGGGCAGGCCTGTCCTATACTCGCCAAAGGCCAAGTAGAAGCAGCGAGTGCCAGCTCAATCGAGCACTCACCGCCCTTGCCGAGCAGAGGTTGTTGAGGGCAACTCGCCCAGTGATATTTGAAGTGCTTTTACCATTTTCCCCGGCTGGCCTGCTCATAGCAAGTTAGTACAGCGGAGTTACGCTATTGGCAGACCTTGTTGGGCTGCACATAGCTATTCAGAATAGCGGAGGTTGGCTATTTGCAGGACGTATTCAGAAATATATAAATAGGATCCAAGGGGTACCTCAGAAGGCATGCTTACTTGTCTCCTAGTCTTCTAGCGCTTTCTGTGGTTTCCTTAGCTCGGCTCTTGGCATGGGAGGGGAAGTGCTCTAAGACCTTTTAGGTGTGTGGTGGGACATCCGCGTTGATCCCCTGCGTCAGTTCCTTGTTTCTTTTTTCTTTTCATTTTGCTTGTAAGAGGGAAGAAGGTGCGCGATCACCCCTTACCCAAGGGTGAACTCCATAGAGACCTATTTTTCAGTTTCAACAATACAATCTGGAACAACATCTGCTCCTCCAATGGATTTCAGCTCACTTATAGTTCAACTATAAATATTGTTAGATCAACAAAGAAATCAACTTGAAAAATATGTTGATGAGAGCAATAAGGAGTTACAGTTCCAACTAGCTCAGGAAATCAAATCCATTAGGTTTGAAGTCAACTTGTTGAAGAAGGATATGACTTATTTCTTTCAAAGAGGAGCTCATGTTATAATGTATATTGCTAAATAGCAGCGGGAATCAAAGAAAACTAAAGATAAAATAGTTGTAAAACAAGGCTATGTTTTGGAAAATCAGACTAGAATGAATGAGAATATAATAGTAATGCATAAAGCTACAATGGTCAAGATAGCTGAGAAAACTACTGATCTGATGACTAAGATAACCTCTACCTCCAAAGATATTGAAACTCTGCTATCTAAACACTCTACCTCTATGACTCGGGATATCAAGGCTTCTTGCAAAGAACTGGATGACCACTTACTCAAAGCAAAGAATCATTTGTCATCAGGAATTACTCATTTAGAGGGTCAAGGCAGATTTCACAAAAATGACTTAAGAGATCATATATAAAGAGAAGTCATAAAGGGGGAGAGAGTAATGATACATTCAAGCTTTGAGAATGCTATTTGGACCTCCAATAGCATCAGAGAAACTCTAGGCTTTCCTCCCTTAAGGTATGATGAAGATAAAACTGTTGAGTATGGTAGCCAACCAGCTCATTTTGAAGTCATACAAACTACAGTACAGTCCATGTACATTCCTCCACCACAAAATTAGAATGTAGTATGTGAGGAGGTGGAGATGACTGCTTTTGTATTGCTCAAAGAGAAAGAAGCTCAACTATCTAAGAGAAGATTCAGGGAGAAGGCTGAAGCTAGGACAGATTTTAAGCAGTGGAGTCCAACTTCTAGATCCATTATACTCACTGGATGGAAAGCAGTCAATAACAATACAGCTGACAGGGGAAAATGGTAATCAAAATAGGAACGGGTCAAGCATACAAAACAGCAGGAGATCATCCACAGGTTCAGAAATGATCTGAAGATAGGGAAGATCCTAGCTGATTCTACTGAACCCAGCAAGTACTTTCCCAAGCAATATCATTATCTTGAAAGGAGAAGACTCAAGCAAGAAAAGATGTCTAAAGCCAAGGATGTCAAGGGTAAGAAGGTGGCTGATTGCAAAGTGCCTGAAGTCAAAGCTAAAATATAATCTGGAAAAGACATTGTCATCAAAGTGCCAGAGTAATCTTAAAATATTGTTTCTTTTTCTAGGATTTATGTAATTTTTGTTTTAAGAACATTGTATAAAATTGTAAAGTGCAATCTTTTTCCATATTGAAATGAAAAAATTTGGATACACTATGTTATATCTGTGTTATCATTGTTGTGTTCTTTATAGTTTTGTTCAGCAATTTTCATGTACATCTTAATTATCATATTTTTGTATTGTGGTGTATATCATTGAATTAGGGTTATGACTTCTCCAAATATGGGGAGATTTTTGGGTACATTGGACACAATGTACTTGATTTGAAGAAGCCCTTTCAATTGAATGATATACACAGGCTTGCATTTGATGTATGTTACAGTTTATGCATGCAGGTTACCTATGTCATATTGATTGGACAGGTGGTTCAAGTCATATTGATTGGACAGGTGGTTCAAGTCATATTGTATGTTAAAAATTTTTCCTTTAAACATTTTTAATTAAAAAACTAAAGTAAAAAAAATGATAGTTTTATACAGTATAGAACTATAGGTATACTAAGGCAAAATAACCAAATCAGTTTGAAAGAGAGGGTTAGACCTGATTTACTCTATAGGGGGTGAATAGAGTATTAAAAATTTTATTTTATTCTTAATTTATATCAGAGTGAAAATAGGGATACCATATAGTAGTTAAGCAAAAGAAAATAGGCTAACTATTCCAGCAATCACAAACACAGCAAGAACAAAACAAACAGAAAATGTGTAACCAGACAACATAAGAAATTTATAGTGGTTCCCCTAAACTTGGTTACATCCACTCTTCTACCATCCTAGTAGGAATTAACTAGCAGGTTTTGATCAGGTGACTGCCACCTATGAGCTTTTGATCAGGTGCTCAAAAAACAATCTCAAGTCTTTTGATCAGCAGACTTGCAACGAAGCTAACTTTTGAAGGGAGTTAAAACCCTGTACAGTGGGGTGGAAAGAGGTTGATGGAAGTCTTCTCTTTTCTCAAAAACAACTTGAGAAGACTATGTGGATTCTGATGGTGTCAAAGCTCCCCCTGAGAAGATGAAGGTTCGGGAAGAATGAGCTTTGCTTCAGGGTGAGTAGGTCTTAAGCTTTGATATGCCAATGTTCAGGAAATCCAGTTGACTAATGTTTAATCAAAGATTTCTGTAGATTCCTGGAACTAAAGATGAAGAAGACTCTTGATTTTTTATGATTGTTCTTCTTCAGTCTTGGGTATTGGCAAAGATTGAAAAATCACTAAGAGAGAATGAAAGAGACGTCCAGTGGTTGAATGTTCTTTGTGTTGTATGTTTTTCTTTTCTTGTCTCTGTATCCTTGAAAAGAGACAATCTCTTTTTAATATTCTGTCAATTAATTCTCCTTTGAATTTTGAATAACTTCCTTAAATGCTGGCTGATCTGCAGAATTCAAAACGGCTGAAATAAAACATTTATGTGTTTCCCCAATTGTCCTTGATAGAATAAGCAAGTAAATATTCTGATGAATACCATATTTAATGTAACCAATAACAGCTATATCTAGATGAATATATGCATTAAATACTCAGAATAATACTGCTAATAAATGAGAAATTAAAAGAGCAGAAGGAGGAAAAACTCATTCTAAAACTGGACAGAAAACATCGAACTCTGAACAGAATTCGTCGACCTGAGATCCAAGATCGTCGACCTAAGAATGTCTGTTCATCGACCTGAGCTCTGCGAACTGCTAACTGAGAAATTCTTATCAAATCTGCACTCTGAGTTCATCGAGCTGATAATCTATCTGAAGAGAACAAATCGTCGACCTAGGCATAAAGATCGTCGAGCTCAGCTCAGAGAATTAACTCTGAGTTCGTTTATCAGAGATCGACGATCGTCGAGCTGAGTTTGAAGAATTTCGATCTAATCAAACTATCTTCTGATATCTTCTAAGTCTGAGTCTTCTGAGGTCCTTTGCTGGCTGGTCCAAGGAAGTAGAACTAACAGGACTATCCTAAACTCTAGGACTACTAGACATGACCCTGGCTATACAATGTTGGGTCAGACTCAGCCTAAATTAGTGAAGATATCACAAATCCAACTTGGGATCCAACAATCTCCCCCAATTTGGGTGAGGTCACTAATACAAAACAAAATAAGCAATCATAAAGCAAAAGAAAATGTATTTGATAGAAATAAACATTCAACAGATTTTTACAGCACATGCTTCATAATATAAATAAAAATAGGTTCAAATGTAAATTAGAACAACACAATAGATAAACTCATTTTCTCTATTTAGCTTTATCCTTGTCTTATCCTTCAGTAGGCTGTTTGAATATGATTTCCCTGTTTGGATTGGCAACTTCTTTCTTTGACATATACATGTCAGATGCTCCAATAATAGTTTGAGATGAAGTTCTTGGAACAACAGCCTCTAGGTGAAGTTTCATATAATCATCAACATTAAAGAACCTATTTTCTTTTGCATACCTTTTCAGCTCTTCTTTTTTGTATGCTGACATTGTAGAATATTGAAAGATGTCCTTGCCTTCAGCTTTAGCTTTCCTTATCTGAGAGAGTCCTACTAACTCCTGAAATCTAGCCATCTTAGCAAGGTATCCTACTCTAGATCAACAAAAAGAATAGGAGGAGACTCTGGCCTTTTTGGACTAGATTCCTGCTTTTGTTCTTTAGTAGGAGCTTTATTGAAGGAGTCTGGAGGAGGGTTGCTTAGAGGTTTGCTGACTACTTTGCCTAGGATGTCACTGATATGTTTTGGTCACAAGAGCAGGTTTCTGAATGATATTACCTGAGGAGCCTGAAGAGGGAGGAGGAGGAAGAGGAGGGTCTTTCCTGAATTGTCTTGGAGGAGACCTATATCTTCTCCTCTTCTTCCTTTCTTTTTTTCATTCTTGGACAACCACATCCATTTAGGCATTCTAGGATAAGGAGTTATCTTCTACAAAATATAATATGGAGTGTCATTATTTTGGGTTTGGCTTAGGTGCAGCCTTAGGAACAGCCTTTCTTTTCTTGAATAATTTCTTCTTGCCATTATTAGAATAAGAATCATCTGCTGGATCATCTTCAGAAGAACTCTGTGGGTTTTCATATAATTCATCAATCTCTGATATAACTTCCTGTGGAATTTGCTTTTCAGCTTGAGGTGGAACAACTGGAGGAAGAACCACTGCATCTGATGCCATTTCAACTTCCTGAGTAATGTCTGCAGCAAAAATCTCATCCATATCTGGTAATGGAGAGGAGGAGAAGACAAAAGTGGGAGGAGAAAGAGCCTTGGGCTCAGAAAATTCATCCTCAGCCACCTTGATAAGTTAAGCCTCTGGAACTAAAACAAGTTCAGGCTCTGGAGCTTCAAAGCAATTCTGAATCTGCTGTAAAATTTCTGAACTGATAGGAGCTGTATAACAAACTATATCTATACACAACATAAAAAGAGACAAAAGAAAGACAGTCTCTATACAAAAGATCAAAAGAATTAAGAACTGAATTTAGTTCAAGATATCGAGAAATGAAACAATCTCCATAAAGAATGTCCACAGAAAGAGGTAACTCGGTTGACTCAAAATCTGAATCTAAAAATTCATCAAGTTCTACATCAGGAATCTCTGTATCAACAATGTCTTCATCTGCTATTGTTTTTTCTGCTGCTGCTGGAGCTTCTGCTGTTGTTACTGCTGGAGCTGCTTCTTCATAGAGTATCTCCCCCTACCTTGTTTCAGTAGTACCTCGAGCCAGGCCCCTGACAGAAAAAGGAGGGACAGGGAGGGCAGAAAGCTGAGCAGCAAGAGTGGAGATAGAAGAAGCAAGAGGTGAAATTGCCTCTGTTATAAGTTGTTATATTATAGGTGTGACGGATTGAAGTATAGAGGTAATGGAGGGTGAAGTTAATTCCATGAATTCTGGAGTGGTCTGAGTAGAGACAGATGAATTAACAAGAGAGGATGAGGGATGACAGTCTGTCATGAGTTCATCTGGAAGAGATAAAGAATGGCTTGGAGATGAAAGAAGGTTGAATGATGGTAATGATGTTAAATTTTTAAATGGAGGTATATCTGCAAGATGAGAAGGAAGGGGGACAAAGGAGGAATAATGGAATCTTGTGAGAGATCTCGCTCTAGATGTTGTTGTACAGGAGAAGAAATTGGGGATTGTGGAGGTGTAGGTTGATGAACTGGAGAAGAAGGGTGGATGGTGGAAGCAGGAAGTGTAGGTGTAGGTTGATCTGCTAGAGCTGAGGATATTTGTTGTAAGTATGTAGAAGGAGTTTGGACAAGTGGAGGAGGAGGAATGGAAGAGTCCTCAGTAGAGTGGGGAGTGGATGAAATAGCCCCGGTACTCTCAGAAGTCTTGGAGGAGGAAGCCATGGATGGCTTTGGGATGTTCCTCTCCCACCTGCTAAATAAGGCGCAGGTTAGCCTCTTGGAGGCATTGGTGAATATGGTCGGATTGACTAGTGATTCAGCGGACTTTGCCTAGAGGAAAATTCCAAGAATTCTCCCAAAACACACATCTTTCTTAGTGTTTTTCTTCCTTATCAGATCAAAAAAAATCTGAGCCCAGTTAACAGCTTTCTTATTAACTACAACACACAAAACTAAAAACTATTATCTAGTAATATAGTCATGGGCGGTATGCTTGCCCAGCAAAATCTTGCCAACTACGTCTGCAAGAAACTTGTACCCGGCAGACAAATGTTTCTTCAGCAATTTATTGGGGTTATCTCAAGAAAATCCCATTAAAGTCAACATCTCATCAAATTCAGAAGAATCAATTTCAAGTTCTTCTTCTCCATTTACTAAACTGAAAATTTCTTTAAGAGTTTTTGGGGTTAGAGGGATGGCGTTACCCACTATGGTTCAAACCATGGTATCAGCGTCTGGAGCCGATGACGAGTAAACCCATTCTCTGATTTCATTCATTGTTATCTTCATTCTGGTTGTCATCAAGTTCTTGAAGTGTAATTCTTCAAATAACTGCAGAATATCGAGAAATATCTAATCTGAGTGTTGAAACGATTCAAAGTCAATGTCGAAACCCATGTCAAACTTCATTCCTGCGAGAGCACCTGCTGGAATCTCCATTGTCACATGCAACAAGGAAACAGAAAGATCAAGTGCGATGGAACTGAAAGCGCGGGATGGAAGTTGAAGAAAACCTAGTTATAAGGTTTTTCAGAATATGAAATGACAAACTCCGTCCTGCGAAACAAAAGAAATCTTCGATCTGGGATCGACGAAATATTTTATTGACAAAAGAGTTTTTCGATCTCAGTCAAAAGAAGGGAAAACTTTTTGTCATTCTCAGGTCGACGAAAATTTTCTGAAGCCAGATTGTCGATCTCAGGTCGACGAAAAATGACCTCCACAGAATGTTCGTCAATCTCAAGTTGACAAAAAATCTCAAGAACTTTTCCTCAGTTCGTCGATCTCCGTTCAACGAAATTTGAAGAATTCATCGACCATAGACAGAATTTAAATTAAGGCTTCTCCATTTATTATACCAAGTTGATTTATAAAGAATAGATGGTTCCTCTCATCCAAAGGTTTGGTGAAGATATCTGCTCTTTGCAAATCAGCATATATATAGACAAGATTAATTTTATTTTTGTCTACACACTATCTAATTAAATGATGCCTAATATCTATATGCTTAGTACTACTGTGATGGACTGGATTTTGTGCAATGGAAATTGCACTTGTGTTATCACATAATAGAGTTAAATTATTTAAGTTGAACCCATAGTCCAGAAGTTGGTTCTGGATCCACAGCATCTAGGAACAGCAACTGCCAGCTGCTATATATTCTGCTTCAACAGTTGATGTAGACATAGATGATTGTTTCTTGCAAAACCATGAGACAAATCTAGTACCAAGGAATTGGCATATTCCATAGGTACTTTTTCTGTCTACTCTACATCCAGCAAAGTCAACATCTGAGTATCTGATGAGTTGTAAATATACGCATTTTTAGTATTTTATTTTAAGTAGTTTTAGAATGTTTTAGCTATTTTTTGTTATTTTTCTTTAATAAATTGTTCATATTTTGTAATTTTTATTTCTAACTTAGTTTTTTTATTTTCTGAAAATTTCAGAAAAAGGTCAATATTTGACCTGACATGCCCGTGTCATTGACCCGACACGCCCGTGTCGACACTCAATGCCTTCCGCCAGTCGATACTCAATGATTTTACTATTCAACACTCAATGCCATCCAGACACGCCCCAGTCATGCCCGTGTCCAAGACTCATCACTCCCGTATCGATGTCGACACTCAACTCCTTTTCAACACTCGATGCTGCCGACATCAGGACTACCAGCTGTCCAAGTCACGCCATCTGTCATGCCCGTGACCATGCCTGTTATGGCCGTGACCGCCACGTGTCACTCCCCGACCTTCCAGAATTTCTCCAGCTCGCCAGAATTAGCCAAGTCAAACACGTCTTTGACTGACATGCCCCCTGTCACGCCCGTGACCTAGGGCGTGTCAAGCCCGAAAAATTGTCTATAAATAAAAGCTTTCAGAAATCTTTTCTTGTCCACTTTTTTGGTCCAAATTGCTAAGGTGTTATTCTTCCCAAATGGATTCCAAATGCTATGTAAGGGAATTTTATCCCCCCCCCCCCCCTCTCTCTCTTAGTTTGTATTAGGGTGTTTGCTTTAGCTTTCTCTTTAATAGCTTTTTTCATAAATAAAATGTTAGCTTTTTCTCTCTTTATATTGCTTGGAATCGATTTGAATGCGCCTACCCGAAGTGATTTTTAGTTCCCTTTTTGTTCTTTTCTTTTTATGTCTTCATTTTATAGCTTTTATAACTTAGTTTAGCTTAGGAATTTTACGGCATTTCTAGCCGTTATAATGTCCATTTTATTTTCATTCTCCGCACTGGTTTAGGTTTAGGTTTCTATTTTTTAGCTTTATTTTCATTCTTATAGCCTTATAAAAACCTCTTTCAAGGTGTTCGTTTTTATTTTCTTTAACATAGGCTCTTTAGGAATAAAAAACTTTTCGTCTTTTTTAGTTTTATTTTCACTTTTTAGGAGCATTTATAAAAACATAAGAATGAAAAAGTACTCGTTTGAATTTTTCGTTAACTTTGTTTTAACTTAAACTTTTTTCCCGTTTAATTTTTATTTCATCTTTTTACGCATTTTTACCGCATTCTAGCGCTAGAAATGTCGTTGTTTTAATTTTTAGATCATTTCCATTTTGAGTTTATATGCAAAACTTTTCGCTCCGTTTAATTTTTATTTTGTCTTTTTATGCATTTCTACCGTATTCTAGCGGTAGAAATGCAATTGTTTTAATTTTCTTCTCACTTTGTTTTTCTTATTTTGCAACTGTGTGTGCGTGTATGAGTTAGATTTTATAGCTTTCTTTCAATTTTTGTACGTGTGTGTGCGTGTGCGCATTTATTTCCACCTACTCGTTAAGAGTTAAATGGCACTCTGCTTTCATTTTCCGCCCACTCATTTGAGTGGGACTTGTCTTTTTATTGCTTTCATTTTTCTCCTACTCACTTGAGCAGGAAACTTTATGTGTGTGTGTGTGTTTCAATTTATGTAGAGCGCGTGTGTGTATTTTACTTTCAAGTAGAGTGTGTGCATATATGAGATAAATTTACCCACGCCCACTCATTTGAGCCGGGATTCGCATTTACTACTTTCTTCAGCCCTACTCGTTTGAGTAAGACTCGAAATTTTCTTCTTTATTTACTGCTTTCTTTACCGCTTTCTTTTATCGTTTTCTAGCGTAAGTGTCCCCATTCTGATAAGTGGCTAACTGCCCTTAGCCCTCAATATCGAAGAGCATTGGGACAGATAAAATTGCTTTAAATAATTAAAGGTCCTGTTTTTCAGTTTAATTAAATTTCTTAAGGTTTGCCCCGGGTTAACGATGCGTAGGACCGCATATCGATGTGCGGGCTCTATTTCTGTTATCCATACACAATGCCGAGAGGCCGTGCGTATGGACCGATCACCCTTGGGTAAAGAGAGATCCACGCTAACCCTCGAGAGAGGAGGCACGTGACTCTACCAGATTGGGTTTCCCACCCAATAGCGGGGTTCTTAGCGTAATGCGGGCGTTAAGGGGAATCCTTTGTCGGACTAACGTTCGGTCGAATAGCCTTTGCGTTTAGGTGAGTGATATCCCTAGACCAAGGTGAGCTCATGTTTTTGGAACCTCCACGGCCAAGTCTCTTCCTTAATTAATTTGAAATTTAGGATCTCTTTTTATTAAAAGTTATTTTAGTTCAGTTCTCTTTTTGTATCGTCGCGCTAAGTTCTTCATCTGCATTCTGCACTTTATTTCCTGCTTTATTAATTTCCTGCTGCATTTATTTCATGCTCTTTATTATTATGCTTTATTATTATTATGCTTTAAATATATTTTTTTTTGTCATTTTCTTTTTAAAAACAAACTTAAAAAATTATCGGTAAAATAATAGGATTTTATGGAAAGAGTAGAAATAGTTAAGCCGACCCCCAAAACAATACGACCCCGATATTCCTCCCCGGGAATATCCTGTACTACACGTGATAGGTGCATTTGCCTCCCTTTCGTTAAAACTTGGTTTCTAATAAAATAAAACGCTTATATTTTTTATAAAATAAAATCACCTCCACTTTCATCATTAAATAAGAACCGTCATTTTAACCCATCAGTATCCAGTTAACTCAAACTCTGACTCAGTAGGATACCAAAATCCTAGATTAGGATAACTCTTTATATATCTTAAAATTCTTTTTAAGAAAGTAAGGTGAGATTCTTTAGGGTTCACTTGGAACCTAGCACAAAGACATGTTGAGAATATTATGTCAGGTCTGCTTGCTGTAAGGTATAGTAGGGATCCAACAATGGCCCAATATAATTTCTGATCAACAGGTTTCCCATGTTCATCAAAGTCAATTACACCATTTGTAGCCATAGGTGTTTTCTTGGCTGAGGCATCTGAAATTCCAAACTTTTTGATCAGCACTTTAGCATATTTAGATTGGGATATAAAGATGCCATCAGGTAGCTGCTTCACTTGGAGACCAAGGAAGTAGGAGAGATCACCCATGCTACTCATCTCAAACTTTGAATGCATGAGGTTAGAGAACTCCTTGTATAGTTTTGAATCTGTAGACCCAAATATAATATCATCTACATAAATTTGTACTAATACAATTTGATCCTTATGGTGCCTAGTGAATAATGTCCTATCTACAATGCCTCTAGAAAATTTATTTTCTAAAAGGAATCTAGCTTAGGTCTCATACCAAGCTCTTGGAGCTTGCTTTAAACCATAGAGAGCTTTTTGCAATCTAAATACATAAGAGGGATGAGTTGGAGAGAGGAAACTTGGAGGTTGTTCAACATAGACCTCTTCTTTTAGTTCTCCATTCAGAAAGGCACTCTTGACATCCATTTGAAAAACTTTGAATTTCTTGTACATAGCATATGCAAGGAAGATCCTGTTTGCTTCCATCCTTGCAATCGGTGCAAAAGTTTGGTCATAATCAATCCCTTCCTCTTGCCTATAACCTCGAGAAACAAGTCTTGCTTTATTCCTTATGATGACACCTTGGGCATCAAACTTGTTTCTATATACCCACTTAGTTCCAATGACTAGGTAGTCTTTGGGTCTTGGAACTAAGCCCCAAATTCTGCATCTCTCAAATTGAATGAGCTCCTCTTGCATTATAATGATCCAGTGTGGATCTTGCTCTGCATATTTAATGGATTGGGGCTCAATTTGATATATGAAGTAGGCATGCATCAAATCTTGGTTGAGTTGATGCCTTGTCTGCAAACTAGTTGACATTTCTCCAATTACTTGAGATATGGGGTGATCTCTAAGTATGATCAAGTCAGTGGGTGGAGTTTGTTGTTCAACAGCTTGGGGAATAAATTCCTCTGGTGGAATAGGATTAGCTGTTTTTGGTTCTGTATTGACATCAGTTTCTTCATCATCACTTTCTTCAGCAACATGTTGAGGAGGATGTGTAATAGCCTCATGAGTGAGGGTCAACTCATTTAGTCTCTCACACATGTTAGGTACCTGCAGAGAATTACTGGTAGAAGTTATCTTCTCCTTGTAAAACATGTTAGTCTTATCAAAAGAAATATGAATAGACTCTTCAATTTTTAAAGTGGATTTGTTATAAACTATATAAGCCTTGCTTACTTGGGAATATCAAGGAAAAATTCCCATATCAGACTTGGCTTAAAACTTTCTAATGTGTTTCTTATTGTTGTTGTGAATATAACATAAACATCCAAATATTTTAAAGTAGTCTACTTAAGGTTTCTTCCCTTTCAATAGCTCATAAGGAGACTTATTCTTAAGTTTGTGTATAAGACTTCTATTCAGCACATAATTTGTTGTGCTTACAGCCTCTTCCCAAAAGGATAGGAGCAAATAAGCATCTGCAAGTAATGTGCCTGCAGATTCCATTAGTGTTCTATTCTTCCTTTCCGCAACCCCATTCTGTTGAGGTGTTCTAGGAGCTGAGAAGCATTGTCTGATACCTTCCTTCCTACAGAACTCTTGCATAAGAAGAGACTCAAACTCAGTACCATGATCACTTCTGATCAATATAACTGGAGTAGAGTGCTCAATCTGTATGTTCTTGAGAAAGTCTGTAAGAATCTTAAAGTTATCAGACTTAGATCTCAGAAAGAAAACCCAAGTGAATCTAGAGAAGTCATCTACAATCACTAAATTATAAGATTTCCCTCCTAGACTTTGTACTGTTATAGGGCCAAAAAGGTCCATATGTAGTAAGTACAATATCCTAGGTGAGTCACTTTGTTTAATGATTTAAAACTACTTTTAGTTTGCTTGCCTAATTGACAAGCCCTACAAAGGCTTTCCTTCTTATAGGGTTAAGAAGGAAAACCTCTGACAAGATTGTCCATATATAATTTGGCAATATTTTTCAAATTAACATTACCTAATCTCCTATGCCAAAGGTCATTATTACTAGTTGATTTAAATAGGCAAATTTCTGATTTGGCTGACTGGAAGTTGACTAAGTAAATTTTTCCTACCCTAGTGCCAGTCAATACTACATTATTGTCCAAAGAAGTGATAATACAGGAGGTTTTAGTAAATGATACATGAAACCTTTCATCACATAATTGACTTATGGAGATAAGGTTGTGCTTCAGTCCACTTACATATGCTACATTTTTTAAGGTGACAACTCCAACTTTAACTTTACCATAGCCTTTAGTCAGGCCACAGTTGGAGTCACAAAATATTACTTTTGGTCCTAGCTTTGCCTTATAATGTGTTCGGTTGGCCTTATTTCCAGTCCTATGCTTAGAACATCCACTGTCCAAATACCACTGTTGCTCTGTGGTAGAACAGTCTTTCACCTGCAATGAAAACAGATTAGTCATTTCTGACAAAGGTTACCTTGGGTCCTTCTTTCTTCACATAACTAAAACTGGAAATAAATGAATTCTTAGGTTGGCTTTTATATCCTAAAGGGTGATATTTCCTAGGTGGGATGATCCATTGATTAAATTCATTATTAAATTTTTTTGGTTGATTATAGGTTTCAAAAGGATTTAGATATCTGTTACACTGATCTGGGATCGACGAACTCTTGTAAGTTCGTCGACCTGAGCTCAACAAAGTGGGATAAGATCTTCGATCTTTGCTCAAAGAATGAAGGTATTCATTCTCAGGGCACCAATATCGTCGATATTTGCTCGACGAACCATACTGGTTTCGTCGATCGTAGGTCGAAGAATAATTGTTGTTATGGTTTGCATTCATAGTTCGTCGTTCTTAGGTCGACGAACTGTTCCCATTTCGTCGATCTGAGTTTGACGAAAATTGTTTAACATTGTTGCAAATGTTTTTCTTCTTATTCTTGGATTTTTGTTTTAGTTCCATTTGCTTTAATACTTCATTTACTTTATCTACTTGTTTAGTATTCTTTTTGCCCTTATCTGAAATAAAATTTACAGGTTTAGATAACTGATTCTTATGGATTATAGGTGGTTCACTAGATGATGCACCTAGTCCTAGTTTACTATTATTAGTCCTAGAATTTATAGTACTAGTTATGTCTAACAGTTGTAAGCTTCTACCATTGAGAGATTCTTCTAATTTCTTGGCCTTACTTAGTTCAGATTTTAGGAAAACAATTTGTTCATTTGCTGAGTCAAGTTAAATTATTAGTTTAGTATTTTCAGCAATGTGCTTGTATTGATAAGTTAATCTTTCTCTAAGAAGTTTAATTACTTTTTCAGAGTTAATTAAATCTATAAACCTTGTTTTAAATTCAATTTTAAAACTATCAGAACTATAATCAAATGATGATAGTACCTGATCAGCTTCTGATTCTAAAGCTTCTTCATTATCAGATTCTTCTTCAGCATTTGATGGGCTGCAAGAGGCATTGATAGCCATGAGGCAGACTTCCCTAGCCTTTGCCTCTTCTTCCTCTTCGCTGGAGCTGGAAGATGTGGATTCATCTTCTGTGTCACTCCAAGTTTCAACAACAAAGCCCTTCTCCTTCTTTTAATGCTTGCTGGAGGAGGGCCTGTTGTAGTGCTTGCTCCTGAAGTCTATTTCTCTTCTCCTCTCCTTCTTCTGATTCTCAGGGCATTCAGAAATGAAGTGTCCAGGTTTCCTGCATCCAAAACTCACTATTTCTTTATTAGGAGTTTTATCATACCTGGGCTTGTCATCATTCCTGGATGACTTTCTCCTGAAGTCCTTTTCTTGCCATTTTGTAAAATCTCTTAGCAAAGAGACTCATCAATTCTTCATTGACTGTTGAAGCTTCAGTCTCTTCAACAGCTTTGAATGTTATATTTTTCCTTTCTTGCTGGTGGAGGAGTCCTTTGTTCTACAGCTTCCCTGAATTTGATCAGCTGCTCATAGGATTTGAGCTTTCCCAGGAGAGATTCTGTGGAAATCTCATTCAAGCTTCTTGCCTCCTTGATTGGCCAGATCATGGAGTCCCATGAGCTTGGCAAGCACATTAGGATCTTCTCATTCACCTCTGTGAGAGAGATGTCTTTATCCAAGGTCTTCAACTAACTGATGATGGAGCTTAATCTATTGTACATATCACTGATATATTCAGCTTCATCTTTCTTGAAATTCTCATACTGTTAGATGAGAGTTGATCTTCTATCTAGTCTCTCATCTACTGAGCCGGAACCGTCTAGTTGATAGAATCCCCGATTGCTTTTGCAGAGGTGCATTCAACCACCTTTTGGAAGATCTCATCTGACATAGTTTGAGCCAATATGCTCATGGCTTTGACATCTATAATTTTAGCTTTCCTCTGTGCTTTTGTCCAATCTAGAGGTGGGACTGCACTCAGATTTGTTGAAGTTGAAAAAGTGGAGGCCACTGGAGTTGGTGGTCCTGTCAAAATTGAATTAAAAATATCTTCATCAATAGAGTTCATGTATAACTTTATTCTTGCCTTCTAGATGGCAAACTTAGATAAGTTGAAAACTAGAGGTCTAGTATTGCATAATCCTTATTCTGTTCCATGCTGTGAAAATAGTCCTAAGAGAAATAAAAGACCAGATCTAACACAGGATCTTTTGGTTCAAGGGTTAGCTTGTATAACCAAAGGAAACTTCCTCTGATACCAATTAAAAGAGAGGGTTAGACCTAATTTACTCTAGAGGGGGGTGAATTAAGAATTAAAACTTTTTGTTTATTCTTAATTTATATAAGAGTGAAAATAGTGATACCATATAGTAGTTAAGCAAAAGAAAATAGGCTAACTATTCCAGCAATCACAAACACAGCAAGAATAAAACAAACAGAAAATGTGCAACCAGACAACACAAGAAATTTATAGTGGTTCCTCTAAACTTGGGTACATCCACTCTTCTACCACCCTAGTAGGAATCCACTAACGGGTTTTGATAAGGTGACTGTCACCTATGAGCTTTTGATCAGGTGATCAAAAACCAATCTCAAGTCTTTTGATCAGGAGACTTGCAACTAAGCTAACTTTTGAAGGGAGTTAAAACCCTGTACAGTGGGGTGGAAAGAGGTTGATGGAAGTCTTCTCTTTTCTCAAAAACAACTTAAGAAGACTATGTGGATTCTGATTATGTAAAAGCTCCCCCTGAGAAGATGAAGGTTCAGGAAGAATAAGCTTGCTTCAGGGTGTGTAGTTCTTTAGCTTTGATCTGCCAATGTCCAGGAAATCTATTTGACTGATGTTAAAACAAAGATTTCTGTAGATTCCTGGAACTGAAGATGAAGAAGAATCTTGATTTTTTATGATTGTTCTTCTTCAGTCTTGAGTATTGGCAAAGAATAAAAAAGCGTTGTGAGAGAATGAAAGAGACGGCTAGTTGTTGAATGTTCTCTATGTTGTATTTTTTTCTTTTCTTTTCTCTGTATCATAGAAAAGAGAGAATATCTTTTTAATATTCTATCAATTAATTCTCCTTTGAATTTTGAATAACTTCCTTAAATGCTGGCTGATCTGGAGAGTTCAAAATGGCTTGAATAAAACATTTATGAGTTTCCCCAACTGTCCTTGATAGAATATGCAAGTAAATATTCTGATGAATATCATATTTAATGCAGCCAATAAAGGCTATATCCAGATGAATATATGCATTAAATACTCAGAATAATACTGCTAATAAATGAGAAAATAAAAGAGCAGGAGGAAAAACTCATTCTGAAACCGGAAAAAAAACATCGAACTCTGAACAGAATTCGTCGACCTGAGATCCAAGATCGACGACCTAAGAATGCATGTTCATCGACCTGAGCTCTGCAAACTGCTAACTGAGAAATACTTGCCAAATGTGCACTCTGAGTTCGTCGAGCTGAGAATCTGTCTAAAGAGAACAAATCGTCGACCTGAGCTCGAAGATCGTCGAGCTCAGCTCAAAGAATTAACTCTGAGTTCATCGATCGGAGATCGACGATCGTCGAGCTAAGTTCGAAGAATTTCGAACTAATCAAACTGTCTTCTGATATCTTCCAAGTTTGAGTATTCTAAGGTCCTTTGATAGCTTGTCCAAGGAAGTAAAACTAACAGGACTAGCCTAAACTCTAGGACTACTAGTCATGTCCCTAGCTATATAATGTTGGGTCAGACTCAGCCTAAATTAGTTAACCTAGACCAAATCCAACTAGGGATCCAACACAGTTCTTTAATTTTAGAGAAAATTTCAAATTGCTTTATCAATACTTTATCTTTTACATCTTTATCAAATAAGTCTTTCTTAAAGGAGATTGTTAACCATTATTTGCTAGTCGGACCCCAAAATCACTTAATTTTTTGCGCATTTTCAAAATACGCCTTGTACATGCAATTTCAGAAAAAGTGTTCAACACAAAAGTTGTAGATCTCGATAGGATCTAAAACTTTTGTGTTGAACATTTTTCCTGAAATTACATGTACAAGGCGTATTTCTGAAAGGCGCAAAACCTGAGCATATTTTCCAAGTACGCCTTGTACATGCATTTTTAGGAAAAGTGATCAACACGAAAGTTGTAGATCTCGACGAGATCTATAACTTTCGTGTTTAGCACTTTTCCTAAACTTTCAAGTACAAGATGTATTTTGAAAAGACGCGAAAAGTTAGGAGATTTTTAGGTGCAACTAGCTATTTAGGGGGTTGCGGTTAACAATCGCCTTCTTAAATATTCCATTAAGTATTAACAGAATAGTCCATTGCTGAGAAGAACCCTTTCCCTCACGCATAAACCCTCCCTCCACGCAAACCCTCACCCTCACCTCAATGCCTCACCCTCACCACAAACCATCGTCATCGCTGCAATCACTTCGGCTCTCGCCGTAAAATCTCGCTCATGACTTCGGCCATCACCGCAAACCTTTGCCCTAGTCGCGACCTAGCTGCAAGCCCTCGCTGCAACCTCGCTGCAAGGTCTCTCCATCGCCGCAAACCTAAAGCTCCTTATAACTAGTCACGACCTGGAGATCATTTCTCTTCCTCCATCGCCGAGCAGAAGCCACACTTCTTCTTTCTCCATCGCCTAGCAGAACCCATCCTCCATCTCCCAGCATCTTAACCTACAGCTCCTTGCAGGTATATGTCGATTGATTAAAATAAGATTAAGGCTCTGTTTGGGGGATTTATTATTAGCGGTTATGCGGTTACGATCACATGAATCAGACCTTAATTATGATCGGGTTCATACAGTCGTAACCATTTGACCAATAAAAATAAGTCCCCGAAACAGAACCTAAATGTCGATTGGATTTTCTTCTAACATTTTTCTTAGTTAATTTTGTTTGTTGTGATCATTTAACTTACAGTAGCAAGTTAATATAGTGTATAATGTCTAGTTATTTCAATGTTCGTGATGATAAATGGCAAGATGAAGATTTAGAAAATAGAGATGATAGTGCTTTGGATATCCCATTTGAGGGTGAAGACTTGTTTGAGTATGATTTAGTATTAATGAGAGTGAGATCCCTCTTAAAAAGAATGGGTGTGCACATTAGTAGGATCATGGGTTTGACCGCGCACGCAATCACCGCACCCGATCCCGTCGCACATTGATCCCACTATGAATGATGGGGAAACCTCCTAAGCTCGCCGGTGTCGAGCAGCCGGCGTCATCTCCGGGCGCCGTTTCACTCCTCTTACCGCAGCCAGCCGCCCCTTTGGGTCTCCGGGGTGCTGATGAGGAGGCGACAAGCCAATAGCCCCTCTTCAGTCGTCGGCGCGCGGTCGAAGGGACAGCCAGGCCAGCCATCCCTCTCCGGCCGCCGGTGCGCGGCCGAAGGGGCGGCCCGGCTGACTGCCCCTCTCTAGTCGTCGGCGAGTGCTCGAAGGGTGGGCCTGGCCAGTTGCCCCTCTCCATACGTCGGCACACGGCCGAAGGGGCTGCCATACCGGCCTCCCCTCCCAGGCCACCGGCGAGCGACCGAAGGGGAGGCCTAGCCGAAAAGATGAAATCACTAGACATTATACACTACTTCACACCCGGAAGATTTTAGGGGAAGCCAAAATTGAGGGGAAGCCTAGCCAAAAAGGTTTGAGGGGAAGCAAAAAATTGACCTCAACGGGAGTTCAAAAACCAGGGTGCAGCCAACGCCTACTTCCCTCAAACCTCGAACCTCGACTGGCTGCTAAGGTCCAAAGACTGACCCAAAGTCTCAGCCGGGAGGTCCCACCTCACACACAGAAGATCTCTGAAAGCTTCTCCTCCAAATCCAAAAGCTAGGCTAGGAGCTCCTCAGAAGGCACTATGGATTCAGAGAAAAATGAGAGTCTGCCTTCTAAGGAGCCCTTACGGGTCTATTTATAACCTTTTGTTGCCCTGAAGTTACTGAAATACCCCTGGCTGGTCTGCCAATAGCCAAATCCCGTAGTCTAAAAAGTGTTTAATACATCCCCTGAGGGTATAAGGGTAATTTTACCCGGGGGAAATTAAGACATTTTACCCTGACCCCGGGATCCACTCGGCGAGAGCTCTGTGCCGAGAACCCTCTCGCCTTCCTTTTGCGGGAGCCAAAAAAAGAAGTGTCAGGTCCTACGCTGAGCCAACCCCCGCCTTCTCGCCAGCTCTTCCGAGATCAGGTCACGTCTGATCGAAGGTGAATGCTTCTCGCCTACCTCAAGGCGGGAGCTGCTCCTAGACGGGAGCTCCTCTAATCTTGGCGATGTCGCTGGACGCGGCGTTGAGTTAGTGGAGCTCACTCAACGCCCTTACTGCCGAACACGGCATTGAGTGAGTGGAGCTCACTCAATGCCCTTGCTGCTAGATGCGGCATTGAGTGAGTGGAGCTCACTCAATGCCCTTGCTGCTGGACACGGCGTTGAGTGAGTGGAGCTCACTCAACACCCTTGCTACTGTACGTGGCGTTTAGTGAGTGGAGCTCACTCAACGCCCTTGCTGCTGGACGCGTCATTGAGTGTGTGGAGTGATGAAGATTTTTTATAGTTTTAAAATATTATCCGAACTAAAATCTCAAATAGGCAAGTGTACCTATCAAAATATAGTATAGGAAATGTCGTAATAGACTCGGGGCCCGTTGAGTACTCCTACTCACGCAAATTAATATTATTTTATCTAAATATAAAATGGGTAAATTAAACTAAAGAAGGAAGAAAATAAACTAACAACGAGCACTTGATCTAGACTCACTTTGAATTAACCTTTTATAAAACACAAACTCTAATTTACTCACCTCGATCATGGAGGTTCCTAACGTACAAAAGCATCTCTCTCGAGCTCATGCTTCTGACTAAACTTAGGTTGATCGATTAAGACCTCTCGGCCAGTCGAAACCCCTAAGCTTGCTTTACGCGGTGAACCCCGCTATTGGATTTGACTCCAATCCGGAAGATCCATGTCATCCTCTCTCGAGGAGTGCATGCGGCTCCTTCTATCTTTGAGCTATCTACTCGTATCTGCAACCTCTCGGTCATTTAAGATACGGATCTAGGATTGAAAACATATTCGCGAAATATGAATTCGGTACAAAATAATTCAAAGATAAATTGAGTGATAAATAAAGAGTTTGACAAAATGAGTTTATTCACTTTCAAAGTTAATCATGATCAAGTGCAAATGTAAATTAGCTAGTTGACATAATATAAAAGTTACAAAAAAAGAAGGGAAATATGAACATGTTTGCAAAAAGGAAATTCATGAATTGAAATCTAAACTATGAATTTGAAATTACATAAAAGATAATGCTGAAAAACAATAAACTAAGCTACAAAATACTCCTCAAACATGCTCCTCATCTTCCTCCTGATCTTCTAAACACATTTGGAATTTATAGATTTTTCTGCTTGGGAGTCACGCCCATTGGTCACGCCCGTGACCTAGGGCGTGTCAGGCTCGAAAACTGCAGTCTTGAAAGCCCGGGAACGTTGGAGAAAAACCGCTAAAAATTGTCGTTTTGCGGGTTACGCCCCTAGGTCACGCCCGTGACCTAGGGCGTGTCTAGTCTATTATAGGAAACGGCGGGAATGGGAACGGCGGGAAGTAAGTCTGCTGTTTCTGAAGTGGTCACGCCCTAGGTCACGCCCGTGACCTAGGGCGTGTCTGACTGGGTCAGCAAAACAGTTGGAAACGGGGCAATCTGGGATTAATTTGGCAGTTTCGGGTAGGTCACGCCCTAGGTCACCCCCGTGACAGGGGGTGTGTCCTTAGAAAAAAGTCCCATAATTGTTCAGGGAAGCTTTCTGGAGAAATCTATTTTTTGACCTAGACACGCCCGTGACTCAAATGTCATGCATGTGTCATGGGCGTGTACTTGTGAAATTCTCCAGAATTGTAGAGGACGTCGTCCTCTTTCCGTTGACTGGTTGCACGTCCCGTAACTCTTCCTGGTTTGAAAGTTATGACCATTTGAAGTTCAGCTATCCGTGACCAAAAATGATCATTTTCTCCGTGTCAACTCCTGATCAGTCCAGCAAACTCCAAATTGCTATTCGCAGCTCATATTGACCTGAAATATGAAAATAAAGCAATTAGAGCATAATTACTAAAATAAAATTATAATCTTATTATTTATTAAATAAAAACTATATGAAAATAACTATAATTAGTGACTTATCATGGAGCTCACTCAATGCCCTTGCTTATCATGGTGCGGAGTGAGTGGGGCTCACTCAGCGCCGCGCCTTCTCGCCCGCTTCTGGGCATTGGTGGGATCTCGCCGGCTCCTAGGCGGAACTCCTTCGGCGTGAGAGCTCTTCTGATCTTGGCCCGGGCTAACTTGGGGCTTGTCCAACCCCGACCGTTAATGCCTCTGGGTCCCACCTAGCGAATTTGGGGTTGCACACAATCCCCGCTATTTTTGAGCTAGCCCTGCGCTCGAAAAGACACGTCCAACCCAGCAATATTCACTAGGCACGTGTAACTTCAAAAAGAGAATCTTTTGGTGGGCCATACCACGGCTATATATATGCATTGATAGACGGCCGAAAATCTTCCCCTAACCTTTATTGCCCCTCTGAGATCTCGCGCGACCTCGCGATGCGCCCCAAACATGTTGGTAAGCCACTCTCACAGAGTCTTCAGGAACGTATAAAGGCGGCGCAAGCACATGCCCTTGCCAATAGCGCCTTAGTGGCTCCTTGGCTGGCGAGAGAAGCGCCCATTGTGGAGCCTCCGCCGCCGTCGAAAGAGAAGAAGAGGAAAAAGAAGAAGAAGGCCCATCAGGACCCCCTGCGGGAGCACCGAGCCTCACCCATTCCATCCCCGGGTCGTACGACCGATCCTCTTCTGCTGCAGAGGGTACGTCTCGCTGACTAACGGACTGCTGTGCTCGAAAACTGGTCACTGAACCTTTCCTGGCAGGTGGTCTCGGGAGGCGGTGTTGCGCTTCCGTCGGTGCCCCTGTACCCGTTGATGTCTCGCCCGCTTGAGGATCAGCCGCAAGATCCGGAAAGAGCTCCCGCAGGTGGTTCGGGACCTCCAGGTAGCCTCTCCTTTTTTGATCCGCTTCTCTTTTTGTCGTTCTAACCCTTGGGTGGGTCTCTCGCAGCGCCTGCTTCCGCCTGCCCGGGTCTTACCTTGCAGGAGACTATCATAGAGGCTGCCACCCATGATGATCCAGCAATCAAACCTCACCCCTCCGCGGCTGGGGCACCTGCCGACCCCTCCCTGACGCCGGAGGCGGACCATTCCGAGAGGGAGCGCGACCCTCCCCAGACTTCGGGCACTGCGGAGATTACGGCACGTGAGACCTTCCGTTCGGGCTGTGGAAAGCCCCTCAATCTTCTTTTTGGGAGGGATGCCGAGGGAGAACCCGAGCCTTCTCGCCTTCCCCTGGCCGACGGCTCTCGCTATGGTGCTGGTATGCCACATACTGTTGCTGCCCTTATCCTGTTCTCGCACTGACCGCCAGATTGCCTTCTCAGGAGACCCGGATCTGCGATCGGGAGCTGAAGAGGACGAGGACGATGACGGGGATCGAGAGGAGGATGGAGACAGCTCTCCCTTCCCCTCCTCTGATGAGATGGAAGAAATGATGGTTGGCGCGGGAAGCGCGAGAAGGCGAGGGAAAAGAGTCACGGCCATCCTCTCTAAACTTGCACGGAGAGAGCAGTCCCAGGCCTACGCGGAGAGAGAGTTCCACAGATCGGTGAGCAAAGGCTAGAGGCCCTGGAGCGATACTACTTTCTAAGCGAGGCGGAGCGGCCTGGCTGCCCTACTACGTGATCCTCCCCCGGGAGGTGCCTTGCGCGGATACGATACCAAGCTCACCAGATCAATCTAAGGTGCACCGTGCTCTCCTCCTACTTCAACCCGCTGGCGCACCCGAGGACACGACAGCGAGATCGAGGACGTTGGCGTTGGGAGCCCTATTGATTCTTGCTATCTCGCCTCTTCTTACCTCTGGCCTTCCCTTCTCGCCATGTACCATGTTTTTTAATTATGTTTTTCTTTATTATTTTGAATCGTGGACCGCTTGCGATCTTGTGAACTGCTTTCATTTGTTAATTTTCGTTATTGCTGTTATCTTAGGTCTCGCTCAGCGAGAACGTTCCTCGCTTTCGCTTCTGCAGTACCATTCGACCTTTGCGCGAACTAGGGCTGTCGATAAGTCACTGTCAATTCGGGAGGGGGACCGAGGCACCGTTGACTTAGGGCGTGACAGCTGTACCTCCGCCGCCCATTCTGGGAAAATCATCATTCATCACAGCGTTCTATAAATAGGTGGATTCACCCACCACATTTATTTATCTGATCTGGAACCTCCCCCTCTCATCTTTTAGCTTTCGCGCTCTGCCGAGAACGCCATGCTCTCGCCTAACTTCCCTTGCTATTTCGCCTTTGAACATTTTAGTCACGATGCCTGGCGAGAATGAGGGACGTTCTCATTGCGCGGAAGCTTTCCGGAGGAACCGATTTCCGTCGTGCTGTCTGACCTCGGATGAGTACCAATTGATCACGTCCCGATACGTTCCCGGTAACTTCACCGTGAGAAAACCAAACAACAGCGATTGGGTGAATACTGCGCGAGAGGGAGAGCTCGCGATCCCCCTTGAATACTTCGAGGTGTGCTTTCGCCTCCCTCTTTGGACAGAGATGCGCCTCGCCCTTCGCTACTACAGGGTCATTCCCGCGCAGCTGAATCTGAATAAGGTCGCCATCCTCGTTACGTTCATCTGCTACATGAGATCTGAAAGGATAGTGTTCAACCTCTCGATCTTCCGGAAGCTGTTTACCTTCCGTGCGAAGGGAGGGGTCGTCTTCTTCTCCGGGCAGCTACTTAAAACAACCGGTCTCGCCAACAAGCATCATCATTTGGGCGAGAAATTTGTTTTTGTCTCCGGCGACTTCGGGAACGTCCCGCTTGCGCCGGTACAATATGAGGATGCCGCTTACAAGCCGCCCTCCCTGGGGTCCTGCGAGGGCGCGCTCCTCGAATTTTTTGGGACAAGGAGTTTGACGTCCCTTTCCTCAGGCGAGACGTCAACTCTCTTCCCCCCATTCCTCCTGGCGAAGGTGAAATCTCGCCTATTTTTTCTTTTGTTTGGTGTTTGCGCGTCCCTCCTCGATGCTGAGTGTTATTCGTTGCATTTGTAGGAGAGCGGGAGATCCCCTTACGCCAACCCTTCCCCAAGACGCCAACGGCCAAAGGACAGACTGCGGGAGATCCGTTGGCTCTCGCGAGGTCTGAGGCTCGCGCTTGCCGGGACGAGCCAACCCCGCCTCCGCCGTCTGGTGCCGTGAAGCGGAAACCTGGAGGCTTCTCATCTCAATGGGTGAAGAGGCTAAAACCGTCTTCCACCGAGAAGGGGAAGTCCAAGATGCCTTCGCTCGTCCGACCCCTTCCGCCGGGCAGGTCTTTCACCGAGATTTTAGCGGCGGTCATCGAGATGAGGGACATCCCCAGGAGCAGTGTTGGGGCCCCTGCCGAGAACTCTCCAGCCGTGGTCAAGGCGGGCGGCGGGGTGGGCGCCGAGATAGTGGTTGCCGCAAGCTCTGCCAAGACTCCGCCCAGGCTTGTACCAAAGGGGCACAGGAACTTTGGCATGGGAGTGAAGAGCCTAGAGGCCGAAGGGAAGCCTTTGCTACAATGGGACCCGGAGGCCAACTGAGTTTCCCTCTCGACGCTGCTCCCGAGCTGGGCAGAGGGCGACGAGGTCACCGGCGAGGCCTTCGCGCTGGGATACGGCCTCTATAGCTGGGAGTTTGCGGGCCTGTACGACCAAATGTCCACTCGCCTCCTCGCTTTCGATTCCATCTGGGCCCTTATGCGTGTGTTCGAGCTTGCTCACATGTGTGCTCGCTGAAGCATCACCATCGACCGGAACTTCCTTCACATGTACCAAGCGAGAGAGGAGGCAGTGGCTCAGGTGGCGGCCCTGAAGACCGAGCTGGAGGACGCCCAATGCCAGCTGTTCATGCGCCCGCCGGAGGAGGTAAGCGAGACCCTTTCCAACCTTAGTTCTCGCCTATGAGATTCATACCACCACTCTCGCTCCTGATAGATGCTCTTATGCAAGACTCTCTGCAATTCGTGGTGCTTCGCATGCGATTGTCCGTGGTGGAGTGCGAGAATGACATGCTTAAGGGCCAAGTCAAGCGCCTGGAGACGGCGATAGCTTCGATCCAGCACCCTCCCACTCTCGATGAAAGGCTGAAAAGCTAAAATTATTCTGAGTATGACATCGACAAGCTCTTGCAGGTAAACGCCCAGGCAACGGCCAAGTTGATGATCGAGACATTGCGGGTCGTGGGATGCTGGGACGAGGGTGGCGAGACCCTGACCGCTCCCTAGCTCGTCCCCTGGCTCTTCGATCCCATCCCGAAACCCCCAGGCGCGCCTAACTCTCCGCCCTCGGAGGTTCCGATGTTTACCACAGCTGCTGGCGAGACCTCGGGGGAGAGCTCTGGCGAGAGCTCCCGCGGAAGTCCAAGTGGGGACCGCAGCGGGAGCTCGAGCGGATATAGCGGTTCCTCCTGAGGGGTTTCTTTTTCTTCTTTGTAATGAGGGAGACGCTCCAATTTTTGTAAAACTGTATTCAGTTTATATATAAATGTAACTTGGATCCCTTCTCTCCCCCCCCCCTTTTTCTCTGTTAAAAACGAATGTTGTTCAAGATCGTTTTCGCCCGGGGCCCCCGGCCCCCTCTAGGATAGTCTCTCTTAGCGGCTGATAGGTGAGAATCTGCCGAGAACCCAAAGCTCCGACACGTCGCTCCCACCTTATGCCGAGAACTATTTACGATAAGTGTCATTCATAAGCTGAGGGAAGACCGCCCCTCCTTACCTTGCGCGAACGATCGGCCTCCTTACCTAGGCACGCTGGGGACTTCTCTTGGCAAGATCCCTCAACAAGGATCTCCTGGCCGAGACCTTCCCTGACCAAAACCGCTCCTGGCCGAGACCGCTCCTGGCAAAGACCTCTCCTGGCCGAGACCTCTCCTGGCCGAGACCATTTTTGGTCTGTCCTTAGGATGCCTTTTGCCTAGCCTAGAACATCCGTGTCGAGATATTTCTAAACACTAAAACTCTCCCCCACAGGCGAGCCTTCGGACCTGCCAGCTAGATGAGAGCCTGCGCAGCGGGTCTACCTGGGGCCGAGACGAGCTCGGGGTGTTGATGAAGATTTCTCAAACCAAACTTCTCCCCCACAGGCGAGCCTTCGGACCTGCCAACTAGATGAGAGTCTGTGTAGTGGGTCTACCTACGGCCGAGCTGAGCTCGAGGTATTGATGAACATTCATCAAACAAAACCTCTCCTCCACAGGCGAGCCTTCGGACCTACCAGCTAGATTAGAGTTTGCGCAGCGGGTCTACCTTGGGCCGAGCCGAGCTCGCGGTGTTGATGAAAAATTCTCAAACCAAAGCTCTCCCCCACAGGCGAGCCTTCGGACCTGCCAGCTAGATGAGAGCCTGCGCAAGCGGTCTACCTGGGGCCGAGCCGAGCTCGGGGTGTTGATGAAGATTTATCAAACCAAACCTCTCCCCCGCAGGCGAACCTTCGGACCTGCCGGCTAGATGAGAGCCTGTGCAGCGGGTCTACCTGGGGTCGAGCCGAGCTCGGGGTGTTGATGAATATTTCTCAAACCAAACCTCTCCCCCACAGTCCATCCTTCGAACATGCCAGCTAGATGAGAGCCTGCGCAGCGGGTCTACCTGGGGCCGAGCCGAGCTCGGGGTGTTGATGAAGTTTTCTCAAACCAAACCTATCCCCGACAGGCGAGCCTTCGGACCTTCCAGCTAGATTAAAGCCTGCGCAGCGGGTCTACCTGGGGCCGAGCCGAGCTCGGGGTGTTGATGAAGATTTCGAAAACCAAACCTCTCTACCACAGGCGAGCCTTCGGACCTGCCAGCTAGATGAGAGCCTGCGCAGCGGGTCTACCTAGGGCCGAGCCGAGCTCGGGGTATTTATGAAGATTTCTCAAACCAAACCTCTCCCCCACAGGCGGGCCTTCGGACATGCCAGCTAGATTAGAGCCTGCGCAGCGGGTCTACCTGGGGTCGAGCCAAGCTCGGGGTGTTGATGAAGATTTCTCAAACCAAACCTCTCCCCCACAGGCGAGCCTTCGGACCTGCCAGCTAGATGAGAGCCTGCGTAGTGGGTCTACCTGGGGCGGAGCCGAGCTCGGGGTGTTGATGAAGATTTCTAAAACTAAACCTCTCCCCCACAGGCGAGCCTTCGGACTTGCCAGCTAGATGAGAGCCTGCGTAGCGGGTCTACCTGGGGCCGAGCCGAGCTCAGGGTGTTGATGAAGATTTCTCAAACCAAACCTCTCCCCCATAGGCGAGCCTTCGGACCTGCCAACTAGATGAGAGCCTGCGTAGTGGGTCTACCTGGGGTCGAGCCGAGCTCGGGGTGTTGATGAAGATTTCTCAAACCAAACCTCTCCCCCACAGGCAAGCCTTCAGACCTGCCAGCTAGATGAGAGCCTACGCAACGGGTCTACCTGGGGCCGAGCCGAGCTCGGGGTGTTGATGAAGATTTCTCAAACCAAACCTCTCCCCCCACAGGCGGGCCTTCGGACCTGCCAGCTAGATGAGAGACTGCGCAGCAGGTCTACCTGGGGCCGAGCCGAGCTCGGGGTGTTGATGAAGATTTCTCAAACCAAACCTCTCCCACACAGGCGAGCCTTTGGACCTTCCAGCTAGATGAGAGCCTGCGCAGCGGGTCTACCTGGGGCCGAGCCGAGCTCGAGGTGTTGATGAAGATTTCAAGACATAAGGCCTATTCTATCATTTAAATGAGAAAGCAGGTGTCAGATCAAAGCAAGAAGAAGACCTTGATATCATTTTGGTATTACAATGTTTCGAAATGATTCTGTTTGATTAAAACTATACAATCTCCTTTTCCCCTACGGGTAAAAGCACTTTAGATCATCACCGCTCCAGGTGTGGCTCAAGGTCCTTCCCTCCACATCCTGGAGGTAGTAACCTCCGTTTGCCAGAACCTCCTTTACTATGTAAGGTCCTTCCCAGCTATGGTTGAGCTTGCCCACTGGGGCCGACCTCCCTGCCGCGTCGACCTTTTTCAGCACTAGATCCCCCTCAAAGAATTGTTTGATTCTAACATGCTTATCGAAGTACTTGGCCATTCGCCGCTTTGTCTCCTCCTGCCTGATGGCCGCAACATCCCGCAGCTCCTCTACCATGTCTAGTGAGAGGCGCAACTCTTCTTCGGTTACCAATCTCCAGGCCATCTCCCTAACCGGCGGCAGTGACCCGCGGGGGCCGAACCTCGAACTTGACCAGGAGAACAGCCTTGCACCCATGATAGAGCTTGAAGGGGGTCTCACCGGTGGCCGTGTTCGGGGTCGTCCGCAAGGCCCATAGGGTGGAGGGGAGTTGCTCTACCCAGTTCCCCCTCAGGTTCTCCACCTTCTTCTTGAGAAAGTTCACGATAATCTTATTTACCGCTTCCACCTGGCCATTGTTCTGGGGGTGATGGACAGAGGCAAACCTGAGATCTATCCCCTGCAGGGTGCAGAAGCTGATGAACTCCTCACTAGCAAACTAAGGACCGTTATCTGTCACTATCGCTCGGGGTAGCCCGTTCCCTCATATGATTTCTCCCCAAACAAATTTCCTGATGACCTTAGAGGTGACCTTAGCTAGAGCCTTGATCTCCAGCCACTTGGAGAAGTAATCGATCATGACCAAGAGGAACCTCCTCTGTCCACTGGCCTGGGGGAAAGGCCCAACCAAGTCCATCCCCCAAATGGCGAAAGGCCATGGTGACGTTATGCTCCTTAGTCTTAGAGCGGGCAAGAGCTGGAGGGGGGGCGTTCAGCTGACACTTTTTACATCTCCTCGCAAACTCTGCCGCATCCTTCCTCAGGGTCTTCCAGAAGTACCCTTTCCTGACCACACTTGCCTCTAGAGTCCTTCCCCCCGAGTGACTGCCGCACTAGCTTGAATGTATCTCCCCAAGTATCTTTGGAACTTCTTCCTCGGTCGCACACCGGGCCAAGAGTCCCGACGACATCTTGCGATGTAACCCCCCTTCCAACATCAGGTAGTGAGCTGCCTTACGCTTGAAACTCGCATCCCTTACTTTGTTCGTCAGTTTGCCGGTTGATTGGAAGATCACCAATGGGTCCACCCACGAGGGTCTTCGGCCTACCTCCATCATCTCCCCTTCTTCCATCGCTGGTCGGAATAGTTCGGTTAAGGTCCCTCCTCCCCGAGGCCCAAACTTTGCCAATCAGTCAGCAGCCACACTCTCCTCTCGAGGAACATGCTGGATTGAGAATGATCGGAAGCCTCCGATGATTGTCCTTACCTTGGATAGAAACTTTATGAGGGTAGGTTCCCAAGCTTCAAACTCTCCTCAAATCTGTGATGCCACCACCATCGAGTTCGTGAAAATCTCCACATCCTGGATCCAAAGCTCCTTCGCCAAACAAAGACCAGCTATCACGGCTTCGTACTCTGCCTGATTATTGGTCACCGGAAAGTGATAGGCCACCGCCTGTTCTATTGCTACCCCCTGGGGGCTTACCAACACCACTCCTCCCCCCATAGAATGCTTTCCCGAGGCCCCGTCAACCATCACCTTCTATGCCCCCTACTGATGCGGCTCATCTTCCCCGACTTCAATAACATAGTCTGCGAGAAAGTCCGTCACTGCTTGCGCCTTAATCGATAGTCTTGGGACAAAATAGATATTGAACTCGCTCAGCTCAACGGACCACTTGGCCAGCCTCCCTGAGTGCTCCACACCTTCAAAGATTTTATGGAGAGGATGGTCGGTTACCACCCTAATTGTGTGCGCTTGGAAGTATGGCCGAAGTTTTCTTGCCGAAACGATCAGAGCAAACGCTAACTTTTCGAGGATGGGGTAACGGAGCTCTGCCTTCCTCAAGATCCGGCTTACGTAGTAGATGGGTAGCTGCTTATTCCCCTCTTCCCTGACTATAACAGAGCTCACGGCTTCCGCTCCCACCCCGAGATATAAGGTTAAGTCATCCCCTTCTTTTGGGCTTTGAAGTAGGGGAGCCTGGGATAGCTGTCTATTCAGTCCTTGGAAGGCTTCCTCACACTCGGCCGTCCACTCAAACATCTGGTTACCCCTCAACACTTTGAAGAGTGATGAACATTTTTCACCAGATTGAGACAGGAACCTGCTTAATCTCGCCAGCTTGCCTGCTAAGCGCTGGACCTCCTTGGCATTGCGAGGTGATTCCAGGTCTAGGATGACCTTTACCTTATCCGGGTTAGGTTCCACCCCCGCCGGAGTCAAGAAATGTCCGAGGAACTTCCCGCGGATGGCCCCGAAGACACACTTCAAGGGATTCAGCCTCATCTTGAACCTTCGGAGGGTGGCGAAGGTTTCTTCGAGGTCCCACAGGTGTGAGTTCACACACTTGCTTTTCACCATAAAGTCATCGACATAGACTTCCAAGTTTCTCCCTCTCTACTCCTGGAAGACTTGATCCATCATGCGCTGGTATGTGGCTCCTGCATTTTTCAGCCCAAAGGGCATCATCTTATAGCTGAAGCACCATTCCCTAGTGATGAAGGAGACGTCTTTGACGTTGGGGGGGGGGGTGCATGCGAATCTGGTGATAACCTGAAAAAGCATCAAGAAAACTCATAACAGAAAAACCGACGGCAGAGTCAACCAGCGCGTCGATTCGAGGCAGAGGGTAGCAATCCTTGGGGCACGATTTATTTAATAAAGAGAAGTCAATACACATGCGCCACTTCCCTCCCCCTTTCTTAACCATTACCACGTTGGAGATCCAGCCTGGGTACTAGACCTCCGAGATGAAGCCTGCCTTCTAAGAGCTTTCTGACCTCCTCGCGGATGGGTTCCTCCATCTTGGTGGCGGTGGCCCTCATCTTTTGGCGTATGGGGCGGGTCCGGGGGTCCAGGTTCAAGCGATGACAGGCCACATCTGCATCAATTCCCGGCATGTCTGCCGCGCTCCAAGAGAAGATGTCGACATTGTTCTGGATGCAAGCTCTCATCCGCTCTTGGTCCTCGATGCTCAGGCCCCCGCTGATCCGCACCCTCTGCACCTGCCCTGCCTTGGTGGAGACCTCCATTTCCACCACTTCTTCGGCGGGCTCCAATCGTGATTGCTCCCAGCCGTCCCTTGTTTCTTCCTCAAACTCCAACTCTTCCCCTCCTACAGCTTCCATTGCCTCCTCCGGCATCTCCTCCTGGAGCTGATGGATCTCCACACTCCTTGGGGCCCCCTGCCCAACTCTCGCAACTTGGCCCTCCTCTTCTTCATCCATCTCTACCTCTAGACCCTCTTGCTCAACTCCAACGGCTAGCTCCTCTATCTCCATCGCCTCCTCCAGGCTCTCTTCCTGTTGTGGCTCAACTTCCTCCCCCCTCTAGGCCTCCTTCTATGCTTCTCTTACCACTTGCTCCTCCACCTCCGGGCTCACCTTCTCCTGCTCTTCTAGCTCCCTCTCCAGCTCTTCTGTCGCCGCCATCAAAGACATAGCGTTAACCGCCATCATATAGCATTGTCTTGCCACCTTTGGATCCCCCTGATCCTGACCTGCACCCCTCCGTTATTGAACTTGAGGCATTGATGAAACAAGGAGGGGACGCAGCGAAAGGCGCTAATGAGGTGGCGCCCAAAGATGGCGTTGTAACTACTTGGGGCGTCTACTATCACGAACCTACAGTTCCGTGACACTCCCCCCAGCTTCACATGCAGTCTTACCCCTCCCTCTACTTCTTTCCTCTCTCTAGAAAACCCGAACAACGGTCCATCTGAGGCTAGGACCCTCTTCCCTTCAACCTTCATCTCATCGAAGGCCCTCTTGAAGATGACGTTCACCGAGCTCCCATTTTCCACCAGTATCCTAGAGACCGTGAAGTTCTCCACCGACGTCTGGATCACCAGGGCGTCGCAGAATGGGTCTTCGTAGTCCGGCATATACGCGGATGAAAAGATGATTTTTTTTCTTCCGGAGGGGGATCTAAGGAGGTCGAGGCGACCCCCCTGCGGAACATGGTTTGAAGGCTCCCCTTGCGGGTTGTCTCAATCCCCACCCCTCTGTGGATCACTCTGATCCCTCCTCGGGTCCCCACGTCTACCTGGTCCTCGCATCTATCTTCCTCCCCTCCCTGCTGCACTTCCACAATCCTTATCGGCGGATCCTGTCTCCCAATTCCCTTGGCTTCCCGCATCTCCAAGAACTCTGGGCAGGTGGCCGTCGCGTGACCTTCCTCCTGATGGAAGTCACAAAGGGTAACGCCACTCTGCCCCCCCCCCTTCCTTCTCCTCCTCCTCTTCTCCCAGCTCCCCGGATTCTTCTTCCTCCTCCTCTTCCTCTACCGACCTCCATCGCTTCTTGTGGTGGTGGGAAGTGACCTCTCGGCCCCTGTCTCCACGCCTGTTGGTCAAACCTTCTCAGTTCCCGAAAATTATCTCTTCCCTGAACACCTCCTCCTTGGCCCTGGGGGCGACCCTCCTGATGCCTCCAACCCAAACGGTTGTTCGGCTCCCGGGCTCCCCATCCCGGCTATTGCCCCTGCCCTCGGGGCTCTTCTCTTCTTCTTTCTTCCCTTTGCTCCCTCAGCTTTCCTGCTGCTGGTTCTTTATCATCTTCTGCCAACCGGGCCAGCTTCCTGGCAAACGCTGGGTTCGCCCTCTCAAAGTATATCTCTTTCATCGCCCTCTCCATGAGCTCCTCAAAAGAGAGGGGGGAACTCTCTTCAACTCCACGCTAAAAAACCCTGGCCTCAGCCCCAGGGTAAAGGCAAGTATCAATGTGTACCCCGGGACCTCTTGGACCAGGAGAATCTCTTCTTGGAACCGGTCAACATAATGACCCAATGTCTCGTCTTTCCTCTGCCTTACCGTGAACAGGCACTCTGCTTCCTTCTTCCGCTTCTTCAGAGTCGAGAACCTCAACAAGAATCCCCGACGCAGATCCTCGAAGCTATAGATTGAGCTTGCCGGCAACTGGTGGAACCAGTCCCTGGCCTTCTCCTTCAATGTGATGGCGAACAGTCGACACTTGCAGGAATCGAACATCAGCCTAATTGACACCATATCCTCGAACCATTGTACATACTGTACTGGGTCATACTTTCCCGAGTAGTAGGACATGTCCGGCTCTCGGAACCCCTCTGGTACCGGGGCTTAGACGATGAGATCGCTAAAGGGGGTCTCGCCCTCTGCCTTGCAAGAAGGCACGTCTCGCGACCTTGGCTAGCTAGAACAATCCGCGAGACCGGGCCCAGAGAAAAGCTCCCGCACCGTCGCTTCCCTCTCGCCCACTTCTACTAGAACCTCCTTTCCGAGGCGCTGCCCTAGGAAGAGTTCCCGCATTGCCACGTCTCTCTCGCCACGTTCCATCGGGACCTCCTTCCCGGGGCGCTATCCAGGGGTGTTCTCGCCTAGAAGCGGGACCACCTCCACCGGAACCTAAGGCATCTCCCACTCACTCCTTGCCAAGAAGGCTAGGCTGATGGTCTGTAGGACTTCTCGCCTAAAGTCTTCCAATATCTTCCTCGTTGCTTCCTCCCCCGGGGTGGGGATACACCCCCCCCCCCCCCCCCGAGCCAGATCCTTCACCTCCACCTCTAGGCTTTCTTGCACCGGCTGCCTTCCATGCTCACCGCACCAGAACTGTTGAAGCCAAAATTGACCTCAACGGGAGTTCAAAAACAAGGGTGCAGCCAATGCCTACTTCCCTCAAACCTCGACCCTCGACTGGCTGCTAAGGTCCAAAGACTGACTCAAAGCCTCAGTAGGGAGGTCCCACCTCACACCCGGAAGATCTCTGAGAGCTTCCCCTCCAAAGCCAAAAGCTGGGCTAGGAGATCCTAAGATGGCACTATTGATTCAGAGAAAAATGAGAGTCTGCCTTCTAAGGAGCCCTTACGGGTCTATTTATAACCTTTTGCTGCCCTGAAGTTACTGAAATACCCCTGGCTGGTCTGCCAATAGCCAAATCCTGCTGTCTGAAAAGTGTTAAATACAGTCCCTGAGGGTATAAGGGTAATTTTACCCGGGGGCAATTAAGACATTTTACCCTGACCCCGGGCCCCACTCGGCGAGAGCTCTGTGCCGAGAAACCTATAGCCTTCCTTTGGCGGGAGACAAAAAAATAAGTGTCAAGTCCTTTGCTGAGCCAGCCCCCGCCTTCTCGCCGGCTCTGCCGAGAGAAGGTCACGGCTGATCGAAGGTGAACGCTTCTCGCCTGCCTCCAGGCAGGAGCTTCTCCTAGACGGGAGCTCCTCTTATCTTGGCGCAGTCGCTGGACGCGGCGTTGAGTGAGTGGAGCTCACTCAACGCCCTTGCTGCCGGACGCGACTTTGAGTGAGTGGAGCTCACTCAACGCCCTTGCTGCTGGACACGGAGTTGAGTGAGTGGAGCTCACTCAACGCCCTTGCTGGTGGACGCGGCGTTGAGTGAGTAGAGCTCACTCAACGCCCTTGCTGCTGGACGCGGCGTTGAGTGAGTGGAGCTCACTCAATGCCCTTGTTGCTGGACGCGGTATTGAGTGAGTGGAGCTCACTCAACAGCCTTGCTGATCACGGTGCTGAGTGAGTGGGGCTCACTCAGTGCCGCGCCTTCTCGCCCGCTTCTAGGCATGGGCGGGATCTCGCCGGCTCCTAGGCGGGAACTCCTCCGGCGCGAGAGCTCTTCTGGTCTTTGCCCGGGCTAACTTGGGGCTGGTCCAACCCCGACCAGTAATGCCTCTGGGTCCCACCCAGCGAATTTAGGGTTGTACAAAAGGGGCAGCCAAGCTGGCCGCCCCCGGGCTCTCCCACTTTCCGCTCCCAGCTTGGTCGCCGCCCACTCTCCTTGCCGTATACGGCAGTCTCCCTCCTCGTTGGCAAGTTTGTTGACAAGATTATCAGTCGCCCAAGGGAGCCCGTCTCTGTCGTCTGATTTTCTTGGATCATTCATCGTCATCCGATTCCAGTGTAACCACCCAGTAACCGTCGAGTTAATGGGAGGATTTTATTATTAAATTAATTGGTCTACGGGTAGCGAAATAAATAGCCATAACGTGCATCCTTAAACTATAGGAAAAATATTAATTTGGGTTGTTATGTTGTGCGGATAACCGCGTAACCACCATAACCATCTCCTGGAGGCTATAAAAGAAGTCTCAGGTCTCCTCATTTCTCACCTTTTTCCTCCTTGCTTTCTTCTTCCCCATGTCGATGCTCTGTCAAATTTATCCTAAAAGCAGCATTCGAGCCGCATTCAAGCCACTCCCGAGCCACATTCAAGCCGTCCTCAAGCTGCTTTTCAGCCACCTTCAAGCCACCTGACGAAGCCCGATCTCTCCGCTTCTGGGAGTCCTTCGCGACCGCAAACTCAAGTGCTTCACTTCCGCATTCAGTGACAGCGTGACGCCCCAGAAATCCCATCACAGCAAAGTTCTTTTTGTAGCAAATGCCGAGAGCGACGGTCTGTCGTCCGCCGAGTGCTAAATGTTCTCTCATCTCCAAATTTTAACGAGGAGCGGTCTGTTGCCCTCGATTTTGCAAATCAACTGTAACCGCAAACAAGTAGTGCACTTTGACTGACATTGTCCTGGTCAAGTGATTTTTTACCCAGTTGAGGGGTTTTTCCGTGTTAAAACTTCGTGCGTACAAATAATCCTCCTCACACTGTGTGTGCGCTCGACCATTCTGAGAGCAAGGGCATCCCGGGTATTCCAGTCTGACCGGGACGTCAAGTTAGACCGCAACAAGTATGTAACATCAACGAAAAGTTTATGGGGGTTACTTCTAGTTAACAATCTAATTGAAAGAGGCAATAACGATGAGGAATATCAAACAGATTCTTTACAATCTATTTCAAGTGATGATGAACATGAACAGACACCAAAATCTAGTCAACCACTTTTTTCACTATTGAAGGATTTGAAAAATATGAACTGACAAGCAATAATTAGTGTTCTAAGCGAAAGGAAGACTTTAAAGATGTAGTGACCACATATATAGTCCATTTTGAGGTAGGGATAAAATTAATGAAAAATGATAATGAAAGAGTAAAGTTCGGGTGTAAACCCGGATGTTAATGGAAAATATATTTTGTGTCGTTGAAAAACAAAGACACATGGAAAGTGAGGACTGTCAAAGATGAGCATACTTATAGCAGAGAATTTAAAAATAAGTTATTAAGCGTCAAGTGGTTAAGCAAGCGAATTGAATCTAAAGATAGGGAACACCCCAATCTTCAAATAACTAAAATAGTCAACAAGGTGAAAGAAAAATGAGTTGCAAGTATTACTAAAAGTAAGGCAGTTAGAGCTAAAGCTTAAGCAAGTTGTTGGAACCCTAGGTTTTGATTTGAGTTCAGTCCTCTCTTTCTGTCTCTTGACCCAAGATTTATCTATGTTCAAAGGTTAGTTGATAGGTTAGATTCTCTAGTTGTGTAGAATTGCTTTTCCAGATGAATATTTGGTTAAGTAGTTTTTCGTTCGACTATAGTCGAACGTCGCTCGACTATCGTCTATCGGCTGATCGACGATCGTCTATCAGTTTGTCGACGTTCTGTCTGCGTTGATAGCTCGACTATCTGTTGATAGGTCGACTATCTGTTGTCTTTGATAGTTCGACTATCTGTCCTGATAGTTCAACTATCTGATAGCTCGACTATCTGTTGATAGGTCGACTATCTGTTGTCTTTGATAGTTCGACTATCTGTCCTGATAGTTCAACTATCTGATAGCTCGACTATCTGTTGATAGGTCGACTATCTGTTGTCTTTGATAGTTCGACTATCTGTCCTGATAGTTCAACTATCTGATAGCTCGACTATCTGTTGATTGGTCGACTATCTGTCCGCTTTGATAGTTCGACTATCTGTTGATAGGTCGACTATCTGTGTTGCTTTGATAGTTCGACTATCTGTTGATAGGTCGACTATCTGTGTTGCTTTTATAGTTCGACTATCTGCTTGGATAGTTCAACTATCTGATAGTTCGACTATCTGTTGATAGGTCGACTATCTGTTGATAGGTCGACTATCTGTTTTGTTTTGATAGGTCGACTATCTGTTGATAGGTCGACTATCTGTTTTCTGTGATAGCTCGACTATCTGCTTGATAGGTCGACTATCTGTTTTGCTTTGGTAGTTCGACTATCTGTCCGGATAGATCGACTATCTGATAGCTCGACTATCTGTTCTGATAGGTCGACTATCTGCCGAGGTAGTTCGACTATCTTCTCTGATAGTTCGACTATCTGGATTGTTCGACTATCTGTCCGATAGGTCGACGATCTCCGTGCGTCGGTCGACGATCTCCGAGGGTCGTTCGACGTTTTGCTGTTTGTTTTAAATAGTTTTGTCGTCTTCTGTGATGTGACTAATTTCATAATTATTTTGGCATATTTTATAAAAGATTATCTGAGTAAATTGTGATAACACTTCCATGCAATATCTATTCTATTCTTTATGCATGAGCTAATCTTTTCTGACAAAGTTGTTTGTCTTATAGCTGAGATATGATTTCTGCCAAGCTGTCCTTTATAGCCGTTAGACTCAAAAAGTCTTCCTTGGCTGTAAAGAGTCTCTTCTGATGTGACTTTCTCTTATATTATTTCATCAGAGTAATTTGCAGCTTCTTAGAAAGCTTTATCCTTTTATAGGATATCTGCCTGCAGTATTTTGTTTTTGCTTTATGCTTTTTGCAGCCCAGCTTACAGAGTTCAGAAGAAGACAAGATTCAAACTCAGTTAAGAGCTGTTGCTGCTGCTGCTATATAAAGACTTCTTTGAAGAAGAAATCAACTAGTTCTCACACATTTGAAAAGCTAACTGCAGCATTCAAACAAAAAGCTTACAGTCTCCAACTGCTCTCAGCTCATTCACATCTAACTGAGAAGAAGCTTTAGTTATTCACTCTTCTTCAACCTGAGTTCTCCTGCTTACAGGAAGATCTTCACTCAGAGCCTTTTGAAGAAGAAGAAGATAGCTGCCTGAAGAAGAAAATCTTATTCCATATTATTTTATCTTCTTGTAGCTTTTTCCTTCAGTATTTACTGAAGTGTTTCTGCACTGAAGCAAGACTTCACCTGGACGTTCTTTGAGCCAGGGAGAACCTTGATTCTTTTAGAGCTTTCTAGCTTAGTGCAAGTTATTGTGCTTCTCTAATCTATTGTAAAATAGAGAAGACACCTTAACCTGGACGTTCTTTCCCCCTCAGCCTGCTTATTCATTTATTTCCAGTTTTTCTTATGTGAAAAACAAGGGACCCAAGGTTACCTGGGTCCACAATGTTTAAATTGATTTATTTGCAGGTGAAGACCTATCCTATCACTCAAAATAAGTGGTATTTGGATAGTGGTTGCTCCAAGCACATGACAGGAAATAAAGAACATCTGTCAAGGTTCAAGGCAAAGCTTGGCCCAAAGGTAATCTTTGGAGATTCAAGCTGTGGTCAAACTGAAGGCTATGGCAGGATGAAAATTGGAGCTGTTACATTCAAGAGAGTTGCTTATGTGACTGGACTGAAGCATAATTTAATTTCAGTAAGTCAGTTATGTGATGCTGGATACCAGGTATCATTCTCTTGCTCTCTTTGTAATATTACTTTAAATAATATTGTTTTATTAGTAGGCATTAGGCAAGGCAACATTTATTTAGTAGATTTTAATTCAACTCACTCTGAAATCTGCTTGTTTAATGAAGTAACCAATAACAATACTCTATGGCATAAAAGGCTTAGCCATGTTAACCTCAAGAATATATCTAGGTTATCTAAACACAACCTTGTTAGAGGTTTACCTTCTTGCCCCTACAAGAAGGAGAGCCTTTGCAAGGCTTGTTAACTAGGCAAGCAAACCAAGAACTCATTTAAATCAGTAAATAAAAGTGATTCTCCTAGAATCCTGTATTTATTATATTTGGACCTATTTAGCCCAATAAATATACAGAGTTTAGGAGGGAAGTATTACACCCTAGTCATTGTAGATGACTTCTCTAGGTTCACTTGGGTGTTCTTTCTGAGAACTAAGGCTGATAACTTCAAAGCCCGTATAGACTTTCTATTATGTGTGCAGACTGAGTACTCTACTCATGTGGCTTTGATCAGAAGTGATCATGGTACTGAGTTTGACTCTCTTCTCATGCAAGAATTCTGTGAGAGAGAAGGTATCAAACATAGCTTCTCAGCTCCTAGAACTCCCCAACAAAATGGGGTAGTTGAAAGGAAGAACAGAACACTAATTGAAGCTGCTGGCACATTGTTGGCAGATGCTAATATGCCTCTTTCCTATTGGGCAGAAGCTGTTAGCACAACCAACTATGTCTTGAATAGAAGTCTGATACACAAGCTTAAGTGTAAAACTCCTTATGAGTTACTTAAAGGAAAGAAACCTAAAATAAATTATTTTAGAGTGTTTGGCTGTGTTGTTTATATTCATAATAACAATAAAGAATATCTTAGAAAGTTTGAAGCAAAGGCTTCAATGGGAATTTTTCTTGGATATTCCCAAGTAAGCAAAGCTTATAGGGTTTTTAATAAATCATCTTCTAAAATTGAAGAGTCTGTTCATGTGTCCTTTGATGAATCCCAAATGTTTTACAAGGAAAAGGAAACTTCCCCTTCCTCAAGTTCATTACAGGTACAAGAATCTACCAAAGATGTCACTCAAGAAATCCTCCATTTCTCAACTCTTCATATCACTGAATCAGACAGTGATGAAGACATTGCAGAAGTTGTTGTTGTTGTTCCACCAATAGTAGATCAAATTCCTCCTGAGGAATTAATCCCAACTATTGTTGAAGATCACATCCCACCTGCTGATGTTGTCACACTTAGAGATCACCCTACATCTCAAGTGATAGGAGACATATCAGTTGGTGTTCAAATAAGACATCAGTTTAGACAGGATGTGATGCATGCTTGTTTCCTCTCACAGATTGAGCCCCTCGCCATTAAAGATGCTGAGCTAGATCCCCACTGGATCATTGCTATGCAAGAGGAACTCAATCAGTTTGAGAGATGTAAAGTTTGGACTTTGATTCCAAGACCTAAAGGCCAACTGATCATAGGCACCAAGTGGGTGTATAGAAATAAGTTGGATGCAAATGGAATCATTGTAAGGAATAAAGCTAGGCTTGTAGCTCAGGGCTACAGACCGGAGGAAGGTATAGATTATGACCAAACCTTTGCTCCTGTTGTAAGGCTAGAGGCAATAAGGATCTTCTTAGCCTATGCAGCCTATATGAAGTTTAAGGTTTTTCAGATGGATGTCAAAAGTGCTTTTCTTAATGGTGAGCTAAAGGAAGAGGTGTTTGTTGAACAGCTACCCGGTTTTGTTTCTTCAACTCAGCCCTCACATGTATTCAAGTTATAGAAAGCTCTTTATGGACTAAAACAAGCACCAAGAGCCTGGTATGAGACTCTAGCTAGTTTCTTGTTAGAGCACAACTTCGTTAGGGGAGTAGTTGATAGAACCGTCTTCATCAAGAACCACAAGGACACAATCCTGTTAGTTCAAGTGTATGTGGATGACATTATTTTTGGTTCCACTGATCCCAAACTATGCAAAAAGTTTTCCAACTTAATGCATTCTAAGTTTGAGATGAGTAGTATGGGTGAGCTGTCTTACTTTCTTGGTCTCCAAGTAAAGCAAGATGATGATGGCATCTTCATCTCCCAATCCAAATATGCCAAGGAATTGGTAAAGAAGTTTGGGATGGCAGATGTTTCAGCAATGCATACACCTATGGCTACTAATGTAGTTATTGATTCTGATGATCAGGGAAAGCCTGTTGATCAAAAGAATTATAGGGCCATTGTTGGTTCCCTATTGTATTTAACTGCAAGTAGGCCAGACATAATGTTTGTTACATGCCTTTGTGCTAGATTCTAGGTCAACTCCAAGGAATCTCATCTGATTCTTCTCAAGAGAATCTTGAGATACCTGAAGGGATGTCCAAATCTAGGACTTTGGTACCCAGCTGAGTCAGAATTTGAATTAATTGGATATTCTGATTCTGATTATGCTGGTTGTCGAGTTGACAGGAAAAGTACCTCAGGAACTTGTCAGTTCCTGGGAGAGAGATTGGTCTCTTGGTTCTGTAAGAAGCAGGCCTCTGTCTCAACTTCAACTGCAGAAGCTGAATATATAGCAGCTGCTAGTTGTTGTTCACAGATCCTGTGGATACAAAATCAACTTTTGGATTATGGGTACTCACACAAGAGCACTAAAATCATGTGTGACAGTACAAGTGCTATCTCTATTGCACAAAATCCAGTGCACTACTCTAGAACGAAGCACATTGAGATTAGACACCATTTCCTGAGAGATTGTGTGGAAAAGAACAAGATCAGCCTTGAGTTCATATCCACAGACCTTCAGAGAGGTGATATATTCACCAAGCCCTTAGATGAACAAAAGCATCTGTTCTTTTTGGTTCAACTAGGCATGATTAATGGAAGAGACTAAGTGTGACGTTTGCCTTGTTGAAACTTGTTCGAAGATAGTCGAACGAAGTTCGACGATAGTCGAACGGATCAAGCCTATCGTCGACCTATGGTTGAAGATAGCTTGTCTGCTTGAAGATCGTCGACCGACGTTCGAAGATAGTCGAACAGGTCGAGCTTATCGTCGATCTATGGTTGACGACAGCTTGCTGTTTGTGAAGACAGGAATAGTCGAACGATTGATCGACTACTCTGCTTCAGGAACGATCGTCGAACGACCGTTCGACCATCGTCTCCAGTATCTTTTAAATATCGACGATCGCTGTTTTAATATAAAGCCGATGGTCGACCTAGGTTAAGAGATAGTTGCTCTTATCGTCGACGGAGAGCGTCTTTTCGCATTCCGTCTTCCCGCTTGCTCTTTGTCTTGCGCTCCGTCCTCGCCGTCTCTCTCTCATCTTCTACAGTTTTTTCGATGGCGATTACTCTAGCGCTTCTTGCAGTAGTGAAGTTTGATGCCGGTTTCAGCGTAGATTTCGAAGCCTTCAGCTACTGCGAACCAGGGATAGTGGAGATTCTGAATCTGTGCAAAGATCAAGGATTAGAGAAACTCATGTCTTACAGAATAAAGATAAACACTCAAGAGATCAAAGAGTGGGCTTTCTCTTCGTCTTCAACTGACGACTCGATGACTGGAACCATTAGCGGAGAAGAGGTAATATTGACTCCCGCTATTCTGACTGAAATTTTTGGATTGATTAATGGTGAAGAAGAGTATGAGCAAGATGATCCTGAGTTTGGAAGGATGCTGATAGAGCTGGGACATGCCGAAGGCATTCCCTCTAAGCTGCTCAAAGTGAATTTCCCGTTTAAGATTAAGTTTCTTGCGGAAATTGTTGGAAAAGTGCTACTGGGAAAGCACTCCACCCATGATAATATTACAAGGCAGCAATTTGCACTAATGTGTGCAATTGTTAATAAGAAGCAGATAAATTGGGCAGGCGTTCTCTTTGATTTGATAAGGAAAAAGAATGGAAAGAAAGAAGTTACCCTAGGAAGGGTAGTTGGAATTTTTCTGAAGGAGAAATACCCCCACCTGCTTGTGTCAGCCGCCACCTCCATCAACGCAAGCAAGAAGATGGATCCATCGCTATTCGCCAAATAGAAAAGGACCTTCCTGAAGCCCGCTCCCGCAGGGGTTGCTCTAGTTACTTCTGAGAGCACCAGGACTGTCGCAGTCACTCCCCCCCTTCTAGCAGCTGGCTCAGCAAATTTATCCCTTCCATCTTCTTCATCAGTTTTGCCGTCTACTTCAGTTGAAGTTCCCTCAACTTCAATTGAAGTACGACATTCTACTTCTCCTCTTGCATCTCCTCCCGCATCTCCTCTCCCGACTCATCTTGCTGGGATTTCTCATCCCAATTTTGATTTGTTGGTGTCTGAGATTTCTTCTCCAGTTCACTCTCCAATTCCCTCTCCTGATCACATTGATCACCCTGCATCCACGCATACATCTCCAGTTCCATCTCCAGCTCATTCTCCAGCTCATCATGCATATACCATTCCTGCTATTCTTCCATCTTCTGAAATTCCATCATCTTCATCATCTTCTTTTGAAATAACTCCAGCTTTTATTTCTAGCATTGTGGAGTTAATTACCCCCTCAATCAAAACTATGATTGAAGAGGCAATTGCTCCCCTTGCTTCCTCTATCTCCTCTCTAACTGCTACTATTCTGAAACTCTCAAACTCTGCAGAGCCCTCTTCTTCTAGGGGCCTGGTTTCAATCTCTACTGAAATCAGGCAGGGGGAGATGCTTGATGAAGATGTCTCAGAGCAGCCCTTGGCCTCTCCTCCAGCAGTTCATCTTGCAGTAGTAGAGAAAGCAATCGAAGATTCAGCTCCTCCTCTATCTGAATAGGAAATTTCTGATGCAGTATTGAAATCTGAATTCATTGTTAAAGCTTGTTTAGAAGAAAGTTCTACTCCCTTGGTTGCCCTGTACCTAGAAGGAATCATCACCTCCTTTCTAGATGAATTGTGGGAGTTAGGACATGCTGTGGTCGATTCTGAAGGTATTCCCTTTACTTACTTTTTAGACTTGTTAACTGATATGCTAGTTTGGGAATATCTGGAAGGCATGATTAGATGTCATTTAGAACAATTTTATTCATAAAAATACATATAAATTGGAAGAAATTCTAAATATTCAAGAGCCGGTTATCCAATCTGCTCCAGAAGTATAACCAGAACCAGCCGTTCAAAGTTCTGAAGTGGCTCAGCCAGATGTTCAAGCAGAACTGGTCACTATGACAGTTTCTGAGATTCAAGAATCAGCTGCAGATGCCCAGACTAAAAAATCTACTGTATGGGATGATTCCCCAGGCTTGGATTTAGATGCTCTACTGGCACAGGAAGCCATGGAAGAAGAACTAGAAAGAGCTGCTCGAAAGGAAAAAGAAAGAGCTATGAAAGATGCTATTGACCCATATGATATGCCTATCTCTTCAAATTCTGAAGATGAAATCGATTCTGATGAGTCTGCTGAGACTAAAAGAAAAAGAATTGCTAAGAAGAAAAGAAAATTTGTTGCTCCTCCTCCTGCTAATCCAGATAATGATACACCTTATTATATACTGAAAGGGATTGATCCAAAGTCAAAAGACTTCTAGCATTGGATGTTGTTCTCTAAGAACCAGCAAAAGCAAAAGAAAAAGTCAAAGAGGTATGACTCTCCGGTTCCTAGATGGAATCCTAGAGGTCCTCCTCCTCCACCTCCCGGTGCAGGAGCCTCAGGAAACTTATCTTCAAAATCTGCTTCTCAATCTGAAAGATCAAATCCATCTCAATCTGCTCAAAGGAGAAGTTCGCAAGGATTCCAAGGTAAAAGCCAAACTGGCTATCAAAGACCTGATACTGTTAAAGAACAAGTTAAGGAGGTAGTGTATCAAAGACCAACCTTCTCTCCTCCTCAGTCTAAAGAAATCAAAAGCTCAATCTCTAAGCCAGATCTTTCTGTGAAGGATGCTCCAAAAGGTAAGCAATTTATTTTTTATCTGAAAATTCTAGCAAGAACTTTGCTAAGTCGGCTCCTTCTTGTTATCTAGTTAATCAGGATAAAGAACCTGCTGACACATCTTCTGAGAATGTTTATGAAAGCCCAGAGCTTGATCCTAACTTTAGGATGGCTCGTTTTCTTGAACTGGTTGGAGCAGCGCAAATTAAGAAAGCAAAAGTAGAAGGAAATGACACTGCAGGATTGACCACAATGTCTAAATTCAGAAAGAAGGAGCTCGACAAGTTCCAGGTTAGACCTGAGATATTTGACCCTTCAAAGTATATGGAAAAGCATCCTGAGGCAGTGGTCCCAAGAACAACAAAATTGAAAATTATTGGAGAACAAGACTTGAAGCTATCGAAAAAAGAAGCTCTAGATCCCACCAGAAAAATTACTTTTGTTTCTAGCTCTTCTAATCCTGAATCTAACTCTGAAGCACCTTAATTTTTTCATTGATTGACAGTTAATTTCTTATCTGATTGATTGATGATATCTGCTTAGTTGTTTCTCTTTATGTATTTTATTTTACCTTCAGTAATTAGTTTTGTATGCTTTAATTGTTGAGAGACTTAACTCAAATAGGGGGAGATTGTTGGAACCCTAGGTTTTGATTTGAGTTCAGTCCTCTCTTTCTGTCTCTTGACCCAAGATTTATCTATGGTCAAAGGTTAGTTGATAGGTTAGATTCTCTAGTTGTGTAGAATTGCTTTTCCAGATGAATATTTGGTTAAGTAGTTTTTCGTTCGACTATAGTCGACCGTCGCTCGACTATCGTCTATCGGCTGATCGACGATCATCTATCAGTTGGTCGACGTTCTGTCTGCGTTGATAGCTCGACTATCTGTTGATAGGTCGACTATCTGTTGTCTTTGATAGTTCGACTATCTGTCCTGATAGTTCAACTATCTGATAGCTCGACTATCTGTTGATAGGTCGACTATCTGTTGTCTTTGATAGTTCGACTATCTGTCCTGATAGTTCAACTATCTGATAGCTCGACTATCTGTTGATAGGTCGACTATCTGTTGTCTTTGATAGTTCGACTATCTGTCCTGATAGTTCAACTATCTGATAGCTCGACTATCTGTTGATAGGTCAACTATCTGTCCACTTTGATAGTTCGACTATCTGTTGATAGGTCGACTATCTGTGTTGCTTTGATAGTTTGACTATCTGTTGATAGGTTGAATATCTGTGTTGCTTTGATAGTTCGACTATCTGCTTGGATAGTTCAACTATCTGATAGTTCGACTATCTGTTGATAGGTCGACTATCTGTTTTGTTTTGATAGGTCGACTATCTGTTGATAGGTCGACTATCTGTTTTCTGTGATAGGTCGACTATCTGCTTGATAGGTCGACTATCTATTTTGCTTTGGTAGTTCGACTATCTGTCCGGATAGATCGACTATCTGATAGCTCGACTATCTGTTCTGATAGCTCGACTATCTGCCGAGGTAGTTCGACTATCTTCTTTGGTAGTTCGACTATCTGGATCGTTCGACTATCTGTCTGATAGGTCGACGATCTCCGTGCGTCGGTCGACGATCTCCGAGGGTCGTTCGACGTTTTGCTGTTTGTTTTAAATAGTTTTGTCGTCTTCTGTGATGTGACTAATTTCATAATTATTTTGGCATATTTTATAAAAGATTATCTGAGTAAATTGTGATAACACTTCCATGCAATATCTATTCTATTCTTTATGCATGAGCTAATCTTTTCTGACAAAGTTGTTTGTCTTATAGCTGAGATATGATTTCTGCCAGGTTGTCCTTTATAGCCGTTAGACTCAAAAAGTCTTCCTTGGCTGTAAAGAGTCTCTTCTGATGTGACTTTCTCTTATATTATTTCATCAGAGTAATTTGCAGCTTCTTAGAAAGCTTTATCCTTTTATAGGATATCTGCCTGCAGTATTTTGTTTTTGCTTTATGCTTTTTGCAGCCCAGCTTGCAGAGTTCAGAAGAAGACAAGATTCAAACTCAGTTAAGAGTCGTTGCTGCTGCTGCTATATAAAGACTTCTTTGAAGAAGAAATCAACTAGTTCTCAAACATTTGAAAAGCTAACTGCAGCATTCAAACAAAAAGCTTACAGTCTCCAACTGCTCTCAGCTCATTCACATCTAACTGAGAAGAATCTTTAGTTCTTCACTCTTCTTCAACCTGAGTTCTCCTGCTTACAGGAAGATCTTCACTCAGAGCCTTTTGAAGAAGAAGAAGAAGATAGCTGCCTGAAGAAGAAAATCTTATTTCATATTATTTTATCTTCTTATAGCTTTTTCCTTCAGTATTTACTGAAGTGTTTCTGCACTGAAGCAAGACTTCACCTGGACGTTCTTTGAGCCAGGGAGAGCCTTGATTCTTTTAGAGCTTTCTAGCTCAGTGCAAGTTATTGTGCTTCTCTAATCTATTGTAAAATAGAGAAGACACCTTAACCTTCTTTCCCCCTCCTGTACAGGGTTATTACTCCCTTCAAAAGTATCCCTTGGTGGCAGGGCACCTGATCAAAAACCTGTGTTGGTTTTTAGACACCTGATCAAAAGTCTAAAGGGTTTCTTGATCTACCTGAAGCTGATCTTGTTGGTGGCAGGGCACCTGATCAAAAACCTGAGTGGATTCCTACCTTGTTGGTAGAAGAGTGGACGTACCCAAGTTATTTGGGGAACCACTATAAAATCCTTGTGTCGTCTAGATTGCTTTATTTAATTACTTGCATTGTGGCTGTGATTAGATCTTAACTGGGTTTGCTAGTTGCTGTTTAGGTTTCCAAGCCTTAGCTGTAATTACAGTTGGCTGCCTTTTTGTGTACAACACTTGTGTTAGGCTTTAAGGTTTAAATCTCAAATATCTATAACCTTCATTCCGCATTTAACTCCAAGGGAGTTGAGTAGAAAGTCAACTTTGCTAGTGCAATTTTTTATTACTCTATTCACCCCCCCCCCCCCTCTAGAGTAGTATCTATCCCTTCTCTTTCACAAGTGCATTGGTCGAAGAATGTATTGGAGAACAATGACTCATCTTAATCATTATTGCAAAGAGTTCCAAGCACCGAACTGTGGTAGTTCTGTCTTTATGAAGTTTGTTTGGCCTCCCCAACTTTTCAGTGATACATCAAGGGTTTCACGATTGATAATTCCTTGATTTATGAGATTATATGTATGCTTGATTGGTTGTCGTGAATCATTTAAATTATGTTGACCATTTGTTGGACTGGATGGATGTTTTTTGAATGGCCCTTATGATGGATAGTTACTCACAGCAATGGGTAGAGACCCAAATGATCAAATGCTACCAATTACTTATGCAATAGCTGAAGTTGAAAATAAAGATTCATGGACTTTTTCTATCAAACCATATTGGAGATATTGGCAATGTCAGTATCACCTATATATCTGATCAACAAAATATTTGCTACTACTTAACATCTCTTTTATATATTTCATGAACTTAATTTCTTCTGGTAATGTATTGTAATACAATTTTTTATATAGGGATTGGTACAAATTTTCAAGGATTTACTCCTGAAAGTTGATCATCAATTTTGTGTACGACATGTGTACAATAACTTTTGCAAAAAGTTTCCAAGTAAGAATTTAAAACTTTTGTTATGGTGGACATCAAATGCAACATAAGAAGCTGAGTGGGTTAGGACGATGCAGGAAATTCATGCCATTTCACATCATGCGTACGATCATCTTATCAGCATGGATGGGAAATATGGTGTAAGCACGCATTTAGTGGCCTACCACATTGTGATGTGGTAGTTAATAATATGTCAGAGACATTAAATTGTCATATTGGACATGCGAGACAAACCCATACTAACAATGTGTGAAGATATTTGTATTTATTTGATGTGTCGATGGGCTACCATTAGGAAGAGGATTGAAAAACAATCATCTGATTTCAATCCTAAAATTGCTAAGAAACTTGGTGATGAGGAAAAACACAGCGGAATGTGGATGCCTTTATGGTCATCCAATAAGTTGTTTGAGGTCATACATCAGTCTGATAAATTTGTAGTTTACTTGGATAAATGGTTTTGTTCTTGTGGGAAGTGGAGAGTTAGTGGACTTCCATGTCGACATGCAATTAGTTGCATGTATTATTTAAATTTGGATGTGCAGCTTTTTTTACCGTATTGTTTCAAGAGATCAATTTATAGATAATGTTACATGCATAGAATGTTGCCAACTATTGGATCAAATTTTTGGCCAAAAGTAACACGTAGAGATTCTACCACTGATTCGTCGACGAGCTCCTGGTATACCTGCAAAAAAAGAATCACAGATGTTAATAATGAGGGGAGTTAGATGGGTCATAATCATGGAGTAATTAAATGCTCAAAGTGCGGTATTTCAGATCATACCAAGAGGAGTTACTGATAATTATAATACTTGTTACTATAGTACTTCAAATAATCAACAATTTATTATTACTAATTTCCTTTTCTCTCTATAAAAATTCTACAATATAAAGGAGAAGTGGAAGTCAGCACGAGTTTTTGAGCTAATGCCGATTTTTTGTTTGATCTGAGACTATTTTGATGTTGTATAATTTTCGGCATATGTGGTATGATATTTGATGATCTGTACATTATTGCATATTTTTTATGAGGTTAGATATTTGTTTGAACCATCGATTTTTGGGTTGATCTCAATTATTATGTTGCTGTAACATTTTCGGCATATTTGAATGAGTTTGAATTTCTGAATAATGAAAATCATTCATTTTTTTAATAATCATAAATAGCTGTTATATAAAAAAAAGATCAAATTCCACACCTAAGATCAAAATAGTCAAATTATAAAAAAAACAGATCTGAATTGAAATAAAGTTACCCGTGTTAGTTTTAGGACTAAGGGCCTATTTGGGAGGGTTTTTTAGCTCCTTTATGTTTTTTGGAAAACTCTATCATATCTAAGAAATCGTTTGAATTGTCTAGCGGTGGGAAAAGTTATCGCAAAAAATTTCATTTTCTACTCTTTTTGAAAAATCATTTGTAATATACTTTACAACATTTTTGAAAAGCTATTTCTCATTCCAAAACATTTATTTATTAAAAAAATTCCCAATTTGTTTTTTTGTCCAAACGCAATTTGTTTCCCGGGCACATTTTATTCGACCGGGCGCGTTTATTCGTCAGAGCGTGTTTTTTTTGCAGGGCACAAATTTTTCGCCCGGGCAGGAATTTTTCGCCCGGGCTGACATTTTTCTCCCGGGAGGGGTGTTTTTCGTCAGGTCGTGATTTTTTCGCCCGAGCGTGGCTTTTCGCTCGTGCATGATTTTTTTCGCCTGGACGCATTTTTTTGGCCCGGGCCGATTTTTTCGCACATACCCGAATTTTACACCTGGGTGCGATTTTTTCGCCCGAACGTGTTTTTTCGCACGGATATGTTTTTTTTGCCCTGGCGCGATATTTTCACCTTGGGGTGCTTTTTTTCGCCCGGGCGCGAATTTCTCGCCTGACGCGATTTTTTTGCCAGGCAACGAATTTTAGCTCGAGAAATGTTTTTTCGCCCCGGAGAGAATTTTTTGTCCGGGCTCGAATTTTTTGCCCAAGAGCGATATTTTTCCTCTGAGCTCGTTTTTTTCGCCCAGGAGCGGTATTTTTCCCTTTTTTTCATCCGGGTGCGATTTTTTCACCTTGCCGCAATTTTTTTTTCATTTGAGCAATTTTTTCGCCCGAGCGCGTTTTTTTATCTCGGTCGCGTTTTTTCACCGAGACGCGTTTTTTCGCACGAGAGTGAATTTTTGGCCAGTGCGCTAATTTTTTGCTCAGTCATGAATTTTTTCACCTGGAAGCATTTTTTTTGCCCGGGCGTGATTTTGTCGTCTGAGCGTGATTTTTTCACCTCGGACGAATTTTTCGCCTGGATGCAAAGTTTTCACCTCGACGCAATTTTTTTGCCCGTTCGTGATTTTTTTGCCCGGACGTGCATTTTTTTCGCCCGAATGCTATTTTTTCGCTCGAATGCATTTTTTCGATTTCAGGAGAAAATATCGCGTTCGTGAAAAAATATTGTGTTCGGGCAAAAAATTTGCGCCTGTGCAAAAAATTCGCGCCCCTGCAAAATATTTGCGTCCGGGGGAAAAATTTTCGCTCGGTTGAAAAATTCGTACCGATCCAAAAATTCGCGCTCGGCTAAAAAATATTGCGACCGGGAGAAAAAATCGCGCCCGTGCGAAAAAACCGCGACCGGGCGTAAAAACCGCGTCCGGGCGAAGAAAACGCGCCCGGGCGAAAAAAATGGTGCCTTTCCCCGGACGCGCACTTTTTGTCGTGTGCGCATTTTCCTCCTGTACGGGCATTTCCCGCCCGAACGCGCATTTTCCGCATGCGCGCTCATTTTCCCCCAGACACACAATTTTAATAAAAAAAGTTATCCCAACGGAGATTTGACAAACGGTTTATAAAGTGATTATCATTTCTAAAAATCTCTACAAAAGGAGTTTACCAAAACAAATCTATTTTTCCAATATACATTTTTCAAAAGCACATTTTTTATCTTTCTTTTGTCACCACTCATTTTCCTTTCTAAAAAGCCCTATCAAACAGGACCTACTTTCAAATGAAGTATAAGTAAAGTACTCAATTGAATCAAATAAAACTTAAAAATGACCTATTTGGATCAATACCTATAATTAAGATAGGTCTGATATCGAGTCAAGTTCGGTCGATGTCAATCTGTCTCGAAATCAAAATTTTCGACTTGAAATCAAAATTGTTTTCAAGCTGAGCCGATTCTTCTCAAAATCGATTCGATTCCGAGCCAACTCAAATGAATTTTGAGCCGGCTCAAAATTAATTATTTCAACCTCCTTGCAGTCGAAGATACTGGAAACTAATTATAGTTAAATGTCAGGAGGATGCATGTTTTTTATTAGAAATTATAAAGCTTGATGATCCAGAGTGATTATATCTTGCAAAAAATAAAATGCAGAGTAGAATATTGTGAAACAAATAGGGATAGAAAGTTAATGAGGAAGAAGATGGAGTGACAGAATATTACCATGTATTAAAGAAACGTGTCATAAAGGGTGAGCACTGAGCAGAGCTTGCGAGCAGGATTTTAGCTCATCAAGAAGTCTATCACTGATGGTGGCGTCCAATATTACCATAGAATAGCAGAATATTAACTGTAGAGAAGAAGAAAACAGAATTAAGAGAGAAGTGGGGGCTCTGGGGGATGGATGAGAAGGAGCCTTACCATTGATGCTACTTGTAAAGTGAGAGCGACGAATGACGGTGAGAAGAACTTGTTGCGGTAGTGAGAGACGAAGAAGCGATATGTTGTGGCCTCCATCTATCACCGGAGAGGATCGTCGTAGTTCTGCGGAGCTGCAGAGCTTGGGATTTCGGGTTTCGCTTCGCACTGCTCAGTCTCCCGAAATGAAACTGTGAAAGAGGAAAGAGTTCAGTGTATCGTGTATCACCTAAATCGCAATGAGTACACTAAGGCATTGAGAGAGGCGGAGAGCAATTCAGCACACTGCACACACGCCTCCTGCCTCCCGAAATGATTTGACTGAACACAGCTGACATTACACGTGTTATGCCCCAAAGTTCGTCAAAATGGGAAGAAGCTGTTTTTTGGAAGTTACCACCAGGCGGTAGTGTTAATGCCGACGGTATTCAGATGAATTAATTCAACCTTTGTTTCGGGTAGGTACCGCGTGGCGGTAGAAAGGTAACGAGCGGGGGTACCACTCTGTTGAAGCCAGAAACCTGACTTCACCTAGAGTTCGGATCTAGTGTTGCAGTTCACACCTACTCTTCCCAAATTCCTTCCTTGACGAGAGTCTCGAGGACTAGAAACATACCGTGGGTTTCAGCTCGGCGGTCCCACCTCTTACCCGGAAGAACTAAAAATTCTTCTCCTCCCTAGCCAGTGCTGAGCTAGGTGCCTTAGTAGAAGAAGAAGAAGAAGAAAGGGGTCAACAACCTTCTTCCAGGCACCTTATCGACCTATTTATAGGCCTCTGAGTTTGACCTGCCAATAACCAAACTGAACCGACCTGAAATTACCAAAATACCATGGGTTGGGTCTGCCAACTGTCAAACTCCGCTGTTCTGAAGGGTTATATGCAGACCACCAAGGGAAAAAGAGTAAAATTACCTGGGGTTAAAAAGGTAATAACCGCCTTCCAACTGGACCGGCGCTCGACCAATCGTCGAACTGGCGCTAGACCCATCGCTCCTCTCTCACCTTGCGAGTGCCCCGCTACATTTCTCCCTCTCGCCTTGCGAGTGCCTGATGCACTCACGGCAAGTGTACCGATCGTTGTCAAGTAATAAAGTTGAGGAGTTGAATCCCCGGATATCGATCTCTCGAGGAGTGCAAGTAGGGAGTGTGATTTCTCTATTGAAAGAGTTATAGCAAGTGTCAACGAAGCAAAGGGGGTTGATTTTGGGTTTCCTAATTTTAACTCTAATAAAACTAATACGGGTCGCCGTCACCGCGTCGCTTTGGTGGATTACTCAAGAGAGTAATATGAAAGATGGATGAGCCAATGAGGGTCGCAATCACCTCTTTGCCACGCACGCTTCTAGCAATCGCTAGAACGGCACTATCTCAACAAGAACAAGAAACACTGAAGTTCATCAACACAATCAAGAAACTAAATATAATAACATATAGACATGCTGAAATACTTAAGCTGAATAGTGTTCTTACACATCAATCCAACATCCAAATAATCAGAAGAGAAATACTACAAGTGAAGGGGAAGTGAAACAACCAAACGCATGAAGGCTTTCCGAGATTCGCGGCCGGAGTCAAGGGTTGTCGGGTCTTGTCCGAGCTCGGTCTACGGATGACGTCTGGGGTCCAGAAGGGTTGTCACCTCCTTCCAATAACCCGTCTTCTTCATGAATAATCGCTGGGCTAAATCTATCCTGAGAACTCTATGAATGCAGCACCTCAAGAGCTTGAAATGGAGCTTGGAGTTTGGAGGAGACAATATTGGTCGAAGATGAAGCTATTGCAAGGTTTTGGAGGAAGAATGGTGGCTGGATCAACTCTCCAAGGAGGAGAGAGAAAATATCTGCTGGAGGGAAGTTTTCCCGCTCAGAGGAGCGGAAATGTCGGGCGAAGCGGAGTGAACAATGGAAGGCGTTGAGCTAAATCGCAGAGCACAAGCTTAAATACAGCAGCAGATAATCAGAGCGCACGATCAATGGCGTACGACCAGTGGTCGTGCGCACTGAAGGTTGATGATCGTGCGCTCTGCTCCAGAGAAACCTGCAGAGACAGAAAAAATAATATATATGCGTACAATCAGTGGCGCACGACCGGTGGTCGTGCGCATTGGATCCCATGATCGTGTGATTAGAAAAGAGAGAACTCAAGAAAAACTAGGATAGCGCGCACGAGCAGTGGCACACGACCGGTGGTCGTGCGCATTATGTCCAATGCTCGTGCAAATGTCCTAGACAGAACTTGGAAAAGTGGAGCATATTACGCACGATCAGTGGCTCACGACCAGTGGTCGTGCGCTATAGGTCCAATGATCGTGCGCAGTGTTCCTGGACTGTTTGGGAATTTGATGAGCAGGCCACGCATGACCAGTGGTCGTGCGCTAAGGAGTCCACTGATCGTGCACGTGTAAAAATGCACGACCAGTGGCCCTTAGGCAGGAAACTTCCCAAAATAACCCGGAACACGCTCACAACCTTTGTACCTGCAGCCACAACAGCAGAGCCACCAAGACAGACGTACTATAGTCTCCAAACGTTGCAAAACACCAAGTAGAGAACAAGAATAATAACTAAGAAAATCACACTGAAAGCGGGCCAAAAGTGCACTTATCATGGAATGTACATAATAACAAATATGAACAAAAATGGCTCTAAAGTGTAGTGCATCAACGAGAAAACTAGCCCAGATGAGTCCAAAAAAATGTGTATAACTTGGACTCATCACACCCCCAGACTTAAACATTTGCTCGTCCCGAGCAAATCATCACTCCGTGTACTAGAAAATAGTTAGCTGGCTTAGTAATTTCCGGATACAGTATTGAGAGAAATCAAGTTTATCATGGGCATAGAAAATATAATAGATGAACTTTTTAACTATACTACAGAATTTATTCTTTTCGACGTGTGTAAATAAATAATGTATCTACTCAAAATTGGAATTTTGGAGAATCGTTCGGTCATATGTAAAAAGAAAGTAGGCAGGTCACTAAGGTGAGTTTTGCAAAAGACAAGGGCTCAGGATCACCTCCAAAGGATTCCACTAATGTCAGAGACCATATGTTTGCCCGTTCACACTCTCTCCACGATACTAGCTCGACTCAAGCGTGAATCTATAGGACTTTAGGATAATCATGGGGCATAGGCTAAGGTTTGGTAGTCAACGATAAACATGGAGGCTACACATAACCTTAGTGAGCAAACAATGAGCTAAACCAATACAGCCCCTCACAATTGCACGTGTGACACACCCCCAGACTTAGCTTGAAAAACGGGTGTGTACACTGCCTTACCCGACCAATATCAAGATAAACCTATTGGGGATTCCGTTTCTCATTGTAGTTCTTTAAAAAAAAATTATTTTCCTATTCTTTCTTTTTTCTTTTTTTTCTTTTGCAATCCCCAAACTTAGCAAGTAGAAATTTCATGAATTCATTCCACCACATCACTTGAATTCCACATATCACACCTCGTCAAAACATTTTACTGTAGCTCATGGATTTGGTTGCGATAAGGGGATTGACTTTAGGCTTTGGTGAATGAAGGTGGAGCTAAATCAAGGGAGGGGTAGGCACAAACTTGGCTTGCAATGGTTAGCATTTAGGACAAGGTAACAAGGCTCAAACTAGCCAAATTGATGGCCTACGTCACGCTCACGCTTGACTAACCATGCACTAATGCTTCGAGGGTAGCTTGGGGCAAGTTCTTAGCCACTGAGAAAGATGATCCTACCTCCTGACTCGAGAAAAATGAGTCTAGTGACGGCTATACACATTCCTACACTACCGTTCGATTTCACCAGATTTAATATTTTGAGTAGTACAAACAATATTTACAATTGTAGGAAATAGTATAAATCTACGAGCATAAAGAAAAATTAAATCTATATTAGTTCTACACAGACTATGAGTACTCGATTAGGAGCACTGCACGAGTTTCTCACTACTCTATCATTACATCCTAAGCCAACACCACTATTTTAAAAGTTTATATATGAGCAATAAATTTGACTCGAGTCGCGCTCGTGGATAAGATCACGCTCAAGTAAGTGATTTAGTGTGTGCTAGCGAACAAGAAATCATGAAAGTAGAAAAAAAAAATTACTTATGGTATGAAAGTGATAGCAGTGCATGTGCACAGGTAACTCGCATAACTCTCTCCCACCAGACTTAAACTAAGCAACCCTACCAAGATTTGCAATAAAATCAAAAAAATAAGAGTTGGGGGAGAGGTTACCCATGCTCAGCAAATGAGCATACTAGAAGATTGCGTTAAATTCAGCAAAAAGTCCACGGCCCAAGCAAACTCCAACTACAAAAGAGAATACCCCCGACCACGCATACTAAAAACATATAATCACAGCAGCATAATTGAACAAAATAAAAGCGGCAAAATTTTGTCCTCTCCCATAAGCCCTTTTCTTTACCGTCCTTAAGGTGGATACAAATGCCTGTATTATAACGTGCTCTCAAAAATAAAAAAAAATTAGTTTATATTACAAAACAACTTATTTGAACAAAATAATTAAGAATATGATTCAAGTGACATCTTTGGCAGGGTTCGCTAAATCCATAACATGTCCTTGATCGACAGTCTCCCCTTGAACGTAGTGCTTCAGCCTTTGTCCATTAACCTTGAATGTCCCAAGCTTTTCACAATTAACTTCAATCACTCCAAACGGTGACACTCTGATCACGATGAAGGTCCGCTCCATCTTGACTTCAACTTGCTAGGAAAGAGTTTCAAGCGAGAGTTGTACAATAGGACCTTATCTTCGACCTTGAAATCCTTAGGTACGATATGTCGGTCATGCCATCGCTTAGTTCGCTCCTTGTAGTTATGCGCGTTCTTATACGCGAGTACCCTAAATTCATCCAGTTCAATTAGTTTTGCCACCCTATCTTTTGCAGCTGTGGTGGGATCCATATTCAGAAGTGTAGTCGCCCATAGTGCCTTGTGTTCTAACTCTACTGGTAGGTGACATGATTTGCTAAAAACAAGTATGTATGGGGACATTCCAATAGGGGTTTTATAAGCGGTCTTGTATGCCCATAATGCTTCGTCTACTCTCTTTGCCCAATCCATTCTATTCCCAAGAATAGGCTTTTCTAGAATCCTTTTTAATTCCCTATTATAAACTTCCACTTATCTACATGTTTGTGGGTGATAGGCCAAAGCAACCCTATAATGAACTCCAAATCGCTTCAAGAGATTAGAGAACTGCCGATTGTAGAAATGGCTTCCACCGTCCGAGATGACAGAGCGTGGAGTGTTGCGCGCTAGGGTTCGAAGAAAATAAATGCAACCGAACTAGCAACCCGATGAGGCAAGTATACCTATCGAATTGTAGCAAGGGGACACAAGTGTCATATAGAAATCCGGGAACTGTTGGCTATGCTTACTCACACGAACGCTATTATCTTATCGACGGAAAAACTAGGGTTTTAGAAAATCTAAGTGCAGGGGAGAAAGTAAAGCTATACTAGAAAGAGAAACACTGCAATTAAGTAAAGCTATAAGTAAAACGATTACTACGAAGGGTATAAAATATGAAATGGAAATGCACTCGATCAAGATTCACCTCGGCTAAAGACGATTAAGAAAATGCGATAAAAATCTAAACTTAATAGGATAAAGGTCCTTGACCGTGGAGGTTCCTAAAGCTTGAACACGCTTCTCTCGAAGTCGTGCCCAACTGAGTTTAGGAAGGTCCGACCGACTCTCGTCTAAATCGGAGGCCTAAAACTCGCTTTACCCGGTGAACCCCACTATTGGATTTTACTCCAATCCGGGAGATTTGGACGTCTGCCTCTCTCGAGGGGTGCGTACAACTCCCTTTACTCTTGAATGCTCACTTCATTCTTTCGGCCTCTCGGCTAGCCCAGAATGAAAGCAAAGGCGGAGAGTATATATCGAAAATATACCTCCAACCCGTGATTAATCAAGAGTAATTCAAGGCCCTAACCTAAAAAGAAAAGATTAATTAAAACATCATAACATAATCGCTCTAACCTCGGATCATCAAGATCGAGTACAAGGAGGATTAGTTAATCATTATGGAATGGAGGAAGGGGGATGAGTAGTAAAGCATAAGAATAACACAAGCTAAACAAGAACACAAGCTAAACACAAGCTAAACAAGAACACTTTTATTAATTAAAAGGGGCAAGCTACACTATTGAAAATAAAATTACAAGTGCATGAAATTGAAATCCTATTCTAGCCCTACAATTAGCACTAAGAAAGAGCAAAGATTACAAAGAAAGCATAAACAAGCTAAGATTAAACTAGGGTTAAACAAAAATTACAAAGAGAGGGGGAGGGAGGGAGAGAGAAAGCATGAAAAAAACTCAAGAACCAAAGGGGCAGCACCTCCCCCACTCAACCAAAGCTTGCTGAAATGGAGAGGGGGGGTCTCAATTTATAGAATTTTTTCTCGGGTTGGTCACGCCCTCCGACACGCCCTAGGGGGGCGTGTCAGGGGGCGTGACAGTACTCTGTTGACCTCGGGCTCTGGATTCTGGCGGGAGGGATGATTGCTTCGGTACGTCGGTGGTCACGCCCTAGGTCACGCCCGTTACAGGGGGGCGTGACAGGCACGTCATGTCCAAATCATTGGTCGGAAATCCGTTAGTCACCGAAAAAGGAGGGTGTCACGCCCATATCACGTGCGTGACATGGGGCGTGACAGTACTGTTTGCGTGCTGTGGAGAAACGGCATTTAATGCGGCGGCAGGCTTTGCGGCAGAGGGCGACACGCCCATAGTCACGCCTGGTGACACGCCCAGGGAGGGCGTGTCAGGGGGCGTGACAGCGGTTTTGACCGTTTTTCTGTCCCTTCCAGCAGGAGTCCTCGGGATCGGGTGACACGCACTAGGTCACGCCCAGGGAGGGCGTGATAGGGGGGCGTGTCAGGTCATTTTGGCCAATTTTCTGGAAACCTGCAAAAAGACAAGAAAAAGTCAGCGGCAATAATATTTACATAAAAATGATACAAATAAACTAATAATAGACATGATTTGTATACTATAAAATAGAAAATACGATAATAATTTAGGCTACAAAACGTATTATCAAATTCCCCCAAGCTTAGGCTTTGCTTGTCCCCAAGCAAAAATATAAAAACTAGATATTTATAAAAGGACTAATCAAAAAGTTCTAATTATGCCTACACAAGTACTATGCGAAATTCTTTGTAGGGAAAAGGTGAAATGTAAGTCTAAAACAATTATTTAGGTATGGTAAAACTTTTATAAACTTTACTTAATAAAAACAAATCATCCAAAATTTTAACGAGATTTTTTAAATGGACTTAAGCAAAGCAACAAAAATGAAAAACACGCATTGAGTTGTTACTAGATCCAAGCAATGCATTATAATTATATCAATTTAATTAACAAAAATCTAGGTTTAAATCCAAAACTAAAACTGATTTACTGTTTTTCTTTTCTTAGTTGTTAAATAAAAATCAAAAAGCGTGAATCAAAAGGACTTAAATAGGACAGAAACGTTTGGTTTAGGAATATGATTAGGAGTGGAATTCAAAGATAAACGTGAAGGTTTTAAAATCACACTAAACCAAAGCAAAGAGTTTCAAAAACATTCATAAAAATATATACACACATTTTTTTCTTTCTTTTTCTTCTTTTTTTTCATTTTTTTCTTTTTTCAAAACAAAGGACATAAATATTTTTATTTTCCTTTTTGAATTGGCCATACAAAGGGGTTATCTAATCTGGATAGATGGTTGGCGGCCAAGTTCTCGGCTCCTCGCTTATCACGGATCTCTAAGTCAAACTCTTGGAGGAGTAAGACCCAGCGAATCAAGCGAGGCTTGGCATCCGTTTTGGCAAGAAGGTACTTGAGGGCCGAGTGGTCCGTAAAAACAATGATTTTTGAAAGTGTAATGTAAGGGCGGAATTTATCAAACGCAAATACTACAGCTAAGAGCTTCTTCTCGGTTATGGTGTAATTTTCTTGTGCAGATGTGAGGGTTTTACTAGCGTAATAGATGGGGTGGAAGTTCTTAGATATGCGTTGACCTAATACGGCCCCCACCGCAAAACTACTCGCATCACACATTATCTCGAATGGAAGGTCCCACACCGGAGCTATCATAATCGGTGCGTTAATTAGCTTTTCTTTAATTGATTCAAAGGAAGAAATATAGGAGTCATCAAAAAGGAATGGAGCGTCTTTTTCTAAGAGATGGGTGAGGGGCTTTGTGATCTTGGAGAAGTCCTTTATAAAACGACGATAAAAACCAGCGTGGCCTAGGAAACTTCTTATAGCTTTTATGTTTGTAGGCGGCGGCAACTTCTCAATAACTTCTATCTTGGCAACGTCTACCTCAATACCTTTAGCAGAAATTTTATGACCCAAAACTAACCCTTCCCTCACCATAAAATGGCATTTTTCCCAATTTAGGGCAAGGTTAGTTTCTTTGCATCGTTCTAAGACTTTTTCGAGGTTTTCTAAACATCTATCGAAGGAATCGCCGAACACGGAGAAATCGTCCATGAATACCTCCATAATGCTTTCTACGTACTTGTCAAATATTGCGAGCATACATCGCTGGAATGTAGCTGGCGCATTGCATAATCCAAACGGAATTCTTCGGTACACGAAGGTGCCGAAGGGACAAGTAAACGTAGTTTTCTCTTGGTCCTCGGGAGAGATGGGTATTTGAAAGTACCCCGAGAGGCCATCGAGAAAGCAATAAAAGCTATGGCCGGAGAGACGTTCTAAAATCAGGTCGATAAACGGTAAAGGAAAGTGGTCCTTGCGGGTGGCGTCATTTAACTTACGATAATCTATGCACATACGCCAACCCGTCACCGTCCGTGTCGGGATTAATTCATTATTCTCATTACTAACTACGGTTATCCCTCCCTTCTTTGGAACTACCTGAACGGGGCTAACCCACTTACTGTCCGAAATAGGGTAGATAATTCCTGCGTCTAATAGTTTCATAACCTCGCCCTTAACTACTTCTTTCATATTCGGATTTATACGGCGCTGAGGTTGGATAGAGTTACGCGAATTATCTTCCATTAAAATTTTATGGGTACAGAAAGATGGGCTTATGCCCTTGATATCAGAAATTTGCCAAGCAATAGCCCGGCGATGCTTACGTAGAACTAGAAGAAGTTTTCTGTTTTGCGTATCCGTGAGGTAGGCCGAAACGATAACTGGTAACTTGGAATCCTTTTCTAAGAAAGCATACTTAAGGTGTTCGGGGAGTTCTTTAAGTTCTAGGGTAGGGGGTTCTTCATAAGAGGATTTTGAGATTCTTTCTTTTTCAAAAATAATATCTTCATAAACTTTTTTATAAGGAACGTAATAAGGGGTGGGGCTAGCAGCTAAGACGGCTTCTTGTAGCGATTCAGTGGGAAGAACAGAGGAAGAACAAAAATCAGAAAATTCTTTTTCAAACTCAGAAAGACAAAAAGAAGATTCATCACTTCCTTGCAGTGATTCCGTCGTAAGAGAAGAGGAGCAAAAAGTAGAAAATTCTTTTTCAAAGTCGGAGAGGCAGAAGGAAGAATCATCACTCACGGCGTCTACGAAAAAGCATGAGTCATCGTTTGCTAAGGTGTTCTTCATCGAAGGGGTGATAGAAAATATGACTTCGTCGTCGCCTACTCGAAGAAAGAGCTTACCATTACTTACGTCACTGATGGCTCGGGAGGTGGCGAGGAAGGGTCGGCCAAGGATCAGGGGAACCTCGACGTCTTCTTCGATGTCCAAAATGACAAAGTCCACCGGGAAGATGAACTTGTCGGCTTTCACTAGAACGTCCTCCACTATTCCTAACGGGTACTTGACGGATCTATCGGCTAGCTGGATACTCATACGCGTGGGGTTAAGGCTACCAATCCCTAACTTTTTGAACAACGAAAAGGGCATCAGGTTTATACTCGCGCCTAAGTCGGCTAACGCGTGTTTAACAAAAAGATCACCGAAGACACACGGGATAGAGAAACTACCCGGGTCACTGATTTTCTTCGGCAAACCGTTTGTTAAAACGGCGGAGCACTCGGCGTTTAGCGTGACGTGCGAAAGATTCTCTAACTTCTTCTTGTTTGTGAGGAAGTCTTTAAGATATTTGGCATATTTCGGCATCTGCGAAATAGCCTCGTGGAAGGGAAGATTAATGTGGATTTGTTTGAAGATTTCTAAGAAGCGGGAGTACTGATCATCTTGACGTTGTCTATTAAGTTCAGAGGGGTATGGAGGAGTTGAATTATTTTTGAAGATGGGTGGTGGAGTGAGATTATTTTCTAAAGCGGGGGTGATTACTTCTTAAGCAGAGGGTGGAATTTTTAAAACGGGAGCGGAGCTTTGATTTTTAGAGGCGAGAGCGGAGCTTGTCTCGGGCTCTTCACTTACCATACCGGAGACTTGCTTCCCACTCCGAAGAGTTATAGCTTTCGCTTTCTCTCTCGGGTTGGGTTCGGTATTGGACGGAAGAGACCCTGCGGGTCGCTCAGAAATTATTTTCGCGAGCTGTCCTACCTGATTTTCTAGACTTTTTACGCTTCCGGTTAAAGTTCTTATAGTGGCGTCATTTGTGGTGATATATTTGGAAAGTAATTCCTCCAAGCTTGGAGGTTTTGGGTAATTTTGAAGAGGTGGTGGTGGTGGTGGTGCAGAAAAATCGTTTTGCGGAGGTGGGCGCATCGCATTCGATGGATTACTCCATGAAAAGTTCGGGTGATTTCTTATAGCGGGGTTATAATTATTCAGAAGATTAAAACTAGGCGGATGAAAATTTGCAGCAGAAAAATTATTAAAAGCAGTTCTAGGCATATTATTAACATAATCTAAATGTTCTGGAGTAGGGGTTGCAGATTCCCATACCTGAGGGGCGGAGGCAGCAGTCATCTCCGTTATCTTTTTGCTTAGGATTTCTACTTACAGAGCGAGCTGGGAGACGTTGTCCACTTCATAGATACCTGCAAGCTTGTTCGGGCGGGACCTAGGCACATTCCACTGATAAGTGTTCATGGCCATGTCCTCAAAAAGCTCAAGAGCAGCTTCCGGGGTCTTATGATTTAAAGTACCGCCAGAAGCTGCGTCTATCATTTGCTTCGTACTTTGATTTAGCCCGTTATAAAACGTCTGTACTTGTAACCATACAGGCAGCGCGTGATGTGGGCATCGTCTTATTAATTCTTTAAATCTCTCCCAGGTTTCGTATAGGGTTTCAGAGTCTATTTGTCCGAAGGCAGAGATGTCGTTCCTAAGTTTTGCTGTTTTAGCTGGCGGAAAATACTTCGCCAAAAATTTTTCAATTAATTCATTCCAAGTGGTTATGCTATTTTTCGGAAGTGTGTTCAGCCACTGCTTAGCTTTAGTTCTTAAAGAGAAGGGGAAGAGTCTCAGCCTGATCGCATCATTTGTGACACCATTTATCTTGAAGGTGTCACAAATTTCAAGAAAGCTAGCTATATGTGCGTTCGGATCTTCATCTTGAAGTCCGTCAAATTGCACATATTGCTGCACCATTTGAATTATGCTAGGCTTTAATTCGAAGTTATTATTTGCTATAGCAGGGCGGACTATACTTGATTCTGTTTCCTCGAGGTTCGGTCGTGCATAATTGGACATAGTCCTTTGCACGGCCTCATCTACGTTGGGTTCTTCCATTCTTAAAGTAGCAAATGACTCGGAGTCCTCAACCGGCACTTGGATCGTAGGACCTTGAAATCGCGATCTTCTCCGAAGAGTACGCTCAATTTCGTGGTCCAAGTCCAAAATGACCGACGGACTCCCGCGGGTCATGCACTAAAAGAACAGAAAAGAAGAAGAGGAAGAGAAAAAGGATAAACTAGAAAAAAGATTAGAATTTTTTTTTCTTTTTGAAATAGATTTTTTTTTAGATTAACTCCCGAACTTCCCAAGGACTACCCCGTGAAGGGTTCGCAAGGTACTAGACAAGACAGTGGCGCTTAAAGTCCTTTGCCCTTTTCGAGAGAATTAGGTGGCGTAGAAAAATTGTGAGGTTGGTTTCTATTAAGAGCGGTGATAAAATTTTTTTGATTTTTAAAATTTTAAAGAAAGAAGATGAGAAAGAGAAGAGATAAAATTAATAGGTTCGTGTTTTCAAAATATCAACGGAAGTTGGTTCCCCGGCAACGGCGCCAAAAACTTGTGCGCAACCGAACTAGCAACCCGATGAGGCAAGTATACCTATCGAATTGTAGCAAGGGGACACAAGTGTCGTATTGAAATCCGGGAACTGTTGGCAATGCTTACTCACACGAACGCTATTATCTTATCGACGGAAAAACTAGGGTTTTAGAAAATCTAAGTGCAGGGGAGAAAGTAAAGCTATACTAGAAAGAGAAACACTGCAATTAAGTAAAGCTATTGAGTAAAATGATTACTACGAAGGGTAGAAAATATGAAATGGAAATGCACTCGATCAAGATTCACCTCGGCAAAAGACGATTAAGAAAATGCGATAAAAATCTAAACTTAATAGGATAAAGGTCCTTGACCGTGGAGGTTCCTAAAGCTTGAACACGCTTCTCTCTAAGTCGTGCCCAACTGAGTTTAGGAAGGTCCGACCGACTCTCGTCTAAATCGGAGGCCTAAAACTCGCTTTACGCGGTGAACCCCACTATTGGATTTTACTCCAATCCGGGAGATTTGGACGTCTGCCTCTCTCGAGGGGTGCGTACAACTATCTTTACTCTTGAATGCTCACTTCATTCTTTCGGCCTCTCGGCTAGCCCAGAATGAAAGCAAAGGCGGAGAGTATATATCGAAAATATACCTCCAACCCGTGATTAATCAAGAGTAATTCAAGGCCCTAACCTAAAAAGAAAAGATTAATTAAAACATCATAACATAATCGCTCTAACATCGGATCATCAAGATCGAGTACAAGGAGGATTAGTTAATCATTATGGAATGGAGGAAGGGGGATGAGTAGTAAAGCATAAGAACAACACAAGCTAAACAAGAACACAAGCTAAACACAAGCTAAACAAGAACACTTTTATTAATTAAAAGGGGCAAGCTACACTATTGAAAATAAAATTACAAGTGCATGAAATTGAAATCCTATTCTAGCCCTACAATTAGCACTAAGAAAGAGCAAAGATTACAAAGAAAGCATAAACAAGCTAAGATTAAACTAGGGTTAAACAAAAATTACAAAGAGAGGGGGAGGGAGAGAGAGAGAAAGCATGAAAAAAACTCAAGAACCAAAGGGGCAGCACCTCCCCCACTCAACCAAAGCTTGCTGAAATTGAGAGGGGGGGTCTCAATTTATAGAAATTTTTCTCGGGTTTGTCACGCCCTCTGACACGCCCTAGGGGGGCGTGTCCGGGGGCGTGACAGTACTATATTGACCTCGGGCTCTGGATTCTGGCGGGAGGGATGATTGCTTCGGTACGTCGGTGGTCACGCCCTAGGTCACGCCCGTGACAGGGGGGCGTGACAGGCACGTCATGTCCAAATCATTGGTCGGAAATCCGTCAGTCACCGAAAAAGGAGGGTGTCACGCCCATGTCACGGGCGTGATATGGGGCGTGATAGTACTGTTTGCGTGCTGTGGAGAAACGACATTTAATGCGGCGGCAGGCTTTGCGGCAGAGGGAGACACACCCATAGTCACGCCTGGTGACACGCCCAGGGAGGGCGTGTCAGGGGGCGTGACAGCGGTTTTGACCATTTTTCTGTCCCTTCCAGCAGGAGTCCTCGGGATCGGGTGACACGCACTAGGTCACGCCCAGGGAGGGCGTGACAGGGGGGGTGTCAGGTCATTTTGGCCAATTTTCTGGAAATCTGCAAAAAGACAAGAAAAAGTCAGCGGCAATAATATTTACATAAAAATGATACAAATAAACTAATAATAGACATGATTTGTATACTATAAAATAGAAAATACGATAATAGTTTAGGCTACAAAACGTATTATCATGGAGCTCCAAATCTTGTAAAAATGTTCTTGTGCAAGAATTTAAGCACGGTGCGGCCATCATTAGCGGTAACTGATTTAGCTTCCACCCATTTTGAGACATAATCAACTACCACTAGAATATATTTTTTTCCAAACGATGGAGGAAAGGGCCCCATAAAATCAATTTCCCAAATATCAAAAGCCTCACAAACTATCATATTGTTGAGGGGCATTTCATATTTTTTGGAGATATTCCCAGCCCGTTGACATTCATTGCATTCCTTCACATGAATGTAAGCATCTCTGAACAGAGTTGGACAGTAGAACCCGCATTGTAGAACCTTATGTGTTGTCCTAGCCGCTCCCATGTGTCCACCTGCCTCACGATTGTGACAGTGCCGAAGAATTGATCTGTGTTCAGATTCCGGGACACACCTTCTGATGATGTTGTCAGCACAAGTGCGTAACAACAGTGGATCCTCCCAGAAGTAGTACTTTGCATCCAAGATAAACTTCTTCTTCTTCAGGAAGGACCGATTGGGAGGCAATTTTCCGCACGCAAGGTAGTTAGCTAAGTCAGCAAACCAGGGAGCCTTACCATGTTCCGTTATTAAAGAGAAAAGAGTCTCATTGGGAAATGAGTCGTAAATTATAGAGTCTTCATGTTGCAAAGTGTCATGGGTTTCCAACCGCGACAAATGGTCTGCAATAATTTTCTCAACTCCCTTCTTGTCCCGCACTTCTAGCTCGTACTCTTACAACATTAAAATCCATCGGATGAGTCGTGTATTTGCATCCTTTTCCTTCATGAGGTACTTAAGAGCGGCATGATCAGTGTACACCACGACCTTTGATAGCACTAGGTATGGGTGAAATTTCTCCAATGCGACTGCTAATAGCTCTTTCTCAGTAGTGGTGTAGTTCCATTGAGCATCATTCAAAGTATGACTAGCATATTAAATTGTGTGGAAAACCTTATTTTTCCTCTATCCCAACACTGATACGACAGCGAAATCACTCGCGTCGCACATCAATTCGAATGGTAATGTCCAATCCGGGGACGTGAGAACTGTGGCACTAGTCAGGTAGCTCTTCAAAGTGCAAAAATCTTGCAAGCAATTTTCGTATAAATTGAAAAACACATCGTTACCAAGAAGATTGCTCAGCGGTTTCGCGATAGAGGAGAAGTCTTTAATCAAGCGCCGGTAAAATCCGGCAAGCCCTAATAAGCTACGGATACCCTTTACAGAAGTTGGAGGAGGCAGTTTCTTGATGACTTCAACTTTAGCTTGATCCACTACCATACCCATACTTGACACTTCATGCCAAAGGGTTATACCCTTCTCTACAATGAAATCGCATTTCTCCAAATTTAGCACCAGATTGGTATCTTCACAACGTTTTAGAACGGTCGCTAGGTTCTCCAAACACGCATCAAAATCTGCACCAAAAATAGTAAAGTTGTCCATAAAAACATCTAAAAACTTCCCAACCATGTCATGGAAGATAGCCAGCATGCATCGTTGAAAGGTTGCAGGAGCATTGCATAGTCCGAAAGGCATCCTCTTGAATGTGAATGTCGTCTTTTCTTTATCCTCAGGGTCAACGAGAATTTTGTTTCACCCTGAGTATCGGTCAAGGAAGCAATAATATTTCTTTCCGGCAAGACTTTCCAACATTTGATCAATGAACAGGAGTGGGAAATGGTCTTTGCGCGTAGCCTTTTTCAGCTTCCTGTAATCAATACACACTCTCCATCCGGTGATCGTCCGGGTAGGGAGTAGTTCGCTGCATTCATTTTCCACCACCGTGATTCCCCCCTTTTTTGGAACAACATGAATAGGACTTATCCATTTATTATCGTTGATGGGGTAGATGATTCCAGCATCCAATAGCTTGATAACTTCTTTCTGCACTACCTCTTGCATCTTCGGGTTCAATCGTCACTGCGGTTGTGTAGAAGGCTTGATGTTATCATCTAACAGGATTTTGTGCAAGCAGACAGTTGGGCTAATGCCCTTCAGATCTTGTATGTTCAATCTGAAAGCCCTTTTATGTGACCGTAGAACACCACCAAGATGATCCTCTTCCTTAGGAGAAAGCAATGCCGAAATTATTACCGGGTATGTCTGTTTTTCCCCCCAAAATACAAATTTTAATGTCGGTAGAAGATGTTTAAGAGGAAAGTTTGGGTGAGATTGATGATGTTCAGCAGATATACCCTCAGGAATTTGGTTTGGGTAGTGTTCACTCTGATTGATTTCCATTCCATCAATGTCCCACAGAAACTCCTCAAAGTCATCGGCAGATAATAGAGGAAAGGATTCAGGGATAGTGTTGTTGATGAATTCTATGTCTTCCTTCTCCTCATAGAAATCCTTCCTCGCGGCTTTATACATATCGAATGTGGTTCTGGAACTTCCGACGCGCAACGTTAGCATACCCTTTTCGGCGTCAATGATCGCACATGCCGTGGCTAGGAACAGCCTTCCCAGAATAAGAGGTGAAGTGGAATCTGGAAAGATGTCCATAACGACGAAGTTGTTGGGTACATTGGAAAATGTGTACCTAATTTGAAGAAGTCTCACTTAGCTCAATGATATACATTAAGGTGTATTTGATGTTATTTTGAGTTTATATGTGCAGGTTAAGGATATGCTAAAATGAAGGAAAACGTTTCTAAGTCCAAGTGTCGACACTTAAGAAAGCCTGTGTCGACACTTGAAAAAGCTGTGTCGACACCTGAGGCAATTGTGTCGACACACAGAATATATTAGTCGACATCAACTGTGTCGACACCGGGAGGCAGTGTCGACACACAGAAATATTAGTCGACATCGACTGTGTCGACACCGGGAGGCAGTATTGACACACAGAAGTATTAGTCGACATCAATTGTGTCGACACCTGGAGGCAGTGTTGACACAAAAATTCTGAGACTATATATACTTTGTCGACACACAGGACTTGTGTTGACACTCAGCAGAGTTTCAACAATGTTGATTGTTGTGAAGTGAAGAAGTGTCTATGTCGACACAAAGAAGTTGTGTCGACACATTATACAGATGCAGTGTCAAGATGCTGTGTCGACAGCAGAGGAGCTGTGTCGACATCACCAAAGCTTGTGTTGACACTTAATCTACTTGTGTCGACACATAATTACAATCAGTCTCGACGCTTTGCTGACAAAGACAAAGGTTCAAGAACTAACTGGAGACTTGACAGCTGTGTATTCCAACAAGTTTGTTGAAGCTATCAGACCTGTCGGAAGTTGGTTAGAAACCGGATCAGCCGGTTACAATGGATGAAGACTATATATAGATGGATTCTATCAAATAAAAGAGGAGAACAATAACAACCACACGAACAACTATTGAAGTATTGATCATTGATCAAGGAAGTGCACGTCATACAGAAGAAGATTTTCGTGAGAAGATCAAAGGAAAATTCAAGCAAGAATTCTGAAGAAACTTCAGAAGTTCTTGAGAGAGAGAGAGAGAGATCTCCAACTGTTGAAGTAAAGTAGGAGACATTTACCAGTCTCTTAAGAAGCAGATCTTGAACTAATCTGCTAAGAAGGATTCAGATCTATTTCTGAATTCAAAGAAGGAAGCTGCCAGCCAGTCAACTTCAAAGAAGATTAACCCAACTGAGTTCAGATTAAAGAAGCTTTGAAGAAAGCTAAGAACAGGTTGATCTCAGCATTCAGTCTTATCAAAAGCTGATCAAGAATCCTTTTATCCCTTCTCTCTCAATAAGGGTAAGAGTTAATCTATAAGATTTTTCAAATTATATAGGATCTTTCAAGATCTGAGTTGTAAACCTATATTATAAAGGTTGAGTGTAGTAGCATAGATCTCTGAATGGTAGGGCTTTTGAGCCTGACTGTAGGAGAAATTTTTCTCTAAGTTGTAGTCCTTGTGGCAAGGCTGAGGTAGGGTTGTTAGCCTGAGCTGTAGGAGTGTGGTTACACTCTGAGTTGTAGGAACCTTATAGGGTTCTGAGTTGTAGGAAACTTTCAGGGTTCTGAGCTGTAAGATCTGTGGATCTGAGAAGAAGGAAGAAGTTAGGCCGAATCTAGCACACTGCTGGATAGGTGAAGGGGGAAAGTGGATGTACCCAGACCTTGGGGAACCACTATAAACCTGTGTGCAATCTGTGATGTATGTGTGATTGTGAATTCTATGCTGTGATTGTTGTAGTATAAGTTAGATTCTATTTTAAGAACTGAAATATTATTCTGCCTTAAGTAAAAAAGAAAAGAACCTATTCACCCCCGCCCCTCTAGGTTTTTGGGTTATCTTAAAATCAATTCTATCAAGTGGTATCAGAGGGAGGTTACTCAAAGAAGGACTTAACAGTCTGAGTAAGATCCATAAGGCAGATTCAAGATCAAGAAAATGGTTTCAGGATAAAATCATAAGGAACTACGTTCTATGAAATTACCCATATGCAGGAAAGAGATTTTTGGAATATGGAAAGAAAGGGTCAGGCTTTTCATGGAGGCTTCTGATCCAAGGATCTACATTACAGTAAAGGAAGGTCCTTATATTCTAATGAAACTATCAGTTCTAGATGCAAATAAAAGAACTCCCAAGGATTTTTTAGAAATGACTAAGGAAGAGATCAACCTAGCTATTATGGATAAAAGAGCTCAGAATATCATAGTAAGTGTCATAGATGATTCAACCTTTCAAATTTTGATTCACTGCAAGACCTCCAAGGAAATGTGGGACACCTTGATAGTCTACATGGATGGTTCTGAAGAAGTCAGACAAGATAGAAAATTTATGTTGAACTAGGAATATGAGAGTTTCAGACAAGGAAAGTCATATGGTATAACTGAGTGTTATAAAAAGTTCTATTGAATAGTAAATGAGCTGATGTCCTATGGAAGGATCTTCAGTACATATGAACTGAATGATAAATTCCTAAGATCCTTGACAAAGGATTGGGACACTAAGATTTGTGTCATTAGGGAAGTGGCCAAACTTGCAGATATCTCTCCTCCAACTTTGTTCGAAAAATTACTGTCATATGAGATGCACCTGATGGCTAGGAAAGAGGAAGAGAAAAGTGCTAAAGGGGAGCATAAAGAAAAGTGTTTGGCCTTCAAGGTTGAAGCCACTAGGAAGAATAGGAGGATGTCTCCATCACCTCCTGAGATTATTGCTGAAATTACTTCAGATAATTCAGACAACGAAAGTTCAGACAGCAGTGACTCAGATAAAGACTTTGCTGCCTTCACAAGGTAGTTTCAGAGATTCCTGAAGAAGAAGCAGTGGAAGTTAAAGCCCTCCACATCTCAGCCTGTGGATGACTATTATCAAAAGAGGAAGTCATCTAGGAAGGACAGGAGAAGGTCTAAGCCTAGCAAAGCTACAACATCAAAGATAGTTTGCTACTACTGTAATAGGCCTGGACATGTTGTGGCTGAGTGTCCAGACAAAAGAAAGGAGTCTGCTAATAAAAGGAAGACTCAACAAAAGAGCGAGAAGGAGAAATCCTTTGTTGCTAAGAAGGAGAAGAGCTTGACAGACCAATCATCTTCAGAGTCTTAATCTGAAGCTGAGGCATACATTGGTCTATATGTAGCAGATGAAGAAGATGAGTTTATGCAATTGCTGAACTCTATCAATGAACAAGAAGACCATCAGTGCATGGGACTGATGGCTGTGTCAGAAGAAGACAAGTGCCAGGATAGGCCTAGTCCTAGTAAGGTATAATGTTTTTCTAGTAATAGAGATTGTAGTACTGGCACAGAGTCAGCTATATCTACATCAAGTGATGTGGATGGGTCTGAGTCTGAAGGTGATATTCATCAACTGATAGATGAATTTGGGGACTTATTGCAGGCACTAAAGAAAAGCAAAAACCTGGTAAAAACTCAAGCTAAGGAAATTGCAGATCTTAAGATGGCTGCATCTGACTTAGAGAAAGAGTTGGATCAAAAATTGAATCAGATTGCCAAACTGAAAACTATAACTGTTATTTAGATGGGAACAATCACATACAAAAATGATCTGATTAAAAGTCTGGAAGCAAGACTTCAAAAAGAAAAAGATTTGGTGGCTAGTTATTCCAAGCCAAAATCAGTTTTACCCTTAATAGATGAGTTTGTAGCTCAAAAGGGTAAGGCTGGAATAGGCTTTAAAGGTAACACCAGGGCTTTCCAATTTAAGAGAAAGGGCAAAGCCTCAGTCCAGCCACTGAATTTTAAAGTCCCTGTAGTTTTTAAAAAGGTACAAGTGTCTTCTAACAAGTATGATCTTGAGAATACTCAAGGTCATAGTAAGACTGAAGTTCTGAATGACAAGGGTATTTACTTCAATAAGGCAGCCCATGTCCATAAACCCCATGTTCCTAAGAAAATAGTGGGTGTAGCTGCAACAGTACCAGCACAATACAAAAGATTTGCTGTCAACCAGACTGCCAAGAATGTATCTAAAAATAGATACAACAAGTATGAATGCTGGTGCTGTGGCAAGACAGGTCATTATGCCTTAGACTACTGGCACAACATTAGTGTTATAAAGAACAACAGTCTACCTGTTAGAAGAGCAGCAGGTATATTTGGTAAGTATGAAGCTAACTTGAACCAAGGACCCAAGACTTACTTGGGTTCTAAGGAGAGGTAATTCTTTATTGCAGGTGAGTCCAAGTTACCATACCCCTATATGGTACTTGGATAGTGGATGTTCCAGGAACATGACTGGAACAAAGGAATTGCTGGAGTATTTACCTATTATCAATGGGCCTAAAGTAATCTTTGGTGGTTCTGAAAAAGGAGTCATCAAAGGATTTGGTAACATTTCTAGTAACCAGATTACTATCACTCAAGTGGCCTATATGAAGAGTTTGAAAAACAACCTTATAAGAATAAGTCAGCTGAGTGATTTAGGATATGACATTTCATTTAATAAGAATCGATGTCATATCAAAAGATCAAGTGATCAAAAGGTCATATTAACAGGATATTGAAAAAGAAATGTGTACTGTCTTAATTTTGAGTGTGAGAACAATGTGTCTCCTATTTCTCTTGTAGCTGATGAGAGAGCCTCTCATTATGTCAAATGGCACAAGTGGCTGGCCTATATTAACCTTAAAACAATTGGCCAACTCTTTATCTAAGAGTTAGTTAGGAATGGTCTAAAAGTTAAGTGTATAAAGGATGGGATATGCTCAGCTTGTAAAAAAGGCAAGCAGACAAAATCCTCCTTTCATAGCCTTAAAAACAAGGATTAAGTGAGGTGTATATATCTCTTATATATAGAACTATTTGGTCCTATGCCAGTTCATAGTCTAGGTAGGAAGTTCTACACTTTTGTGGTGGTAGATAACTATTCTAGATATTCCTGGGTGTTCTTTCTGAGACAAAACTCAGAAACCCCAAGTGTTTTATACAGCTTTGTCAAGCAAATTCAGAATGAACTTAAGAGTACAGTGGTCAAAATCAGAAGTGACCATGGCACTGAATTTCAATCTGAGAGTATGAAAAAACTGTGTGAAGAATTTGGGATTTTTCAAGAATTCTCCTCACCTAGAACACCACAACAAAATGGTATCGCTGAAAGGAAGAATAGAACACTGATTGAGTCTGGTAGAACTCTATTGAGTGACACTTCTCTCCCAGAATATATCTGGACTGAGGCAGTAAATATTGCATGTCATGTGATCAATAGGGCATCTATCACCACAAGCCACAAAAAGACTCCCTATGAGATCATGAAGGGTAGAAAACCAAACTTATCCTATTTTAGGATCTTTGGTTGCAAGTGCTATGTCCTTAACAATAGAAAGTCTTATCTAACTAAGTTTGCTGCCAAATCCCAAGATGGAAAATTTGTTGGGTACAGCAACAATAGTAAGGCTTATAGAGTCTACAACTTGATTACTCAAGTTGTAGAAGAGTCTGTACATATTGTCTTTGATGAAACAAGATTGATTAACAGTGAGTTACCTTATAGCTCATGTAGTTCTACAGGTATAGATGAGAAAATGGACAAGCTTACCATTATAGAAGAATCAACTAAAGAGCAGGAAGTGGAAAATGGTGACTACTGTCCAGGGGGAGTACAGGACTCCCTAGATGCTGTTGAAAACAAAGAGGTGCAGCATATTGAAGAGTCAGGAGAGGTTCAACCTTAAGATAATCTACTTCCAGCTGTTAGACACTTAAAGGATCATCCAGCAAATCAGATAATTGGTGATCTAAGACATGGAGTTCAAACCAGAAGCAGGAACTTGAACACAGTTCTTTGCTCAAGCTTCCTATCTCAACTGGAACCAAAGAGATTTGAAGAAGCTATTCTAGTCCCACATTGGATTGATGCCATGCAAAAGGAACTGAATCAGTTCAAAAGGTGCAAGGTCTGGGAGTTAGTTCCTAAACCAAAAGACCACAACATCATTGGAACAAAGTGGATCTTTAGGAACAAACTAGATGAGAATGAGATCATTATAAAGAACAAAGAAAGACTAGTTGCAAAAGGATACAGGCAGGAAGAGGGTATTGACTTTGATCAAACCTTTGCCCCAATAGCAAGACTGGATGCAATTAGGATGTTCCTTGCCTATGCAGCATATCAAGGCTTCAAGGTATTCCAAATGGATGTAAAATCAGCATTCCTAAATGGAAATCTAAAAGAAGAAGTCTATGTAGAGCAACCCTCAGATTTTGTTGATTCTCTCAAACTTGATTATGTTTATAGACTTAGGAAAGCTTTGTATGGGTTAAAGCAAGCACCAAGGGCTTGGTATGAAACTCTGTCTACTTTCCTTATTGTGAACAAATTCTCAAGGGGGAAAATAGACAAAACTCTATTCTTGAGGGAGTCCAAAGGTAAAATAATCTTAGTTGAAATTTATGTAGATGACATAATATTTGGGTATACAGAAAGCAACATTTGCAAGAAGTTTGCAAAACTTATGCAAGGGAAGTTTGAGATGAGCAGCATGGGGGAACTTAAGTTCTTCTTGGGCCTTCAAGTAAGACAGACTGATGATGGCTTATACATATCCCAGTCTAAGTTCACCAAGGAGTTAATTAAGAAGTATGGTATGGAATCATCCTCCACCATGAGAACTCCTATGGTAATAAGTATGCCTATATGCAAAGTTGATGCAGGTAAACCTGTAGATGAGTCTTTGTATAGAGGAATAATTGGCTCTCTTCTATATTTAACTGCTAGTAGACAAGACATTATCTATGCAACATGTGTTTGTGCTATGTACAAATCATGCCCTAAAGAATCTCATTACACTGCAGTAAAAAGGATTTTGAGATATCTAAAGGGCACACCAAATCTAAGCCTTTAGTACCCTAGAAATGGAGATTTTCTACTGACAGGCTATTCAGATGCAGACTTTGCAGGTTGTAAAGAAGATAGAAAAAGCACAACATGCACCTGTCAATTTCTAGGAGGAAGATTGGTGTCTTGGAGCAGTAAGAAACAGACTAGTGTGGCAATTTCCACAGCTGAGTCTGAATATATGGCAGCAGGAAGTTGTTGTGCACAGCTGTTATGGATTAAGCACCAGCTAGAAAACTATTGTATTCAGGTAAGTAGAACACCTTTGTTTTGTGATTCTACAAGTGTTATTTCTATTGCCAATAATCCTGTTTCATATAGTAGGATGAAGCATATAGAAAAAAGATACCATTTTCTTAGAGAACATGTAGAGAAAGAGGACATCTCACTAGAATTTGTCAAAATAGATTTTCAAACTGTAGATGTGTTTACTCAGCATCTAGATGAAACTAAATTCAATAAATTTAAAATTGAATTAGGAATGTTGAACATAGATTAGTTTATCAAAATTGGCTAAGTAAAATTGTGTCGACACATCCAGATAAGTGGTGTCGACACTTCAGTCAGTGGTGTCAACACAACCAGAGTTGTGGTGTCGACACATCCAGAAATTGTGTCCACACTTACAAATAGAGTCGACACCAAATTTCTGATGAACTTCTATGTTTGTCTAGTGTCGACATATCATCAGTAGGTGTCGACACATAGTAGTCAATGCTATTGTCGAGACATTAGAAGTATGTGTCGACACATTTCAACAGTGTCAACACATTTAGTCAGTTTTTGCCCGCCTTTTGACCTTCTTTGTTTAGAGGGGTATAAATAGGTCAAGAACATATTCTATCGACACTCTCTCCAGGTTTTCAAGACTAAAACCTTGTGTCGACAAACTCTCTTCTCTCAATCCAAGCTTTCTCACCATCCCAATGGCGCCAAAGGTTGAAGATAACATTAACGAAGGATATGAGGTTGTTCGTCATGCCCTTGATGATGTTGACTCAGATATTAAAGGAGAAATTACCCTAATCACTGACAATGGTTTTGAGTTTTTTGTTTCCGAACCCACCAAGATATGGAAGAAAGAGATACTTGAGTTTTATGGCGCGACTGTAGTAGATTCATCTGGCCTGAAGATTAAATCGACAGTTCATGGAGCAAGATTCAAACTGACCTTGAAAAGTATGAGAAAAATTCTTCATCTTCCAAGAACTCAGGATGAAGAAAAAGTACCAGTATCAAAAACAAGGGAGGAACTACAATGGTGTGGATTGGATCCCACCTTGAAGATTAGAGCAGCAATTAACAGGAAAGGGATGAATCAGCAAGGTAAATTCCTTTCAGAAGTGGTAGGAAAGGTAATTCTGTGTAAGCTAGGGGGACATGATAGGATTTCTGCCTATATGTTCAACCTCATGACAAAGATAATTTTTAAGCACAACACAGATTGGTTTATAGTACTGTTTGAGAAGATCAAGGAAGAAATAAAGAAGCCAAATTTGGCTAGACTGATGAGCTTATACTTTGCTGGAGCAATTCCAGAAGTAATGAACCAGATTTCTGGTTCTAAAATTAATCATATGAGGAAAATGGACATCAGGATTATATCAAGATGGGATAGGGTCCTAACAAAGGACATACCAGATATAGAAAGACAAGAAGCTGCTGAGAAATCTCCTGTACATGACCTGACTGAGAATGCACAAGTACAAGGGGAGACAGTTACTGCACAGGTACAGGGGGAAGAGAGAATCCACTTGGCAGAGGAAATAGATTCACAAATAGTCCTTGAGACATCTCATGATAATATTCCAGCCCAAGATGCTATCATGGAGGATACATCTAGAGATGTTGATGCTCCTGAGAAAGTAGTATCACCAGTTCACACTCAACAGGAGTTCACTCTGGAAGAATTGTTTCCTGGCATTGAGGGGGAGCAGCATAGGACTGAAAAGGAGCTGCCTCCTAGTCCTAAGGAAAGAGTAGACATTCCCAGTTCATCTGCTTCAGAAGATGAAGAGATCAAAAGTACAAAAAGGAGAAAACTGATGGTCTTTAAGAGAAGGAGCCAGAGCTATAAGAAGGCATTACAAACTACTACTCCACAACCTGCCCCAGAGGCTGATTACAGCTCTTTATTAATGGATTTTCAAGTTAAATTAGATGAGCAGAGAATGTTTTTAGATAAGTATGATGATGAAAGCCATAAGCCACTACAATTTGATTTAGCTCAGGATATTAAATCTATCAGGTTTGAAGTAAATCTTTATTAGAAAGAAATGATAGATTATTTCAACAAAGGGGGCAATGTTGTAGTATTTCTAGCTGAGCAGCAAGTAGCAGTCAAGGCTCGAGTGGATGACATTGCTGTTAAACAAGGCTATGTCCTTGAAAATCAGATTAGAATGAATGACAATCTGACTGAATCTCACAATGAGATAGTCACTGAAATAAAGAATACAGTCACTACAATGACTGAAGAAAGAGCTAAAGAGAAAGAGGAGTTTGATAAGAAATTACAAGAAGCCTTAGATTCATTTAAGACAGCCATTACTACTTCTCAGAAAACAATCTCTAAACATCTTCTTAAGTTAAAATCATTTTATAAAAATGGTGTAAATTTTCTTGATAATCAAGTAAGATTTCAAAAAGATGACTTAAGAGACCACATTGAAAGAGAAGTCATAAAGGGGGAGAGAGTGTTAGTCAATGCAGGCTCAGATCATGCCAAATGGATATCCAATAGCATCAGAGCCACTCTGGGATATCCACCCCATTGTGATGATGATAATGTTGCTGAGTTTGGTGTGCAACCTGATTATGTTGAAGGTGATCAACCTGAAGTTGCTCAGGTCATCTACCCTCCAGCAGATTTTCATATGATTCAGCAACAGGTTCAGACAATGTACAGTCCTCCACAGGAAGTTGATAATGTTATTATAGAGAAAGTTGAAATGCCAGAAGCTGCCTTGAAAGCTCAACAGGAAGCTCAACTTTCAAAGAAAATATTCAGAGAACAGGCTGAGTTAAAGCCTCATTTTGAGCAATGGAGCCCCATTTCCAGGAATATCATTCTGACTGCCTGGAAAGCTAGGAAAGTTCAAGTTCATGAAAGGGGAAAGTGGTATAATGAACAGGAATGGCAGAAATATGAGGCAAGGCAAGAAGCCATTGTGCAACATAGAAGAAAGGCTAAGATTGGGAAGCTACCTCCTAATGCTCAGGAGCCTAGCAAATACTTCCATAAGCCTTTTCATTATTTTTAAAGGCAAAGGATTAAGGCTAAAGCTCAGAAGAAGGCAGAGTTGAAAGGAAAGAAGCCTATTGATGATGCAGAACCTCCAGTGCAAGCTCAGATTTAGCCAGGAAAAGGCATAGTCATCAAGGAGCCTGATCAGCCTTAGTTTAGATTTACTAGATTTTTCAAGAACAATATAATCTTTAGTGTTGAAAGAAATCTATGTAATCAATTGTTAAGAAACTTTTTGTTAATATAAACAAAACAATATTTCATGTTCATTCAAGTTGCATTCTTATTCTGTGATGTGATTTTGTTATATGTTTTGTTTATAAGTTACCCTGTCATTTATTATTTATATACATCATCATGTTTGTTTATTATAAGTGGTGTATATCATTGACAAAAGGGTTATGATTTCTCCAAATAGGGGGATATTGTTGAGTACATTGGAAAATGTGTACCTGATTTGAAGAAGTCTCACGTTGCTCAATAATATACATCAAGGTGTATTTGATGTTATTTTGAGTTTATATCTGCAGGTTAAGGATATGCTAAAATGAAGGAAAAAGTTTCTAAGTCCATGTGTCGGCACTTAAGAAAGCCTGTGTCGACACTTGGAAAAGCTGTGTCGACACCTGAAGCAACTGTGTCGACACACAGAATTTATTAGTCGACATCAACTATGTCGACACCGGGAGGGAGTGTCGACACACAAAAATATTAGTCGAAATTGACTGTGTCAACACCGGGAGGCAGTGTCGACACACAGAAGTATTAGTCGACATCAACTGGTTCGACCACTTGAGGCAGTGTCGACACACAAATTCTGAGACTATATCAATTGTGTCGACACACAGGACTTGTGTCGACACTCAGTAGAGTTTCAACAATGTTGATTGCTGTGAAGTGAAGAAGTGTCTATGTAGACACAAAGAAGCTGTGTCGACACATTCTACAGATGCAGTGTAAAGAAGCTGTGTCGACACCAGAGGAGTTGTGTCGACATCACCAAAGCTTGTGTCGACACTTAATCTACTTGTGTCGACACATAATGACAATAAGTTTCGATGCTTTGCTGACAAAGACAAAGGTTCAAGAACTGACTGGAGACTTGACAGCTATGTATTCCAACAAGTTTGTTGAAGCTATCAGACCTGTCAGAAGTTGGTAAGAAACCGGATCAGCCGGTTACCATGGATGAAGACTATATATAGATGGATTCTGTCAAATCAAAGAGGAGAACAATTACAACCACACGAACAACTATTGAAGTATTGATCATTGATCAAGGAAGTGCACATCACACAGAAGAAGATATTCATGAGAAGATCTAAGGAGAATTCAAGCAAGAATTCTGAAGAAACTTCAGAAGTTCTGGAGAGAGAGAGAGATCTCCAACTGTTGAAGTAAAGTAGGAGACATTTACCAGTCTCTTAAGAAGCAGATCTTGAACTAATCTGCTAAGAAGGATTAAGATCTATTTCTGAATTCAAAGAAGGAAGCTACCAGCCAGTCAATTTCAAAGAAGATCAACCCTACTGAGTTCAGATTCAAGAAGCTTTGAAAAAAGCTAAGAACAGGTTGATCTCAGCATTTAGTCTTATCAAAAGCTAATCAAGAATCCTTTTATCCCTTCTCTCTCAACAAGGGTAAGAGTTAATCTATAAGATTTTTCAAATTCTGTAGGATCTTTCAAGACTTGAGTTGTAAGCCTATATTATAAAGGCTGAGTGTAGGAGATATAGATCTCTGAGTGGTAGGGCTTTTGAGCCTGAGTGTAGGAGAAATTTTTCTCTGAGTTGTAGGCCTTGTGGCAAGGCTGAGGTAGGGCTGTTAGCCTGAGATGTAGGAGTGTGGTTACACTCTGAGTTGTAGGAACCTTATAGGGTTCTGAGTTGTAGGAACCTTTCAGGGTTCTGAGCTGTAAGATCTGTGGATCTGAGAAGAAGGAAGAAGTTAGACCGATGATGCAGACCACCCCTACGCGATGCTAGCATTGAAAATAACAAAGGGGAAACCTAAGGGGCATTTACCCGAACACCAAAAGTGCCTTGACAACGTCCTAAGAGGCATTTCTACGAACACGTAGTGTGCGTGCGGAATTGGAAATTTTGGCGGAGCTTTGTTTGTAACGGCGCGATCTCACAAGTGGGTTTCTCCCAAACAAACCTACACGAACATCCACATACATATTGCATACCCTAACACAACACCTAAGCATTCATTTCCAAGCATTTCTATATCAATACGGAGGGTGTTCTGGACTCAAGCTACGATCCAAAAATAGTCTGTAATCGGCCCTCAAAATAAATCAACAAGGATATACCAAATCCTCTTGATTCGTCCGGAATCTAAGGACTAAACAAACCCCGATTTGTAAATGCCCAAGAAGACCTACCCTTTCGGAAATCTTCGTGAAAATCGGATAATAAAAGCAATTCAAATTCAGATTTTATACATACCAAGTGAATCAATAATTAGGATAAAATATGCAATCACTAATCTCCACTAACTCACAAAAATCAAGAAGAAGATCTCAAGTTTAGGGGAAGACAATCATTACCCAATAATCTGAAATGAGAGAGGAGGAGAGGAGAGGGGAAAGCAAGATAGTGGTGGAAGAGTCGCACTTCCACGGGTCACCGGAGTCGCACCGGATGAGGAAGAACCGAGCCGCCTTCTTTGGAGTCACACCGGAGGAGATAGGAGTCGCCGGAGCAGCAAGAAGCAGCCCCAAGAGGGGGGGCGGCAGCAGCAGGGAGGAGGCTTCTGGGCGTCGGGTTCGGCCAGGCTGAAAAGATCGGGAAGGGGGGGCTGAGGCCGAATACTTTCTTAAGTTTCCTTTTTTCTTCTTCTTCAATGTCTCTCTCTCCCACACACATACATATATATAAAATGACACCTCACTCCTCCACCCTTCATCAAGATCAAACTAATCCTAGCCACTTAAAATGTTTTTTTAACAAAATTAAAAACCACATAATAAAAACTTATAATTTTAGGACCTAAAAATTATAAGCCTAATAACTTATAAAAATGAAAATTAAAAGATTATGAGTATAATATTATTTCAAAGATGAAATAACATTATATTCATAACGAAGAGATGAAATGCTGCGGCAGTGGCGGCGGCGGCGGCGGCCACGAAGACGGTGGAGGCAACGACCATCAAGGTCCTTGAACATGTAGCGGCGGCGATCAAAATGGAGATCTATGTCGGCACGGGCAAATGGCGGGGCATCCTCGCCATCAATCCTTCCCCGCTCAAAATCACTCATCACCGATGAGTGGCCAGGGAGAGAATAGCAGGAGACAGCAACATCCACAGGTGGCATAGCGAGAGCAGACATCCACGGGGTGTCCGCAATAGAACTGAACCTGACATGAGCAAGAACAACAGAAAACCTCGCAGATGTGTCAGCATAAAGAAAAACAATGCAGTTCTTACCATCCAATGCGAGAACCAAAAAAGCCACGTGGAAGAGTGACACGGAGAGAATCTCACCTCTCAACCCAAGAGAATCTGACGTGGAAGGAAGAAGTAACGTAGAAAACCACTCAGGCGGAAACCAGATATGCAAAATAAAATCCGAAAAATTGAGACACGGTGAAACACCGAATGCACCGTAAAAATCCAAAAAAATTGCATTAAATCCGAAATCCGGGAAAATTATGTAAGGATCGCCACTCCAACGTGTGAAATACATTACAGGACCCGAAGGTATCCACTTGAGGGCCGACAAGACTAAACACAGATCACTCACTCCGTAGTCAGACGCTCTCCAGCATGTATAGTCATGCAAGTGAAGCAAAGCAAAGGCACAGGTATAAGGAGGTGCCCTGTATACATGAAATTCTTGTCGGGGCGAATGAAAATAATGTGCAAGGTGACTTGATGGGCAACAATATCGTAAAGACACCAAATCAAAATGCACAAGCCTAGGGAGATCAAGCATAGTCACCAACAAAACACTATCCGTCGAGAGATATCTCGTGAAGTGCTCCGTCTCGTATGAAGCATGAGCAGGATAAAGTGGTGCAGTGACAAGATCAACGATTATTAAGATCAGCTCGTGAACATCAAAACGAGGGGCCAACGCTAGTGTAGGGGGTATCCAAGTAGGTATATCATAAAAGCGTAGACTATGACTAGCGGATCCACGTCCTAAAATGATATCAAATGTAGGCACACAAGTAGGAGGGAGGGTCGGTAAAATCGAGCCCGAGACCAAATCCAAATGAATCTCACACAACGGTGACTCAATCAAGGGACACTCATCCGGTAAACCTACGTCCGGGCAAACATCAGAATAATCGTCCAAGGATACCCTACCCTCAGGAGGAAACTCATCCAAAATAATAATTGAGAAATCCTCAATCTCTGGCTCCACAAATAGCTCAGATTTAATTTCAAAAAAATCAGATCGAGGCTCACTCGACATAGGGATCATAGACTCGAGAGGGTACTCAATAGTAGGGTTAACTGAAATATCACTAACAAGACATGTAGTGGCTAAAGGGGTACTCTCACAAGTCAAAGCCTCATCAACATCCCAAAAATCATCATCCAAGTCGCTAGGATATCCAGTCTCCTCATCGTCAGAAAAGTCGGCAGAATCATCGGGCACTATCGAACATGCCAGGATACTCTCATCTAACTGGACATCCTCAACAAAATCAGGAGATACCACACCAACGTCTAGATCAGGATCATCAGCAATCTCAAAAGTAGTCTGGGGTGGCTCCAAAGTGGAGACTAACATAGCTGAAGCCCTAGGTTTTGTGGGGCATGTCACGGCGTAGTGGCCAGTCACACCACAAGCATAACATAAAGCCTTCTCCTTGGAAACCTTAACTGGCTTCCTAGGTCTAGTGTCCTGGCGGGGAGAAATAAAATCATGAGACGTCCTCATACGGGAGTATGGGGGAACGTGCTTGTTCGGTATATGCAAAATTTTAGGCGGCGCTACACTCGGATAACCAGAAGACTGAGAACGGTAGTATGAGGGATAATACTCATCCGTAAACAAATTCTTCATAAGTTACCAACCTACAAGTGAGCCAACGAAGGACGGTCCAAAACATCTCTCCTCATTGACCCAGAAGGACAGGGCTCGACCAGTTAATTGCAATCTCGCGACGGGAATCCTGTGGGGGTCCACAAGACGATATTGCTCAAAATAAACTTCCATATCATCTACCCAACGTAAGAAAACCCGCGGTTCACATAACCCATCGTAATTCAGAGCAGGAATTCTAACAGGCCTAGAGGTGCGCGATGGTGGTGTCGTAATCGCTTGACTAACCGTACTGGAAGGAACATGGGTCCTAAGCTGTTGCCTAGGGGCACCAAGATGCGGTGTCGGAAGCCGACCTCCAAGTTGTGCTAACATATCTCTTATGTCATCACATTGGCGGTTCATCTCCTTGTGAAGGGCACCGATCGAGGAACATGGGGGAAGGGGTATCCCAATGCGTGCCATGACAGACTAACGAAAAAAAAAGGATTCAAATTAGGAAAGCACTTAAAACTTTTTTTTTGTTTTTTTTTTGTTTTATATAACTAAAATAAAAATTTTAAAACGAACGAAACGTACCTAAGTGCAAGTGGGGGTAGCTCGGCTCGAGCGGATCGTTGTCAAGTTGAGAAATTGACAAACCTCCCTCTGATACCAAATTGATGCAGACCACCCCTACGCGATGCTAGCATTGAAAATAACAAAGGGGAAACCTAAGTGGCATTTACCCGAACACCAAAAGTGCCTTGACAACGTCCTAAGAGGCATTTCTACGAACACGTAGTGCGCGTGCGGAATTGGAAATTTTGGCGGAGCTTTGTTTGTAACGGTGCGATCTCACAAGTGGGTTTCTCCCAAACAAACCTACACGAACATCCACATACATATTGCATACCCTAACACAACACCTAAGCATTCATTTCCAAGCATTTCTATATCAATACGGAGGGTGTTCCGGACTCAAGCCACGATCCAAAAATAGTCCGTAATTGGCCCTCAAAATAAATCAACGAGGATATACCAAATCCTCATGATTCGTCCGAAATCCAAGGGCTAAACAAACCCCGATTTGCAAATGCCCAAGAAGACCTACCCTTACGGAAATCTTCGCGAAAATCGGATAATAAAAGCAATTCAAATTCAGATTTTATACATGCCAAGTGAATCAATAATTAGGATAAAATATGCAATCACTAATCTCCACTAACTCACAAAAATCAAGAAGAAGATCTCAAGTTTAGGGGAAGACAATCGTTACCCAATAATCTGAAATGAGAGAGGAGGAGAGGAGAGGGGAAAACAAGATAGTGGTGGAAGAGTCGCACTTCCACGGGTCACCGGAGTCGCACCGGATGAGAAAGAACCGAGCCGCCTTCTTCAGAGTCACACCGGAGGAGATAGGAGTCGCCGGAGCAGCAAGAAGCAGCCCCAAGAGGGGGCGGCAGCAGCAGGGAGGTGGCTTCTGGGCGTCGGGTTCGGCCAGGCCAAAAAGATCGGGAAGGGGGGGCTGAGGCCGAATACTTTCTTAGGTTTCCTTTTTTTTCTTCTTCAATGTCTCTTTCTCCCACACACATACATATATATAAAATGACACCTCACTCCTCCACCCTTCATCAAGATTAAACTAATCCTAGCCACTTAAAATATTTTTTTAACAAAATTAAAAACCACATAATAAAAACTTATAATTTTAGGACCTAAAAATTATAAGCCTAATAACTTATAAAAATGAAAATTAAAAGATTATGAGTATAATATTATTTCAAAGATGAAATAACATTATATTCATAACGAAGAGACGAAATACCTCGGCAGTGGCGGCGGCGGCGGCCACGACGACGGTGGAGGAAACGACCATCAAAGTCCTTGAACATGTAGCGGCGGCGATCAAAATGGAGATCCATGTCGGCACGGGCAAATGGAGGGGCATCCTCGCCATCAACCGAATCTAGCACACTGCTGGATAGGTGAAGGGGAAAGTGGATGTACCCAGACCTTGGGGAACCACTATAAACCTGCGTGCAATCTGTGATGTATGTGTGATTTTGAATTCTGTGTTGTGATTGCTGTAGTATAAGTTAGATTCTATTTTAAGAACTGAAATATTATTCTTCCTTAAGTAAAAAGGAAAAGAACCTATTCACCCCCCCCCCCTCTAGGTGTTTGGGTTATCTTGAAATAAATTCTATCAGAAGTCAGCTGGGAAAACCAATCTGTTAACTACAACAGTGAGATCCTCAACAATCCCCATGGGCTTCTTCCTTGACCGGTCAGCTAACTGAATTATAATGATTGTATGCTTCAAAGTTATCGTTCCCAATTATAAGAAGAGGTGGAGAGGCATCAAATTGATAGAGGCCCCAGAATCACATAGTGCACGATGATAACCAGAATTCGCAATCGTGCAAGTAATCATGTAAGTCTTTGAATCCTTTAACTTCGTGGGCACATGCTCCATAGAAAAGATGACTTCATCTCCCACAGTTGATAGTGCATTAGCACTCTCCAACCGTTTCGTCTGCGCTAGCAGATCTTTTAGATATCTTGTATACTATAGAATTTGGATAAGAGCGTCAACAAGCGGAATGCTCACCTGCAATCCTTTCATCATTTCTTAAAATTCCACAAATTTTTTTTCCTTCCTCATGTCCTTTAATCGATGAGGGAAAGGGGGGTAAATCTTGTCTGCAACTGGAATTATAACCTCTGGAGGTCGACTTTTATTGCGATCTTTGACGTTTGGTGGTTCTATGGGTTCTTTACATTGCCTTTTCGATGATTCCAACTGAGGTTTACTAATTGCGGTTGACTTTCCACTCCAAAGCTGCATGGCATTCACAGCTTCAGTGGGCTGCACAAAAATTGCGGTGATGGCGGCTATAACTCTTGCCACCATAGATTGAAATTTCTGGAGTGCTTCACTCTGAGCTTCCAAGCATTGCAGAATGCATTCGGTGAATTTGCAGAATTTTTCTTCGGTGAGTTCGTGAGAGGGTTCTTCCTTCCCATAATTCTCTGCTCCGATCGAACCGACTTCCTCAACTTTCTCCACAGATGTGTGCCACATTCCACTAGTCCGTGATATTCTGTCAATTATCTCCCATGCTTTGACACAGCTCTTACTGAACAAGGATCCTCCTGCCGTTAAATCAAAGTAGTGTCTGTACTGAGTCGAAACCCCAAAGTAGAACATTTGAAGTTTTTCTGCTTCAGACAGACTATTCCCAAAGAAGAATTTTTTTAATTTTTGATATCTCTCCTAGGATTCTATCAGTTGTTCACCATCCCGTTGCGAAAATAGAAGCAGCTCGTTGTGCAACTCCCATATCGCTCGTGGGGGTAGAATTTCTTTAAAAAATCTTCTTCAACCCTGCTCCAAGACACAAACGGGTCAGTAAGGAATTCGCGATACCATATCCTTGCCTTTCCAACAAGTGAAAATGTGAATAATCTTTTCTTGACCCAATCCGACTTCTCCTTTTCGTAATTGAGTGTGTTGCAAACTTCACGAAAATACTGCAGATGATCAAGAGCATCATCCTCTGAGGCTCCACAGAAGGATCTTCCGTGAGACACCAATTCGACTAAATCTGTAGAAATCTCAAAGCAATCCATATGATAATACAACACAACACACACAAAAATGATCAAAATACTAAAAACACTTGCAAAACTTTTCCAGTAGAAAAGTACACACAACAGTTGCACTCCCCGGCAACGGTGCCAAAAACTTGATGCACTCATGACAAGTGTACCGATCATTATCAAGTAATAAAGTTTAGGATTTGAATCCACGGATATAGATCTCTCGAGGAGTGCAAGTAGGGAGTGTGATTTCGCTATTGAAAGAGTTATAGTAAGTGTCAACGAAGCAAAGGGGGTTGATTTTTGGATTTCCTAATTTTAACACTAATAAAACTAATGTGGGTCGCCGTCACCGCGTCGCTTTTGTGGATTACTCAAGAGAGTAATATGAAATATGGATGCGCTAATGAGGGTCGGAATCAGCTCTTCACACCCCACGCTTCTAGCAATCGCTAGAACGACACTATCTCAACAAGAATAAGAAAATCTGAAGCTCATAAACACAATCAAGAAACTAAGATAATAACAACACATAGACATACTGAAATACTTAAGATGAATAGTGTTTTTACACATCAATCCAACATCCAAATAAGCAGAAGAGAAATACTACAAGTGAAGGGGAAGAGAAGCAGAAGAGAAATACTACAAGGGAAGAGAAATAGTACAAGTGAAGGGGTCCAGAAGGGTTGTAACCTCCTTCCAATAACCCGTCTTCTTCTTGAATAATCACTGGGCTAAATCTATCCTGAGAACTCCACGAATACAGCACCTCAAGAGCTTGAAATGGAGCTTGGAGTTTGGAGAAGACAATAGTGGCTAGAGATGAAGCTATTGCAAGCTTTTGGAGGAAGAATGGTGGTCGGATCAACTCTCCAAGGAGGAGAGAGAAAATATCGGCTGGAGGGAAGTTTTACCGCTCAGAGGAGCGGAAATGGAGGGCAGAGCGGAATGAAAAATGGAAGGCGTTGACCTAAATCGCGGAGTACAATCTTAAATACAGTAGCAGAATCAGAGCGCACGATCAGTGGCGCACGACCAGTGGTCATGCACACTGATGGATGATAATCGTGCGCTCCGCTCCAGAGAAACCTATAGAGACAGAAAAAATAATATATATGCGCACGATTAGTGGCGCACAATCGGTGGTCGTGGGCACTGGATCTCATGATCGTGCGATTAGAAAAGACAAAACTCAAGAAAAACTTGGATAGAACGCACGAGCAGTGTCTCACGACCAGTGGTTGTGTGCACAATGTTTAATGCTCGTGCGAATGCCCCAGACAGAACTTAGAAAAGTGGAGAATAGTGTGCACGATTAGTGGCTCATGACCAGTGTTCGTGCGTTATAGGTCCAATAATCATGCGCAGTGTTCCTGGACTGTTTGGGAATTTGATGAGCAGGATGTGCACAACCAGTGGTGGTGCGCTAAGGAGTCCACTGATTGTGCACGTGTAAAAATGCACGGCCAGTGGCCCTTAGGAAGGATGTAACGCCCCAAAATTCAAAAGAGCAACGGGCAGCGTTTTGAGCCAAGTCTGGGGCTTGGTAGTGGGCACACGGCCTGGGACACGGGCATGTCCTAGGGTCGTATCGTGTTCGGGGCCGACGACGCGTTGAGAGGTCAACGATTTGCAGTCGTTGAGTGTCGAGACAGGGAACACGGCCTGGGACACGGGCGTGCCCCAAGGCCGTGTCCTGCTCGAGTAGTCTGCGGTTTTGTACTAAGGAGATTATACGGCCTGGGACACGAGCATGTCCTAGGGCATGTCTAGCACACGACATGTGACACAAGCGTGTCACATGGCTGTGTCCTTCTCAGGAGAATCATGCATTTTGCACACGGGCCGTGACACGGGCCCTGACACGGGCGTGTCACATATGACACGGGCGTGTCGGTGGCCGTGTCACAAGCCGTGTTCTGGTCGGGAATTCCTAGTGACGGCGAATGAGTGACACGGCCATGCATATGGCCGTGTTGCAACCCGTGTTTGGGCCAGGATTTCTAATTTTGGGCTGAATCATGGCCGTCCGTTTCCTTGGTTTGTGATCCAACGGTGGGGGGCTGTTCCTGATGAGTTAAAATCGGGAATAGGTCTTTGAAAACCCTCATTCCATTTTGGTTATCTCTCTCTAAAAGCTAGAGAGAAGGGAAAGCAAAGAGGAAGAGATAGATCTGGTCACCGACGGAGCTTCGGAGCTCCAAATCGCGAGCCGACTTCGGATCCACGGAGGCAAGGAGATTGCGGTGCTTTCCATCTACATAGATTTCCATGGCGCCAAGGAAGAACTCTAGGGTAATGATTCTCATCCTAGGACATGTGAAGTCCACTTTTCCTTTGCATAGGAAGCCCTCTCACGCGAGTGTGCGATGAGTTGAGGCGTTCCTTGGGGTAGATATGTAAAGTCCCCCTTGTGTAGAGTCCGTATGCGAGAACGGAGATAGGCATGATGTGTGAAGCCTATCCGGACAAGTTGGTCTGGATCGGTGATGTTGCATTGCATAATAACCGGAGAAGACTCTGTGTGAATGGTTGTTTTTCGAGTTTTCTACGAGGTAGATTGCAACAGGGAGCCTTGGAGACTAACTCCAAGGTGCACCCGGAAAACTGGGCAAATGCGGAATGTTGCCAACATGGTGGCCGGGAAGCCAACTTGAACATAACCGGGTTATGTGAATTGTGTGATGGAAACGGGACTCGGGGAGTCTTGACCTGCGTATATGGCTTAAATTGTGATTGTGGTATGAGCACGGGTCAGGCGGAACCGTACCCGATCTATGTCGTTCAGTGGAACCGTTGGCATAGATGAGGTTCTTCGGTGGTCTATGGCTTAAATTGACGAGACCAATGCCAGGAAGACAAAATGCGCATATGGTTGGCCGTCCAAGGGACAGTGGATAGACGGGAACGTCTATGGCTTAAATTGACGTGACGTTGGCTGGTTTGTCGTGAATGTGCCCTGAGTGCACGGGGTGTGTGGTCATGCGTGCCCACGCCTGTGATGAAGTGTGTTTACACTATACTGCTTTGTTATGCTAATAATATGCAGGGAAAGAGCATCGTCGCCCCGTGTTGGGGGCAGGGTCATTATAATTTGGTCAGCATAGCTGACCGTTGCTTTTTTTACCGACGTGCGGTGGATTGTTGCTTACAGGTGTTGCGGAGCCGAGTGGTAAATAACGGGCTAAAGGCCAAGTTGCTGTACCGGCCCTCAACGGCCCAATTTTGAGTGTTTTTCTTATGTACTCATGTGTGACCGGCCTGTGTGCCGAGGTTTGGAAGACACTTTTATTGAGCAAACTTTTGTAAGGTCATAAGGCCAATATTTGTATATTATACATTCCTATGGGTTTATTGTAGTGGACATTCATGCTTGGCTGAGTTCTTTTATCTTTGCAACTTAATAATTTGCTTCCGCTAGGTGCTCTGTGTAAGACATTGTGATTGGTTGATTGGTTTCAATAAGTAACCAACCGGTCTGTCCGTAGTATATGTCGTCGGGCCCCGGCCGGACCTACTGTTATATGCTATACGACGGATAGGGGTGTTACAATTTGGTATCAGACTACCGGTTTCGGTCAAGCTTAAATGAATTCGTGGGCGAATTCACTTTAAGGGGTGGTGAGCACATGTGTGTGCGTCATCGTTATAACATGAAAAGAACCCATGAATGTTCACTTAGGAATGAAAATACGCATGTATGAGGAACCTGCGTGTTCCTATAATTTCTGTTTGCAATATTGTTTGGTCGCCTATCGATGTTTTGCACGATTATAGGTGACCAGGAGTGGTGCTGGACTGTCGGAACGGCCAGGTTCTGAGTCAAGCAGCGCACCAAATGATGCGCTGCAACACCTCCTTCAGCCGAGACCATTAGATTGGTGGCAGAATCTGTATTTGCAATGATAATTGCGTAGCCTACGAGGCAGGTGCAACAGCCTGCTCCTGCTGTAACACCCCTATCGGTCACATGGCATCTAGCAGTAGGTCCGGTCGGGGCCCGACGCTATACACTACGGACAGACCGGTTGGTTACTTATTGAAACCATCCAACCAATCTGTAAGATCCTGTCTCCTCATCCCGAGGCTAACCCGGATCTTATGCCCAGAACCGCCGCCTTACGGTGACACTAACTCCTGAGTTAGTCGACACCGTAAGACGCCGATTCTGCCGGCTATTACGATCATTTTTCACTAGAGATGCGGAAGTAAAAGTGTATAAACAAACCAATACACATGTCCACAGAAATCACAGAGCATATCATATATAAGGAAATGAAAGTGCTACTATAGTCCATAATGAGTAAAAAGAGAAAGTAGGGCTTATGCCCATATACATCAATATAAATCAGACTCTCTCTCACAAAATAGAAAGCTGTAAACTAAGCTATCCACTACATCTCCTCCCACCTGAGGACGTGCGGTAGTAGTGTCTGGTGGTGGTGGTAGCTGCTCCTCATGCCCTGCCTCCTCGTCCCGCTGGACGCGCTGGTCCACCTCCTCGAACTCCTAAAAAGGGGGAGTCAACGTATGTTAGTCAAAAAGACTAAGTCGTATCCTCAACACCTCCTCCTGTCGCTCTTAGGCACCGGATGGAAGGAAGATGCGGAGGACAACAAGGGGTAGCAAAGTGAAAGCAGGTGACATTTCTATCTAGCAGGAGTAAGTAAAATCTAGCAGTTCTATATATGATCTAGCAGTTATATATAAGATCTAGCAGTTCTATATAAAGTGCAAGTAAGTAAAGACAGTGCAAAAAGAGAAGGACTACAGTAAAAAGGTAGAGCTGGAAGTAAAGGTAGTACAGAAAGGAAAGTACGCTACTGCTACTCCTACTCCTATCAATATCACAGAAGTACCCCAACTTATATGAACGCCCATACGAACTTATAAGTTAGGGTTTCCAAAGGTAACTTATCATATAAACCGCCCATACAATTTATATGATAAAGATCTATGAAGCGTATGCCCTAATGAATGAATGTATGTTATGATGAATATGTTAAACATGCAAGTGCAACACACACACACGACTCCGTGATCACAGACCTTTAGTTCCCTCTTTTTGAGAGCTTGCATCACTCTCGGGTACTACCGTTGTGGCTACGGCAACAGTGGAGCGGGCTCTCCACTTCTAGGTAGGTATAAGCACTACCAGACCTAGACCCCTCTCATACGCCTCTGTACACGTCCTAGGTGCACTCTAGAGTTTTGCGTACGTATTTTGCTGACTACCCGTCAGTCTTGTAGGTCGAGTGTACGCCTTCGGGGATTCCGCAGTATTATATATTTAGCATACTGGCCCCTCCACCCGTACGCCTCGCCCGAGTCATCGTACTGCCATCGGTGCATCGACTGGCCAGTCCCGCGTGACTCGCCACTAATTTTATGCACATGCAAGGTATTAATCTGAGCTTCCTGCTCGTACTGTTATTGTCAACACATTCCCTCCAATCCAATTTGGGTGAGCAAGTGCTTGTATCCCTCCAACCTTAAGAAACAGGTGAGCAAGCCACTCCAACCCGGTTAGGATTAGCTCATTACTTGTATCCCTCCAACCTTGTGAACCAGGTGAGCAAGTAACCCATATGATGTTTCCAACCTTATTTAGCCGACGAACCTATCGCGTAGAACTCCAAACCTATTAGACTACTCTCGTCTAAGGTTTATTATACCTAGTGATTTAGAGTGAATCCCAGGACTGCCCAAGGCATTCCCCGTGAGGGGGTCTCGAGGGCACTAGGAACCAAGACGGGCATGAAACCCGAAGTTCCCTTTCGCAAGGATAATTAGTTTTAGTTGATGTTTACCCGTTACCCACGATTCTCCTTTAGTGTTACTCCTTAGTAGCCTAATGACTTATGGTATTATTATCGGAAAGGCGACGGTCTTCCGTCGGACTCCGTTATGCCTATTTGTAAAATTATTTGCACTCTATCACTCGTTACTATACTTATGATGTAATCGACACCACCCGGGTTTATTCCCAATTTCCACGACTATCCCATTTTATTCTATCTCCCGGTGGTCCTAGTAGAGTAATCCTACTTATTCTAAATGTAGCCCCAGACCTAATACCACCCTGCCATTTCCAAATTTCACTACCATCCCCATCGTTCTGTTCATTAATCTAGGGTGGTATTATCTAGATAGGTATTTACGTACGACGCTTCTATCGAGACTGAGCGACTAGGGTAAGATGACCTAACTAATGATCACTCGAATGAACTTCCAAATGCAATGTATTGTGTTTAATCACATGAGACTATTATAGATATGACACATCGATTATTTCAATATTTTATCTCCACCAGAATCAGTCAATTATTGTTACGGGTAAAATTGTCATTTTCTCGTATACTTATAAATTAAATCTTCAATTTATCAAGTCGTATCTCAAGGGCTCGAATATGTCTCCCATGAGTTTAAATAATATCATTAGGGTTTTGTAAATCTTCTAAACCCTAGTTTGATTCATTTTAGAAAATGCCTAAGTGTTCACCAAATTCTCAAAATCGTCAAATTCACTAAGTGCAGGATTTTTGCTCCCCAAAAATCCCAACTAATTTAGGGTTTGAAATTATACCCTACTGGTCTACTGAATCAGGGGGTGTGCATTCTAAATGCACCCCTTTTAGGCACTTACCAAAACAAGTTTTATATTTGCTATTTGCACCCCGAGCCTAAGTAGTCCAATTCTTGCATGTGGGTCTTTCCCAACATGACTTGTTCCAATTTCAGAGAAATTTCTACCACTGGTCTATATGGTCCCTAATGGCCAACCACCAAAATTTGGGGCCATTTGGAGTTAGCTAACTCCAAGAATCACCTAGTTAAGCCCTAGGGGTATTTTTGTAATTTTCCCACATTTTGTTTTCCAATCAAGCCCATTTTTGGGCAGGGCCTGAATATGCCCTAAGTATACCTCTGACCAAAATCTCAAGTCAAGGGGGCTTCTGGTTTGGCTTGGGCAGCCATTTGAAATTCTGCAAAATTGCTATTTGCAGCCCAAGTCAAATGTTATTTCTCAAACATGCAAGTGAGATTCCTCAACATGCAGTGCATCAATTTAGCCCAAATTTTAACCATGGGTCTAATATACCCATGCGAGGGTGCCACCAAAATTTGGGGCCATTTGGAGTTAGGAAACTCCAAAAATCACATTTATTTACTTTTGGGTATTTTTGTAAAAACTATAGCAAAATGTTCCCCAAAAATTCTGATTTTTGGGGAGGACCTAGATTTGACCAAATAAGCCACATGCCCAAAATCTCAGTCCATTTGGACTTAGGGTTTGAACAGGGCATCAATTTTAGTTTCTGCCCTAGTTAGGGGCAGTCCTAGAAAAACAGCCCTACAGGACAACCTACTGGTCCAAACTCTGTGATTTCTGTGGCATTTTAAAGTTAACTCATCTACCTAAATATTTCATTCAGGGTTCAACCTAAGGTGGGGCCTTTAAGTACCTCATAAATAACATGCAAAGTCATAGTAAAAGTGTGACAGAATAGTGTACTATTCATTTGATATTAATACAGAGATTTAATTTAAATAGCCGCACGAATCTTAAAGATGGATCGGACGGTGGCTGTATCATCTTCCTCATGCACATGCATGCAGGCCAACCGAGGCTGGCCACCCTTGCGGGGTGGTTTCCGGCCATCGCCGGCGGCGGGGCCTCCGGCCAAGTCATCCCCCGGCCTCACGGTGGTCGGGGCTTGAACTGGCCGGCGGCTGGGCGGCGGAGAGCGGAGGACGGCGGCGGCGCAACCAAGCCGAAAAACCCTAAATCCGCCATTTTTTTGCTTTTCCAAGCTGGTAGAGGCCTACAGTCGAGCTCTTTTGAGCTTGACTACTAACCTAGAAGATCTAGGAATCTAGTACAGTAAGAGGGGAGGGGATACGGACCGGTGGTGGTGGCTGAGGTTGAGGGTGGCGGCGGTTTCCCCTAGCATGAATATTCCGGCGAGTTCCTTGGCTTGCCATGGCTGCTGGTGGCTTCCTTCCTCTCTCTCTCTCTCTCTGGGGTAGGGATGAAGTGGGAGTGAGTGTGTGAGGTCGGTTTAGGCTGAGTTAAGAGAGGGGGGGGGGCGACTTCACCAATGTAATGGGCGATTTCACCAAGGTAGGGGTGATTTCACCAAAGTGAGGGCTCGGGTTGGGTGTGTGGGCTGACTGGTGGCTTGGGAGTGGGCCCCACTGCATTTGCTAGGTTAATTAGACCCTAATGGGTCGGGTTCCAAGGGTAGAGTTGGATTGGGTGAGTGAAGAGGTGGGGTTTTGGTTCACACACATGGAATAGGCTAGGTTGGGCTTGGGTTGGGTTTAGGCTTGACCCAAGGCTGCATGGTGGGGGTCCTACACTTCCTAATACTCATGCATGGTCAGCCAACCCATCATGGGTTGGTGGGATGAGCCCAAATGGTCCAAACCCCTTTCTTAGCATCTTCTCTCTCCTACTCCTCCTCTTTTCTCTCTCCTAAGTGTCCTCCCAAAAGTACTATTGCAAGACCCTATTTTTCTCTCCCCTAGGGTTTATAAGGTCACTTTAGGCCCACATGATGAATTTGGGTTGGTTTGGGTGGACCCAACCTAGTGAAATGGGCTAGGGCACCATTTTCACTATTTAGGTCAACATGTTGACTTGACCCAACATGGGTCAACTAGTTGACCCCATGGCCTACCTTGGGGTCCACTTAGATTGTATTTAGGGTTAGGGCAATGTGGTGGGGTCATGGTGTGGCTAGGGTTTGTATTTAGCCTAGTTTGACCTAGGTTGACTTGGGCCCCATAGTGGGCCCCACATGGTCTAAATCCTCCTCCTAGGGTCAAACCTAGCTAAACCCTAGCATCCACCACATGTCTAACCCAAATCTAAGTCATTTGAAATTTGGGATGTTACAAACCCTATAAACAAAAAAATTATTTCGTCCCCGAAATTTAAGTTCGGGCTACGGGGTTTCTACGACAAGCTTATAAAGATTCGAAACGTAACTAGAAGGAAAATATAAAACTAAGTTGTACCTGAGGAGAATAGCTCCGGGTGTCGCTCCATCATGAGATCCCTCGGCTCCCAGGTGTGCTCCTCCCGTCCGTGGTTGGACCACAACACCTTCACGAGAGGGACCTTCTTTTTCCGCAACACTCGGACGGCGGTATCGTCGATCCGGACCGGCTCTAAACGAACTGATCGATCCGATGCTACTGGCCCGTCGGTAGTAGAAATATGCTGCTCAGGGCGAAGGAGTGCTCGTCGTAGGGAGGAGACGTGAAAGACGTCGTGCAGAGTTCCCAACTCTATCGGTAGCTGCAGTCGGTAAGCCAAGGGGCCGATCCGCTCCAGGATCAAGTAAGGCCCCATATATCTCGGACTGAGCTTCTTGTGCCTCCGCACCCGGGAAACATCGTGCACTGGACGTATCTTCAAGAAAACCCTGTCTCCCACCTGGAACTCCACCTTACGATGCCGCGCATCGTAATACTTCGCCTGTCTGCTCTGGGCCACCAACATCCGATCTCTGACCAGACGTATCTGAGCCTCCGTATCCTCGACATACTCTGAACCGTGAGCTCGTGTATCCTCATCTTGTACCCATGATAGAGGTGTCCGACACCTCCTCCCATATAGTGCCTCATAAGGAGCCATCCCAATGCTCGCCTGGTGACTGTTGTTATAAGAAAACTCAATCAAGGGCAACAGTCGCTCCCAGGGCTTCCCCGTATCCAAAATACAAAGACGCAGCAGATCCTCCATAGTCCGGTTGGTCCGCTCTGTCTGACCGTCGGTCTGTGGATGGAAGGTAGTGCTGAAAGAGAGCTGCGAACCTAAGTAAGCATGCACTGCCCTCCACTCCCTAGAAGTGAATCGACCGTCACGATCCGAGACAATCGTCTTGGGGACGCCGTGGTATCTAACGAACTGCTCCACAAACAATCTCACCAATACGGCAACTGGGGCGTCCTTCCGGATCGGTATGAATCTGGCTACCTTGGTCAATCTATCGACGATGACCCAAATGGAATCGTGCCCAGAGTGGGAGCGAGGCAACCCATGCACAAAATCCATAGCAATATCCTCAAACTTCCACTCTGGCACCGGTAATGGCTGTAATAACCCTCCTGGGCTCTTGCATTCAGCTTTCACTAGCTGACATGCCTCGCAGTGTGTAACATAATGTATGATCTCCCTCTTCATCCCGGGCCAGTACATGCTCTTCCGCAAATCAGCCGTCATCTTGGTGATACCGGGGTGCACTGAGTACCGTGATTGGTGCGACTCCCTGAGTATATCCTCCCGGATACCACCTCCTGCGGGTATATATAAACGGCCACGGAAATGAACGAGGTCGTCGCGTAGCGTGTAATCCTCTGCCTTGCCCTCAGCTAGGGCTCCGAATATCGGCTCTAAATCTGCATCCTGCCTCTGATGCGCCCAGATGCGCTCCCGAATGTCACAATCACTAATCATGGAGTTCAGATACTCCCGGTACAGCTCTGGCTCAGTCTCTGACACCACAGTAATGTGCAGGCCCTCCACCATCTGAGCCAACGACATAGCTCCCACCCGAGGTTCCGGACCAGTAGTGCCGGCTCTCCTGCTCAAGGCATCCGCCACAGTATTTGCCTTCCCCGGGTGGTAATGGATCTTGTACTGGTAGTCACATAGGAATTCTAGCCACCTCCTCTGGCGTAGATTCAGATCCTTCTGAGTGTCGATGTACCTGAGATTCTTGTGATCGGAGAAAATATCACAATGGATCCCGTACAGATAGTGCCTCCATATCTTTAATGCGAATACCACTGCCCCGAGTTCTAGGTCATGGACTGGGTAGTTGTGCTCGTGCTTCTTCAACTGTCTCGAAGCGTATGCTATCACATGACCGTGCTGCATTAGGACAGCACCCATTCCCTGGTATGATGCGTCGGTGTAAATCTGGAATCCTTCCTTCCCAGCTGGAAGTGCAAGGATAGGGGATGAGGTGAGCCTGCTCTTCAATTCCTGGAACGCTGCCTCGCACTTCTCAGACCAATGAAATCCTGCCTCTTTCTTCGTCAACGATGTGAGGGGGAGAGCTATCCTGGAAAACCCTTCCACAAACTTGCGGTAGTAGCCTGCTAGCCCCAAGAAGCTGCGTATCTCCGTGGCCGATTTCGGCTGCGGCAAATCTCTAACTGCCTCGATCTTAGCTGGATCCACAGCTAGTCCAGCCCCACTGATGGTGTGTCCCAAGAATGTTACCTCCTCAAGCCAGAACTGGCACTTAGAGAACTTAGCATACATGCTATGCTCCCTCAGCTTCCCCAAAACCAACGATAGATGCTGCGCATGTTCCCCCTTGGTCTTGGAATAGACCAAAATGTCGTCGATGAAGACTATGACGAACCGATCCAAGTAAGGCTCGAATACACGGTTCATCAGACTCATGAATGTTGAGGGCGCATTCGTGAGCCCGAAGGGCATCACCGTGAACTCAAACAAGCCATACCGAGAACTGAACGCCGTCTTCGGTATGTCCTCCTCTTGGATCCGCAACTGATAGTATCCAGATCTCAAGTCCAGCTTCGAAAACCAGAATGCTCCCTGAAGCTGATCGAACAGCTCATCAATCTGTGGCAGTGGGTAAGTGTTCCGGACCGTAAGCCGGTTCAATTCCCGGTAGTCAATGCACAACCGGAGCGAACCGTCTTTCTTCTTCACGAATAAAACTGGTGCTCCCCAGGGTGAAGAACTAGGCCGGACAAATCCGGACTCCACTAGCTCCTGTAACTGCGTCCTGAACTCTGCCAGCTCCCTTGGAGCCATCCGGTACGGTGCCCGGGATACGGGCTTGGCATCCGGTATCAACTGGATACGGAAGTCGGTGTCTCTGGCTGGCGGTAGTCCGGGCAATTTCTCCGGGAATACGTCGGAGAAATCCCGAACCACGGGTATATCGGAAATGGCCGTCTCTGCCACTATCATCTCGAAGCATACAAGATACACCTCCTCGCCCTGTTCGTAGGCTTTGACAGCCTGTATGGAAGATAATGAAAGAGATGGGATAGGTCGGATACCTTCGATGGTGACGTAGGAGTCGCCATGCCTGAGGGTGATCCTCTTGGACAGACAGTCTATCTGGGCGTAGTTCCAATGTAACCACACCATGCCCAGAATAATGTCGAAGTCCTGCAGCATCAGGATCGTCCCCGGTATCTGGAATATCTTGCCAGCGATCTCGCCCTCCAAGTTGCAATGCTCCGTAGTCACTATCTCCGAGCCGTCGGGCAGACGCACCCTTCTCTCCGCGCCTGTGAATCTTTCCACGCCATCTAGCCCTTTGATGAAGGCTTCTGATATGAACGAGTGTGTAGCACCCGTGTCGTATAAGGTATGGGCAGGTTTGCCATTGACGATGACTATGCCTGAGGTTTTGATTATTTTAACGAGTGTTATTCTACGAGGCTTAATGAGCTTATAAGATCAAGTAATTTGAAGGAAATAAAACTTTTAAGGTTTTAAATTACCTGTAATGATCTCCTCTGGGTTTCATGGAACGGCAAGATCCAAGGCGTACATCTGATCACGACCCCTGCCTCGGCCGTGATGTCCTCGTCCTCGGCCTCGGCCTCGTCCTCGACCTCGACCCTGGTATGCTGGAGGGGCCACTGGAGGGGGTGGAGGAGGAGGAGGAAGCTGACGGAACTGCTGCGGACAATCAGCTCTATAGTGCCCCGGCTGGTGGCACCCAAAACAGACCACTTGTCTCTGACCTTGATCTTCCTGCCCGATCGGTCCATGAATCTGAAGAGGTGGAGGAGCATATACTGGAGGAGGCCTCTGCTCCTGCCTGTAGTTCTCCTGCCGGTAGTTGGGACGACGACGTCCCCCACCCCGTTTGAACCCAATGACCTTGCCCCTCTGGGGGCCTCTACTACTCTCTCCGTGCCATGGCCCATCAAGTGGCCTCTTCCCTCTAATTTGTGTCATAAGCTGGTCCGCCTCGTGCTTCTTTGCCATCTCGATGATCTCTGTCGATGATCCATGAGAAATAAATAGCAGTGCCTGCCGCACTGAATCCCTAAGTCCTCGGTAGAACTTCTTTGCATACCTCCGGTCCTCTAGATCATGGAAGCCTGCAAATCTGGCCAAATGGGAGAATTCCCTCTGGTACTCAATCACTGAACGAGTCCCCTGCTTGAGGTTCAAGAACCTCTCCTCCAACTCATCTCTGTCTGTATCTGACACAAAATGTCCAAGGACGGACTCACTGAACTCCTCCCATGAGATCTCTGATGGGTCCCTATCAGCATATGTGGAATCCATCATGGATTTCCACCATCTCCAGGCATGTGAATCTAGAGCAGAAGTCGCCAAGGGTACTGCCTGTTGCACCGGGCAACTGATGCCTGCAAGCATCTCCTGTATGGCCTCCAGCCATTCCTCTGTCTTCACAGCATTCTCCGTCCCGTGGTACATGGGCGGGGACAGGCTCCTGAACGCACTCAACCAGTTTGACCCCGGATTTGGCAGCTGTGCCGGGGCCTACTGGGCTCTAAATGCGTCTAGGATCGCAGTAAGGGTCTGTCCCATCTCAGTCTGCATGAACGGAGTGGCATCCGGAGGGGGAGGGACCACGTTCTGTGGTACGGCGACCTGTAGAGGTTGCAAAAAGGTGATTCTTAAGTCAAAATTCTTCAAAATTTGACCTAACTCATTGTTTAATGGACTATTTAGTGTGACTTTTTACACATGGGCACACCATTGCTTCCGCTGAATAGTTTGTCCGCAAACTACTCTCGAGCTGGGTGTTCCAGTGTTGTGGACTTCTTTCTCTAATGATCGTACTTTTCAAGTGATACCAGTTTGTAAGATCCTGTCTCCTCATCCCGAGGCTAACCCGGATCTTATGCCCAGAACCGCCGCCTTACGGTGACACTAACTCCTGAGTTAGTCGACACCGTAAGACGCCGATTCTGCCGGCTATTACGATCATTTTTCACTAGAGATGCGGAAGTAAAAGTGTATAAACAAACCAATACACATGTCCACAGAAATCACAGAGCATATCATATATAAGGAAATGAAAGTGCTACTATAGTCCATAATGAGTAAAAAGAGAAAGTAGGGCTTATGCCCATATACATCAATATAAATCAGACTCTCTCTCACAAAATAGAAAGCTGTAAACTAAGCTATCCACTACATCTCCTCCCACCTGAGGACGTGCGGTAGTAGTGTCTGGTGGTGGTGGTAGCTGCTCCTCATGCCCTGCCTCCTCGTCCCGCTGGACGCGCTGGTCCACCTCCTCGAACTCCTAAAAAGGGGGAGTCAACGTATGTTAGTCAAAAAGACTAAGTCGTATCCTCAACACCTCCTCCTGTCGCTCTTAGGCACCGGATGGAAGGAAGATGCGGAGGACAACAAGGGGTAGCAAAGTGGAAGCAGGTGACATTTCTATCTAGCAGGAGTAAGTAAAATCTAGCAGTTCTATATATGATCTAGCAGTTCTATATAAGATCTAGCAGTTCTATATAAAGTGCAAGTAAGTAAAGACAGTGCAAAAAGAGAAGGACTGCAGTAAAAAGGTAGAGCTGGAAGTAAAGGTAGTATAGAAAGGAAAGTACGCTACTGCTACTCCTACTCCTATCAATATCACAGAAGTACCCCAACTTATATGAACGCCCATACGAACTTATAAGTTAGGGTTTCCAAAGGTAACTTATCATATAAACCGCCCATACAATTTATATGATAAGGATCTATGAAGCGTATGCCCTAATGAATGAATGTATGTTATGATGAATATGTTAAACATGCAAGTGCAACACACACACACGACTCTGTGATCACAGACCTTTAGTTCCCTCTTTTTGAGAGCTTGCATCACTCTCGGGTACTACCGTTGTGGCTACGGCAACAGTGGAGCGGGCTCTCCACTTCTAGGTAGGTATAAGCACTACCAGACCTAGACCCCTCTCATACGCCTCTGTACACGTCCTAGGTGCACTCTAGAGTTTTGCGTACGTATTTTGCTGACTACCCGTCAGTCTTGTAGGTCGAGTGTACGCCTTCGGGGATTCCGCAGTATTATATATTTAGCATACTGGCCCCTCCACCCGTACGCCTCGCCCGAGTCATCGTACTGCCATCGGTGCATCGACTGGCCAGTCCCGCGTGACTCGCCACTAATTTTATGCACATGCAAGGTATTAATCTGAGCTTCCTGCTCGTACTGTTATTGTCAACACATTCCCTCCAATCCAATTTGGGTGAGCAAGTGCTTGTATCCCTCCAACCTTAAGAAACAGGTGAGCAAGCCACTCCAACCCGGTTAGGATGAGCTCATTACTTGTATCCCTCCAACCTTGTGAAACAGGTGAGCAAGTAACCCATATAATGTTTCCAACCTTATTTAGCCGACGAACCTATCGCGTAGAACTCCAAACCTATTAGACTACTCTCGTCTAAGGTTTATTATACCTAGTGATTTAGAGTGAATCCCAGGACTGCCCAAGGCATGCCCCGTGAGGGGGTCTCGAGGGCACTAGGAACCAAGACGGGCATGAAACCCGAAGTTCCCTTTCGCAAGGATAATTAGTTTTAGTTGATGTTTACCCGTTACCCACGATTCTCCTTTAGTGTTACTCCTTAGTAGCCTAATGACTTATGGTATTATTATCGGAAAGGCGACGGTCTTCCGTCGGACTCCGTTATGCCTATTTGTAAAATGATTTGCACTCTATCACACGTTACTATACTTATGATGTAATCGACACCACCCGGGTTTATTCCCAATTTCCACGACTATCCCATTTTATTCTATCTCCCGGTGGTCCTAGTAGAGTAATCCTACTTATTCTAAATGTAGCCCCAGACCTAATACCACCCTGCCATTTCCAAATTTCACTACCATCCCCATCGTTCTGTTCATTAATCTAGGGTGGTATTATCTAGATAGGTATTTACGTACGACGCTTCTATCGAGACTGAGCGACTAGGGTAAGATGACCTAACTAATGATCACTCGAATGAACTTCCAAATGCAATGTATTGTGTTTAATCACATGAGACTATTATAGATATGACACATCGATTATTTCAATATTTTATCTCCACCAGAATCAGTCAATTATTGTTACGGGTAAAATTGTCATTTTCTCGTATACTTATAAATTAAATCTTCAATTTATCAAGTCGTATCTCAAGGGCTCGAATATGTCTCCCATGAGTTTAAATAATATCATTAGGGTTTTGTAAATCTTCTAAACCCTAGTTTGATTCATTTTAGAAAATGCCTAAGTGTTCACCAAATTCTCAAAATCATCAAATTCACTAAGTGCGGGATTTTTGCTCCCCAAAAATCCCAACTAATTTAGGGTTTGAAATTATACCCTACTGGTCTACTGAATCAGGGGGTGTGAATTCTAAATGCACCCCTTTTAGGCACTTACCAAAACAAGTTTTATATTTGCTATTTGCACCCCGAGCCTAAGTAGTCCAATTCTTGCATGTGGGTCTTTCCCAACATGACTTGTTCCAATTTCAGAGAAATTTCTACCACTGGTCTATATGGTCCCTAATGGCCAACCACCAAAATTTGGGGCCATTTGGAGTTAGCTAACTCCAAGAATCACCTAGTTAAGCCCTAGGGGTATTTTGGTAATTTTCCCACATTTTTTTTTCCAATCAAGCCCATTTTTGGGCAGGGCCTGAATATGCCCTAAGTATACCTCTGACCAAAATCTCAGGTCAAGGGGGCTTCTGGTTTGGCTTGGGCAGCCATTTGAAATTCTGCAAAATTGCTATTTGCAGCCCAAGTCAAATGTTATTTCTCAAACATGCAAGTGAGATTCCTCAACATGCAGTGCATCAATTTAGCCCAAATTTTAACCATGGGTCTAATATACCCATGAGAGGGTGCCACCAAAATTTGGGGCCATTTGGAGTTAGGAAACTCCAAAAATCACATTTATTTACTTTTGGGTATTTTTGTAAAAACTATAGCAAAATGTTCCCCAAAAATTCTGATTTTTGGGGAGGACCTAGATTTGACCAAATAAACCACATGCCCAAAATCTCAGTCCATTTGGACTTAGGGTTTGAACAGGGCATCAATTTTAGTTTCTGCCCTAGTTAGGGGCAGTCCTAGCAAAACAGCCCTACAGGACATCCTACTGGTCCAAACCCTGTGATTTCTGTGGCATTTTAAAGTTAACTCATCTACCTAAATATTTCATTCAGGGTTCAACCTAAGGTGGGGCCTCTAAGTACCTCATAAATAACATGCAAAGTCACAGTAAAAGTGTGACAGAATAGTGTACTATTCATTTGATATTAATACAGAGATTTAATTTAAATAGCCGCACGAATCTTAAAGATGGATCGGACGGTGGCTGTATCATCTTCCTCATGCACATGCATGCAGGCCAACCGAGGCTGGCCACCCTTGCGGGGTGGTTTCCGGCCATCGCCGGCGGCGGGGCCTCCGGCCAAGTCATCCCCCGGCCTCACGGTGGTCGGGGCTTGAACTGGCCGGCGGCTGGGCGGCGGAGAGCGGCGGACGGCGGCGGCGCAACCAAGCCGAAAAACCCTAAATCCGCCATTTTTTTGCTTTTCCAAGCTGGTAGAGGCCTACAGTCGAGCTCTTTTGAGCTTGACTACTAACCTAGAAGATCTAGGAATCTAGTACAGTAAGAGGGGAGGGGATACGGACCGGTGGTGGTGGCTGAGGTTGAGGGTGGCGGCGGTTTCCCCTAGCATGAATATTCCGGCGAGTTCCTTGGCTTGCCATGGCTGCTGGTGGCTTCCTTCCTCTCTCTCTCTCTCTCTCTGGGGTAGGGATGAAGTGGGAGTGAGTGTGTGAGGTCGGTTTAGGCTGAGTTAAGAGAGGGGGGGGGCGACTTCACCAATGTAATGGGCGATTTCACCAAGGTAGGGGTGATTTCACCAAAGTGAGGGCTCGGGTTGGGTGTGTGGGCTGACTGGTGGCTTGGGAGTGGGCCCCACTGCATTTGCTAGGTTAATTAGACCCTAATGGGTCGGGTTCCAAGGGTAGAGTTGGATTGGGTGAGTGAAGAGGTGGGGTTTTGGTTCACACACATGGAATAGGCTAGGTTGGGCTTGGGTTGGGTTTAGGCTTGACCCAAGGCTGCATGGTGGGGGTCCTACACTTCCTAATACTCATGCATGGTCAGCCAACCCATCATGGGTTGGTGGGATGAGCCCAAATGGTCCAAACCCCTTTCTTAGCATCTTCTCTCTCCTACTCCTCCTCTTTTCTCTCTCCTAAGTGTCCTCCCAAAAGTACTATTGCAAGACCCTATTTTTCTCTCCCCTAGGGTTTATAAGGTCACTTTAGGCCCACATGATGAATTTGGGTTGGTTTGGGTGGACCCAACCTAGTGAAATGGGCTAGGGCACCATTTTCACTATTTAGGTCAACATGTTGACTTGACCCAACATGGGTCAACTAGTTGACCCCATGGCCTACCTTGGGGTCCACTTAGATTGTATTTAGGGTTAGGGCAATGTGGTGGGGTCATGGTGTGGCTAGGGTTTGTATTTAGCCTAGTTTGACCTAGGTTGACTTGGGCCCCATAGTGGGCCCCACATGGTCTAAATCCTCCTCCTAGGGTCAAACCTAGCTAAACCCTAGCATCCACCACATGTCTAACCCAAATCTAAGTCATTTGAAATTTGGGATGTTACACAATCACAACCTCCTACACAGAGCATCTAGCGGTAGCAGATTATTAAGTTACACAAGTATAAGAACCCAGCCAAGCATGAATGTCCACTACAATAACCCATAGGAATGTATAATACACGAATAATGACCTTATGGCCTTACAAGAGTTTGCTTAATAAATGTGTCTTCCAAACCTCGGCACGCAGGCCGGTCACACATGAGCACAAAAGGAAAACACTCAAAAATTGGCCTTCGAGGGTCGACACAACAACTTGGGCTTTAGCCCGCTATTTACCGCTCGGCTCCGCAGCACCTGCAAGCAACAATCCACCGCACGGTGGTAAACAAAGGCAACTATGCTGACCAAATTTTAACGATTCTGCCCCCGACCCGGGGTGGCAAAGCTTCTTCCCTACACTTGTTAGGAAAATAAGCAACATAGCGAAATAAGCATCATATCACAGGTGCACGTTCACACGGCCGTACACCCCGTGCTCTCAGGGCACTTACTCGGCGAAGCCAGTCCGAACCCCGTCTGGTCCTTGACTCCACCACCACCACCCCTTGGGGCGGCAACCTCATGAGCATTTAGTCCTTTCAGTCGTAGCCTAGACTCAATCTCCAAACCTCGGCAAGTCCCACGTAAAACTTTAGCTTGCTTTAACCAAGCAGATGGAGCGGGAAGGGGTCCAGCAGCCCGTTGCTCACCCCGTCATTGCCATTCGGCCTTTGATGCGGGCTAAGCTTTCCCAGTCCCAAATATCGTTCAAACACGGTACATAGCCCCGCTATATACCCGGTTGGCTCCCAGGCCACCGATATGATGGAAATGTGTTTCCGTCCAGATTTCCGGGTGCACCTTGGGGTTAATCCCCAAGATTCCCTGATGCATTCTACCACATAACAACCCGAAAACAATCAAAACGCTCGGAGTCTTCTCCGGCTAACAATGCATAGCAAATCATCACCGATCCAGGCCAACATGTCCGAGTAGGCTTCACACATCATGAATATGTCCGTACTACGATTCCAGACTCTAACAAGGGGGACTTTACATATCTACCCCAAAGAATACCGCAATCTCGCCGCACACTCGCAGGAGAAGGGTTTTCCCATGCAAAAGAAGACGAGCTTCACATGCTCAAGATGAGAATCGTTACCCTAGCATTTCTCCTCGGCGCCATGACGATCTAGCCGGATGGAAAGGACCGTATCAGCCTCGCCTTTGCGGATCCGGACTCGGATCGCGATTTGGAGCTCCGAAGCTCCGTCGGTGACCGGATCTTGGCCTTCTTCCTCCTCCTTTCTCTTCCTTCTCTCTAAAACTATAGAAAGAGAATGGTTAGGAGAAAATAAGGGTTTCAAACCCTATTCCCCGGATATAACTTACCAGCAACAACCCTGAGCCGTCGGATCACAAATCAAGAAATCGAACGGCTGCGATTTTGCCCAAAATTAAAAAATCTAGGCCGAACACGGGTTACAACACGGCCGTGTGCAGGGCCGTGTCACTCATTCGTCGTCACTCCCATGACCCGACCAGTACACGACCTGTGACACGGCCTCCGACACGCCTGTGTTACATGTGACACGCCCGTGTCAGGGCCCATGTCATGCCCCGTGTGCAACATCCAGGATTTTCCTGAGGGCACGTCCTGCGACACGGCACTCGACACGCTCGTGTCACATGTGACATGCCTATGTCTGTGCCCGTGTCATGGCTCGTGTGTATAACTAAGAAATCTCCCTAGCGTGACACGCCCTGGGACACGCCCGTGTCCCAGGCCGTGTGCCTAAACTCGACGATCGTCGATCGCCAAAACGTCGACCATGCGACCCGAGGTCGAACACGCCCGTGACACGCCCGTGTCACGCCCGTGACACACCCGTGTAACGCCCGTGACACCTGCTCCAAAACCCAGACTTGGCTTAAAATGTCACCCGTCCCTCTTTTGAGTTTCAGGGTATTACAACTCTCCCCCTCTTAAAAGAATTTCGCTCACGAAATAACTAAAGGAGAGAAAATGGAAACTTTAAGCGGTACCAGAGCTGAAAAACTATGGGTACACCTCCAGCATAGATTGCTCTCACTCCTAAGAGAGCTCCTCGCTACCGCAATTGTCCCACCGGACAACGAATATCCTTATCTCCTTGAGACAAATTCGCTCGACTTCACGGTCTCCAAAATGAACGGGCTTGACCCTAGTCGTCAACCTTTCCTCCACCAAAACTTGATCACTTACGATCAAGTTTGAAGGCTCTTGCGCCGCCTTACGATTACTGCTAAGTGGATTACATCGTATAGACTACTCACTACACTGATAGCCTTAAGCGTTAAGCCGCTCCACTGATCCGCTCCAGGGCTCTCAAGTGGTCCAAGGTATCTCAGTCTCAGTTTCTTCAAGAGTCTCACTCGCAAAACATTCTTGCATGACTATAACTCCCAATACACCAACCACGAACTGCTCATTCCGATGCGTGGCATTAAAGCACTTAGCTTGCCTCTCCTGAGTGATTAGCAACAGCTCTCGTATGGTTCACACCAAAGGGGTAGTGTTTAACACCTCTTGCTTTAAATACAACTTCGTGTCATCCGTTTCTAGCCACGATAACGACATACGACAACTTCGACCATATAGGGCCTCGAAGGGCGCCATTTGTATGCTTGATTGGTAGTTAATGTTGTACGCAAACTTTACCAAAAGCAGATGGAATTCCCACTACTTCCCGAAGTCCTGAACGCACATGCGAAGCATGTCCTCCAACATCCTGTTGACTCTCTCGGTCTGCCCATCTGTCTGCGGATGTAAGACTGTACTAAGCTACAACTCAGCCCCCAGCATTTGTTGCACTAACTTCCAATCATTGGACGTAAAACGCCCATCCCGATCACTCACAATGCTATGTGGCACACCGTGTAAACTGACTATATTAACCACATATAGTTTTGTCAGTCTCTCCACTGAATCATCCTTCCTATGCGGAATAAAGTGCGACACCTTTGTTAACCGGTCTACAATCACCCAGATGGCGTCGTTCCCCTTCCGTGACCTTGGCAAGCCATGCACAAAGTCCATCGGTATGCCGTCAAGCTTCCACTCCGGAATAGGCAAGGATTTCAAGAATCCTCCAACCTTTTGGCACTCCACCTTTACCAAGGCGTAAGTTTGACACTTCGCCACAAACAGTGCCACATCCTGATTTCCTTCATGCTGCTTTCCAAATCCATAGTCTGCCAAATCCGATCTGATAGGTCATACTGAACTTCCGATCAGTTCAATAATGCTTTGGCGATAGTCTGCTTGTCCACACAACAGATAGTTAATGTCTCCAGCTCCCTGGTCAATCTCTAAACAAGATCCTACAACCACTTGGCTTGGGCGGGAGCCCTGCGTCTCAACGCATCCGCAACTGCATTGTCTTACACCGGGCACAAAATAAATTTCAAACGTATAGTCCCCCAGGAACTCCATCCAGTTCCACTACCTCAAGTTCAGATCCTTTTGACCCAACCGATATATCAGGCTCCTATGATCGATATAAACATCGTCCTTTACGTCGTACAAATAATGTCTCCACAGATTTTTGTGCAAAAGCATGGTCGCTAACTCAAGATTGCGGACTGGAAAATTCCTCTCATGCTCTTTCTGTTAGTGCGAGCCATAAGCCATAACATTACCATGTTGCAGCAGCACGCAGCCCAATCCACTGCTCAAGACAGTGATGTAGATCTCAAGGCCTTTGGTTCCACTCGGCGAACATAGCACTGGCGTCGTGGTTAACCAACTCTCTAACCCTTCGAAGCGTGGGCGCACTCGTGCCGTGGGAGCACTCTCGCCTCTAAACAAACTTTTAAGTTTTCCCTGACAACGTTGTGAGGGGTAATTCTATCCGCAAGAAGTCCTCTACAAAGTGCTAGTGGTAGCCGACCACACCAGAAAACTCTAGACTTCCGCTACCAAGACAACACAGGCCACCCTCGTACTATGACTAACAACGATGGATCCACGCACTCCCACTCTACCAACTACAGGACCGAGGAGCGCTACCGAGGATAACCCAAGACTCGCGCTTGGAGAACTTGGCGTATAAATGTTTCCTCCTTAACGTCCCCAAAACAAGAAGTAGGTATTCAGAAGTGATATTCTTCGCACTTCAAGTACACCAATGCATCATCGATGAAGACGATCACAACAATGGAATAGGTACTCCATGAACGTTCCGTTCATCCGGTCTATGAACACTGATGGCGTATTTGACTGCCAAGAAGGCACGATCGTAGACTCGGATTGCTCATTCCTCGTGCTTAACGCCGTCTTTGCGAAATCACTTACCCTTATTCTTAGTTGAGGGTAACCGGACTTACGATCCACTATTGAGTCCATCGAAGACCCGACTAACTGATCAAAAGATCATCGATCATTTGGATCGAGTACTTGTCCTATTTCTGCAAACTTATACAGCTCTCTGCAACAGATACAAAATTGCAAGCTCCCGTCCTTCTTCTTGGTAAAAAGGACCGGTGCGCTCCAATGCAACGAGTTTGGACGCACATACCCTTGCTCCATCAACTTTTCTAGTTGAACCTTTAACTCCGCCATCATCTTAGGCATCAACCTATAAGGAGAGCGTAACGCAGGTTTGGCACCTGGCACAACTCAATCGTGAAATCGATCTCTCGCTACGGTGGGGCTCCAAGGAGATTGTTTGGGAACACATTGGAATACTCACAAACCACAGGGATACTACCCAGAGTGGACTTAGGCGTTACAGCCTCCACTAACGTGAAGAACAGCTCTGCGCTAGCACGAACTGTCTTGACCACCGGGAGGGCATACGTCAGTGTCCTGCTCGATCCCTTCAGTTCCGCAAACATTGTCTCCTACCCAACTCCCAGCTAGGCCTCTTTACAGGTGCAAATGATAAAAGCCTTCTGCTCTGAAAGCCCATCCATACCAAAGATGATGTCAATCTCTACTAGCGGCAACAGCGACGCTAGCAAGTAGAATCCTTGACTTTCAATAAGACTCTTACCGCGCAGACTGTATCTCTGTGCGCACTGGATGACTACTGGGCAATAACCCATCTGAATTGTTCACTTTACCATCGAAGGGAAAACTCCAATGCGCGATACAGATTCTTCGGATAATAGGAATATGAAGTTCCCGTATCGAAACTATGCTCTCTCCGGATTTCCAAGATTCCAAAACAAAGCATAGAACTTCCAGTTCTAAGTTAATACACATAAGGTATCCGGTATAAGGAACTAGTTTGCTAACAAGAAAAACCATACCTGACATCCCGACGGTCGGCCACATGGCCTCCTGCTGGCCAAGGATGTTCACTCCCGGTTGGGCCGGAGTAAACAGCGATGCGGTGGACGCCACTGCCTTGCCATTCTCTTCAGATATCTTCCCCAGCTTCTTTTCGGACATTGGGCGTCCACTTCGACAATCCCGGGCATAGTGCCCCGGCTTTCCACAGGCAAAGCATGGATCCGGGGTTTGGACTGTAGTCGCTCCGGATGTTCTAGAGGAAGGGACTAAACCCAACCTCCTAGCCTTCTTGTACCACCTACGGTACCCAGATTTTGAGGTTGGCATTTTGAACATCATTTCCTTTACACCAGAGGCTTCAACCGCTCCTGCCATAGCTTTCGTTGTCTTCTAAGCATCCTACCAAAACTCTATGGCAAAGTGCCCTTTCTTGCCACAAGAATAACAATTGTAAGTGGTTTGGCTAGTAGATGATCTAGCCTCTTTACTCAGCGTTTTTCGGTAGACAGTCTTTTTAGGATCTTCAGGGTTCGGTACCCTATTCACTGGTACTTGGTGAGTTTTCCCACACTTCCAAAGCTCTGGCCGACTCCACCAAAGCTCGGAATCCTAATAACTTTTGTCTTAGCAGTAGGATACGCAACTCGCTGCGCAGACCATTATAAAATCGATCAACTATAGATTGTTCGCTTTCCCATTAAAAGCCTAGGTAGCACCTTAACATAAGGAACGTCTGCAAGTATTCGTCAACTGAATGCGCTCCCTGCACCATAATCATGCTCATCTGCTGCCCTAATGGACCTCCAAATGCACTTTTTTTCAACATATCGCCCGGTGTTGGGGCCATCTCAGGGACAGAGGGCTGCACATTTCTCCCATGTTGTGCGTTGGTCACAGTGCACACCGCTTCAACCACCCTTCTTATGGTTTCCAAAGACATTGGGGCCATCTCAGAAACGTCACTTGGTGCAGTACTTTGCTCAGCAAACGTGTGTTCAGACTGCCACGCTCCACTTCCGGACACCTATAGTCGTACAAAACACCAATAAGTGCCCAAACAAAATTGCAAAAAGCAATTATAGGAACACACAGGTTCTCCAAACATGTGTATTTTCATTCCTAAGTGGACATTCATGGGTTCTTTTTATGTTATAACGATGACGCACACACATGTGCTCACCACCCTTTAAAGTGAATTTGCCCACGAATTCATTTAAGCTTTTTTGAAATAAGTAGTCTGATACCAATTTGTAACACCCATATCTGTCGCATGGCATATAGCAGTAGGTCCGGCCGGGGCCCGACGCCATATACTACGGACAGACCGGTTGGTTACTTATTGAAACCATCCAACCAATCACAACGTCCTACACAGAGCATCTAGCGGAAGCAGATTATAAAGTTGCACAAGTATAAGAATCCAGCCAAACATGAATGTCCACTACAATAACCCATAGGAATGTATAATACATGAATAATGACCTTATGGCCTTATAAGAGTTTGCTTAATAAATGTGTCTTCCAAACCTCGGCACGCAAGCCGGCCACACATGTGCACAAATGGAAAACACTCAAAAATTGGCCTTCGAGGGCGGAAAAGCAACTTGGGCTTTAGCCCGCTATTTACCGCTCGGCTCCGCAGCACCTGCAAGCAACAATCCACCGCACGGTGGTAAACAAAGGCAACGGTCAGCTATGCTGACCAAATTATAACGATTCCTCCCCCGACCCGGGGCTGCAAAGCTTCTTCCCTGCACTTGTTAGCAAAGCAAGAAACATATCGAAATAAGCATCATATCAAAGGTGCACGCTCACATGGCCGTACACCCCGTGCTCTCAGGACACTTACTCGGCGAAGCCAGTCCGAACCCCGTCCGGTCCTTGACTCCACCACCCCCCCCCCTTGGGGCGGAAACCTCGTGAGCATTTCGTCCTTTCAACCGTAGCCTAGACTCGATCTCCAAACCTCGGCAAGTCCCACGTAAAACTTTAGGTCGCTTTAACCAAGCAAATTGATCGGGTAGGGGTCCACCAGCCCATTGCTCACCCCGCCGTTGCCATTTGGCCATTGACGCAGGTTAAGCTTCCCCAGTCCCAAATATCATTCAAACATGATATATAGCCTCGCTATGTACCCGGTTGGCTCCCAGGCCACCGATATGATGGAAAAGCGTTTCCGTCTAGATTTCCGGGTGCACCTTGGGGTTAATCCCCAAGATTCCCTGATGCATTCTACCGCATAACAACCCGAAAACAATCAAAATGCTTGGAGTCTTCTCCGGATAACAATGCATAGCAAATCATAACCGATCCAGGCCAACATGTCCGGGTAGGCTTCACATGTAACATCCCATTTCCGGCTAGACCCCTGGAAGTGGTTTTGTCATAACAGAACCTTAGGAAACCCAGGAATTGAAGATTATTGACAAAAAACTTCGAGTCAAGGGGTGGTCACGCCCGTGACCAACCCGTCACGCCCATGACCTAGGGCGTGACCCCTTTGACGATCGTCGACCTAAGAAAGACAATCGGCGAGCTCAAGAATTTCAACATGAGCCTGACACGCCCGTGACCGATCTGTCACGCCCGTTACCTTGGAATGGCGTTGAGTGAGCTAATCTCACTCAATGCCGTGGTCTGGATGGTGTTGAGTGAGCTTAGCTCACTCAAATCCATAAGCTGGATGGCGTTGAGTGCATTGAGTGAACTCAACACCATAAGTTGAATGGCGTTGAGTGCACTGACTGCACTCAACGCCATCTGGTGTCATCTGGGTGGATTTGAGTGAGCTGAGCTCACTCAATGCCATAGACTGGATGGCATTGAGTGAGCTTAGCTCACTCAATGCTGTAAAATGGCAGGCGGTATGGCGTTGAGTGCGTTGAGTGCACTCAACGCCATAAGTTGAACGACGTTGAGTGCACAGACTACACTCAACGCCATTTGGTGATGTCTGGATGGCGTTGAGTGAGCAGAGCTCACTCAACGCCATAACCTGGACGGCGTTGAGTGAGCTACACTCACTCAACGCCATCATTTAAAAAGAACATATTCTTGGTAGCGTTGAGTGAGCAGAGCTCACTCAATGCCATAATCCGAATGGCATTGAGTGAGCTGAGCTCACTCAATGCCATAATCCGAATAGCGTTGGGTGAGCTGAGCTCACTCAATGCCATAGTCTGGGATGGGGTTGAGTGAGCAGAGCTCACTCAACGCCGTAGCTTGGATGGCGTTGAGTGAGCTTAGCTCACTCAACGCCATTGTACTTAGAATATTTTCTGGCATTTTTCTGGTAGATTGGTTATGGCTGGGTGCTGGTTCAGCTTAACCGAGCCGGTCTGGGAGTGGGCCGTTTTCTCCAATAAGACCTGATAAGTCTTATTTAATTTACGTTGACCGATCAAACTTGGCACATGGACCGATGGATTTGCAAAGGAGCAGTTACGACCATGGCCGAGCCCCAGCCTTCATGGCCGTCAATGGCATTTGATTCCATGGCCTTCCCTCTTCCCCTTAAAATGGCTGGATTCAACTCCTCAAAGGGAGAGGAGGAGTTTCCAGCCCTCCTCCAGCTGTCACAGAGCCGTTTTTGCCCCCCCCCCCCCATCACCATGGCCGAGCCAAGCTATAATGGGCCATTAATGGCAACCAGCTTTTGGCCGTTCCCCCTCCCTAGCCAAGCCTTTTAACAACCTCAAAGGCCCAAGAGGAAGTTTTCCCAACCTTTACCTGAAATTTTCGAGCCTCCCATTGTGTTGTTGAAGAATTCCGGCGACGCCACCACCGTGCAAATGGCATCACGACGATCGGCTCGACTCCAAACAACGAACAAGGTCCTCCTCTACCTCTTCTTCTATGGATAGATCTTAAAAATCATTAGGAGAGATATCGGTCTCAAAAGAGCTGGATCAGGGTAGCGTTTCCATGGTTTTTCCGAAATTTCATGGTGGCGGGTTCGCCGGAAACCGCCTCTCTGGTGGCCGAGCCGCCGCCCGACGGTAGCCCTCACCTCAACAGAGGTGGTGGTGGTGGTGGCCGGCCAGGGAGATGGCTGGGTGGCCGGGAAATAGCTTTAGAAAAGCTACAGGAATAGTTGTTTTTCTTGTGCTGTTCGGGTTCGGGTAAAGAAGAAGATGAACAGTAGCATTTTATTATATTGTATATTGTATAATTAGGAATTAATCCCCCTTTACTGTGCACTAGGTTTAAACTGAAAATTATAGATTGTAGGGGCTGAAACATAAAAAGTGGTCAACATAGAAAATGTAGCCCTTGAAGTCTAGTTTAATTTAAAATTTATTTCACTCAATTTGGAGTCCTGATTAGACCACAACACACATTTTGGTGAGGTCTATCCATAGGGTTGTCCTGACATTGATATTGATGCCCACATCAATCAAGACATCTAAATGACTTGAAATTTGGGGTATGGGCTATTATTAGACATACCTAGGACGTATCCGAAAATCAGAATTTTTGGGGAATGTTTTTCTATAGTTTTTGTAAAAATTTAATAATTCATGTATAATTTAATTAGGTGTACTAAACATCTCAAAATCCCGCCATATTTGGGTGGGAGGTCTTAGGGGGAATGTTAGAACTCTGGTAAAAATTCCACCTCTTTTGGAAGTGTTTTGATTGAGTTTAACTCGACCCTTGGTTGGCCCTTATAAGGTTAATTAGGTCAATTCATTCCTTTTGGGATTTGAGTGGTCAAACAACCTCAACAGTGGCTGATATTTTGTCAACTTGCTTTTTGGGGCATGACACACCCTCCAATGTAATTTGGGGTGGTTTGGGTTAGGGTAGCCTTAGAACCCTAAGGTAGGTCCCTTAATGAGGATTTTTAGGGTTGTGAAGGTATTTGGGTCAAATGACCTTGGACTGACTTGAACTTTAGTGGAGAGGACCATGGGGCAATTATAGTTCTCTGGACAAAATATTAGGGGCTTTGGAAACAGTTAGGCCACCTAAAACCCAAACCTTAGTTTAGGTAACCAACATTAATTTGAACTATTATGCTATCAACTAATCTACAAATCAAATACAATTTGGGAAGGATGATTTTCTGGTCTAAATGGCCATGATATAATTTTGTTTGGAATTTTGGGTTAATTTATACGGTACTTCATTCACAACTCTTATTGTGCCCTATATATTTATTTTGATGATTCTGGAAATTCTGTTCACTGGAAAGTTATGAAATCTTGAATTAGGGCATATTATAGCATGTTAAACCTTCTGTATTTTTATTGGGAGTTTTATTTGATTATTTTGGGTACTTGCTTCTTTAACTTACCATTTGGGATATGTAGTGAAAAATACAAATGATGCCGAATTATGGAAAATTATGAAATTTGGTCGGTGAGTGTTTCAAACCATGATAGTCACCCTGTAATTTTCTTTGGATTTTTAGATAATTATCAATAGTATCTCCTTCACTAAGCTAGGAAGATTAGTATTTTTCATTAAAATAAATTCAGAGCCCAAATATTACAGAAGAATAATGGGACTTGGTTTCTGATAGTTTTAGGCCACCATCAAGCTTATGTAATTTTCTTGTGATTTTTGGATACATATTTACAGTACTAGCTTCATAATGTGGTAGAAGTAGCCTAAAATGGTAAATTAGAAAATATAATCCTAAACACCTTTGAAATTTCTCAAAACTTGGAATTACTGCTAAAATGTCTCATAAGATTTTTACTGATTTTATGATGATTTATTGTTGGCTCATTAGTGCACTTCATGTTCATACTAGGGCATTGGGAGGCTTAGAATAAATTAATTAAATGCCCGATAAAAAGGAAAAATTTGGAAGTCTTGGACTTAGTTATATTATGACATGATAGACCTCCAGTAAATATTATAGGAGATTCGGAAGACAGTTTGGAGTACCTCCCCTTATATACCTCATGTATCTTAGGATGGTCTGCATATTGTAAAACCACAGAAACTGAACTAGAGTGGATAATGAACTTGGGGAAAAGGAATTTTGGTAGTTTGCTGGTTCAGATAGGGCAAGTTAAGTTTAAGTTCATTATTGGAAGTCAGGATAAGTAGAGTGTGAGAGTGGCTAGTGTTAAGTGGTGTTCGGGAACGACGAAAGATCGTCTGCCCCGGGTAGGAGAGGAAGAGGCTTAATTCTTTAGAGCTAGGTCTAAAGTAATCTAAAAGGGATCGGGTAACGGGTATCACCCAATAACAATAAGTGCCTTGCGAAATGGAACGGCGGGCCTCAGCTACCATCATAGTTCCTAGTGCCCTTTGAGAGCCCTTCACGGGGAATACCGTGGGCAGTCTTGGGCTAATGTAAACCGTAGGAATAATAAATTACAGAGCAACTAGTATAATTAGGGTTGCACATACACACACCCCGATAGCTAGGAAGGTAGAATAAGTTGCTTTGGTTGCCATTCAGAAGGTAACTCTGAAGGTAGATTCACGGACGGGACAGTCCGGGGAGCCGAGGGCTCGAGGGTTTGAGTACAGAATAAAGGTGATGGGTCTTTGGTATTTGATTGTCGTTCACCCCGGTGTTCGAAAAAAGGGGGGGGGTCTTACAAGTGGTATCAGAGGAGACCTCGATCAGAAGAGAAGTAGTCCACAAAACCTTGGGCCACCCCCGTGCGAGCTTAGTTTGCGGACAAACTAGCAGCGGAATCAATGGTGTGCCCATAAGGGAAATCACATGTGAAAGTCCATCCTACCCCTTCTTAAATTCCATTCATTCGCTCTGTAACAAATGGAATTTTTTCTTGTAGCCTGCGACGAACCCTACATCACAGCAAGGGACACCCCGGGCTCCGAATGCGGTCCCGCCTCTACCAGCTCCAGCTCCGTTCCAGCAAACGGAGATGGGGCAAACTCTGACGGCCATTCTAGAGGCCTATAGAGCTCAGCAAGCCCCGGCCCCACAGCCAAACCCCGGGGCAAATTGGATGACTGTCTTCCGAGGACTTTCCCCTCCATCCTACCTGTGGATGGAGTCTGCAGTACGTATGGGGGAATGGTTGGATACCATTTATGAGATGCTAGCAGGGATTCGATGCCCCACTGAGGAGGCAGTTGCTTTGGCGGTCTCCTGTCTGGAGTCACACGGAAAGAGGTGGTGGAAATCTCAGCTGGACACCACCTTTGCGGGGATGGATTGCGCTGATATTACTTGGGAGGAGTTCAGAGCAGCGCTTCTGGGACATTTTGTACCTCAGTCGGCGAGGGATGACCTAGAGGATAAGTTCCTGCGGTTGAGGCAGGGGAACAGGACTGTGGTGGAGTACTATCAGGAGTTCACTCACCTGGCCCGCTATGCGGACGCTTACCAGTTAGACGATGTTAGCTATGCCCGGAGGTTTTATAAGGGGATGCAAGACGACATGAGACAGGCCCTCCTTTTTATCTCAGAGGGGAGTCTGGCCAGGATTCTGGAGATGGCTAAGAAGAGAGAAGCGGATCAGCTTATAGTGAAGAGCCGGAAGAGACCGGCTGATGATACAGTGATTGGAGGTCGTAGAGACCGTCCTCGAGGCCAGGTTATTGGGGAGAGAAGGAACGGGGATCAGCCTCGTCAGGAGTTTGGGCAGGAGCAGAGGAGTTAGGGGGTATTGGCTCCCTAACCTTTACAAGAGCTGGAGATGCCAAGGACCGCAAAGCAGGCACCGATATGCTTTCAGTGCAATCAGCCAGGGCATATTAAGAGGAACTGCCCTATGAGGCGAGCACCCCCACCAGCACATCAGGGCGCTCCACCTCCCCGACAGTTTGGCGGACGAGCACAGGACTGAGGACGAGGATTTCAGGATCGAGGCCGCAGGCCAGAGAGGGAGAAGGTGTATGCTCTGGACCTGACACAGCCCCGAAACCCGTAGCAGGTTATCGCAGGTATGCCAGTACTTTTAAATTTTCTTCATATAAACTAGTATTCTAGACATAACCTAGTTAGAAATTAAGAGAAGACAACTACAAAAAGGAATACTAAGACACTTAATTACCCCAGGCATAGTCTTCGTAAGCAGCAAGCCCGCTCACAGTCTCTTCGACACTGGTGCTTCGCACTCGTTCGTGTCGGAGGATTTCGTGAAGGACTGGCAGGTGTGGATCCATTCACCGGGAAGATGATGAGGGTGCGTATACCCGATGGATCGGAGATAATGACCTCTGCTCATTGCAATATGGAAGCGAGAATCGGCGGGAAGGTATTTGAGGAACCAGCGACGATTCTGAAGATGCCAGATTACGATCTGATCCTGGGCATGACTTGGCTGTGCTGGAACCATGCCCAGATCGACTGTGTGGCGAAGAGGATCACCGTGAGGCACGGCGACTCCTTTATTGTCATCGAAGGTATTATATCAGCACCCCGTACCGTATTATCGTCAGTGCAGGCCGTTAAGGCCCACCTACAGGGGGAAGAAGTTTATCAGGTCCTTTTTGAGGCGGTCGTGGACAAGGACTCCATTTAAGATTTTCCAGTAGTGCGGGACTTCGCCGACGTATTTCCGGAGAAGCTACCAGGGCTACCCCTGCACCGAGAGAAGGACTTTCAGATTCAGCTCGTACCAGGGGCTAAGCTGGTATCCAGAGCTCCCTATCGAATGGCCCCAAAGGAGTTGTGAAAGTGAAGAGATAGATACTACTCTAGGGGGGGGGGGTGAATAGAGTTATCAAATTTTGCACTAGACAAAACTTAATAGTCTACCCAACTCCCTTGGAGTGAAATGCGGAATGAAAAGATTATAGATATAGAAATAACCCTAAAGCCTAACACAAGTGTTGTGCACAAACTCAAGCTAACTGTAATTACAGTTAAGGCTTGGAAAACCTAATCAGCAACTAGCAAGCCTAGTTATATCTAATCACAGCCACAATACAGGAATTAAATAAGCAAGCCAGATGACACAAGGAATTTATAGTGGTTCCCCAAACAACTTGGGTACGTCCACTCTTCTACCAACAAGGTAGGAATCCACTCAGGTTTTTGATCAGGTGCCCTGCCACCAACAGGATCTGCTTCAGGTAGATCCAGAAACCCTTTAGACTTTTGATCAGGTGTCTAAAAACCGAACACAAGTTTTTGATCAGGTGCCCTGCCACCAAGGGATACTTTTGAAGGGAGTAATAACTCTGTACAGGAGGGGGAAAGAAGGTTAAGATGTCTTCTCTATTTTACAATAGATTAGAGAAGCACAAAGACTTGCACTGAGCTAGAAAGCTCAAGGAATCAAGGCTCCCCCTGGCTCAAAGAATGTCCAGGTGAAGTCTTGCTTCAGTGCAGAAACTCTTCAGTAAAAACTGAAGGAAAAACTACAAGAAGATATAAGATAATAAAATAGAAATTTTCTAGCAGCTATCTTCTTCTTCTTCTTCAAAAGAACTCTGAGTCTAAACTTCCTGGAGGCAGGAGAACTCAGGTTGAAGAAGAGCAGAAGAGCTTAACACTTCTCAGTTGGATGAATATTGCTGAGAGCAGTTAACTTGGTCTTGATGAAAGCTTGAATGCTTAATTGAATAAATGTTTAGCTAGCTGAAATCCTTCTCCAAAGGATTCCTTTTATAGCAGCAACAAGCAACGGCTCTTTTCAATTTGAACTATTTGTCTTCTTCTGAAACTTGAAACCTGGGCTGCAAATATCACAAAGACAAACAAACTCTGCAGCAAAATATTCTATAAAAGGGATAAACCTTTTTCAAGGAAGCTGCAGGAAGCAATCTGATAATACAGGTACTAAATAAAATCACATCAGCGACAAACTCTTTATAACAGAAAGAAGACTTTTTAGTCTAACGGCTATAAAGGACTGACAGCAGATAAAGTAAAATACAATGTCAGCTAATAAGACAAACAACTTTATCTGAAAAGATTTTACTCAGGCAGAAGAAATGGAGCAGATATTGCCTGGAAATATTATCATAAAACAACTGAAATAACATGCCAGATAATGTATTAATTAATTAAATATAATAAATAAATACAAAATAAAAAGGCAGACAAAAACGTCGAACGACCCTCGGAGATCGTCGACCGACGGACGGAGATCGTCGACCTATCGGGCAGATAGTCGAACGATCTAGATAGTCGAACTATCAAAGGAGATAGTCGAACTATCACAATAGATAGTCGAACTATCAGAAGATAGTCGAGCTATCAGATAGTCGACCTATCAACAGATAGTTGAACTATCAAAGCAGAACCGATAGTCGACCTATCAACAGATAGTCGAACTATCAGAAGAGAAACAGATAGTCGATCTATCAACAGATAGTCGAACTATCAAAGAACGACAGATAGTCGAACTATCAACAGATAGTCGAGCTATCAGATAGTTGAACTATCAAAGCAGATAGTCGAACTACCAAGGGAAAACAGATAGTCGACCTATCAGCAGATAGTCGAACTATCAGAAGAAAGCAGATAGTCGATCTATCAACAGATAGTCGAACTATCAAACAACGCAGATAGTCGACCTATCAAACAGATAGTCGAACTATCAGAACACACAGATAGTCGAACTATCAACAGATAGTCGAACAATCCTCGCAGACTGAATGTCGAGCAACTGATAGACGATCGTCGAACAGTTAGTCAACGATAGTCGAGCGGCGTTCGACTATAGTCGAACGAACAAACTACTTAACCAAATTCTTCATCTGGAAAAGCGGGGACTCTACAGCTAGACCACTAACCATTAACCATAGATATTTCTTGGGTCAAGGGACTAAAGGAGAGGACTAAACTCAAAACAAACTAGGTTACCAACAATCTCCCCCTATTTGAGTTAAGTCTCTCAAAAACTAAAACACAGAACTAGCTATAGAGCAATAAAACAATACAGGAAATAAATAACAATAAACTAGCAATTATCAAACAGTCAGATAAAAAACAGTCAAACAAAATTAAGAGTCTACAGAATCTGGTTTAGGGTCAGAAGAGCTAGGAACAAAAGAAACTTTCCGCATGGGATCAATAGCTTCTTTCTTAGACAGCTTCAAATCTTGCACACCAATAATCTTCAGTTCTGCAGCCCTTGGAACAACTGCTTCTGGATGTCTTTCCATATATATAGAAGGATCAAATACCTCAGGGCTAACCTGGATTTTATTGAGTTCCTTCATTCTGAACTTTGACATTGTTGTAAATCCTGTAGAGTCCTTTCCTTCAGCTTTGGCTTTCTTTATCTGAGCTGATCCAACAAGTTCTAGAAATCGAGCCATCCTGAAATCAGGATCTAACTCTTGGCTTTCATACACATTTTCAGATGATGTATCAATAGGCTTCACAGTTTTAAATTTAACAGATAAATCTAATAAACTTTCAGCTGTACCTTTAACTTCTTGAACAACTAAAGATGGAGGAGGAGCAAATTCAGCAAACTTTTTACTTGATTTTTCAGAGAAGATGGTTCTTTTACCTTTTGCAACATCCTTAGCAACATGAACTGGTATATCAGGAGAAACCTTTCTCTTGGGAGATGGAGGAGGTGAAAAAGTTGGCTTTTGATATACAAACTCCTTTACTTGATCTTTAACCTCAGTATCATGCCTTTGAGTACCAGTATATGATTTGTCTTGGTGGCTTTGAGAACTTTTCCTTGAATGAGGCTAAGAAGGAGCAGATTTTGCAGATGGAGCAGATGGATTAGCAAATAAATTCCCAGAGGCTCCTGCACCAGGAGGTGGAGGAGGAGGACCTCTGGGTGTCCATCTGGAAGCAGGACTATCATATCTCTTAGATTTCTTTCTCTCCTTTTGCTGGTTCTTGGAAAACCACATCCAATGTTGGAAGTCTTTCGACTTAGGGTCAATCCCTTTCAATATGTAATAGGGAGTATCATTGTCTCGATTAGGAGGAGGAGCAATAGCTTTCCTTTTTCTCTTTGCAGCTTTCCTTTTCTTAGAGTCCTCAGACATATCTGAATCAACTTCATCTTCAGAATGAGATGGAGGAGGATGATCATAAGGGTCATAGGCTTCTGATACAACCTTTTCCTTTGCTTTCAGATCAGCTTTCTCTTTTTCTTCTTCTATGGCATCCTGAGCCAGAAGAGAATCCAGATCAGGTCCTGGAGAGTCATCCCATACAGTAGATTTTTCATCTTGCAAAACTTTTTCTTTCTCTTTCAAAATATCTTGTACTCTTTGCTGCCAGGCAGCTCTTGCTTTCTCTTCTTCTAAACTCAGTACTGGAGTCTTTTCATCTTGACTTTTAGATTCAACATCTTCTATATCTTCTTGAACAACTAAAACATCTGCAACAGATTCTCGAACAACTACTTCTACTTGAGCAGCTATATCTTTTTTAATATAATCTGTAGATTCATGAACACAAATCTGCTATATAAGCTAAAAGCATTCCTTCTAGGTATTCACAAACTAGCAAATCAATTGACTCGTCAATAAAACCGATGAGTGAATTACCTTCATACTTTACCAACTCCCAGGATTCATCTAGATAGGATCTAATAATGCCTTCTAGGAAACGGGCAACCAAAGGAGTGGTGAGATCTTCTAAACAAATTTTTACAGCAAATTCAGATAACATAACTGCATCAGATATTTCTTTTTCAGATAACACTAAAACTGATTCTTCTTGAGCTAGAGCAGTCTCTGCCATCACTATATTTGTCACCGCTGGAAGATCTGCTGGAGGGGAGGCTGGAAGCTCTGATCTCCCCTGCCTGATCTCAGTGGGAACTGAAACCAGGCCCATGGAAGAAGAGGGCTCAGCAGAATTAGAGAGGGATTGGATGGTAGTATTCAAAGTAGCAATGGAGGAGGCAAGTGGAGCAATTGCCTCTTCAATCATGATTTTGATTGAAGGGGTAATCAACTCCAAAATGCTGGATATAAATGCTGGGGTAACTTCAAAAGAATGTGGGGGAACTGCAGATGATGGAAGATCAGCAGGAGGAATGTATTCCTATTGAACTGGAGAACGAACAGGAGATGGAGAATGATGTGGAGAATGAACTGGAGAACGAATAGGGGACTGACGAGGTGTTGGAGTCCTCTCAGATCCTAACAAATCAAAACTAGGATCAGATATCCTAGCCAGATGAGAAGGAATAGGAGATGTAGGAGGAGAAGGAATAACAACCGTGGTTGTATCTCGAACAGGAGAAGCAGGAAGTCGTACTTCAGCTGAAGTTGATGGAACTTCAACTGAGGTAGACGGAACTGAAGAGGATGGAACTACTTCAGTAGAAGTTGATGGTAAGACAGAAGAAGATGATGGAAGAGAAGGATGAGCTGAGCCAGATACTTGAGGGTGAGGAGTGACTGAATCAGTCCTTGTGCTCTCGGATGTCGCTGGAGCAACCCCTGTGAGAGCGGGCTTCACAAATGTCCTCTTCCACTTGGAGAACAAGTGGGGATCCATCTTCTTGCTGGCATTAATTGTTGTAGCAGTTGAAATCAGCAGCTGGGGATACTTCTCTTTCAGAAAAATTCCAATAACCCTGCCTAGGGTAACCTCTTTCTTACTGTTCTTCTTCCTTATCAGATCGAACAAAACTCCAGCCCAATTAATCCTTTTCTGATTTACAATTGCATACATCAGTGCAAATTGTTGTCTAGTAATGTTGTCATGGGCGGAGTGCTTTCCTAGAAGCACTTTTCCAACTAACTCAGCAAGAAATTTGATCTTGAAGGGGAAATTTACCTTGAGCAGCTTCGTGGGAATGCCCTCCGCATGTTCCAGCTCAATCAGCATTCTTCCGAACTCTGGAGCATCTTGCTCAAATTCTTCTTCACCATTTATCAATCCAAATAAATCAGTCAGAATGGCGGGATTTAAAATAACCTCTTCTCCGCCAATAGAGCCGGTCATCGATTCGTTGGTGGAGGACGAAGTAAATGCCCATTCCTTAATCTCGGGAATATTTAACTTAATCCTTGTTGACATTAGTCTTTCTAACCCTTGATCTCTGCATAACTGGAGGATTTCCACAATCCCTGATTCACAACAGCTGAAGGCATCGAAGTCGACACTGAATCCTGCGTCGAACTTCACAACTGCGAGCAATGCTGGAGAAATCGCCATTGAAGTGCTGGAGAATGCGCGAGAAAGACGGAGAAGATGAAACGGCAGAAAATCGCAAGAGGAGGAGCAAGCGGGAAGACAGAATGTGAAAGGACGCTCTCCATCGACGATAAAACAAAAGATCTTTTAACCTAGGTCGACTATCGGCTTTATATTAGACCGGAGATAGTCGATCTATTTAAAAGATACTGGACCCGATGGTCGAACGGTCGTTCGACGATCGGTCCAGAAGCAGAGTAGTCGAGTAATCGTTCGACTATTTCTGGCTTCTCAAACAACAAGCTGTCGTCATCCAGAGATCGACGATGAGCTCGACTTGTTCGACGATGGTCGAACGCCGGTCGACGATCTTCAAACAGGCAAGCTTTCATCAACCATAGGTCGACGATGGGCTTGACCCGATCGACTATCTTCGAACGTCGTTCGACTATCTTCAAACAAGTTTCAACATTGGCAGATATAGTCACACTTAGTCTCTTCCATTGATCATGCCTAGTTGAACCAAAAAGAACAGATGCTTCTGTTCATCTAAGGGCTTGGTGAATATATCACCTCTCTGAAACTCAGTGGATATGAACTCAAGACAAATCTTATTCTTTTCCACACAATCTCTCAGGAAATGGTGCCGAATCTCAATGTGCTTCGTTCTAGAGTGGTGCACTGGATTTTGTGCAATTGAGATAGTACTGGTACTATCACACATGATTTTGGTGTTCTTGTGTGAGTAACCATAATCCACAAGCTGGTTTTGAATCCACAGGATCTGTGAACAACAATTGGCAGCTGCTATATATTCAGCCTCTGCAGTTGAAGTTGAGATAGAAGCCTGCTTCTTACAGAACCAAGAGACCAATCTCTCTCCCAGGAACTGACAAGTTCCTGAGGTGCTCTTCCTGTCAACTCTACAACCAGCATAGTCAGAGTCAGAGTATCCAATTAACTCAAATTCTGATTCTGCTGGGTACCAAAGTCCTAGATTTGGGCATCCCTTCAGGTATCTCAGGATTCTCTTGAGAAGAATCAGATGAGATTCCTTGGGGTTGACCTGGAATCTAGCACAGAGGCATGTAGCAAATATTATATCAGGCCTACTTGCAGTTAAATATAATAGGGAACCAACAATGGCCCTATAATTCTTTTGATCAACTGGCTTGCCGTGATCATCAGAATCAATAACTACATTAGTAGCCATAGGTGTAGGCATTGCTGAAGCATCAGCCATCCCAAATTTCTTTACCAATTCCTTGGCATATTTGGATTGGGAGATGAAGATACCATCAGCATCTTGCTTAACTTGGAGACCAAGAAAGTAAGACAGCACACCCATACTACTCATCTCAAACCTAGAGTGCATCAGGTCAGAGAACCTTTTGCAAAGTTTGGGATCAGTGGAGCCAAATATAATATCATCCACATACACTTGAACTAACAGGATTGTGTCCTTGTGGTGCTTGACGAAAAGGGTTCTATCAACTACTCCCCTAGTAAAGTTGTGCTCTAAAAGGAAACTAGCTAGAGTCTCATACCAGGCTCTGGGTGCTTGTTTTAGTCCATAAAGAGCTTTCTGCAACTTGAACACATGTGAGGGCAGAGTTGAAGAAACAAACCCTGGTGGTTGTTCAACAAACACCTCTTCCTTAAGCTCACCATTTAGGAATGCACTTTTGACATCCATTTGAAAGACCTTAAACTTCATGTAGGCTGCATAGGCCAAGAAGATCCTTATTGCTTCTAGCCTTGCAACAGGAGCAAAGGTTTGGTCATAATCTATACCTTCCTCCTGTCTGTAGCCCTGAGCTACAAGCCTTGCTTTATTCCTTATAATAATTCCATTTGCATCCAACTTGTTTCTATACACCCACTTGGTGCCTATGATCAGTTGGCCTTTAGGTCTTGGAACCAAAGTCCAAACTTTACATCTCTCAAACTGATTGAGTTCCTCTTGCATGGCAATGATCCAGTGGGGATCTAGCTCAGCATCTTTAAAGGTGCGGGGCTCAATCTGTGAGAGGAAACAAGCGTGCATCACATCCTGTCTTAATTGGTGTCTTGTTTGTACACCAGCTGATATGTCTCCAATCACTTGAGATATAGGGTGATCTCTAAGTGTGACAATATCAGCAGGTGGGATGTGATCTTCAGCAACAGTTGGGATTAATTCCTCAGGAGGAATTTGATCTACTGTTGGTGGAACAACAACAGCTTCTGCAATGTCTTCATCACTGTCTGATTCAGTGATCTGAAGAGTTGATAGTTGAAGAATTTCTTGAGTAGCATCAGGTACCTGCAATGAACTAGAGGAAGGAGAATTTTCCTTCTCCTTGTAAAACATCTGAGACTCATCAAAAGATACATGCACAGATTCTTCAATTTTACAGGTTGATTTGTTATAAACCCTATAAGCTTTGCTTACTTGGGAATATCCAAGCATAATTCTCATTGAAGCTTTTGATTCAAACTTTCTAAGGTATTCTTTATTGTTATTATGAATGTACACTACACAACCAAATACTCTAAAATAATTAATTTTAGGTTTCTTTCCTTTAAGCAACTCATAAGGAGTTTTACACTTAAGCTTGTGTATCAGACTTCTATTCAAGATATAATTGGTTGTACTAACAGCTTCTGCCCAATAGGAGAGAGGCATATTAGCATCTGCCAACAATGTGCTAGCAGCTTCAATGAGTGTTCTGTTCTTCCTTTCAACTACCCCATTTTGTTGGGGAGTTCTAGGAGCTGAGAAGCTATGTTTGATACCTTCTCTCTCACAGAATTCTTGCATGAGAAGAGAGTCAAACTCAGTACCATGATCACTTCTGATCAAGGCCATATGAGTAGAGTACTCAGTCTGCACACATAATAGAAAGTCTGTAAGGGCTTTGAAGTTATCAGCCTTAGTTCTCAAAAAGAAAACCCAACTGAACCTAGAGAAGTCATCTACAATTACTAAGGTGTAATACATCCCTCCTAAACTCTGTACATTTATTGGGCCAAAAAAGTCCAAATGTAATAAATACAGGATTCTAGGAGAATCACTCTTATTTACAGATTTAAAAGAGTTCTTGGTTTGCTTGCCTAGCTGACAAGCCTTGCATAGGCTCTCCTTCTTGTAGGGGCAAGAAGGTAAACCTTTAACAAGGTTGTGTTTAGATAACCTAGATATATTTTTAAGGTTAACATGACTAAGCCTCTTATGCCACAAAGAATTATTATTAATTGTTACTTCATTAAATAAACAGATTTCAGAATGAGTTGAATTGAAATCTACTAAATAAATATTACCTATTCTAATGCCTACTAAAACAACATTATTATTTAAAGTAATATTACAAGAAGAGTTAGAAAATGAAACCTGGTAGCCAGCATCACATAGCTGGCTGACTGAGATCAAATTGTGCTTCAGTCCTATCACATATGCAACTCTCTTGAAAGTAACATCTCCAATTGTGATCCTGCCATAGCCTTCTATCTGACCACAGCTTGAATCTCCAAAGATAACCTTTGGGCCGAGCTTAGCTTTGAATTTTGACAGATGATTTTTATTTCCTGTCATATGCTTGGAGCATCCACTATCCAAATACCACTTATTTTGAGTGATAGGATAGGCCTTCACCTGCAAGACATTTATTTAGACAGTGTGGACCCAGGTAACCTTGGGTCCCTTATTTTTCACATAAGAAAAGCTAGAAATAAATGAAAATGCAGGCTGAGGGTGATAACCTAATGGGTGAGATCTCCTAGGTGGGATTCTCCATGCTGATGATGGGTCAACAAACCTAGGGTTTCTATTTTCATTTAGGTTTCTACGGGTTTGATTGTGATTTTGAAAATCATATTGAAAACGTCGATCGACGTTCGACGATGGGCGCTCAGATCGTCGAGCTTCGTTCGACCATTGAGCTTCCGATCGTCAAGCAGCGTTCGACGCTCTTTGTATTTCTTTAAAAAAATTCTTCCTCTTTTCTCTCTTAGCTTTATTTAAAGTTTTATTAACTTGGTTTACTTGCTCAGTGTTCTTCATTCCACTAGCTGAAATGAAGTTCACTGGAGTTGAAAGATTATTTTTAAGAATAACTGGGGGTTCACTGGGAGAAGCTCCTAAGCCTAGTTTGTTATTGCCTGACCTAGTGTTAGTCATGCTGGTTATCTCTAACAGCTTAAGGCTTCTACCATTTAGAGATTCCTCTAACCTTTTAGACTTAGCTAACTCTATTTTAAGAAATTTAATTTCTTCACTACAAGTAGTGAGATCTTCCTTTAACTTAATATTTTCTGAGCAATTGATTCTGAGTCAGCTAACTTATTTCTAAGTTCTTTAATCTCTTTTTCTGAACTAATTAAGTCTAAGCATAAGGATTTAAAATCTAATTTAAATTCTTCAGAAGTGAAGTCATAAGAAGATAGTATCTCATCTTCTGTTGGCATTTCTTCTTCTGAATCTGAACTCTCTGCAGCTGAGTGATTACTGCAGGCATCTATTGCCATCAGGCAAACTTTCTTTGCCTTCTTCTCTTCCTCATCCTCACTGGAGCTAGAGGAGGAAGATTCTTCATCAGAATCACTCCAGGTTTCAGCAATGAAACCTCTCTCCTTTTTCTTGTTCTTGTAGGAGGATGGCTTGGAGTGCTTCCTGTGCTGTTCCTTTTCTTTCCTCTTATCTTTGTTCTTCTCCTCTGGACAATCTGGTAAGATATGTCCAGGTTTCCTGCAACCATAACATATAATTTCTTTAGCAGGTGAACGGTCATACCTTAGTTTGTCTTCATAGCGTGAAGACTTCTTTCTGAATTCCTTTCTCCCCATCTTGAGAAACCTCTTGGCAAACAATGCCATTAGTTCCTCATTGGATTGGCTGCCTTCAGAAGCATCAACAGCCTTAAGAGCTAGAGATTGCTCTTTTCTTGTTGGAGTAGGGGTCTTTGCTTCAGCTTCTGCTTCCCTTGTGTTCAGCACTTGCTCAAAAGACTTGAGCTTGCCGAGAAGGGCTTCAGTTGAAATCTCATTTGTGCTTCTGGCCTCCTTGATGGGCCAGATCCTTAGATCCCATGTGCTAGGGAAGCTCATAAGAATCTTATCATTGACCTCTGTCAATGATATGTCCTTGTCAAGGGTCCTCAGCTCATTGATGATTTAGCTGAGCCTTGTATACATGGCTTCAACTGATTCAGCATCAGTTTTCTTGAAGTTCTCATATTGTGAGATAAGGTTGGACCTTCTATCCTTCCTTTCATCAGCTGAACCAGCTACAATCTGGTTCAGTGTATGCCACATAGCTTTTGCTGAAGAGCAGTCAGCTACCTTCTGGAATACCTCATCAGACATTGTCTGAGCCAGAATGTTCATCGCCTTGGCATCTGCTATCTTTGCCTTCTTGTACTCATCATTGTAGTCTGGAGGAGGCACTGCACTCATATCAGATGATGAGGCAGTGGCAGCAGCAGGTGCTCTTGGGGGTCCTGACAAAATATAAGCAAAGATACTTTCATCAATAGAATTCATATATAATTTTATCCTTGCCTTCCAGATGTCAAACTTAGCTAAGTTGCATGCTGGAGGTCGGGTGCTAGAATAATCCTTGGACTGGGCCATGATAGTAAAAGTGAATATCTATAAACTTTGGTATCTATCAGGATCTTGTGACTTAGGTATTAGCCTATTCAGTCAGTCAACCTCCCTCTGATACCAATTGAAAGTGAAGGGATAGATACTACTCTAGAGGGGGGGTGAATAGAGTTATCAAATTTTGCACTAGACAAAACTTAATAGTCTACCCAACTCCCTTGGAGTGAAATGCGGAATGAAAAGATTATAGATATAGAAATAACCCTAAAGCCTAACACAAGTGTTGTGCACAAACTCAAGCTAACTGTAATTACAGTTAAGGCTTGGAAAACCTAATCAGCAACTAGCAAGCCTAGTTATATCTAATCATAGCCACAATGCAGGAATTAAATAAGCAAGCCAGACGACACAAGGAATTTATAGTGGTTCCCCAAACAACTTGGGTACGTCCACTCTTCTACCAACAAGGTAGGAATCCACTCAGGTTTTTGATCAGGTGCCCTGCCACCAACAGGATCTGCTTCAGGTAGATCCAGAAACCCTTTAGACTTTTGATCAGGTGTCTAAAAACCGAACACAGGTTTTTGATCAGTTGCCCTGCCACCAAGAGATACTTTTGAAGGGAGTAATAACCCTGTACAGGAGGGGGAAAGAAGGTTAAGATGTCTTCTTTATTTTACAATGGATTAGAGAAGCACAAAGACTTGCACTGAGCTAGAAAGCTCAAGGAATCAAGGCTCCCCCTGGCTCAAAGAATGTCCAGGTGAAGTCTTGCTTCAGTGCAGAAACTCTTCAGTAAAAACTGAAGGAAAAACTATAAGAAGATATAAGATAATAATGTAGAAATCTTCTAGCAGCTATCTTCTTCTTCTTCTTCTTCAAAAGAACTCTGAGTCTGAACTTCCTGGAGGCAGGAGAACTCAGGTTGAAGAAGAGCAGAAGAGCTTAACACTTCTCAGTTGGATGAATATTGCTGAGAGCAGTTAACTTGGTCTTGATGAAAGCTTGAATGCTTAATTGAATAAATGGTTAGCTAGCTGAAATCCTTCTCCAAAGGATTCCTTTTATAGCAGCAACAAGCAACGGCTCTTTTCAATTTGAACTATTTGTCTTCTTCTGAAACTTGAAACCTGGGCTGCAAATATCACAAAGACAAACAAACTCTGCAGCAAAATATTCTATAAAAGGGATAAACCTTTTTCAAGGAAGCTACAGGAAGCAATCTGATAATACAGGTACTAAATAAAATCACATCAGCGACAAACTCTTTATAACAGAAAGAAGACTTTTCAGTCTAACGGCTATAAAGGACTGACAGCAGATAAAGTAAAATACAATGTCAGCTAATAAGACAAACAACTTTATCTGAAAAGATTTTACTCAAGCAGAAGGAATGGAGCAGATATTACCTGTAAATATTATCATAAAACAACTGAAATAACATGCCAGATAATGTATTAATTAATTAAATATAATAAATAAATACAAAATAAAAAGGCAGACAGAAAACGTCGAACGACCCTCGGAGATCGTCGACCGACGGACGGAGATCGTCGAACTATCGGGCAGATAGTCGAACGATCTAGATAGTCGAACTATCAAAGGAGATAGTCGAACTATCACAACAGATAGTCGAACTATCAGAAGATAGTCGAGCTATCAGATAGTCGACTTATCAACAGATAGTCGAACTATCAAAGCAGAACCGATAGTCGACCTATCAACAGATAGTCGAACTATCAGAAGAGAAACAGATAGTCGATCTATCAATAGATAGTCGAACTATCAAAGAACGACAGATAGTCGAACTATCAACAGATAGTCGAGCTATCAAATAGTTGAACTATCAAAGCAGATAGTCGAACTACCAAGGGAAAACAGATAGTCGACCTATCAGCAGATAGTCGAACTATCAGAAGAAAGCAAATAGTCGATCTATCAACAGATAGTCGAACTATCAAACAACGCAGATAGTCGACCTATCAAATAGATAGTCGAACTATCAGAACACACAGATAGTCGAACTATCAATAGATAGTCGAACTATCCTCGCAGACTGAACGTCGAGCAACTGATAGACGATCGTCGAACAGTTAGTCGACGATAGTCGAGCGGCGTTCGACTATAGTCGAACGAACAAACTACTTAACCAAATTCTTCATCTGGAAAAGCGGGGACTCTACAGCTAGACCACTAACCATTGACCATAGATATTTCTTGGGTCAAGGGACTAAAGGAGAGGACTAAACTCAAATCAAATTAGGGTACCAACAAGTTGGTGGAATTTCGAAGCCAGCTTCAGGAGTTAATGGAGGCCGGGTTCGTTCGGCCTAGCTCTTCACCATGGGGAGCTCCGGTGTAATTCGTTAAGAAGAAGGACGGGACTCTTTGACTGTGCATAGATTACCGGGCCCTGAACAGGTTGACGGTCTGGAATACTTATCCCTTACCAAGGATAGACGAGCTATTTGACCAGCTGGAGGGAGCCCATTGGTTCTCAAAGCTGGATCTGAGGTCAGGATACTACCAGCTTTGCATTCGGGACGAGGACATCCCGAAGACGGCCTTCAGCAACAGATATGGTTTGTACGAGTTTACCGTTAAGCCGTTCGGGCTCACGAATGCACCCTCCGCATTCATGACCTTGATGAATCAGGGGTTCGAAGAGTATCTGGACGTCTTCGTTATCGTATTCATCGACAATATCCTTATCTATTCAAGGATGGAGGAGGAGCACGCGAGACATCTGTCCTTGACCTTGGAGAAGTTGCGGGAGCATGAGATGTATGCTAAGTACAGTAAGTGCCAGTTCTGGCTAAAGGAGGTGGCCTTTCTGGGCCATGTCATCAGTGGAGCAGGTCTGGCAGTGGATCCGGCGAAGGTCCAGGCAGTACGGGATTGGCCACCACTAAAGTCGGCCTCGGATGTTCGAAGTTTCTTGGGACTTTCCGGTTATTACCGGAAGTTCATAAAGGGGTTCTCTCAGATTGCCCTCCCTCTTACGTCACTTACGAAGAAGGAGTCCCCTTTTATTTGGACACCACGATACGAGTCTGCTTTTCAGGAGCTGAAGGATCGTCTTACCTCAGCTCTCAACCTTGCTCTTCCGTCAGGGAAGGAAGGACTCCAGGTGTACACAGATGCTTCCTATCAGTGGATGGGTGTCGTTCTGATGCAGAACGTGCACATAATATCCTATGCCTCCCGTCAGTTGAAACAACACGAGCAGAACTATCCCGTGCATGATTTGGAGATTGGGGCAGTTGTTTTTGCTCTTAAGATCTGGCGACACTATCTCTACAGAGTACATTGCGATATCTTCTTTTACCACAAGAATTTGAAGTACGTCGACACCCAGAAGGAGTTAAATATCAGGCAGAGACATTGGGTAGAGTTCTTATCGGACTACCAGTATACCATGCACTACCATCCGGGGAAGGCGAACGTGGTCACGGATGCTCTGAGCCGGAGAGCGAATACGACAGGAGTAGGCCCGCAGCTGATGGCCTTGGAGTTGGTTAAAGCATTCGAAGAGATGCAGATTTCACTAGTGTTTGAGGATGACCCGGAGTTATACATGGAGTACCTGGGGTCGATGGTTACTACTGATGATATTCGAGACCGCATCAGAGATGGGCAGATGCAGGATAAGAGAGCTGAGCCAATATTCCGAGCCTTGGAGGAAGGCACGACAGGAGATTACTCTTTGGGTATGGTCTCCTGTGTTTCCGAGGCAGAGTCTACATACCAGCAGGAGGACAGATTCGGGAGGACATTATGACGGAAGCTCACTACAGCCGATATTTTGTACACCCGGGGATCACCAAGATGGTAAAGGATTTGAAGAGGACGATGTACTGGCCGGGTATGAAGAAAGATATAACGTACTTTGTGACGCATTGCGAGGCCTGCCAACTCATGAAGGCAGAGTGTAGGAACCCAGCAGGCTTGCTGCAGCCACTTCCGGTGCCGGAATGGAAATTTGAAGATATAGCCATGGACTTCATGTATGGGCTACCTCGATCCCGTGCGGGGAATGACTCGATCTGGGTGATAGTGGACAGGCTAACAAAGGTGGCCAGATTCATTCCAGTGGCGAAGGACGCACCGGTTTGTGTATTAGTACGGAGGTTCATTGAGCAGTTTGTGCGTTATCATGGGGTGCCCAAGACTATCGTTTCGGATCGGGATGGGCGTTTTACATCCAGCGAATGGAGGTCAGTCCAGGCCCATCTGGGTTCTCGGTTGACATTCAGCACAGCTTTTCACCCTCAGATTGACGGGCAGACAAGGCGCACCAACCGTACACTAGAAAATCTTTTGCGCCTATGTATTTTGGACCGCGGCGAGCCTTGGGAGAGATTACTGCCACTAGTCGAGTTTTCGTACAACAACGCCCATCAGTCACGCATAGGCATGGCTCCATACGAGGCATTGTATGGAAGGAGGTGCGGGACCCCACTTTCATGGGTTCAGTATGAGGATCCGCAGGCACTAGGCTCGGAGTTTGTGGGAGATACAGATGCTCAAATTAGATTGATCCAGGATAGGATGTTGGAATCCCATAGTAGACAGGCCAAATATTACGATGCGAGGCATCGTCAAGTGGAGTTCCAGGTGGGAGACCGGGTTTTCTTGAAGATACGGCTGATGAACGGAGTCTCGCGGGTTTGCGGGCAGAAGAAGCTCAGTCCGAGATATATGGGGCCTTATAGGATCCTGGAGCGGATCGGCCCCTTAGCCTATAGACTGGAGCTACCGCCGGAGTTAGCGGGATTGCATGACGTCTTCCACGTCTCCTCACTTCGGAGGGCTCTGCTATGCCCTGAGCATCTGATTTCCTCGGCAGATGGCCCGGTGGCCTCAGATCGGTCAGTCAACTTGGAGCCTATCAGGATCGATGACACGGCAGTGCGGGTCTTGCAATGGAAGAAGGTTCTGTTAGTCAAGGTTTTGTAGAACAATCATGGGCAGGAGGAGCATACATGGGAGCCACAAGACTTGATGCGGCAAAAATACCCGGAACTTTTCGGTCATGTATACTTCACAACCCCTCTGGACAATCAATTTGCTTTCCTATTTTAAACCAATAGGACTGAAATTTGAAGAATAGGGGCTAATCTTTTGTTTCTAGGGGTATATACTTAGGCAATTGGATGAATTGGTCTTAGATTTGAAACTGCACATAGCAAACATAACGTAGAGATGTAATCTTTCAATTCTCATGGGATGTTACAAGCTTCTTTTTCCCGATTGGAGCCCCGTGGGCTTAACCTTGATTTCGAGGACAAAATCTTTGTTTTGTTTATTGGGATTTATAACATCCCATTTCTGGCTAGACACCTGGAAGTGGTTTTGACATAACAGAACCATAGGAAACTTAGGAATTGAAGATTATCGACAAAAAACTTCGAGTCAAGGGGCGGTCATGCCCGTGACCAACCCGTCACGCCCGTGACCTACGGCGTGACCCCTTCGACGATCGTCGACCTCAGAAAAACGATCGGCGAGCTCAGAAATTTCAACATGGGCCTGACACGCCCGTGACCGATCCGTCACGCCTGTTACCTTGGAATGGCGTTGAGTGAGCTAAGCTCACTCAACGCCGTGGTCTGGATTGCGTTGAGTGAGCTTAGATCACTCAAAGCCATAAGCGGAATGGCGTTGAGTGCGTTGAGTGCACTCAACGCCATAAGTTGAATGGCGTTGAGTGCACTGACTGCACTCAAGGCCATCTGGTGTCATCTGGGTAGCGTTGAGTGAGCTGAGCTCACTCAACGCCGTAGACTGGATGGCGTTGTGTGAGCTTAGCTCACTCAATGCCGTAAACTAGCAGGCGGGATGGCGTTGAGTGCGTTGAGTGCACTCAACTCCATAAGTTGAACGGCGTTGAGTGCACTGACTGCACTCAACGCCATTTGGTGATGTCTGGATGGCGTTGAGTGAGCAGAGCTCACTCAATGCCATAACCTGGATGGCGATGAGTGAGCTAAGCTCACTCAACACAATCGTCTAAAAAGAACATATTCTGGGTGGCGTTGAGTGAGCTGAGCTCACTCAACGCCATAATCCGAATGGCATTGAGTGAGCTGAGCTCACTCAATGCCATAGTCTGGGATGGCGTTGAGTGAGCAAAGCTCACTCAACGCCGTAGATTGGATGGTGTTGAGTGAGCTGAGCTCACTCAACGCCATTGTACTTAGAATATTTTCTGGCATTTTTCTTGCAGATTGGTTATGGCTGGGTGCTGGTTCAGCTGAACCGGGTCGGTCTGGGAGTGGGTTGTTTTCTCCAATAAGACCTTATAAGTCTTATTTAATTTAAGTTGACCGGTCAAACTTGACACGTGGACCGATAGATTTGCAAAGGAGCAGTTACGGCCATGGCCGAGCCCCAGCCTTCATGTCCTTCAATGGCATTTGATGCCATAGCCTTCCCTCTTCCCCTTGAAACGGCTGGATTCAACTCCTCAAATTGAGAGGAGGAGTTTCCAGCCCTTCTCCAGCTGTCACCGAGCCGTTTCAGCCCCCCCCCCATTACCATGGTCGAGCCAAGATATAATGGGCCATTAATGGCCACCAGCTTTTGGCCGTTCCCCCTCCCTGGCCAAGCCTTTTAACACCCTCAGAGGCCTAAGAGGAAGTTTTCCCAGCCTTTACCTGAAGTTTTCGAGCCTCCCATTGTGCTGTTGAAGAATTCTGGCGACGCCACCACCGCGCAAATGGCATCACGACGATCGGCTCGACTCCAAACCACGAACAAGGTCCTCCTCTACCTCTTCTTCTATGGATAGATCTTATAAATCATAAGGAGAGATATTGGGCTCAAAAGAGCTGGATCGGGTGAGCGTTTCCATAGTTTTTCCGAAATTTCATGGAGGCGGGTTCGCCGGAAACCGCCTCTCCGGCGGCCGTGCCGCCGCCCGACAGTAGCCCTCACCTCAACAGAGGTGGTGGTGGTGGTGGTCGGCCAGGGAGATAGCTGGGTGGCTGGGAAATAGCTTTAGAAAAGCTACAGGAATAGTTGTTTTTCTGGTGTTGTTCGGGTTCGGGTAAAGAAGAAGATGAACAGTAGCATTTTATTATATTGTATATTGTATAATTAGGAATTAATCTTCTTTTACTGTGTACTAGGTTTAGACAGAAAATTATAGCCCGTAAGGGCTGAAACATAAAACGTAGTCAACATAGAAAATGTAGCCCTTGAAGTCTAGTTTAATTTAAAATTTATTTCACTCAATTTGGAGTCCTGATTAGACCACAGCACACATTTTGGTGAGGTCAATCCATTGGGTTGTCCTGAGATTGATTTGGATGCCCACATCAATCCAGACATCCAAATGACTTCAAATTTGGGGTATGGGCTATTATTAGCCATACCTAGGACTTTTCAAAAAAGCAGAATTTTTAGGGAATGTTTTTCTATAGTTTTTGTAAAAATTTAATAATTCATGTATAATTTAATTAGGTGTACTAAACATCTCAAAATCCCCCCAAATTTGGGTGGGAGGTCTTAGGGGGAATGTTAGAACTCTGGTAAAAATTCCACTTCTTTTGGAAGGGTTTTGATTGAGTTTTGACTCGACCCTAGGTTGGCCCTTATAGGGTTAATTAGGTCAATTCATTCCTTTTGGGATTTGAGTGGTCAAAAAACCTCAACAGAGGCTGATATTTTGTCCACTGGTTTTTTAGGGCATGACACACCCTCCAATGTAATTTGGGGTGGTTTGGGATAGGGTAGCCCTAGAACCCAAGGGTAGGTCCCTTAATGGGGATTTTTAGGGTTGTGAAGGTCATGGGGTCAAATGACCTTAGACTGACTTGAAATTTGGTGGAGAGGACCATTGGGAAATTATAGTTCTCTAGTTTAGGTCACCTAAAACCATAACCCTAGCTTAGGTCACCAACCTTAATTTGAACTATTATGCTATCAACTTATCAACAAATCAAATACAATTTGGGAAGGATGATTTTCTTGTCTAAATGGCCATGATATAATTTTGTTGGGAATTTTGGGTTAATTTATACTGTACTTCATTCACAACTCTTATTGTGCCCTAGATATTTATTCTGATGATTCTGGAATTTTTGTTCACTGGAAAGTTATGAAATCTTGAATTAGGGCATCTTATAGAATGTTAAACCTTCTGTATTTTTCTTGGGAGTTTTATCTGATTATTTTTGGTACTTTCTTCTTTAACTTACCATTTGGGATATATAGTCAAAAATACAAATGATGCCCAATTATTATTTGGAAAATTATGAAATTTTGTCATTAAGTATATCAAACCATGATAGTCACCCTGTAATTTTCTATGGATTTTTAGATAATTAAAAATAGTACCTCCTTCACTAAGCTAGGAATATTAGTATTTTACATTAAAATAAATTCAGAGCCCAAATATTAGAGTAGAATAATGGGACTTGGTTTCTGATAGTTTTAGGCCACCATCAAGCTTCTGTAATTTTCTTGTGATTTTTGGGTACATATTTACAGTACTTGCTTCATAATATGGTAGAAGTGGCATAAAATGGTAAATTTGGAAATATATGCCTAAACACCTCTTAAATTTCTCAAAACTTGGAATTACTGCTTAAATATCTCATAGGATTTTTACTAATTTTATGATGATTTATTGTTGGCTCATTAGTTCACTTCATGTTCATACTAGGGCATTGGGAGGCTTAGAATAAATAAATTAAATCCCCAATAAAAAGGAAAAAAATTGGAAGTCTTGGACTTAGTTATATTATGACATGATAGACCTCTAGTAAATATTATAGGAGATTCGGAAGACAGTTTGGAGTACCTCCCCTTATATACCTCATGTATCTTAGGATGGTCTGTGAAAGTGGAGGATAAGATCAGTCTAACTCTAGAGGGGGGGGTGAATAGAGTTTGTTAAAATAATTTTTCAAAATAAAACTTTGTAGAGGAAGAGTTAAGTTAATATAGTATGTGTATTGTGCTACAGCAATAAAAAAGAAGTAATAATAAAAAGAAAACAAAAGATTCACAGCACACAGCAAAGAATACACACAAGCAACCAAACACAAGAAGCTATAGTGGTTCCCCAATCAACCTGGGTACATCCACTCTTCTACCACTCTTGGTAGGAATCCACTCAGGATGAGTTGATTAGGTGTCCTGGCACCAATGAGCTTTTGATAAGGTGCTCAAAAACCAAATCTAGATTTTTTTGATAAGGTGTCTTGCCACCACTGAGTTTTGACAAGGCTCTCAGAACCAGATTCAGAACTTTTGAAGGGAGTTATGATAACCTTTTATAGCAGGAAAAGAAAAAGGAAGAGGTGAAGTTGTCTTCTCTGTCTCAATCACTAAGAGAAGACTTAGTGGATTGATTGTGTTGTCAAAGCTCCCCCTGAGATGTAGATGGTTCAGGAGTGAGAGCTTTGCTAGGGTGATAGGCCTTCAGAAGCTTCAGATCTCCAGCAGAAGATGATTTCAACAGAGGCTGAAATATGAAATGTCTGGAGTCTTTGATGTTGAAGCTATGAACACTTTTCAGTATGCTAATTTTTAATAAAATTCTTTAGGATTGATCACTTGATTTTTCTCTGAGTTGATCTCTCTATCTGTGTATGTCTGTATTCAGTAGTTGTGTGTGTTCGGTGGTTATACTCTTGATCTGCTGTTGTGTATATTATTCTCTGATGATCCTCTGTCCAAGATAGCCGTTAGCAGTCATAAATGTCTTCCATAAATATTTTGTCTTCTGGAGGAAAGTCCAATAAACATTCTCTGAGAAATCTCTTGAAACTTGCTCCAGAATAAATGAAAACGGCTAACAAATCTCTTGAAATAAATGCTGAGAGAATTTGAAAAACATTCCAAAAGCTGACTGAATTTGAATCCTTAAAATCGTCGATCTCTGAAAAAAACATCGATCTGAGCTCTATGATCGTTTAACTAAGCTCAGAGATTGGATTGAACATCAGACAGAAAACGTCGAACTGAGCTATACGATCGTCGAACTGAGCACAGCGACCTGAAGTATAAGCTGAAGGCAGATCGTCGAACTGAGCTCGAAGGTCGTCGACCGGAGCTCGACGACTTAGCAGAGTTGAGCTCAGAGATCGTCGAACGGAGTTCGACGTATCGTCGACCTAAGCTCGACGATAATTGTCTTTGTCTCAGCTCTAAGTCTTGATCCTTGAATGGTCCTGGGGGCAGCTTCAAACCTAAGTTCTAAGCCCTAGACTCATTCTAACTTGACCTTTTCAACTATAGATCTAGGTCAAACTGATTTCCTAAAAACATAGTGATCCTTGCCCAAACTAGTAATAGGGTGTTCCAACAATCTCCCCCTATTTGGGTTAGAATTACTATTTACAGAACTCAGTAATAAATACAAAAGCAAATACAAAAAAGCAAAAATATTAAAGCAATAGAGCAGAACATGCAGCATAGCAGCATTGAGATAGAATATCAGCAAGTGTTTTAAAGTGAATGTAATGACTGCTTATAGAGATTACTTCATTTCACTTCCTTTCTTAAATAAGATTTCCCTGTTGGGATTGAGAGCCTCTTTCTTTGACCTTCTGTCATCTTCTACACCTAAGGAGGTTTGAGATCTTGGCCTGGGAACCACAGCCTCAGGATGCAGTTTCATGTAATCCACTGGGTCAAAGAACTTCCTTGAAGCATATCTTTCCAGTTCTGCCTTCCTTTGCTCTAACAAGGTAGTGATGTTGGAAGTGTCTTTTCCTTGCTCTCTGGCCTTCTTCAACTGATCTAAGGCAGCAAGTTCTTTCATCCTAGCAGTCCATGATAAAGGATTATTCTCTGGATCTTCAAAAGGGACTGCAGGTTCATATCTATTAATAGTTTCTGAAGCGGTAGAAGTCCTCGTATCAATAGTTTCTCTGAGTTTATAAGGGAAAGGACCTTGAGTTGAGTCCATATGTCTTTGTCCTTCCCTTTGTTGTCTTGATTGAATCCTGTGTTCTCTCTGATTACCTCTGTATTGTCCCCTTCTGGACTGATAACCTCTTTGATATTGCCCTCTGGGATGATATCTCTGTGAAGATTGGGAGGAGCTTTTCTTTGGAGCAGAGGTTTGAGAAGCTGAGCCTCAACCTGATCCTGAATCTGGAGGAGGAGGAGGAGGAGGCTGAAACTGGGATGAACCTTTCTCATACTTATCCAACTTTCTTCTTTTCCTCATGGCCTTTAGCTGGTTTTTAGAATACTGCATCCAAGATTCAGTTATCTGGCAGTCATGTAGAATATAATAGGGTATGTCATTTACATCCTTGGCCTTATCAGGAGGGACCTTCATCATGGCCTTACTTCTAGCTTTCCTTTTCCTAGCAATAGTGCTAGCAGAGTCATCAGATTCTGTATTGAATTGATCACTTTCAGAACTCTGTGGTCTATCATACAAATCATCTATACTTTTGATGTATTTCTCTTATTGTTTCAATTGTTCAGGAGTCAGAACAGGAGCAGCAGCAGCAGCAGATACACAACCTATTGAAGCAGCAATAAGAGCAGAAGGAATTGGAGCAGCAGGTTCTTCCAGATAAGTAGCAAGATCTTTATTAGCAACAGCATCAGCATTAGCAGACAGCATTTTAAAGTCAGTAGTTCCAACAGATATAACAGCAGTACAATCAGAAGCAACAACATCCTTAGCCTTAAAAGAGTTGACATATGATGCAATCAGGCTGGGATCACATTCTGAAATAGGCACAATGGCCTTAGTAAGATCTTCAACTTGCTGAACTGGTAAATATCTTCTGTGAAGAGAATCAAAAACACTCAACAGTGACCTGAGTTCCACTATAAACATTGGAACTGGAGCAGCAGCAGACACTTCATCAACTTCATGAGGCATCTCCCCCTGCCTTGATTACGTAAGAACTAGATCAAGGCACCCAGAGGAAGGGATTGCCTGAGAAGAGAGAAAAGAAGATAGCCTATCAGACAGCTCCTGAACATGTTTCAGAAGTGGAGCCATTGTGGTCTCCAGTAATAAGGATATCCTGGGGGCTAGCAGCTCATACAGCCTGTCTGCCAGTGCAGGAATATATACATGCTCAAGATGGGCTTGAGTAGAGGTAGGAGTTGATGTTGCTGGCATAATGGTGGATGATGTGGTGGTAGGAGGTATAGGGATAGATGGTTGAGATATTGGGATTGTGGAGATAGATGATACGGGTGTGGAGATGGATGGTGAGAAAGATGGTTGAGCAAGGATGTCATGGAGGAGCTAATGGTAGGAGGAGGATGATGGAGGCTCAAGAGGTGAGGAGGGGGAATCATCCATGAAGGAGTCATCCAAGATGTTGAAAGATGGAATAGAAGAATCAATGGGTGGATAGTAGTACAGAGGGTGAAATGGTTCTGAGGTGGTTGCTGGAGGAGATGAAATAGGTGATGAAATTGTGATGGGGGAGGAGATGGCTGAGTGGATAGTTGATGAGGAAGGTAAGGCAGAAACAATAGGAGGGGGAGAAGGAGGAGTAGAGGAGGAAGTAGGCAAATCTTCTGCTGGGGCAGAGACCTGAGGGGAAGTGACTATAGTAGTCCTTGTGCCTGAAGCAGATGGTGTTGCAGCAGCCCTGTTGGGGTTGATAATCTGCCTGTCCCACTTACTGAAAAGGGCACAGGTGAGCCTTTTGGATGCATTGATGTGCATCCTATTTGAAACAAGTAATTCAGGGCACCTGGAATGCAGGAAAACCCCTAGAATCCTCCCAAAAAAGGCACAACTTTTGTTAATTTTCTTCTTGATCAAGTCAAAGAAGATAGTTCCCCAATCCAGATGTTTCTTGTCAACTATTGCTCCCATTAAACAGAGCTGATACCTTGAGATGGTATGATGAGCTGAGTGCTTTGCCAGTAGCACTTTTCCCACAACATCAGCCAAAAATTGAAATTCTAATGATAGATTCTTTTTCAACAGCTTATTAGGGTGTACAGCAAAGTGACCCATTCTATCTAACATGGAATCAAATTCTTCTCAAGACAAATTAATAGAGTCATCTCCAGTACTTAAGGTGAAAACTTCAGTCAGAAGAATAGGGGACAATGGCACCTGAGTCCCGTTGATCGTGTCGACTATAGTATTTTCATTCTCATTGGATGCAGTAAAAACCCATTTCTTTATTTCATCTACCATAATCTTTATTCTGGTGGTCATAAGCTGAACTAACTGTTGTTCTCGGAAAAGATTCAGAATATCTTTGAACCTCTGATCGCTGCCATCGAAGGAGTTCATATCTATGTCAAAACCTGTATCAAATTTAATTTTGGAAAGAGCGGCAACCGACACCGCCATTTGTACCTGCAAAGATTGAACAAACACGACCAAGTGCAGCAAGAGTTTGGAGGGAAAAAGAGTTTTTCTGCAGAAACTATGAACGCGCAAAGGAGAACGACGGCCGAAAAATGATTTTTATATTAGGGTTCGACGCCGAAACGAAGAATCGTTGAACTCAGTTCGATGATTTGGGCTTCTAATGGAATACGAAGAGGTTTCAATGTCGTCGATCTCCGTTCGATGACATTGACGAGCGTCGGGCTCTGCCCGACGACCGCTTATCAGAAGGAAGGATAGCTTAAAGCTATCAGGCGGCGCTGAACTCAGGTCGACGATTCAGGAAATGTCGATCTTCGTTCGACGATGTTTGGGAGACCGTCGATCCCCATTCGACGATTTCTGGGAAAACGTCGAGCGCAGTTCAGAGACAGAAACTATCCTACAGACACAAAAAAGAGATGTGTTTTTAGCCTAATCTTGGTCTATTTTTAGATTTTAAAATCTTGGAATTTATTTTAGGCTTCCTCCATCTAACATGCCTAACTGATTTAGGAAGAATGTATGTTTCTTTTCATCCAAGGGCTTGGTGAAAATATCTCCTCTTTGCAAATCAGTTGAGATATATTGAAGTTCAATTTTATTTTTCTCAACATTATCCCTTAGAAAATGATGCCTAATTTCTATGTGTTTTGTCCTACTATGGAGGACTGGATTTTGTGCAATAGAAATAGCACTGGTGTTGTCACAAAATATTTTAGACTTCTCTAAGTTGTAACCATAGTCTAGGAGTTGATTTTGTATCCACAAGATTTGTGAACAACAAATACCTGCAGCCATATATTGAGCTTCAGCAGTTGAAGTTGACACAGATGTTTGTTTCTTACAAAACCATGAGACAAGTCTATCACCAAGAAACTGACAAGTTCCACTGGTGCTTTTCCTGTCTATTCTGCATCCAGCATAATCAGCATCTGAAAATCCAGTTAAGCCAAATGCTGAATCTTTTGGATACCAGAGACCTAGATTTGGACAGCTTTTAACATACCTAAGAATCCTCTTTACTAAAGTTAAGTGTGACTCTCTAGGGCTAACTTTGAATCTAGCACATATACATATAGCAAACATTATATCAGGCCTACTAGCTGTAAGGTATAATAAAGAGCCAATCATTGCTCTATATGTTGTCTGATTAACTGGTTTCCCATGTTCATCAGCATCCAATACAGCATTGGTAGGCATGGGTGTTTTCATACATGATGCAACAGACATACCAAATTTCTTAACCAGCTCTTTTGCATACTTGGTTTGAGAAATAAATATGCCTTCAGCATGTTGTTTGACTTGCAATCCTAAGAAAAAGGATAGCTCACCCATGCTACTCATTTCAAATTTAGAGTGCATCAGCTTGGAAAAATTTTTGCATAATTTTGAATCAGTAGAACCAAAGATAATGTCATCAACATATATTTGTACTAGTATGGTATGGGACTTATGGGTTCTAATAAAAAGAGTTTGGTCTACTCTCCCCCTAATAAAATCATTTTCTAGAAGAAAGCATGCTAGGGTCTCATACCATGCTCTAGGATCCTGCTTTAGACCATATAATGCTTTTTGTAGTTTGAAAACATAGTCAGGGTGAGTTAGAGAGATAAAACCTGGGGGTTGTCTGACATAGACTACTTCTTTGATCTCCCCATTGAGAAAAGCACTCTTCACATCCATTTGGTAGACTTTGAATCCCTTGCTAGCAGCATAAGCCAGGAAGATTCTTATGGCCTCTAACCTTGCAACTAGTGCAAAGGTCTGGTCATAGTCTATCCCCTCTTCTTGAGAATATCCTTGAGCAACTAGCCTTGCCTTATTCCTTACAATAATTCCTTGATCATCCAATTTGTTTTTGAACACCCATTTTGTTCCAACAATGGAATGATCCTTTGGCTTAGGCACTAGTTCCCAAACTTTGTTTCTTTCAAATTGATGCAACTCCTCTTGCATTGCAATGATCCAGTGTGGATCTTTCTCTGCATCTTGAATGGATTGAGGTTCAATTTGAGAGAGAAAGCAAGTGTGCATCAGGTTTTGGTTGACCTGATTTCTAGTTTGCACACCAACTGAGATGTTTCCAATCACTTTGGGAGATTGGATGATCTCTTGATGTTACTAAATCAATAGGGGTTGTTGATTGTTCACCAACCTGTGTTGTTGTTTCCTCTTGTGGAACAGCAACTGGCTCTTCAAGAAGATTTTCTTTCAGATGTTGAGCAGCTTCTTCATCTTCACTACTTTCATCCTTTTGAGTAACTTGTAATCTGTCCAAGTCTTCAGCTAGAGAATGTACCTGCACATGTTCTATTGTAAAAGCATTCTTCTCCATGAAAGACATATTAGTTTCATCAAAGGAAATATGGACAGATTCTTCTATTTTTTGAGAAGTTTTATTATAAACTCTATAAGCCTTACTGATCATGGAGTATCCCAGAAACACTCCTTCATCAGCTTTTGCTTGAAATTTTGCTATATATCTCTTGTCATTGTTGTGAATATAACAAATACAACCAAAAATTTTGAAGTAATCTACTTTAGGTTTCTTCCCTTTGAGTAATTCATAGGGAGTCTTGCCCTTCAGTTTATGTATCAAACTTCTATTCAGTACATAGTTGGAGGTGTTCACTACCTCAGCCCAAAAGGATGGAGGAAGGTGAGCATCTGACAACAATGTAGTTGCAGATTCAATTAGGGTTCTATTTTTCCTTTCTGCTACCCCATTTTGTTGAGGAGTTCTCGGAGCTGAGAATGTATGTCTGATCCCTTCACTCTGACAGAACTCTTGCATAAGAAGAGAATCAAACCCTGTCCCATGATCACTTCTGATCAGGGTAATATGAGTATTGAACTCACTCTATATACATTTGAGAAACTCTGTCAAACACTTAAAGTTATCAGACTTCTTCCTCAGAAAGAACACCCATGTGAATCTTGAGAAGTCATCTACAACCACTAAAGTGTAGGATTTCCCTCCTAAGCTTTGTACTGTAATGGGTCCAAAAAGATCCATGTGTAACAGATACAAAATCCTAGGTGAATCACTCTTGTTAAGTGACTTAAAACTATTTTTAGTTTGCTTGCCTAATTGACAAGCCTTGCAAAGTCCTTCCTTCTTATAGGGGCCAGAAGGTAGTCCTCTAACAAGGTTGTCCTTGAATAGCCTAGCAATGGTTCTAAGGTTAATATGTCCTAGTCTCTTATGTCATAGTATATTAGGTCTAGATATGGAATTGAACAGGCAAATATCTACTTTAGATGAATGAAAATCTACTAAGTAAATGTTACCTTTTCTGTTACATGTCAACACAGTTGTGTTGTCTTCTGACTTGACCTTGCATATAGCTTTGTTGAAAGTCACTTAATATCCTTCATCACAAAGTTGACTGATACTTATCAAGTTGTGCTTGAGTCTTTCAACATAAGCTACTTTCTTGAAGGTGACTATTCCAATTTGGACTGCACCATATCCTTTTGTTGTTCCAAAGTTTGAATCACCAAAAATTACTTTGGGTTCAAGCTTGGCTTTAAAGGATGTGAAGTTGTCCTTGTTCCCTGTCCTGTGCTTTGAGCACCCACTATCCAGATACCATTGCTGGTTTGATGTTGAATAGGTTTTCACCTGTACATACAAGAATTTACATGTTTTTGACCCAGTTTACCTTGGGCCTAGGTTGATATCCTTTAAATTCAGAAATGAAAGTCATTCCAGGTTTACTCTTATAACCTTCAGGATGGTATCTCCTAGGAGGTACTATCCATTCAGTATAGGGGTTGAAACCTTGGGATATAGGACTTCTAGGATTGAATCTAGATGTACCTTTGAAAGATTGTTCAAAGCCCTGATCTCTGTTCGATGATCGTCGAGCTGAGGTCGACGATCTTGGGTCATATCGTCGAGCTCTGTTGGAAGATCGACTGTCCTGGAGTTCAGAGTTCAGGTGTCGTCGAGCTGAGTTTGACGATTTTTTCTTGGATCGTCGAGTGCCGTTCGACAATCATCGAGCTCTGTTCGACGCATTCTGTTGAACTATAACTTTCTTTGGCAAATCTGCATTCTTCCTAGATACCTCTACAACTTCCTTCCCTTTATCAGAGATAAATTTGTTTGGAGTTGTCAAAATTATAGGCTGGCTGGATGAAGCTCCCAAGCCCAGTGTACTATTAAGTCTAGAGTTCACTGTGCTTGTGATATCCATCAGTTTGATGCTTCTCCCATTAAGGGATTCTTCAAACTGCTTGGCCTTAGATAGTTCACTTTTCAGTGAAGTTATCTCCTCTCTATAGCATTCTAACTCTTTAGAGAGTTTGAGGTTCTCTGATTTTAAAGTGCTATAATCAGACAGTTGTTTTCTGAGGGAAATGATTTCCTTCTCAAACTCTAGTAGATCTAGGCATAGTACTTTAAACTCATGTTTAAAGACCTCAGAACTGAAATCAAATGAATTGATTACCTGGTCTTCTTCTAGTTGAATTTCTGAATCTGACTCTGACTCTTCTGCTTCTGAATCTGTTTGAGAGGCATTGATAGCCATCATGCAAAATTCCTTTTCATCAGCATCATCCTCATCATCACTGGAGCTGGATGATGCTTCATAATCCTCTTCAGTTTCACTCCATGTCTCAGCAACAAATCCCTTCCTTGTATGTTTGTTCTTGCTGGAGGAGGGTTTGTCTGAGTTGTTCTTCTTAAAGTCTTTCTCCTTTCTTCTTTCGCTTCTATCTTTCTTGTCCTTATTTTTATTTTCTGGACAGTCAGGCACAATATGGCCTAGTTTCCTGCAACCAAAACAGATAATTTCTTTGTTGTTATTTGATTTATCATACCTTGGCTTATCATGTCCCTTGTATGATCTCTTTCTGAAGTCTTTTCTGGCCATTTTGTAGAATCTTTTGGCCAATAAGCTGAGTAGCTCCTCATTGTCTGTGGCCTTTTCTTCAGGCAGGTCCTCAACAGCTTTGAAGGCTATTGTCTTCTCTTTCCTTGTGGCTGGTGAGGCAGCCTTCTGTTCTTCTTCTCTATTTTTAATGAGCAGCTCATAATATTTGAGCTTGCCTAGGAGAGCTTCAGTGGTAATCTCATTTAGACTTCTGGCATCTTTGATTGGCAAGATTCTTGAATCCCAAGTCCTGGGGAAACACATTAGGATTTTGTCATTCAGCTCAGTCAATGAGATTTCTTTATCCAGAGTCTTCAACTCATTGACAATCAGACATAATCTGTTGTATATGTCTGCTACTGACTCAGCTTCTCCTTTCTTGAAGTTCTCATATTGGGATATGAGATGGGATCTTCTATCTTTTCTCTCATCAGCAGATCCTGAGACAATCTCAGAAAGTTTGTCCCAAATTCCTTTGGCTGAGTTGTATTCAGCTACCTTCTGAAATATCTAATCAGACATTGTCTGAGCTAAGATATTGGCCTTGGCATCTATAGTCTTCCACTTCTTTATTTCAGCATCTGTTCCTGAAGGAGGTGGAACAGCATTTGTACTTGAGCTTGCTGGTGGACTTGGGCACACTGTCAAAACAGAATTAAATATGTATTCATCAATAGAATTCATATAAAGTCTAATCCTAGCTTTCCAAAGTGCAAACTTGGATAGATTGCACACTGGAGGCCTACTGCTTGCATAATCTTTATTCTGTACCATGTCTTTATATAAAATTAAATATAATAAAAATAACCCTCCTACAAGATTGATATTATCAACGATCTTTTGGTTCAGGTGTTAGCCTATATGAACAACCAACCTGGCTCTGATACCAATTGAAAGTGGAGGATAAGATCAGTCTGACTCTAGAGGGGGGTGAATAGAGTTTATTAAAATAATTTTTCAAAATAAAACTTTGCAGAGGAAGAGTTAAGTTAATATAGTATGTGTATTGTGCTGCAGCAATAAAACAGAAGTAATAATAAAAAGAAAACAAAAGATTCACAGCACACAACAAAGAATACACACAAGAAACCAAACACAAGAAGCTATAGTGATTCCCCAATCAACCTGGGTACATCCACTCTTCTACCACCCTTGGTAGGAATCCACTAAGGATGAGTTAATCAGGTGTCCTGGCACCAATGAGCATTTGATAAGGTGCTCAAAAACCAAATCTGGATTTTTTGATAAGGTGTCTTGCCACCACTGAGTTTTGACAAGGCTCTCAGAACTAGATTCAGAACTTTTGATGGGAGTTTTGATAACCCTTTTACAGCAGGAAAAGAAAAAGGAAGAGGTGAAGTTGTCTTCTCTGTCTCAATCACTGAGAGAAGACTTAGTGGATTGATAGTGTTGTCAAAGCTCCCCTTGAGATGTAGATGGTTCAGGAGTGAGAGCTTTGCTAGGGTGATAGGCCTTCAGAAGCTTCAGATCTCCAGCAGAAGATGATTTCAGTAGAGGCTGAAATATAAAATGTCTGGAGTCTTTGATGTTGAAGCTATGAACACTTTTCAGTATGCTAATTTTTAATAAAAATCTTCAGGATTGATCACTTGATTTTTCTCAGAGTTGATCTCTCTACCTGTGTATGTGTGTATTCAGTAGTTGTGTGTGTTCGGTGGTTATACTCTTGATCTGCTGTTGTGTATATTATTCTCTGATGATCCTCTGTCTAAGATAGTCGTTAGCAGTCATAAATGTCTTCCATAAATATTTTGTCTTCTGGAGGAAAGTCCAATAAACATTCTCTGAAAAATCCCTTGAAACTTGCTCCAGAATAAATGAAAACGCCTAAAAAATCTCTTGAAATAAATGCTGAGAGGATTTGAAAAACATTCCAAAAGCTGACTGAATTTGAATCCTTAAAGTCGTCGATCTCTGAAAAAAACGTCGATCTGAGCTCTACGATCGTTGAACTGAGCTCAGAGATTGGATTGAACATCAGACAAAAAATGTCGAACTGAGCTCTACGATCGTTGAACTGAGCTCAGCGACCTGAAGAATAAGCTGAAGGCAGATCGTCGAACTGAGCTTGAAGATCGTCGACCGGAGCTCGACGACTTAGCAGAGTTGAGCTCAGAGATCGTCGAATGGAGTACGACGTTTCGTCGACCTAAGCTCGACGATAATTGTCTTTGTCTCAGCTCTAAGTCTTGATCCTTGAATGGTCCTAGGGGCAGCTTCAAACCTAAGTTCTAAGCCCTAGACTCATTCTAACTTGACCTTTTCAACTATACATCTAGGTAAAATTGATTTCCTAAAAACAAAGTGATCCTTGCACAAATTAGTAATAGGGTGTTCCAACAGTCTGCATATAGTAAAACCACAGAAACTGAACTAGAGTTGATAATTAACTTGGGGAAAAGGAATTTTGGTAGTTTGTTGGTTCGGATAGGGCAAGATAAGTTTAAGTTCATTATTGGAAGTCAGGATAAGTAGAGTGTGAGAGTGGCTAGTGTTAAGTGGTGTTCGGGAACGACGAAAGATCGTCCGCCCCGGGTAGGAGAAGAAGAGGCTTAATTCTTTAGAGCTAGGTCTAAAGTAATCTAAAAGGGATCGGGTAACGGGTATCAACCAATAACAATATGTGCCTTGCGAAAGGGAACGGTTGGCTTCAGCTACCATCATAGTTCCCAGTGCCCTTTGAGATCCCTTCACGGGGAATGCCGGGGGCAGTCCTTGGCTAACGTAAACCGTAGGAATAATAAATTAAAAGAGCAACTAGTATAATTAGGGTTGCACATACACACACCCCGATAGCTAGGAAGGTAGAATAAGTTGGTTTGGTTGCCATTCAGACGGTAACTCTGAAGGTAGGTGCACGGATGGGACAGTCCGGGGAGCCGAGGGCTCGAGGGTTTGAGTACAGAATAAAGGTGGTGGGTCTTCGGTATTTGATTATCGTTCACACCGAAACCGAAATGTTGACTCAGCGGTGTGGGACACTTAGCCAAAGAAAGTCTGGTAGATATATCCAGCACCAGTATGCGGATACTCTAGGTTGTGTTCTTCTAGGGGCGTATGGAAGGGCTAGGCCCGGTAGTGTGGATACCCGCCTAGGAGTGTGGGGCCCGACCCACTGTCTCCATTTGCCACTACGTAGGTTCCTTGGAGTGAAGCTAGCTGCCCGAACAGGGGGAACTAAAGGTCTGTGCGTATAGAGTCGTGTGCATGAGTTACACTTGCATGAATCATGGCATAGCATATCACTACACTCATATTTGCATACAACTGACACCCCAACGTATAAATCGTTATGGGACTTTTTATACGATGGGAGCCTTGCAGAAGACCCCTTAACTTATAAGTTTGTATGGGCATTCATATAAGTTAAGGTTACTTACTTACTTGCTTACTTACTTACTTGTTCTACTTGTCTTCTTCTGTTTATATTACTTACTATCGTAGAATTGCTAGATGTACTTTATTCTAGATAGCTGTTTATACACTATATTAGTTGTTAGATTAGCTCCATTGTCATCTACTTGATTACTCTCCACCTTTGTAGCCTCCCTTTCCTCCTCTCCTCTCAGTGCTTAGGAGCCATGGGGGGAGGGGTAGGGGATGATAGGACTTAGTCTTTAAGACTAATGTTTTTTGAACCACAACATTATAGGAGCTCCGGATGGGAGACAGGGACCAATAGTCCAGGGACCAGCACCAGCGGAGTACGATGCGCATGGAGGTGGGTCAGTCTAGCACCGGTGCACCTGCGACCAGATCCGTGAGTGATTAGTGTTTTTATAGCTTCGACGATGAGTGATTTGTAATGAGGACTGTGATGTACCGGGTTCGAGCCCGTTTATCTATATTTCATCTGAACTGTATCTTTGCAGTACTTATACTTCTATTTTCTGTTATTATCTATTGATGGACTGGTTGTGATTTTCTATTCATACATGTTTCTGTGGACCTGTTTACATTTTATGTATACTTACTTCTCTCTATTGTGATCGAAAATGGCCGGCAGAATTGGCATTTTGTAGTGGCGACCTTCCCGTGAGTCGGTTTACCGCAAAGCGGCAATTCTGGGCTAAGACCCCGGTGTTCGAAAAAGAAAAAAAAGGGGGTCTTACATCACACATCATGCTTATGTCTGTACTATGATTCCGAACTAACAAGGGGAACTTTGCATATTTACCCCAAAGAATACCGCAATCTCGTCGCACACCCGCGGGAGAAGGGTTTTCCTATGCAAAGGAAGAAGAGCTTCACATGCTCAAGATGATAATCATTACCCTAGCATTTCTCCTCTGCGCCATGACGATCTAGCCGGATGGAAAGCACTGTATCGGCCTCTCCTTCGCGGATCCGGACTTGGATCGCGATTTGGAGCTCTGAAGCTCCGCCGGTGACCGGATCTTAGCCTTCTTCCTCCTCCTTGCTCTCCCTTCTCTCTAAAACTCTAGAATGAGAATGGTTAGGAGAAAATAAGGGTTTCAAACCCTATTCCCTGGATATAACTTACCAGCAACAGCCCTGAGCTGTCAAATCCCAAATAAAGAAATCGAACGGCTGCGATTTAGCCCAAAATTACAAAATTTGGGCCGAACACGGGTTGCAACACGGCCGTGTGCAGGGCCGTGTCACTCATTCGTCGTCACTCCCATGACCCGACCAGTACACGGCCTTTGACAAGGCCTCCAACATGCCTGTGTCACATGTGATACGCCCGTGTCAGGGCCCATATCACGCCCCTTGTGGAAAATCCAGGATTTTCCTGAGGAGGACACGGCCTGCGACACGGCACTCGACACGCCCGTGTCAAATGTGACACGCCCGTGTCTGTGCCCGTGTCATAGCCCGTGTGCATAACTCAGAAATTTCCTGCGTGACACGCCTCGGGACACGCCCGTGTCCCAGGCCGTGTGCCTAAACTCACTGATCGCCGATCGCCAAAACATCGACCACGCGACCCGAGGTCGAACACGCCCGTGACACGCCTGTGTCACGCCCGTGACACCTGCTCCAAAACCCAAACTTGGCTTAAAACGTCACCCGTCCCTCTTTTGAGTTTCGGGGTGTTACACCTACTGTGGAGCAAGTACTGCTCCAAGCAGCAGAGCCTAGGAGGGTGGAACAGGTGATGGTGGAGCCGGAGTTGCCTCGGAGAGCAACTGAGAAACAACTTAATCATATGATGGGTTTCCATTCGCCAGTGTTCTCGGTAGCGGGAACCCCGACTCAGGCAGAGGATTGGCTATCAAGATTCAATAGAGTGCTGACAGCAACGGAGACTGAAGAGTGGCAGAAGACCACGATTGTGACGTTCTTGTTGGACTGGGACGCGAGTCTATGGTGGGAAGGGCTGGAGCTACACCACCTGAGGGGAAGGCAATTGGCTGATGTCTCTATGGAGGAATTTTCGAGGTTGTTTATGGCTCGATACCTCCCCTCAGCTCAGAGGATCGCGTTGGAAAATGAGTTTCAAAATTTGGTGCAAGGAGACAGCACCGTGGACGAGTATCTCCACAAATTCACTCATTTGGGACAATACGCAAGCGCTACCTTTTCCAATGAGGAGCGCAAGATAAACCATTTCTATGAAGGGTTAAGAGATGATTTGAGTTTGTTACTTTCGGGGCATATGGCGCAGGGTTTCATGACCTTGGTCAACTCGGCCCGGTCCTTGGAAAAGGACATGAAGAATGTTCAAGCAAAGAAGGAATCCGATGGAAAGAAATTGGAGTTTAAATTGCTGACTACTTCGAAGTCATGATATCGCAAGTTATATAAGAAGGCTAAGACATCGGGTCCAGCCACTTCTTAAGGTGCCTCGGGGGAAACTACCAACCGAACCCCGGGCGCTTGTTATACTTGTGGAAAGATGGGGCTTTTTGCCCGCGATTGTTGGAGCGGATGTCCGAAGTCCAGGAGAAAGCAAGGAGCCACTTATGAAGAGAAGGGCAAGGCGGTGGATTCAACCGCGTCCCACTATGTTCCGACTCAACCGAGAGTCTAAAACTTGGTCCAGCAGGAGGCCATCAAACAGGCCGATGTGGTGACAGGTACGGTTTAATTTATGGCAAGTTAGCTTTAAATACAGTTACCCAGTGCTTGTTAGCTTAATACTGAATGTATAGGCTTTGTTTTGATTGGTGATAGTCTGACACGAGCACTATTCGATACGGGAGCTTCACACTTCTTTTTGTCCAAAAGTTTAATATCGCGCATCGAAGCCCCTTCTTCTATGGCGAAGGACAAGTTGAATGTGTTGATACCGAATGGGTGTTCGATGCGTGCAGACAGAGTATGGGCCATAAAGGTTCATATTGGAAGCCAAGAGTTCGACTTGCTAGCATCGTTGCTACCGCTAGTAGAGTTCGACGTTATCTTCGGTATGGATTGGCTTTCGGAGCAGAAGGCTTGTATCGATTGCGACCGTAAGGAGGTCAAGCTAGGTGTTGGGTAGGAGACGGTATTTGCGAGATTGAAGGGGTCGGGCAAGACGCTGATGTCTGCTCTTCAGGTGGTGAAGGTGGTTCGTGCTGGAGCAAAGCTGTTCTTCTCGTTAGTGTAGGTTGTAAAGCCTAAGGCAACTTTGGATAGTATCCCAATGGTATGTGTGTACCCCGATGTGTTCCCGGGCAATCTTCCTGGAGCCCCACCGCAGCGAGAGATTTATTTCACCATCGAGCTAGTGCTAGGTACCAAACCCGTATCACATTCTCCTTATAGGTTGGCGCCTAAGGAGATGGAGGAGTTGAAGGTTCAACTAGAGGAGTTGATGGAGCAAGGGTATGTGCATCCAAGCTCGTCGCCTTGGAGCGCACCGGTCCTCTTTGTTAAGAAGAAGGACAGGAGTTTGCGGCTGTGTATCGACTACAGGGAGTTGAACAAGCTAACGGAGAATAATAAATACCCGATCCCAAGGATTGATGATCTTTTCGATCAGTTAGTCGGATCGTCGGTATATTCGAAGTTGGATCTGAAGTTTGGGTATTATCAGCTAAGGATAAGGGAGTGTGATATCCCGAAGATGGCATTCAGCATAAGGTATGGACACTTCGAGTTCACGGTCATGCCGGTTGGACTGACGAATGTGCCATCGGTGTTTATGGATTTGATTAACAGGATGTTCTGAGAGTACCTAGACCATTTTTTGATTGTCTTCATTGACGACATATTGGTGTACTCGCAGTGCAAAGAAGATTGTTGGAACCCTTATTTTGATTTGTTCTTGGTTCACTCTTAGGATGTTTAGACCCTATTGTTTAGCCAGGGTCTCTGCCTTTAGTCTTAGTTAGATCCCCTTTAGATCAGGTTTGGGCAGACCAGCATTGTAGTGGACTCAGACTCAGATTCAGAGAATATTGTGAACTATCTATATTAGTTCGACTATAGTCGAACTCAGCTCGACGATCGTCGATCTCCCATCGATGATCTCAGAGTCTCCTACTCTAAACTGAGCTCGACGATCTATGAGCTCAGGTCGACGATCTCTTATTTCTCTGCAGTAATCGAAGCTCAGCGATATCCGTTCTATGGTCGACGATATCTTATCTCTGGTCAACGATCTCTGAACTGAGCCCTACGATTTTATGTTGCCTTCTTCTATCAGTGTTGTCAGATCAGTCAAAAGTTTTATTTTGGTTATGATAAATCTATTTTAAGGCAAGATATATTCTGATAATAAATGATGATACTCCCAAGGCTGATAGCCATATTTCTTGAAGCATTTATTATGGTATTCACAGAATATTGTATAGAGACAGTTATGGATTGTATTTATGACTGCCAGCCATTCTAGCCGATTAGGCTCCTCAATTCTTGCAGTAATTTATGCATTGCCTTGGGAATTCAAATTCTAGCCGTTTTTCTTCATACTGACAGAACATATATCTCAAGATAACAAAAAGAACAGACAGGAATCAGTTAGTAATCAAAAAGAAAAGAATCTTCCTTTGCTCTCAGTGGATATTGCATGCTTTGCTAAACAGAAGAAGAAGAAGAACTTTTTCTGAACAATATTTCTCTCCAGTCTTCTTCTCTCTTCAGTCTTAAATGATTCACAGAGAGTCACAAAATCAACAACTGTGATCAGATTCAAAAAGGCTTTACAACTTTTTCTCTTTGAAGACCTACACCCAGGGCCAAGCTTCATCTTCCTAGATCCATACAATATCTCAAGGGGAGCTTGGACATTCTTCTCAATCCATATAATCTTCTCACTTGTCTTAGAAAGAGAAGATTCTCATAAACATTTTCTTCTACCTCCATCTATATAGGGTTATCTCTCCCTTAAAAAGTGAACTCCTTGGTGATAGGGCACCTGATCAAAAACCTATTGGATTTTTAGCTCCTGATCGAAAGCTCAAAGGGTCTCTAGATCTACCTGCAGCAGATCTTGTTGTGATAGGGCACCTGATCAAAAACCTAAGTGGATTCCTACCTGGGTGGTAGAAGAGTGGATGTACCCATATTTGGGGAACCACTATAAATTTTCTTGCGTCGTCTGTGTTGCTCTATGATTTCTTTATGTGCTGTGTTGTTGTGGTAGTCTAGCTTATTTATTTTCTCTGGTTACTTTTAGTAGTATTTTAATTCCTCAATAAATCTAAACAATTTTTTTAATATTCTATTTACCCCCCTCTAGAGTAAAACCTATCTATCCCTCCTTTCAATTGGTATCATAGGGTGTGTTTTTGAAGGTTGTATAGGCTAACACCTGAACCTAAGATATCAGATAGATACATCTTTACTCTATTTCTCTTTGTTATACCATGGCACAGTACAAGGACTTTGCAAGCACCAGACCTCCCGTTTGCAACTTGCAAAAGTTTGGAATCTGGAAGGCAAGAATAAGACTTTATATGAATTCAATTGATGAAGATATTTATGCTTCTATCTTAATAGGATTACCTTCACCACTAGCTGCCACACCAAGCACTTCTACAAACATTACTGCAGTACCTCCTCTAGACTACAATGATGCATACGAGAAAGCAAAAATTGTTGATGCAAAAGCCATGAATATACTAGCACAAATAATGTCTGATGACATATTTCATAAGGTAGCTGAATGTGAATCAGCTAAGGCCATCTGGGATTCCTTAAACCAGATGGTTGTAGGATCAGCAGATGAAAGGAAGGACAGGAGAGCTCATCTCATCTCCCTGTATGAGAATTTTAAAAAGGAAGAAACTGAGCAAGTTTTTGAGATGTATAACAGACTCAGTATCATTGTTAATGAACTGAAAACCCTTGACAAGGACATCTCAGTCACAGAAATAAATGACAAGATTCTCATGTGCTTCCCGAGCTCATGGGACTCTAGAATCTGGACTATCAGAGAGACCAGAAGTACACATGAGATGACCACTGAATCAGTATTAGGAAAGCTAAAATCCTATAAACAGCTGTTGAAGACAAGAGAAGCTGAGCAACAAAAGACTACTACACCAACAAGGAATTAGAAAAATATTCCTTTCAAAGCTTTAGAAGAATCAGAAACTTCTCCATCAAATGAAGAATTGATGAGTCTCTTTGCAAGGAGATTCTTCAAGATGGGGAGAAAAGAATTCAGAAGGAAATCATCAAGGAGTGATGATAAACCAAGGTATGATAAAACCCCTTCTAAAGAATTTATTTGTTTTGGTTACAGAAAAGCTAGACACATTCTTCCAGAGTGTCCAGAAAACAAGTACAAGGAAAAGAGGAAAGAGAAAGACTCCAAGAAGTACTCCAGCAAACCATCCTCCTACAAACACTAAAAGAAGGAGAGAGGATTTGTTGCAGAAACTTGGAGTGACACTGAAGAATCATCTTCCTCCAATTCTAGTGAAGATGAAGAAGAAGCAAAGGCCAAAGAAATTTGCTTAATGGCCATCAATACTTCAGGGAATGTCTCAGAAGAAGAAGAATCTGAAGAATGTTCAGATTGTGATCAGGTATTAGAAGATTTTGACTTTACCTCTGAAGACTTTAAATCAAACTTTAAATCTATGTGTAGTGATCTGATTAGATCTGAGAAGGAAATCAAACTTCTCAGAGATAAGCAATTTAACTATGATAGTTTAGTATCAGAAAACAACAAATTGAAAAATGAAATAGACATGTATAGTGAACAAATCATTTTTATGAAAATGGAATTAAGTAAGGCAAAACAACTTGTAGAATCATTAAATGGAAGAAGTAAATAGCTAGAAGAAATTACCAGCACACTCAATGCCAGCCTTAATAAAATAAGTTAGGATTAGGTGAATCATCTAGTGAACCACCAGTTATTCAGAAAAATCATCTCTCACAACCTATAAAGTTTATTTTAGATAAAGGTAAGAAAAATACATAGCAAATTAAAAAGGTTTATAAGGTTCTAAAACAAGTTGAGAAAAATAAAGAAAAATAAACAACTAAGTCTCAACAAAAATTGTCGAACCAAGATCGACGATCTCAGCATTATGCGTCGAATGCCGATCGACGATCTCAGAACCTAGAGCTTGAGTTTAAACACTCTGCAAATGGAGATCGACGATATCACTATGTATCGTCGACCAGAGATCCACGATCGTGGAACCCAGATAATAGCTACTATTATTCTGAGAACCGACATCGACGATATCAATGTTGGTCTTCGAACGCAGATCGACGATCTCAACCTAAATCGTCGAACTCAGAACAGAGTTATCAAAACTTCAATTTCAACAGAAACAGAAATTTCAATAAGAACCACAACTCTAAATCATTTCATCCCTTAACTAACTTGACAATACCACCTAGGAGATTTAATCCCTTAGGCTATAAATTTCAACCTGAATACTCTTATATTTCAAGTTTTAAGTATGAAAAGAAGCCAGGACCCAAGGTTACCTGGGTCCAAAATGTATAATCTATCATTTTGTAGGTTAAGACCTATCTTACCATACAGGATAGATTGTATCTAGATAGTGGGTGCTCCAAACACATGATAGGAAACAAGGCCAACCTAAATAACTACAAGGCAAAGCTGGGTCAAAAAGTTGTATTTGGTGACTCAAGTTTTGGTCAGACAGAAGGCAATGGAGAATTCACACTTGGAGATGTCACATTCAGGAAAGTGGCATATGTTAGTGGTCTGAAACATAACTTGATATCCACAGGTCAGCTATGTGATGCAGGTTATGAGGTATGTTTTATTGAATCAAAATGCAACATTTCTTTAAATAACAGTATTGTGTTGTTAGGATATAGGTTAGGCAATATTTACTTAGTTGATTTTAATTCTGCTTATTTTGAAATTTGTTTATTTAATCAGGTTAGCAATAATAACACATTATGGCATAAAAGGCTAGGGCATGTAAATCTTAGAAACATTGCTAGGTTATCTAGGGACAACCTTGTTAGAGGATTGTCCTCTTGCCCCTACAAGAAGGAAAGCCTTTGCAAGGCTTGTCAAGTAGGCAAGCAAACTAAAAATAGCTTTAAATCAGTTAATAAGAGTGATTCACCTATGATTTTATATCTGCTTCATTTGGACCTTTTTGGACCAATTGATGTACAAAGCCTGGGAGGCAAGTTCTATACTTTAGTTGTTGTAGATGACTTCTCTAAGTTCTCTTAGGTTTTCTTCTTGAGAAACAAGTCTGATAATTTCAAGGTTCTTACAGACTTTCTAAAATGCATAAAGATTGAGTACTTTACTCAAGTTGCATTGATCAGAAGTGATCATGGCACTGAGTTTTAATCTCTTCCTATGCAAGAATTTTGGGAGAAGGAAGGTATCAGGCACTGCTTCTCTACTCCCAGAACTCCTCAATAAAATGGGGTAGTTGAAAGGAAAAACAGAACACTCATTAAAGCTGCAGGTACATTGCTTGTTGAAGCTCACATTCCTCTATCCTATTGGGCAGAAGCTATAAGCACAGCAAATTATGTCCTGAATAGAAGTTTGATACATAAACTTAAGGGCAAGACTTCCTATGAATTACTCAAAGGGAAGAAACCTAAAATTGATTACTTTAGAATTTTTGGTTGTATTTGTTTTATTCATAATAACAACAAAGATTATCTTAGAAAGTTTACAACCAAAGCTATAATAGGAATTTTTCTAGGATATTCCCAAGTTAGCAAGGCATATAGGGTCTTCAATAAATCATCTTTGAAAATTGAAGAATCTGTTCATGTTACTTTTGATGAAGATAATATGTTTCATAAGGAGAAGGAAGCTTCTACCAGTAATTATTTGCAGGTACCAAATCTATGTGAGAAATTGGATGAATTAAATCTCACCCAAAAGGTGACATCTCATCCCTCTCCATAGATTGATGAAGATAATGAAGAAGAATCTCTGGAAATTGATGAAGGCTCTCCAACAGCAAATTTAATTGCACAAGAGGAATTAGTTCATGATGCTACTGTTATTGAACAAACTCCACCTCCTGACTATGTTACACTTAGAGATCATCATATATCTCAAGTGATAGGAGACATGTCAGTGGGTGTGAAGACTAGGCATCAACTCAATGAAGATGTGATGCATGTCTGTTTCTTATCTTATATTGAGCCCTAATCCATTAAAGATGCAGTGCAAGATCCACACTCGATTATTGCAATACAATAGAAGCTAAATCAGTTTGAAAGATGCAAAGTTTGGAATTTGGTTCCTAGACCCAAAGGACAACTAGTTATTGGAACTAAATGGGTCTTCAGAAATAAATTGGATGCCCAAGGCATAGTTGTCAGAAACAAAGCAAGATTAGTGGCACAAGGCTACATGCAAGAAGAAGGTATTAACTATGATCAGACCTTTGCACCTGTTGCAAGGCTTGAAGCTATCAATATTTTCTTGGCCTATGTTGCTCACAAGAAATTCAAAGTATATCAAATGGATGTCAAAAGTGTCTTTCTCAATGGAGAACTTAAGGAAGAAGTGTATGTGGAACAACCACCAGGTTTTATCTCTTCAACTCATCCCTCTCATGTTTTCAAATTGCATAAGGCTCTCTATGGTCTAAAGCAAGCTCCAAGAGCTTGGTATGAAAACCTAGCTAGCTTTCTTTTAGAGCATAAATTTTCTAGAGGCTCTATAGATAGGACTTTATTTTTTAGACATCATCATAATAGGATTCTGTTAGTTCAAGTATATGTTGATGATATTATATTTGGATCTACTGATTCTAAACTTTGCAAAAGGTTTTCTGATCTTATGCACTCCAAGTTTGAAATGAGTAGCATGGGTTAACTTTCTTACTTTCTTGGTCTTCAAGTAAAGTAAGCTCCTGATTGCATCTTCATTTCCCAGTCCAAATATGCTAAGGAATTAGTAAAAAGGTTTGGGATGACTAATGCCTCAGCTATAAAGACACCCATGACTTCTAATGCAGTAATTGATTATGATGAAAAGGGTAAACCTGTTGATACGAAAACTTTTAAGGCCATTGTTGGGTCTCTATTATATCTTACTGCTAGTAGACCTGATATAATGTTTGCAATATGTCTTTGTTCTAGGTTTCAAGTCAATCCTAAAGAATCTCATTTAATTCTCCTCAAAAGAATATTAAGATACTTAAAGGGTTGTCTTAATCTAGGACTTTGGTATCCCATAGAGTCAGAATTTGAATTAATTGGGTATTCTGATGCTGACTATGCTTGATGCAGAGTTGACAGAAAAAGCACTTCAGGAACTTGTCAGTTCCTGGGTGATAGATTAGTATCCTGGTTTTACAAGAAACAATCTTCTGTGTCTACATCAATTGTAGAGGCTAAATATATAGCTGCTCGTAGTTGCAGTTCACAAATCTTGTGCATTTAAAATCAACTACTAGATTATGGGTACTCTCTCAAATATTCCACCATCTTTGTTGACAGTACCAGTGCCATATCTATTGCACAAAATCCAGTCCCGCATTCTAGGACCAAGCATATAGAAATAAGACATCATTTTCTTAGAGATTGTGTTGACAAAAACAAGATTAACCTCAAGTTTATCTCCACTGATTTTCAAAGAGGAGATATTTTTACCAAGCCTCTAGATGTGCAAAAACACCTTTTTTTTGAATTAGCTTGGAATGATAAAAGGAATGGATTAAACTTGACTTTTGTCTTTGTGAAGATGTGGTCAATGATCGTCGAATGGAGATCGACGATCGTCGAACTCATCTTGAGCTCAATCGTCGACCTGAGATTGATGACAACTCTGTGTGAAGACAAAAATCGTCGAACGGAGATCGACGACTTTGCTTCAGTAAAATCAATCGTCAACCTAAGCTCGACTATCGATTTTTTCGACTGAGATCAGAGACCAACGATTTCATTTGTTTTTAAATTAAATCTTTGACCTAAGATTGACGTTTTTGCTTTTAACGTCGGCCAGAGATCGTCTCTTCATATTCCAAAAACCTTTATATAGGTTTCTTCTCGATCTCTGTCCCGCGCTTTCATATTTCCCCTCTGCTCTTGATCTTTTCTCTCTCGAGTTTACAGGTTTTCCATGGCGATCTCTGCTGCAGTTCTCGCAACAATGAAGTTCGACACAGGATTTGATGTCGACTTCAACTCTTTCAGTCATTGTGATCTTGTGTTTCAGGAAATGCTACAGCTTTGCGATGATCATGGTTTGAAGAAACTTATGACTACAAGGATAAAGCTATCTGTTGCTGAGATAAAGGAATGGGTTTACACCTCCTCTGTCAATGACTCTTCGATGATTGGTTTCATCTCAGGACAGCAGGTGACTCTAAACCCTGCAATTCTTACAGAGATTTTTGAATTAAAGAGTGGAACGGATGATTTGGATCAGGATAGTTTAGAGTATAGCAGGATTCTCTTGGAGATGGGTCATGCCGAGGGCATTCCATCTAAGTTATAAAAGAAAAACTTATCTGTAGGTTTTAAGTTTCTTGCGAATATAGTGGGAAAGGTTTTGCTGGGCAAACATTCGGCCCATGATAACATCAATAGGCAGTAGTTCGCTATCATTTCTGCTCTAGTTAACAGGAATGACAATGATTGGGCCAGTTTGTTCTTCGATTTAATCAAGAGGAATAACAATAAAAAGGAAGTCTGCTTAGGGAGGATTATAGGAATCTTTCTTCAAAAGAAAGCCTCAGAGCTGTTGGTGTCTTCAACCATAGCTATTAATGCCAGCAAGAGGCTGGATTGCTCTTTATTCGGGAAGTGGGAGAGGTCGATTCAGAAACCCTCCAGGGCTGGAACCTCCTCTCATACATCTGAGGACACAAGGACTTTCATAGTCACTCCTCAATTTAGTGAAGAAGTTCCCTCTCTTCCTCCTCCTCCTCCAGCTTCCCCAATCATCCCAAATGTCTCCTCTCAACCTACCTTAGTTATTCCAACTACTCCTTCATCTCCAGTTATTATCTATTCCCCTACTCAGTCACCCCTTCCCATTACTCCTACTGAACCACACTCCCTTCACTCCCTGTCCATTCAAAATTTTAACCTTCTCTCACCACTCTCATCCCCTTCTCATCAAGTTGACTCACCTATCAACACTGAAGTCTCTCCTCACAATTCTCCTCACAATTCCCACATACATTCCTCCAGAAACTCCCCTCTTCAGGATGACATCATGACATATTTCTCTCCTCCTCCCTCTCATATTTCTGTTTCAACTCAGACTTCAATTGAGTTTCCTCAAGTTGATCCAACCTTTCTCTCTCATCTTCTAAACCTCCTCACTCCTACCCTCAAATCCTTGATAGCAGAAGCTCTCTCACCCCTTGCTCAATCTATCTCATCTCTTTCTGTCTCCCTATCTGCTTCTCTCTCTGCTCCCTCTTCTCCTTCTTCATCTAGGGGTCTGGCTCCAGTTGTCACTGAAACCAGACAGGGGGAGATGTCCTATGAAGATGCTGCAGGATCAGATTCAGCAGACCTTGAGGTTCAGCCTCCTTCAGCAATTCAGGAAGAAGTAGTGCAGAAAGAAGAATTGTTTCAAAAATTCTGTACAAACATAGTTCTATATTCAAACTTGCTTATATCAGATGAAGACATCAATGTGTCAATTCCTTAGATATCCAGTGGTTATTGCTTTATTAATCCCTCCATCAATTTATAATCTCTTTTACATTCTTTCTCTTTATTCAGAGCTGTTTGGAATTCAGTTGAGACAATTTCTTCCAAGGCCATGGTCTGTTATACTAGACCCATGTGTCCTTCAGTTGTGAAATATCTTCTGCAGATTCAATCAGTTCCAGCTTGTTCAGATATTCAATCAGTTATAGAATGTACAGATATGTCATCCCCTATGGATGTAGAGTTTTTGCATATGTCAGAAGAGAAGAATGAGATTGATGCTCTATCAGTTGCTGATGAATTACTTGATCTAGTGGTCTCAGAAAATCTAGCCATAGCCCTAGAAATAAGCTTAATAAATCTTTGTGAGCCTATTAGTCCTTATCCATCTCTGGATGATTTCATTTTTATTGATATTCAGGAAGAAGCCAAAGAAAAGGCTACTAAGAAGTCAGATGATAAGCAAATGAAGGAAATAGATGATTTATATGACAATCCTCAGGTTTTATCTGATGATGATGATGATTCAGATGATAGTAATTCTAAGAAAAAGAAAGCTTCAAAGAAAAGAAAAGTTGTTCCCCAGGCTGCTCCTAAACTAAGTAATACAGATAACACCCTTTACTATATTTTGAAAAGGAATACTCCATATCCTGGTATGGAGAGCTGGATGTGGTTATCCAAGAATGAGCAGAAAGTCAGAAAGAAGAGCAGGAGATATTCTCCACCTCCTTAGAAATTTAGAAGAGGCCCTCCTCCTCCTCCTGCTGGTGCTTCAAGGACTAACTCTCAAGCTTTTGGTGCATCTTCCCAGCCTTCCTCTTACTCAAGATCATATCAAAGGCAGGACAGATCCTCCAGGACTCAGTTTCAAGGAAGTAGTCAGCAGCACAGAAGTCAGAGCTCCTCAGAACAAGTGAAAGAAGTCATTTATCAGAATCCCTCTTCTTCTTCTCATCAACAAGTTGCTTTAAAGATTCAAAAGACAGCTGCTTATCAAGTCAGAAAATCTGATGTATCCTTCAAACCTAAAAGAAAATATAGTGAGGCTGCCCCTCCTAGATCTCTCTACTCCCAAAGTGATGATCAGCTCAGCTTAATATGCTTTCAAGCTCAATCCACTCAGTTCAAAGCAGTCACTGTATTGCCTCCTCAAGAAGATCAATCACCTGTTGAACAGGAACTTGATCCAAACTTTAGGATGGCTAGGCTTCAGGAACTGATTGGTCTTTCTCATATCAGAAAAGCTAGAGAAGAAGGAAAAAATCCATCTTCATTCTCAACTATGTCCTCTTTCAGAGAAAAGAGCTGGATAAGCTTCAAGTGAGCAAGAAAGTCTTAAACCCAGCTGAATATATGGCATTGCATCCTGAAGCAATTGTGCCCAGGACCAATAATCAGATATCTCTTGGTGGGCAAGACTTGATGACATCCAAGAAGAATGTACCAAACCCTAACAAGAAGATAATATTCTCAAAACCTTCATCTGGTTCTTCATATGATAAACCATAGTTTATGTTATTTGTTTAATGATTAACTGATTATGTACAATGCACTGCTATAACATATCTGCTGATGTTATTTCATCCCTTCAGATATTTATGGTCTTTGTATTTTATTACTTTTCAGTTTTGTTTTTTAGTGACCTCACACAAATAGGGGGAGATTATTGGAACCCTTGTTTTGATTTGTGCTAGGTTCATGCTTAGGATGTTTAGACACCCTTATATAGCCAGGGTCTCTATCTTTAGTCTTATTTAGATCCCCGTTAGAAAAGGTTTGGGCAAACCAGCATTGCAGTGGACTCAGACTCAGATTCAAGGAATGTTGTGAACTATCTATATCAGTTCGATTATAGTCGAACTCAGCTCGACGATCGTCGATCTCCCATCGACGATCTCAGAGTCTCCTACTCTGAACTGAGCTCGACGATCTACGAGCTTAGGTTGATGATCTCTTGTTTCTCTGTAGTATTCGAAGCTCGACGATAGCCGTTCTCTGGTCGACGATCTCTTATCTCTAGTCGACGATCTCTGAACTTAGCCCTACGATTTTATGTTGCCTTCTTCTATCAGTGTTCTCAGATCAGTCAGAAGTTTTATTTTGGTTATGATAAATCTATTTTAATGCAAGATATATTCTGATAATAAATGTTGATACTCCCAAGGCTGATAGCCGTATTTCTTGAAGCATTTATTATGATATTCACAGAATATTGTATAGAGATAGTTATGGATTGTATTTATGACAACTAGCCATTATAGCCGATTGGGCTCCTCAATTCTTGTAGTAATTTATGCCTTGCCTTGGGAATTCAAATTCTAGCCATTTTTCTTCATACTGACAGAACGTATATCTCAAGATAACAAAAAGAAGAAGACAGACAGGAATCAGTAAGTAATCAAAAAGAAAAGAATCTTCCTTTGCTCTTAGTGGATATTGCATGCTTTGCTAAACAGAAGAAGAAGAAGAACTTTTTTCTAAACAATATTTCTCTCCAGTCTTCTTCTCTCTTCAGTCTTAAACAATTCACAGAGAGTCACAAAATCAACAACTGTGATCAGATTCAAAAAGGATTTACAACTTTTTCTCTTTGAAGACCTACACATAGGGCCAAGCTTCATTTTCCTGGATCCATACAATATCTTAGGGGGAGCTTGGACATTCTTCTCAATCCACATAATCTTCTCACTTGTCTGAGAAAGAGAAGATTCTCATAAACCTTTTCTTCTACCACCATATGTACAGGGTTATCTCTCCCTTCAAAAGTGAACTCTTTGGAGATAGGGCACCTGATCAAAAACCTATTGGATTTTGAGCTCCTGATCGAAAGCTCAAAGGGACTCTAGATCTACCTGTAGCAGATCTTGTGGTGATAGGGCACCTGATCAAAAACCTAAGTGGATTCCTACCTGGATGGTAGAAGAGTGGATGTACCCAGATTTGGGGAACCACTATAAATTTTCTTGTGTCATCTGTGTTGCTCTATGATTTCTTTGTATTGCTGTGGTAGTCTAGCTTATTTATTTTCTCTGGTTACTTTTATTAGTATTTTAATTCTGCAATAAATCTAAACAATTTTTTTAATACTCTATTCACCCCCACCCCCCCCCCCCACCCCTCTATAGTAAAACCTATCTATCCCTCACTTTAAAAGATCACTTCAAGCATCTGCATCTGGTGTTGGAGACGCTGAGGAGGAATGAACTCTATGCAAAATTCTCCAAATGTGAGTTCTGGCTACCCTCAGTAGCATTCCTTGGTCATATTGTCAGTGGGGAAGGAATAGCGGTGGATCCGATGAAGATTGTTGCGATACGGGAGTGGCCTATGTTGTCTTCGGTAGCGGAAGTACGTAGTTTTCTTGGGCTTGCCGGCTATTACAGGTGCTTTATAGATAACTTCTCGCGGATAATATTACCTCTCACGAAGTTGACAAGGAAGGATCAGAAGTTCTTGTGGACGCAGGAGTGCGTGCAAGCATTTGAGGAGCTGAAGGGACGGTTGACCACGGCGCCAGTGCTAAGTTCGTCGAGTGGGACCGAGGGCTTCAAGATTTATTGTGATGCCTCAGGTAGTGGTTTGGGTTGCGTGCTGTTGCAGCATGGAAATGTTATTGCGTATGGATCACGTCAGCAGAAGGTGCACGAAAGGAATTATCCGGTCCATGAATTGGAGTTGGTGGTCGTATTTTTTGCTCTTAAGCTATGGAGACATTATTTGTACGGCGTAAAGGTCAATATTTATACCGACCATAAGAGCCTGAAGTACCTGTTGGATCAGAAGGATCTGAACATAAGGCAGCGGAGATGGATGGAGTTTCTAGGGGACTATACATTCAAGATTCATTATGTACCTGTCAAGGGCAATGCAGTTGCGGATGCGTTGAGTCGCAGGGCTCCCGCCCAAGCCAACTGGTTGTTGGTTCATGATGAGAGGCTAGTTTAGGAGTTGGAGGCATTGGAGATCTGTTGTGTGGACAAGCAGACTAGCGCTAAAGCATTGTTGAACTGGACAGAAGTTCAGTATGACCTGGCTGATCGCGTTCGGCAGGCATTGGAGTTGGATGGTAGCATGAAGGAGATTATGGATGCAGCGTTGGATGGGTCAAATTCCCAGTTTTCAGTTGAGGATGGGCTGTTAAGGAAGTACCATCGTTTGTGCATCCCAAGCGGGGGAAATCTATGGGCCGAGTTGATGTACGAGGCTCATAATACCAAGTACTCAATCCACCCAGGGAGCACAAAGATGTACCGGGAGCTAAAGAAGCTGTTTTGGTGGCCAGGGCTCAAGAAGGATGTGGCACTGTTTGTGGCTCAGTGTCAAACCAGTGCCTTGGTAAAGGCGGAGTGCCAAAAGCCTGGAGGATTCTTGAAATCCTTGCCTATTCCGGAATGGAAGTTCGACGACATATCGATGGACTTTGTGCATGGCTTTCCAAGGTCGCAGAAGGGGAACGATGCCATCTGGGTGATCGTAGACCGGTTAACAAAGGTGTCGCACTTTATTCTGCATAGGAAGGATGATTCAGTGGAGAGACTGGCGAAACTATATGTGGATAATATAGTCAGACTGCACGGTGTGCCCCGCAGCATCGTGAGTTATCGCGATGGGCATTTTATGTCCAATGATTGGAGGTTGGTACAACAGATGCTGGGGACTAAATTGAAGTTCAGCATAGCCTTCCATCCGCAGACGGATGGGCAGACCGAGAGGGTCAACAGAACTATGGAAGACATGCTCCGCATGTGTGTTCTAGACTTTGGGAAGCATTGGGAAGACCACCTATATTTGGTGGAGTTTACGTACAACAACTACCAGGCAAGTATTCAAATGGTGCCCTTCGAGGCCCTGTATGGTAGGAAGTGTCGCATGCTGTTATCGTGGCTAGAAATGGGTGGGGCAAGGTTGTACAAGAAACAGGAGGTGGAGAGTGCTACTTATTTAGTGCGGATCATTCGAGAGTGTTTGTTGGTCGCTAAGGACAGGCAAGCTAAGTACTACAATGCCAAGCACCGGAACGTGGCGTTCGCGGTCGGTGATTGGGTGTACTTGAAAGTAAAGCCGTTCAAGGGTGTTTCGCGGGTGAGATGCTTGAAGAAGCTGAGCCAGAGATACCTTGGACCCTTTGAGATTCTGGAGCGGGTTGGCGAAGCGGCTTATCATTTGAGGCTATCGGTGGAGTTGAGTGGACTACACAATGTATTCCACATTTCAGTATTGCGGAAGGCAGTGTAAGAGCCTTCGCAGGTGATCGCAGTGGATCAAGTGTCGGTGGACGAAGGGTTGACGACTAAGGTCATGCCCTTTCGTATTGAGGACTTTGTAGTTTAGCAACTCCGTATCAAGGAGATCCGAATGGTCATGGTCCGATGGGACAATTGCGGTCAGTGGGAGCTCTCTTAGGAACGGGAGCAAACCATGCTTGAGGAGTATCCGGAGTTATTCCGCTCAAGTACCGCTTAAATTTTTCCATTTTCTTTCCTCTAGTAATTTCGTGGGCGAAATTCTTTTAAGAGGGAGAGAGTTATAACGCCCCAAAACTCAAAAGAGCAACGGACAGCATTTTGAGCCAAGTTTGGGACTTAGTAGTGGGAACACGACCTGGAACACGGGCGTGTCCCAGGGCCATATCGTGTTCGGGGCCGACAACGCATTTAGAGGTCGACGATTTGCAGGCGTTGAGTGTCGAGACAAGTAACATGGCCTGGGACACGGGCGTGTCCCAAGGTCGTGTCCTGCTTGGGCAGTCTGCGGTTTTGTACTAAGGAGATTACACGGCCTGGGACACGGGCGTGTCCCAGGGCGTGTCTAGCATATGACATGTGACACGGGCGTGTCATATGACCGTGTCCTTCTCGGGAGAATCATGGATTTTGCACACGGGCCCTGACACGGGCCCTGACACGGGCGTGTCACATGTAACACGAGCGTGTAACATATGACACGGGCGTGTCGGTGGCCGTGTCAATGGTGTTCTGGTCGGGAATTTCTGGTGACGGCGAATGAGTGACATGTCCATGCACACGGCCGTGTTGCAACCCGTGTTCGGCCCAGGATTTCTAATTTTGGGCTGAATCGTGGCCGTCCGTTTCCTTGGTTTGGGATCCAACGGTGGGGGGTTGTTCCTGATGAGTTAAAATCAGGAATAGGGCTTTGAAAGCCCTCATTCCATTTGGGTTATCTCTCTCTAAAAGATAGAGAGAAGGGAGAGCAAAGAGGAATAGGAAGAGCTAGATCCGGTCACCGGTGGAGCTTCAGAGCTCCAAATCACGAGCCAACTTCGGATCCGCTGAGGCAAGGAGATTGCGGTGCTTTCCACTTGCATATATTTCCATGGTGCCAAGGAAGAATGCTAGGGTAACGATTCTCATCCTAGTACATGTGAAGTCCTCTTTTCCTTTGCATAGGAAGCCCTCGCATGCGAGTGTGCGATGAGTTGAGGCGTTCTTTGGGGTAGATATGTAAAGTCCCCCTTGTGTAGAGTCCGTATACGAGAATGGACATAGGAATTATGTATGAAGCCTAACCGGACAAGTTTGTCTGGATCGGTGATGTTGCATTGCATAATAACCGGAGACGACTCCGTTTGAATGGTTGTTTTTCGGGTTTTCTACGAGATAGATTGCAAAAGGGAGCCTTTGAGACTAACTCCAAGGTGCACCCGGAAAACTAGGCAAATGCGGGATGTTTCCAACATGGTGGCCGGGGAGCCAACTTGAACATAACCGGGTTATGTGAATTGTGTGATGGAAACGGTACTCTAGGAGTCTTGACCTGCGCATATGGCTTAAATTGTCGTTACGGTATGAGCACGGGTCAGGAGGAACCATACCAAATCTATGTCGTTCGGTGGAACCATTGATATAGATGAGGGTCTTCGACGGTCTATGGCTTAAATTGACGTGACCAATGCCAGGAAGACATATGCTCATATTGTTAGACTTCCAAGGTAAGGTGGTGAGACGGGAACGTCTATGGCTTAAATTGACGTGACGTTGGCCGATTTGCCGTGAATGTGCCCTAAGTGCATGGGGTGTGTGGTCGTGCGTGCCCATGCCTGTGATGAAGTGTGTTTACACTATATTGCTTTGTTATGCTAATAATGTGCAGGGAAAGAGCATCGCCGCCCTGTACTGGGGGCGGGGTCATTATAATTTTGTCAGCATAGCTGACCGTTGCTTTTGTTTACCACCGTGTGGTGGATTGTTGCTTGTAGGTGTTGCAGAGCCGAGTGGTAAATAGCAAGCTAAATCCCAAGTTGCTGTGTCGGCCCTCGAAGGCCTAATTTTGAGTGTTTTTCTTATGTACTCATGTGTGACCGGCCTGTGTGCCGAGGTTTGGAAGACACTTTTATTGAGCAAACTTTTGTAAGGCCATAAGGCCAATATTTGTGTATTATACATTCCTATGGGTTTATTGTAGTGGACATTCATGCTTGGCTGGGTTCTTTATCTTTGCTACTTAATAATTTGCTTCCGCTAGGTGCTCTGTGTAGTACGTTGTGATTTTTTGATTGGTTCCAATAAGTAACCAATCGGTCTGTCCGTAGTATATGGAGTCAGGCCACGGCCGGACCTACTGCTATATATTATATGACGGATAGGGGTGTTACACAGGAAACTTCCCAAAACAACCCAAAAAACGCTCATAACCTTTTGACCTGCAGCCACAACAGCAGAGCCACCAAGACGGGCGTACTATAGTCTCCAAATGTAGAAAAACACCAAGTAGAGCACAAGAATAAGAACTAAGAAAATCACACTGAAAGTGGTCCAAAAGTGCACTTATCATGGAATGGACATAATAACAAATATGAACAAAAATGGCTCTAAAGTGTAGTGCATCAACGAGAAAACTAGCCCAGATGAGTACAAAAATATGTGTATAACTTGGACTCATCAGTGCCCCGCTCCATGGCTCCATCTCGCCTTGCGAGTGGGCTCTCGGCTGCTCCTCTCTCGCCTTGTGAGTGCCCCGCTCCATGGCTCCATCTCGCCTTGCGAGTGGGCTCTCGCCTGCTCCTCTCTTGCCTTGAGAGTTTCCCGCTTCATGGCTCCCTCTTGCCTTGTGAGTGGGCTCTCGCCTGCTCTCTCTTTTCCTTGAGCCTTCTCCTCCCGCAGGCCTGAGGTTGTACATAATCCCCGCTTTTTTCGAGGTTGCCTCAATCTCAGAAAGAAAGTCCAACCGAGGCTCGCGGCATTAAAGTTCATTTATGAGAGTATCTTTTGTGGGGCCCTTCTCCGGAGCCTATAAATATGTGACACCTACCCCGCGTAGAGAGTACCCCCTCTCTCATGTCTTCCTTCCTCTGCTCCATCGCCGTCATGTCTCACAGCCAGAGTTTTCGCTAACGTCTCGTGATGGTGCGCAAAAAAGACAAGGCCAATATTGCTTCTCTGGACCCTACTTTGGTTCGCACCCCTGCTCCCATACCATCGTCATCTCGCCCGAAGAAAGTGAAAACTGCTGGACCCCCTTCTCAATCGAGGATCCCACTCCCGCATCTTTGGAAATTCGTACCCCTCCTCCTGCGTCTCTTGAGGAGAGAGAGGTGAACTTTTTGCTCTTGCCCCTCTTTTTCCTAATTTCATCTTCTTATTTACTCACTACATGCTTCAGTAGGGAGATCTCGCCCCTCATTACCAACCGGTAAACCCAATGGATAATAGCATCATCCATCACCAAGACTCTGACTTGCCTCATCCATGTACCCCATTGAATACGAAGAATGACGACCCTTCCCAGGTCGTCGGGACCTATCGCAAACTAGGTAAATGAACTGGACCTTCCCTCTCTCTCCTCTATGTCGCTCGCTACTTCTAACCCTCTTGCGAGAACACCTCTCATTATGTCCTTTGTCTCCTTCCTACGTAGGCACCCAGATCAACTCGCCAGTAGAAGACTTTTCTGGGCAGCTCGTCGTCTTGCCTCCTCCTCACCCAGAAGAAATTGAAGACTATCAAGACGACCCCATGGATACGGTGGAGATGAAGCATAGGATGGCTGAGATGTTTCGAAAATATATACGCATTATCCGCGAGATGGAACAGGACAAACAAGAGGCCGACAGGCAAATTGATTGGCTGGAGATTGAATGCGCTCGCCTATCCTCAAAGATTTATACTGGAATCGAGATAGACGAGACCTATCCTCAGGAAATTATAAACGAGATCGACAAGCAACTGCCTCGTGCACCGAGGTCTCGATGTCGTTCGTGCCTTTCACGTCCCTGGTCAGCCCCCATACGCGGGGTCTCGCAGTGGTTGGCATTGGAAATGGCACAAGAACTGAAGACTCCCCGCCTCATCTCTCCTATTTAATAGCCTTGCTCACATGATTTTATTTGTAATTCTGTAATCTATATTATTCTATCGTCTCGCCTATAATTTAAACCTTGCAGACACGATGCCCGCCTCATGCGGAATGGAATAATAAATAACTTTGCTTTCCTGTTAATTTCTCTCTGTTGAGCTTAATCATCGTGGCTATGTTCAACTGATTGCTTTTTACTTTATTTTATTTTTTATTCTAGTTTGCTAGAAAATCCCTCGCTGGGCAACACGATTCGAGGTCAGGAGAGAGAATGTGAAACACCGGCTGACTCTCCAACTTCCTCTATGCTTTTCCCGCCCATTTTTTCCACTTTCATTATCCACTATAAATATTCCCCCTAGACCAGAATGATCCACTTGTGCTGCCCCACCCCTATTGCATCTAGGATCTTGCTCTCTCGCTTCCTTCATCTCGCTACTTGCTCTCATCGCTCCCTCTTCGCCCCCTCTCAATTTTTGCGTCTCGCTTATAATGGGAAAGAAGAAGGATGAGGAGGGTGAGGGGCACAACCAGTATGGGAGGAGATTTACTGACCATGACTTCCCCCCTGACAAGATCTCTAAGGAGGACTACAACCTCTTCACCCGCAAATTCCTGGTTAAGGAATTCGAGTCGCGGCCCCCAAAGGTCGGCTAGGCGATCAACACTTTCTACCCTACAAACTCGCCTTCACCGTCTCGCACTTTGAGGAGGGGCTGAGACTTCCCCTCTGGCCAGAGGTTAAACAGGTCTTGAAGTATTTTGGAGCAGTCCCTACGCAACTAAATCTGAACTCCATCTCAGTTTTAGTTGTTTTCGCCAGTTATATGTGCATGGAGCGCATTGAGTTAAGCCTGACCATCTTCCGCAAGCTATTCGCCTACCACGCTAACCACGATGGCGTCTCCTACTTCACTGGGCAAGGCCTGAAGGTATGCGAGACGCTCAACAAACATCACCATTGGATTACCCGCATTGTCTTCATTCGTGGAAACCTGGGAGTATCCCTCTCGTGCCCGTGTCGCCTACCGAGATGGTCTACATATCTCCCCAGGTCGGCGACGCGGACAAATTACTCTGTTACTTCTTTACAGGAAAAAATTTTGAATTCCATTTCCTGAGGCGAGGCCTCGACTCGCTCCTTCCTGTGCTTCCTGGGGAACGTACACTCACACTTCTTTAATTTCACGTTTGTTATCACTTCATCTCGCTTTCTAATCGCCGAGTAGCTTGTTTAGGGGAGCGGAATATCCCTATCCATCCTCCTTACAAGAGAAGCATGAAGCTGTCAAAAGGTCTCGCCCTCTCCAGCATGGCGGCCGAGGCGGCGAAAGAATCGCTGGCTCCTGCCCCCAAGAAGAGACCCAGAGATGATGCCGCTCCCTCTTAGCACAGCCCCATGAAAAAGGTAAAAAAGGTTGTGACGTTCCCTAAAGGGAAGAATGAGACATCCCGAAAAGAGAAAAAGGAGATGTCGGGATCCTTAAGCCCCATCTCCGTAGGAGAATCGCAATCGCCTCGATAGCCTCCCTGACAGGCCGTCTCACCTACTCGGGAGAAGGAACTACTCTACCAGCCCGCAAACACTTCGACTCAACCGACCGAATCTCCATCTCAAAAAGCCGCTTCCTCCAATTGTCCAGCCCCCTCCTCACATCAAAACTTCAACATGGGTCCTATGGTACAATATGTCATCGGCGACCCAGTTCTGCTATGGGAGAAGGACGCAAACCGGGTATCAGTCTCCACCCTCCTTCCCTCATGGAAAGAGCAGGACCCTCCCACTAACCACGCCTTCTCCCTGGGCTACGACCTTTATGGTGGTCCAGAGGAAGATTCCATCGAAAAGGAATCCTCGCGAGACCTTGTACTGAAGACATCTCACGCCCAGCTACGCGCCCTGGATCTCTCGCACCGCATCTCGCGCCGCCTGGTTTTAAACAATAAGAAATGGAAGGATGCTGAGGCGGGCCTAGCGGTGGAGCGCGAGAAGTCGGATGGTCTCAAAAAGAGGTTGGCCATTGCTGAATCCCTCCTCGCAAAGGCTCAGGGCGGCGTGGTAAGCCTTAACCTTAGCTAGTTTTTCTTTCGCGTATGTATCTCTTGCTAACTAATGAGCATCTCGTAGGATGCTGAGATGGTGAAACGAATGCGCTTTCTCAAAATGACCTTGGAGGAGGAGAATAAATACTTGAAGGCCCAGAACGCCCATCTTCGGGACAGCGCTCTATCATCCTCTTGATCAGAACCCTTCCATGTTCCCCCGCCTCATTATTCTTATGAAGAGGTCGAAGAGATTTTCCAAGACGCCAACATTAAGATGGTCGAGCTCGTTCAGAAGATGATGAAGGAGTTGGGGGGTCGTCAAAGAAAACTCTGAAACCGTCATTGCTCGCGACCTAATGCCACATCTTTACGGCGAGGAGGACGAGGATTCCTTTTCCTGCGAAGAGGAGTGAAGAACTGTTGGCGGGATCTGGGGCTCCTCCTCCCCTCCTTTTGCTTCTTTCTTAACTGTACTATTTAATACATGTTATTTTTTGATATTTTTGAAGTATTCCTTCATAAGAGAGTACCCCCTCTCTTTTTTTGTAAAGAACAATTATGACCAAATGTATAAAGAAAACTTTTGTCGTATCTTCTCACTTCTCATTCTCCTTATTTTACTTCACTTTGCTATGATTACTGTAATATGGCCCTCTAATTCGTTTATAGTTGTGAGATGGAGCTACTCATCGTCTCGCCGCCTCGCTAGAGAGTTAGTTTTAGAGTGCGAGTCATTAGACTTCCCCCCCCCCCCCCCGCCGCTTTTGTGCACGAGACCATCTAACTTCCCCTCACATCTCGCCTTAAGACACCTCCAGCACGAGTGGCCCCCAGGGATTACTCCGCTCCCTTATTAGGCAAGGCCTTTCTTCCCCCGCGAGTGCCCACTCGCCGTGGGCGAGACCCTTGTTCCTGAGCACCAGCCGGGAATGTCTATCTTCATTTGTACTGCTCCAACCTTTTCCTCCCATAGTTTTTTATTTTTCATGAACTTTCTGTTTGCTGAACTAGCAAAGATATTTTTTCTTCAAGAGATCTCACTGTGTACCCTGCCACCTAGTGAGCCTACAATCTGGCCAGCTTGATGAGAGCCTGGTCAATGGGTCTTCTCGGGGCCTCACCAGTCATCCTTCCACCGAGTGAGCCTACAGTCCTGCCAGCTTGATTAGAGCCTTATCAGTGGGTCTTCTCGGGGCCTTGCCATTCATCCTTCCATCGAGTGAGCCTACAGTCCTGCCAGCTTGATGAGAGCCTGGTCAGCGGGTCTTCTCGGGGCATTTCCATTCATCCTGCCACTGAGTGAGCCTACAGTCCTGCCAGCTTGATGAGAGCCTGGTCAGCAGGTCTTCTCCGGACCTTGCAATTCTTCCTTCCACCGAGTGAGCCTACAGTCCTTCCAGCTTAATGTGAGCCTGGTCAACGGTTCTTCTCGGGACCTTGCCATTCATCCTTCCACCGAGTGAGCCTACAGTCCTACCATCTTGATGAGAGCCTAGTCAGCGGGTCTTCTCGTGGCCTTGCCATTCATCCATTGCAATCTCATTTCATGGAATAAAACACCTGGAATGTCATTATATTAGGAAATCATAATAAATTTACAAGTATTTGAGAAGATGAAAAAAAATGTCAAGGGTTGAATCTTTTCAGGTCGTCGCTGCTTCGGGCGCGATCGAGGGGTACCCTATCAACATCTTGGAGATGGTACCCTCCTGACCTCAGGACTTCCCTTTCCACAAAGGGCCCTTCTTAATTGTGGTTGAGTTTTCCCACCGAGGCTCCTCTGCCTGTTGCATCTACCTTTTTGAGGACCAGGCCGCCCTTCTGGAACTGTCTGACCCTTATATACTTATCAAAATATCTGGCCATCCTGCGCTTGACTTCTTCCTGCCAGATTGATGCCAATTCCCTGAGCTCCTCTACCAGATCAAGAGATAGCTTCTATTCCTCCTCGTTTTCTCCCTGCCATCCTTCGTCTCCTTTCTTGGCAACAACCACTCTAGGAGATTCAACCTCGAACTCTATAGGTATAATGGCCTCCGAGCCATGGGAGAGTTTGAATGGAGTCTCTCCCATGACCGTGTTCGGTGTGGTCCTCAAAGCCCAGAGAATGGAAGGGAGTTGTTCTACCCAACTTCCCCTTAGGTTCTCCACCTTCTTTTTCAAGAGATTCACTATAACCTTGTTCGTCATTTCCACCTTCCCGTTACTTCGAGGATGATGAACTGAGGCAAAGCAGAGGTTTATGCGCAGCTGGACACAGAAGTCTACGAATTCTCTGCTAGCGAACTGTGGTCCATTATTCGTGAAGATGGCAAACGGGAGTGATGCAGTGGTCTGGAGCCGCCCTGCTCTTGGTCCACTAGAGGAACACGTCTGGTCCCACCACCGGGCTGCAGCCCAAGCACCCTACCCATGACCGCACCTACTCTTAGCGCGGCAAGATGTTGAGGCGGAGTCTCGAACCCATCCCCCTTGATTAAGAGCTTTCCTAACAGCTCTCATCACAAACTGAGCTGTAGCTGAGAATAGGTGTTGGGATGTTGAGAGCTGTTAGGAAAGCACTCTATCAAGGGGGCTGGGTTCGAGACTCCGCCTCAATATCCCTCCGCACTGAGAATAGGTGCGGTCATGGGTGGGGTGCTTGGGCTACAGCCCGGTGGTGGGACCAGATGTGTTCCTCTGGTGGACCCAGAGCAGGGCGGCTCCGGACCAGTGCATCAGGGAGCCCATGCCGATAGATGATCTCTCCCCATACGAAACTTTTGACCACCTGTAACGTCACCTTAGCCAACGCCTTTACCTCCAACAACTTTGAAAAGTTATCCAACATGACTAGCAGGAACTTCCTATGGCCACTAGCTTGGGGGAAAGGGCCCACCAAACCTAGCCACCATATTACAAAGGGACAAGGAGCCGTGATTGTGCGTATTCTTTGGGAGGGAAGGAGTTGAAGGGGGGTGAATGATGGTCGCTAAGCTTCGAAGAAAATAAAAGCAACCGAACTAGCAATCCAATGAGGCAAGTATACCTATTGAACTGTAGCTAGGGGACACAAGTGTCGTATTGAAATCCGGGAACTATTGAGTACACTTACTCACACGAAGGCTATTATTTTATCGATGGAAAAACTAGGGTTTGAGAAAATAATTGCAATTAAGGAAATAAAACTATGCTTGAAAGAGAACTACTGCAGTTAAATAAAGGCCTATAAGAAGCGATTACAACGAAGGGCTGAAAATATGAAATGGAAATGCACTCGATCAAGAATCACCTCGGCTAAAGTCGACTAAGAAATGCGATAAAAACCTAAACATAATAGGGTAAAGGTCCTTGACCGTGGAGGTTCCAAAAGCTTGAACACGCTTCTCTCGAAGTCGTGCCCAATTGAGTTTAGGAAGGTCCGACCGACTCTGGTCTAAATCGGAGGCCTAAAGCTCGCTTTACACGGTGAACCCCACTATTTGATTTTACTCCAATCTGGGATATTTCGACGTCTGCTTCTCTCGAGGGGTGCGTACAACTCCATTTACTCTTGAATGCTCACTTCATTTTATCGATCTCTCGGCTAGCCTAGAATGAAAGCAAAGGTGGAGAGTATATATCGATAATATACCTCCAGCCCATGAAAAATCAAGAGTAATTCATGACCTAAAACCTAAAAAGAAAAGGTAAATTAAAACATCATAACTTAATCGCTCGAACCTGGGATCATCAAGATCGAGTACAAGAAGGATTAGTTAATCATAATGGAGTGGAGGAGGGGGGATGAGTAGTAAAGCATAATAAGAACACAAGTAAGAAAAGAGCACTTTTATTAATAATGAAAGAGAACAACACTACTTGAAAATGAAAATTACACTTGCACGAAATTAAAATCCTATTCTAGCCCTACAATTATCAACTAAAACAAGCGCATAAATTACAATAAAAGCTTAAACAAACTAAGCACTAAGCTAGGGTTAAGAAAATTACAAAATAAGGAAGAGAGAGGGATGAACATGAAAATGACCAAGAAACAGAGGGGCAGCACCTCCCCTCTCAACCCAAGCTTGCTGAAATGGAAGGGGGTCTGAATTTATAGGAAATGTTCACGGGTTTGTCACGCCCTTTGACACGCCCTAGGGGCGTGTTAGGGGGTGTGACATGTACGGGGTTGACCTCGGGCTCTGGATTCTAATGGGAATGGTGATTGCTTCTATACGTCGGTGGACACTCCCTTGGTCACGCCCGTGTAGGGGGGGCGTGACACGCACGTCACATCGAAATCATTGGTCGGAAATCTGTTGGTCATCGGAAAAGGAGGGGTCTCGCCCTATGTCATGCCCGTGACGGGGGAATGATAGTACTTTTGGCATGCTGAGTCGAAATGGAATTTAATGCGGTGGCAGGCTTTGGTAAGAGGGCGACATGCCCCGTGTCATGCCCGGGGACATGCCTGGGGAGGGCGTGTCAGAGGGGCATGACAGCCATTTTTTTAGTATTTTCCTCTGGCTCTTGGATTCCTCTAGAACAGGTGACACGCCCTAGGTCATGCCCGGGGAGGGCGTGACAGGGGGGCATGTCAAGTCAATTTTGACTAATTTTCAGAAAAAACTGCACAATGAGAGGAAAAAGTTAGGGGCAATAAAAGATAAAAATAAAGCTTAAAATACAAGATTCGTACATTATAAACTAGAAAAATACGATAATAGTTAAGACTACAAAACGTATTATCAAATTCCCCAAAGCTTAAGTTTTGCTTGTCCCCAAGAAAAAATATAAAAACTAGATAAACATAAAATAGGACTAATCAAAACGTTCTAATTATGTTAACACAAGTACCATGCGAAATTCTAAATAGGGAAAAGGTGAAACGTAAATCTAAAACAATTATTTAGGTACGGTTTAACTTTTATAAACTTTACTAACAAAAATAAATCATCCAAAATTTTAACAAAATTCTTTAAATAGATTTAAGAAAAGCAACGAAAATGAAAAAATGCATTGAGTTGTTACTAGATCCAAGCAATGTGTTATAATTATATCAATTAAATAACAAAAATCTAAGTTTAAATCCAAAACTAAAACTGATTTACTTTTCTTCTTTTCTTAGTTATTAAATAAAATTCAAAAGGAATGAATCAAAAGGACTTAAATAGGATAGAAACGTTTGGTTTAGGAATATGATTATGAGTGAAATTCAAAGATAAACGTGAAGGCTTAAAATCACACTAAACAAAAACAAAGAGTTTCAAAAATTTTCATTTAAAATAAAAATATATTTTTTTCTTTCTTTTTCTTTCATTTCCATTTTTTTCTTTTTCTTTTTCAAAACAAAGGCCATAAATACTTTTATTTTCATTTTTAATTGGCCAAACAAAAGCAAACATCTCTTCTGAGCACTACTTTTTTCAAAAACTTTTCCCCAAAATATCACAAAATATCCTATCATAATCATGAAAATATTTTATGAAACTCAAAAAGGCTAGTGTGATTAGATAGGTTGGAAATTTTGGGCTTGGTGAAAATGATATGAAAAGGGGAGCTATCAAATGAATTTGGAAAAAGGCTCAAAAGTGGCTAACTAGTGGTGAAAGTTTTTAGGTTAGCAGGAAAGCTCAAACGAAAACAAAAACGGCCTAAATCATTTTCACGCTTTAAAATTTATTTAAAACAAAGATTTGAAAAATCTCAAAAAGCAAGTCCTAGATAATAAAAGAAGATTGATGAAATTATCTTGAAAATAGAAATAATAAGTGACTTGGATCGTTCACATCTACTACGCTATTCAAAAGTTGACCTTACAAAAATTATCCAAAAACGAAAAAGAAAATAGTGGATGATGAATTTTTGAGAAAGTAAAGAAAATAAAGAAGGAAAAACCATAATAGAAATGCGAGTTTTAGAAAATATTTCACCTTAACATGCTACCAGGAATTAGAAACACAGCATGACCAACATTTTACTTGTAAAACATAATTAAAAAGGACGATTAGAAATATTATAATTAACTAAGTTGTTTATAGGAAATTTTGAGTAAAACAAAACAAAAACTAGGGGTACTATTGAGATACCAAAATGTCTAAACTGTTAAAGTAAGAACAAAAAAACAAATATTTTTTAAAATTTTGAAATATTCTCTTTTTTTTATTTTGGAAATATTTCTTTTTTTTAGAATTTTAAGATATTCATTTTTTGGGGGTTTTTTAAAAAAAATACACAAAAAGAAAAAAAATATTTACAGTAAGCAAAAACAAGGAGGAAGTCCTCCCCCAAGCTTTAAATGGACATTGTCCTCAATGGCAAAAAAGGGGATTTGAGAAGGAGAGAAAATTAAAGTACAGAATTGAAAAACAGGTACTTCCCCGGATTTATTTGCTGCGAAAGCTGAGTGATGTCGCTCCCCCAAGCTTCTTCTTTGGACTTTATGATGGATTCAACAACATTGGAGCAGGCGATCGCAGAAGCTTCAGCTTGTCGGAGCCGTCCGGGGCAAAAATTGTAAAATAAAGAAAACAGAAAAAGATAACTTGGGTATCCTCCCAAGAGCGTCCTTTGTTTAAAGCGTCGTTGAGCTCGACGCTTCAAAAATAATATTGTCCAAAAATATTGTTGTCTAGAAATAAAATAGTTTTTAACAAAAAAATAAAGTTCAAAGCTAGAGTTCGTGCAGCAGATACTTAATAATGTTTGGATTGACATCATCATCACTAGAGAAATAAAGTTTAAGACGTTGACCATTCACTTTGAAATTACCCTTATCAGGGTGAGAAATTAAAACAGTACCATCAGGAAAAACTTGCAGAACAGAAAAGGGCCCAAACCAACGAGATTTTAATTTTCCAGGAAATAAACGCAATCGAGAATTATATAAAAGAACTTGGTCACCCGACTTAAAGGTTTTCGGATGCCTTAAGTGCTTATTGTGCAAACGCTTTGTCCGCTCTTTATAAAGTTTGTTATTTTAGTAAGCATAAGATCGCCACTCGTCGAGTTCATTGAGTTGAAATTTTCTAAGGTCGACGACTGAATGGGGATCGAAGTTTAAAAATCTTAAGGGCCAAAAAGCGCAGTGTTCAAATTCTACGGGTAAATGGCACGATTTTCCATAGACCAACCGATACGGCGTACATCCAAGGGCAGTTTTGTATGCAGTTCGGTAGGCCCATAGAGCATCGTCTAATTTTGCTGACCAGTCTTTCCTAGAAGTTGAAATAGTCTTTTCTAAAATTCTTTTATTTCTCTATTTACTACTTCAACTTGTCTGTTAGTTTGGGGGTGGTAGGCAGTTGAAAGCTTATGTGTAACGCCGTATTTAGTAAGGATTTTTGAAAACTGTGTGTTACAGAAATGGGAACCCCTGTCACTAACGATGGCTCATGGCATTCCGAATCGAGAAAATAACTTTTTCAAAAAGGTAACTACAACTCGGGAGTCATTCGTAGGAAGAGCTTGGGCTTCGGCCCAACGTGAAACATAATCAACGGAACCTAAAATATACTTATTTTCGAAGCTAGAAGGAAGAGGAACTAATTTTGCGGCATTTCATTTTTATTTGAAATGTTGCCCGACCATTGGCAACTATCACACCTACTCACAAAGGCTTGTGCGTCTTTAAAAAGGCTAGGCAAGAAAAAACCCGCACAGAGACCCTTGTGAGCAGTGCGAGCAGCTTGATAGTGCCCACCTGTCGGACCTTCATGTAAGTGTTTTAAAATATCAACTCCTTCTTCATAAGAAACACATCCCCTTATCACTTGGTCCACACAGATTCTGAAAAGATGCGGGTCTTCCCAAAAATAGTTCTTCACCTCAGAAAAGAATTTCCTCTTTTGCTGAGAGGAGAACTCTTTTGGGAGCACCCAGGCCACTAAATAGTTGGCGATGTGTGCGTACCAAGGAGAAGTAGATGTGTTAATTGAAAGCAGCTTCGCATCAGGAAAATAATCATTAAAAGATTTTTCATTTAATTTTTCTATAAATGGATTGTCTAATCTGGAGAGATAGTCGGCGACTAAGTTCTCGGCTCCTCTCTTATCACGGATCTCTAAGTCAAACTCCTGGAGGAGTAATACCCAGCGAATCAAGCGCGGTTTGGCATCCGTTTTGGCAAGAAGATATTTGAGGGCCGAGTGGTTCGTAAAAACTATAATTTTCGAAAGTGTAATATAAGGACGGAATTTATCAAAAGTGAATACTACAGCTAGAAGCTCCTTCTCAGTCGTGATGTAATTTTCCTGTGCAGATGTGAGCATTTTACTAGCGTAATAGATGGGGTGTAAGTTATTAGATATGCGTTGACCGAATACGGCTCCCACCGCAAAACTACTCGCATCGCACATTATCTCAAATGGAATGTCCCACACCGGAGCTATCATAATTGGTGCGTTAATTAACGTTTCTTTTATTAATTCGAAGGAAGAAAGACAAGAGTCATCAAAAATGAATGGGGCATCTTTTTCTCGAAGATGGGTAAGGGGCTTGGTGATCTTGGAGAAGTCCTTTATGAAGCGTCGGTAGAAACCAACGTGACCTAAGAAACTTCTTATAGCTTTTATATTCGTAGGCGGAGACAGCTTCTCGATAACTTCTATCTTCGCAATATATACCTCAATACCTCTCGCAGAAATTTTATTACCCAAAACTAACCCTTCCCTCACCATAAAAAGGCATTTTTCCCAATTTAGGGCAAGTTTAGTTTCTTCGCATTGTTCTAAGACTTTTTCGAGGTTTTTTAAACATCTATCAAAGGAGTCGCCGAACATGGAGAAATCGTCCATAAATACCTCCATAATGCTTTCTACGTACTTGTCAAAGATAGCGAGCATACATCGATGGAACGTAGCTGGCGCATTGCACAATCCAAATGGCATTCTTTGGTAGGCGAAGGTGTCGAAGGGACAAGTAAATGTAGTTTTCTCTTGGTCCTCGGGAGAGATGGGGATTTGAAAATATCCCGATAGACCATTGAGAAAACAATAAAAGCTATGGCCGGATAATCGTTCTAAAATCTGATCGATGAACGGCAAGGGAAAGTGATCCTTGTGGGTGGCGTCATTCAGTTTCCTATAATTTATACACATACGCCAACCCGTAACTGTCCGTGTCGGGATTAATTCGTTATTTTCATTACTAACTATTGTTATCCCTCCCTTCTTTGGTACTACCTTAACAGGGCTAACCCACTTACTATCGGATATAGGGTAGATAATTCCTGCATCTAAGAGTTTCATAACCTCACCCTAAACTACTTCTTTCATGTTGGGATTTATGCGGCGATGAGGTTGTATGGAGTTACGCGAATTATATTCCATTAAAATTTTATGAGTGCAGAAGGATGGGCTTATTCCCGTAATATCGGAAATCTGCCAAGCAATAGCGCGACGATGTTTACGTAAAACTAAAAGAAGTTTTTCATTTTGGACATCCGTGAGGTAGGCTAAAACCATAACTGGCAGCTTGGATTTCTTTTCTAAGAAGGTGTACTTGAGATGTTCAGGAAGTTCTTTAAGTTCTAGAGTAGGGGGTTCTTCATAAGTGGTTTGAGAAATTCTTTCTTTTTCAAACATTATATCTTCGTAGATCTTTTTAGACGGAAAATTAAAAGGGGTGAAGCTGGTGGCCAAGGCAGCTTCTTGCAGCGATTCAGTTGTAAGAGTAGAAGAGGAACAAAAATCAGAAAATTCTTTTTCAAAATCAGATAAAAGATAAGAGGATTCTACACTAACTTCACTTAGGTGTAGTGATTCAGTTGGAAGAGAAGAGGAGGAACAGAAAGCATAAAATTCTTTTTCAAAATTAGAGAGGCAATAGGAGGATTCATCACTCACGGCATCTACGAAAAAGCAGAAGTCATCATTTGTTAAGGTGTTTTTCATCGAAGGTGTGATAGAGAAAATGACTTCGTCATTGCCTACTCAAAGGAAGAGCTTACCATTGCTTACGTCAATGATATCTCGGGAGGTGGAATGGAAGGGTCGGCCAAGGATCAGGGGAACCTCGATGTCTTCTTCGATGTCCAAAATGACAAAGTCCACCCGGAAGATGAACTTGTCGACTTTTACTCTTGCGTGTGGGGTTGAGGCTACCAATTCCTAACTTTTTAAACAACGAGAGGGGCATCAGGTTAATACTCGCACCTAAGTCGGCTAATGCATTCTTGCCAAAAAGATTACCAAAGACACACGTAATAGAAAAACTACTCGGGTCACTGATTTTCTTTGGTAAGTCGTTTGTCAAAACCGCAGAGCACTCGGAGTTTAACGTGACGTGCGAAAGGTTCTCTAACTTCTTCTTATTTTTCAGGAGGTCCTTAAGGTACTTGGCGTACTTTGGCATCTGGGAAATCGCTTCATGGAAGGGCAGATTTATGTGGATTTGCTTAAACATCTCTAAGAAACGGGAGTATTGATCGTCCTGGCATTGTTTATTAAATTTGGGGGGTAAGGCGGATTTGGATTATTTTTAAAGATGAGTGGTGGAGAGATCTTTTTCTAAAATGGGGGTGATAACTTCTTCAGCAGAGGGTGGAATTTTTAAAATGGAGGCGGAGCTTTGATTTTTTAAAGCGGAAGCGGAGCTTTGATTTTTAAAAGCGGGGGCGGAGCTTGCTTCGGGCTCTTCACTAACCATATCGGGAACTTGCTTCCCACTCCGAAGAGTTATAGATTTCGCTTGATCTCTCGAGTTGGGCTCGGTATTGGAAGGAAGAGACCCTGCGGGTCGCTCAGAAATAATTTTAGCGAGCTGTCCTACTTGATTTTAAAGACTTTTAACGCTTCCAGTTAAGGTTCTTATCGTAACATCATTTGTGGCGATATATTTGGAAAGTAACTCCTCCAAGCTTGGAGGTTTTGGATAATTTTGAAGAGGTGGTGTTTGTGGTGCAGAAAAATCATTTTGTGGTGGCGGGCACATAGCATTTGATTGATTACTCCACGAAAAATTCGGATGATTTCTTAAGGATGGATTATAACTATTCGGAAAATTAAAACCAGGCGCAGGAAAATTCGAAGCAGAAAAATTATGAAAAGCATTTTTAGGCATATTGTTAACAAAATCTAAATGTTCGGGAGAAGGAGTTGCAGATTCCCATACCTGAGGGGCGGAGGCAGCAGTCATCTCCGTTATCTTTTTGCTTAATATTTCAACTTGTAGAGCGAGCTGGGAGACGTTGACCACTTCAAAGATACCTGCAGGTTTGTTTGGGCGGGACTTAGGCACATTCCACTAATATGTATTCATGTCCATGTCCTCGAAAAGATCAAGAGCTGCTTCCGAGGTCTTATGATTTAAAGTACCGCCAAAAGCTGTGTCTATCATTTGCTTTGTATTTTGATTTAGCCCGTTATAAAACGTCTGCACTTGTAACCATATAGGCAGCGCATGTTGTGGGCATTGTCTTAATAATTCTTTAAATCTTTCCCAGGTTTCGTATAAGGTTTCATAGTCTATTTGTCCAAAGGCAGAGATGTTGTTCCTAAGTTTTGCAGTTTTAGCTGGCGGAAAATACTTCGCCAAAAAATTTTCGGTTAATTCATTCCAGGTGGTTATGCTATTCTTAGGTAAAGTGTTCAGCCACTGCTTAGCTTTAGTTCTTAAAGAGAAGGGGAAGAGTCTTAGCCTGATTGCATCATTTGTGACACCATTTATCTTAAAGGTGTAAAAAATTTCAAGAAAGCTTGTTATATGTGCGTTCGAATCTTCATCTTGAAGTCCGTCAAATTGTACATACTGCGACACCATTTGAATTATGCTAGGCTTTAATTCGAAGTTATTATTTGTTATAGCAGGGCGTACTATGCTTGATTCTGTTCCCTCGAGATTCGGTCATGCATAATAGGACATAGTCCTTTGCAAGGCTTCATCTACGTTGGGTTCTTCCATTCTTTGAGTATAGAATGACTCAGAGTACTCAACCGGCACTTTGATAGTAGGACCTTGAAATCGCGATCTTCTTCGAAGAGTACGCTCAATTTTGTGGTCCAAGTCCAAAATAACCGACGGACTCCCGCGGGTCATGCACTAAAAGAAGAGAAGAGAAGAAAGAGAAATAAAATAAACTAGAAAGAAAAGCTAGATTTTTTTTTAAATCGATTTTTTTTAATAGATTAACTCCCGAACTTCCCAAGGACTACCCTGTGAAGGGTTCGCAAGGTACTAGACAAGATAGCGGCACTTAAAGCCGCTTTTCCCTTTCTGAGAGAATTAGGTGGCGTAGAAAAATTGTGAAGTTTGTTACTATTAAGAGCGGTAATAAAAAATTTCTATTTTAAAAATTTTTAAGAAAGAAGATGAGAAATGGAAGAGATAAAATTAATAGGTTCGTGTTTTCAATATTTCAACGAAAGTTGATCCCCGGCAACGGCGCCAAAAACTTGATGGTCGCTAAGCTTCAAAGAAAATAAAAGAAACCGAACTAGCAATCCAATGAGGCAAGTATACTTATCGAACAGTATCTAGGGGACTCAAGTGTCGTATTGAAATCTGGGAACTGTTGAGTACACTTACTCAAACAAAGGCTATTATTTTATCGACGGAAAAACTAGGGTTTGAGAAACTAATTGCAATTAAGGAAATAAAACTATGCTTGAAAGAGAACTACTGCAGTTAATTAAAGGCCTATAAGAAGCGCTTACAACGAAGGGCTGAAAATATGTAATGAAAATGCACTCGATCAAGAATCACCTCGGCTAAAGTCGACTAAGAAATGCGATAAAAACCTAAACTTAATAGGGTAAAGGTCCTTTACCGTGGAGGTTCCTAAATATTGAACACGCTTCTCTCAAAGTCGTGCCCAACTGAGTTTAGGAAGGTCCGACCGACTCTCCTCTAAATCAGAGGCCTAAAGCTCGCTTTACGCGGTGAACCCCACTATTGGATTTTACTCCAATCCAGGAGATTTGGATGTCTGCCTCTCTCGAGGGGTGCGTACAACTTCCTCTACTCTTGAATACTCACTTCATTCTATCGACCTCTCGGCTAGCCCGGAATGAAAGCAAAGGTGGAGAGTATATATTGATAATATACCTCCAGCGCATGAAAAATCAAGAGTAATTCAAGACCAAAAACCTAAAAAGAAAAGGTAAATTAAAACATCATAACTTAATCGCTCGAACCTCAGATCATCAAGATCGAGTACAAGGAGGATTAGTTAATCTTAATGGAGTGGAGGAGGGGGGATGAGTAGTAAAGCATAATAAGAACACAAGTAAGAAAAGAGCACTTTTATTAATAATGAAAGAGAGATACACTACTTGAAAATGAAAATTACACTTGCACGAAATTAAAATCCTATTCTAGCCCTACAATTATCAACTAAAACAAGTGCATAAATTACAATAAAAGCTTAAACAAACTAAGCACTAAGCTAGGGTTAAGAAAATTACAAAATAAGGAAGAGAGAGAGGGAAGAACATGAAAAAGACCAATAAACAAAGGGGAAGCACCTCCCCTCTCAACACAAGCTTGCTGAAATGGAAGGGGGTCTGAATTTATAGGAAAAGTTCACGGGTTGGTCACGCCCTTCGACACGCCCTAGGGGGTCCGTGCAAGGGGGCATGAAATGTACGGGGTTGACCTCGGGCTCTGGATTCTGGCAGGAAGGATGATTGCTTCTGTACGTCGGTGGACACGCCCTGGGTCACTCCCGTATAGGGGGCATGACACGCACGTCGCATCAAAATCATTGGTCAGAAATCTGTCAGTCATCGAAAAAGAAGTGGTCACGCCCTATGTCACGCCCGTAATGGGGGGGCATGTGTAATACCCCTATCCGTCGTATAGCATATAGCAGTAGGTCCGGCCGGGGCCCGACGCCATATACTACGGACAGACCGGTTGGTTACGCGTTGAAACCAATCAACCAATCATAACGTCCTACACAATACCTAGCGGAAGCAATTATTAAGTTGCACAATTAAGAACCCTGCCAACAGCATGAATGTCTACTACAAAAACACCCGTAGGAATGTTCCAATACACATAAAACAAAAATGGCCTAAAGGCCTTACATAGTTTGCTTGATACAAAAGTGTTTTCATACATCGGCTCGCAGGCCGGCCACACATGGTCACAATGAAACACTCAAAATTAGGCCTTCGAGGGCCGGCTCAGCAACTTGGGCTTTAGCCCGCTATTTTCTGCTCGGCTCTGCAGCACCTGCAAGCACAAACCACCGCCCGGTGGCAAACAAAAGCAACGGTCAGCTATGCTGACCAAATTATAACAATCCAGCCCCAAAATCGGGGCGGCGATGCTCTTTCCCTGCACTTTATTAGTATAAACACACATCATCACAGGCGTAGGCTCGCACGGCCACACACCTCGTGCACACAGGGCACATTCACGGCAAACCGGCCAACGTCACGTCAATTCAAGCCATAGACGTTCCCGTTCCACCACCGCCTCTTGGACGGCCAACCATATGAGCATTTTGCCTTCCTGGCCTTGGTCACGGCAATTTAAGCAATAGACCGCTGAAGACCCTCATCCATGCCAACGGTCCTACCGAATGACATAGACCGGGTACGGTTCCGCCTGACCCGTGCTCACACAGCAATGACAATTTAAGCCATATGCGCAGGTCAAGACTCACCGAGTCCCGCTTCCACCACAACAATCACACAACCCGGTTATGTTCACATTGGCTCCCCGGCCATCGTGTTAGCAAAACTCATTTTTGCCCAGTTTTCCGGGTGCACCTTAGAGTTAATCTCTAAGGCTTCCTATTGCAATCTACCACGTAGAAAACCCGAAAAACGCCCAAACACCCGCAGTCTTCCCCGGTTCATATGCAATGCAACATCACCGATCCGGCTCTACTTGTCCGGATAGGCTTCACACACAATGCCTATATCCGTTTTCGCATTCAGACTCTATACAAGGGGGACTTTACATATCTACCCCAAGGAATGCTCCAACTCTTCGCTCACTCGCGAGAGAGGGCTTCCTATGCAAAGGAAAAGAGGGCTTCGCATGCCCTAGGATGAGAATCGTTACCCTTGCATTCTTCCGCGGCGCCATGAGAAAACTACACAGTTGGAAAGCACCGTAACGGCGTCGCCTTCGCGGATCTGGACTCGGATCGCGATTCGGAGCTCCGACGCTCCACCGGCGGCCGGATCTTGGTCTCCAACCTCTCACCTTGCTCTCCCTTCTCTCTAGGATTTAGAAAGAGAGAACCCAAGTGAAAATGTGGTTTGCAAACCCTATTTTCGGGTTTAAGCTGCCAGCAACCACTCCCAGCCGTCGGATCCCAAGCCAAGGAAACGAACGGCCACGATTAGGCCTCAAAATACAAAATCTGGGGCCGAACACGGGTTGCAACACGGCCGTGTGCCCGGCCGTATCACCCATTCGCCGTCTTGACAGACTCGAAAACCAGCACACGGCTTTTAACACGGCCTCCGACACGCCCGTGTCACATGTGACACGCCCGTGTCGAGACCCGTGTCGAGACCCGTGTCACTTCCCCCGTGTGCAATCGGCCAACATTCCCCAACCCGAGAACTACACGGCCACCGACACGCCCGTGTCGACACCCGTGTCACTACCCGTGTCGGATGACACACCCGTGTCGACACCCGTGTCACTACCCGTGTCGGGTGACACACCCGTGTCACTACCCGTGTCGGATGACACACCCGTGTCGACACCCGTGTCACTACCCGTGTGCCAAAAATGGCACAGGACCAGAAATGTACTGAGGAGGACACGACCATGTGACACGCCCATGTCACATGCCGTGTGCCTGACACGCCCTGGGACAAGCCCGTATCCCAGGCCGTGTTCCAGCCTTCTGCGATCGTCGACCTCGTCTCGACGACCAGAATCATGACACGCCCCAGGACACGCCCGTGTCCCAGTCCATGTGCCTCCTACCAAGTCCCAGACTGGGCTCAAAATGCTGTCCGTCCCTCTTTTGAGTTTCGGGGCGTTACAACTCTCTCCCTCTTAAAAGAATTTCGCCCACGAAATTACTAAAGGAAAAGAAAACAGAAAACCAAGAGCGATACCTGAGCGAAATAACTCCGGGTACTCCTCCAGCATGGTCTGCTCCCTTTCCCAAGAGAGATCCTCCCGACCGCAATTATCCCACCGGACCTTAACCATCCGGATCTCCTTGTTACGGAGTCTCTTGAACTCAACGTCTTCGATACGAATGGGCTTGACCCTAGTCGTCAACCCTTCGTCCACCGGTACTTGATCCACTGCGATCACTAGCGAAGGCTCTTGCACCGCCTTCCACAACACAGAGATGTGGAACACATCGTGTAGCCCACTCAACTCCACCGATAGCTTCAAACGGTATGCAGCTTCGCCGACTCGCTCCAGAACCTCAAAAGGTCCAAGGTACCTTGGGCTCAGCTTCTTCAAGCGTCTCACCCGCGAAACCCCCTTGAACGGCTTTACTTTCAAGTATACCCAATCGCTTACCGCGAACTCCACGTTCCGGTGCTTGGCATTGTAATACTTCGCCTGCCTGTCCTGAGCGATCAACATGCTCTCCCGAATGATCCGCACCAACGAGGTAGCACTCTCCACCTCCTGCTTCTTGTACAACCTTGCCTCACCCATTTCTAACCAAGACAATGGCGTGCGACATTTTCTACCATATAGGGCCTCAATGGGCGCCATTTGGATACTCGTCTGGTAGCTGTTGTTGTACGCGAACTCCACCAAGTACAGGTGGTCCTCCCAATGCTTCCCGAAGTCTAGAACACATACGTGGAGCATGTCCTCCATCGTTCTATTGACTCTCTCGGTCTGCCCATCCGTCTGCGGATGGAAGGCTGTGCTGAACTTCAACTTTGTCTCCAGCATCTGCTGCACCAACCTACAATCATTGGACGTGAAACGCCCATCGCGATCACTCACAATGCTGCGAGGCACACCATGCAGTCTAACTATATTGTCCACATATAGCTTTGCCAACTTCTCCACTGAGTCATCTTTCCTATGCGGAATGAAATGCGACACTTTAGTTAACCGATCTACGATCACCCAGATGGCATCGTTCCCCTTCTGCGACCTTGGCAACCCATGCAAAAAGTCCATAGATATGTCGTCGAACTTCCACTCCGGTATAGGCAAGGACTTCAGAAATCCTCCCGGCTTTTGGCACTCCGCCTTCACCAAGGCACACGTTTGGCACTTAGCCACAAACAACGCTACATCTTTCTTAAGCCCCAACCACCAAAACAGCTTCCTGAGGTCACGGTACATCTTTGCGCTCCCTGGGTGGATCGAGTACTTGGTATGATGAGTCTCGTACATCAACTCTGCCCGTAGGTTACTCCCGCTTGGGACGCACAACCGATGATCCTTCCTTAGCAACCCATCTTCCACTGAAAACTAAGAATTTGACCCATTTAACGCTGCCTCCATAAGCTCCTTCATGGAGTCATCTAACTCCAATGCCTGCCGAACTCGGTCAGCCAGGTCATACTGGACCTCTGTCCAGTTTAACATTGCTTTGGCGCTCGTCTGCTTGTCAACGCAATAGATCTCAAGCTCCTCCAACTCCCGTATCAGTCGCTCATCATGCACCGACAACCAGTTAGCCTGGGCAGGAGCCCTGCGACTCAACGCATCAGCGACCGCATTGCCCTTCCCGGGTACATAATGAATCTTGAAGGTGTAGTCCCTCAGGAACTCCATCCACCTCCTCTGCCTCATGTTAAGATCCTTCTGATCCAAAAGGTACTTCAGGCTCATAAGATCGGTATATATATCGACCCTTACGGCGTATACGTAGTGCTTCCACAGCTTAAGTGCAAATATCACGACCGCCAACTCCAAGTCGTGGACCGGGTAGTTCCTTTCATGCACTTTCAGCTGATGCGATCCATAAGCTATGACGCTCCCATGCTGCAACAACACGCAGCCCAAACCACTACCCGAGGCGTCACTATATACCTCGAAGCCCTCGGTCCCACTCGGCGAACTAAGCACTGGCGCCGTGGTCAACCATCTCTTCAGCTCCTCAAACGCTTGCACGCACTCCTGCGTCCACAAGAATCTCTGATCTTTCCTTTTCAACTTCGTGAGAGGTAGCGCTATCCGCGAGAAGTTCTCTACGAAGCGCCTGTAATATCCGGCAAGCCCGAGAAAACTATGGACTTCCGCGACAGAAGACAACGCAGGCCACTCCCGTATCGCAATGATCTTCGCCGGATCCACCGCTATACCTTCCCCACTAACGATGTGACCAAGGAACGCTACTGAGGGTAGCCAGAACTCGCACTTGGAGAATTTCGCATACAGCTCATTCCTCCTCAAAGTCTCCAACACCAGATGCAAGTACTTGAAGTGATCTTCTTCGCACTGCGAGTATACCAATATATCGTCAATAAATACGATCACAAAGCGGTCCAGGAAATCTCGGAACGTCCTGTTCATCAAGTCCATAAACACTGATGGCGCATTCGTCAGTCCAAACGGCATGACCGTGAACTCGAAATGCCCATACCTTGTGCTGAATGCCATCTTCGGGATATCACATTCCCTTATCCTCAACTGATAGTACCTCGACTTCAAGTCCAACTTAGAATATACCGACGATCCGACCAACTGATCGAACAGATCATTAATCCTCGGGATCGGGTACTTGTTCTTCTCCGTCAGCTTGTTCAACTCTCTGTAGTCGATATACAACCGCATACTCTCGTCCTTCTTCTTATTGAAGAGGATAGGTGCGCTCCAAGGCGACGAGCTTGGACGCACATAACCTTGCTCCAACAGCTCCTCTAGCTGAACTTTCAACTCTGCCATCTCCTTAGGCGCCAACCTATACGGAGCACGTGACACCGGTTTGGCCCCCGGTACGAGCTCGATGGTGAAATCAATTTCCCGCTGCGGTGGGGCTCCGGGAAGACTATCCGGGAACACATCGGGGTATTCACAAACCACGGGGATGTTATACAACGTGGACTTTGGCTCCACAGCCCCCACTATTGTGAAGAACAGCTCTGCACCAGCCCAAACTGCCTTTACTACCTGAAGAGCAGACATCAGCGTCTTGCTCCACCCCTTGAGTCCCTCGAAAGTTGTCCCCCGCCCAACACCCAGCTTGACCTCCTTCCAGTCGCAATCAATCCAAGCCTTCTGCTCCGAAAGCCAATCCATCCCAAAGATAACGTCGAACTCTACTAGCAGCAGCAATGACGCTAGCAAGTCGAACTCTTGGCTCCCAATGTGAACCTTTACGGCGCACACTCTGTCCGCACGCATCGAGCACCCATTCGGTAGCAGCATATCCAACTTGTCCTTCGCCATCAAAGAAGGGACTCCGATGCGCGATATAAAATTTTCGGACAAGAAGGAATGTGAAGCTCCCGTATCGAACAGTACCCGTGTCGGACTATCGCTAATCAAAACAAAGCCTATGCAAAACATATTAGGCTAATAAGCAATAAATAATAGTATCTAAGTTAACTTGCTATAAATTAACTCGTACCTGTCACCACATCCGCTTGTTTAATGGCCTCATGCTGCCCCAAGTTATAGACTCTAGGCTGATTCGGAGCACAGTGAGACGCAGTTGACTCCACCGCCTTTCCCTTCTCTTCGTAAGTAGCTCCTTGCTTCCTCTCAGATTTTGGGCGTCCGCTCCAGCAATCGCGGGCAAAGTACCCCGTCTTTCCACACGTGAAACAAGCGCCCGGGGTTCGGTTGGTAGTTGCCCCCGAGGCACCTGTAGAAGAAGTTGGACCTGACGTCCTAGTCTTCTTGAAGAATTTTTGATAGCCCGACTTCGACGTAGTCGGTGCTTTGAACTCCGATTTCTTCCCGCCAGATTCCTTCTTAGCTTGCACATTTCTCATGTCCTTCTCCAAGGACCGGGCCGAGTTGACCAAGGTTAGAAAACCCTGCGCCATAGGCCCCGACAGTAGCAACCTCAGCTCATCTCTTAACCCTTCATAGAAGCGGTTAGTCTTTCACTCCTCATCGGCAAAGGTAGCACTAGCATATCTCCCCAACCGAGAAAACTCGTGGAGGTACTCGTCTACAGCGCTATCTCCTTGCACCAACTTTTGGAACTCATTCTCCAAAGCGATCCTCTGCGCTGAGGGGAGGTATCGAGCCATGAACAATCTCGAAAACTCCGCCATAGGAACTTCGGCCAACGGCCTTCCCCTCAACGGGTGTAGCTCTAGGCCTTCCCACCATAACCTTGCGTCCCCATCCAAAAGGAACGTCGATATTGTGGTCTTCTGCCACTCTTCCATGTCAGTAGCTGTCATCACCCTATTGACTCTTGAGAGCCAATCTTCAGCCTGGGTCGGGGTTCCCGTTCCCGAGAACACCGGTGGGTGGAAGCCCATCACATGCTTCAACTGTCTTTCAGTTGCTCTCCGAGGCAACCCCGGCTCCACCGCCACCTGCTCAACCCTTCTAGGCTCCGTCGCTTGGAGCGGCACTTGCTCCCCCGCAGGAGCAGGCTGCTGCACCTGTCTTGCAGGTTGTGCATTAATCATCGCCATGACAGCTTCTGCCACCAACCTAATGGGCTCGGCAGACGGAGGTGTTGCAGGCGCCTCACTAGGTGCACTGCTTGCCTCAGAACCTGGTGGTTCCGACAGTCCAGCACCACTTCTGGTCACCTATAATCGTGTAAAAACACCGATAAGCGACCAAACACTATTGCAAATAGCAATTATAGGAACACGCAGGTTCCTCAAACATGTGTATTTTCATTCCCAAGTGGACATTCATGGGTTCTTTTCATGTTATAACGATGACGCACACACATGTGCTCACCACCCCTTAAAGTGAATTCGCCCATGAATTCATTTAAGCTTGATCGAAACCAGTAGTCTGATACCAATTTGTAACACCCCTATCCGTCGTATAGCATATAGTAGTAAGTACGGCCGGGGCCTGATGGCGCCGTCATCCCCCGGCTTGTTGATTTGGAGCGTCCCCCTCTGGACGATGATGGTGACCCGGTACATATCATAGATCCACGTCATGTTGCTGCAGAAGATCCCCTTCCGGATGACTATGGTGACCCGGTTGATGTTGGTGCCGGCTCACACTTGATGTTCCCTCGCCGCCTTGAGATGATGATTTACTTGTTGGTGCCGTTGTTCGTCGCCATATGGAGCTTGAAGATCTTTATGACCGTGCTGCAAGTCGGAATGTTGAAACTTTGCCGCGACATCCACCGCCATCGCCGCGTCATTTTAATGTTTGAACTTTGCCGCGACATCCACCGCCATTGCCGCGTCATTTAAATTATTATTTCAGATTTTATAATTATGTTTTTAATTGGCTTATGTTTAGCCAAAGTTTTAATTATTTGTCATTTCATTTTGGCCTTTGTTTAGCCACATTTGGGGTGCTTATAACCCTTGTCTTTGTAAAGCCTATATAAGGCTATGTTGTATTGGATTTTGAGTAGATTGAATGAAAAATTAAAATCCTAATTTCAGATTTTGGAATTACCTTCTCCTCTTCCCTCTTCCTCTTGGCCGCCCCCTACCTTTCTCTTTCCCTCTCTGGCCGCCGGCCTCCCTCCTCCCCTTCCAAGGCTTCGGCCATCTCCTCTCCTCCTCCCTTCCCTCTATCACCTTTCTCTACTCAAGGGTTACCCCTAGCCGCCTCCCCATCCTCATCCCAAAACGAAAAAAGCCATCCCCTCCATTCAAATCCGCCGGCCACCCTTGGCATCCCCTCCAAAAAAACCGACCCTCATCAACTTCATCCTTGACCGAGCCCTCTCCCTTTGCCATCAAGATCTCGGCCACATCCATCCCCTCACAAATTCGACACACCCTTTCATTCTCCTAGCCGACCACCTCCATTCCAACACCATCCATAACCCTATCCTTACCAAAAACTGATTCCTTTGGTGAGATCCAAATCAGCCCCATCTTCTAATCCAAGAGAAGAATCGGTCAAAGCTTGAGGTGAATCTTGCGAAACTTCAACGGCGTCAGAAGGCAACGAAGAACTTGGAGTTTCCCTCCAACCGGCACGCTTTCGGTGGATCCGGAACGGAGCGATTCAAAGAGAGTTAAATCGGAATCATCCATTCCGGTTGGGTAACGAACGTCTCCACTCTTGTGTGTTTCTCTCTTAGATCTTTTCTTTGGGCATTTAGCATATCGTGTGATTTGTGATTGGTAGAATTTTCGTGGATAATATCTATTAAATTATTGTTATTTATATTTGATTCCCATTTGAATTCGTGAGGCGTGGCGGCCCTCATTTTATTTCGTTGGGAGAGAACCACCCATTATCCGAATCTTTATTTCGGTGGTGTCTCTTTTGGTACAACGTACGCTCGACCGAACTGTGTGGGTTCATTTCGCTTGAGAGGATCTTGGCCTATAGCCTTGATATTATCTTAAGGGGCCTAGTGAACCCCCCGAATTCTATTAAATTAATTGTGGCAACTTGCGTAGTGGCTGTGTTTATTCTTCGTGTGAGCGTAATAGTAATTATAATTAAGCGAGCGTGTGAACCCCTTAGCCGTTACGGTGTCGAAACCCGTGGCCTACATCAATTTGTTATCAGAGGGAGGTTATTGTCGATTTCCTAATCGGCACCATCCTTCTATTTTTAGGTAGGCTAAAGAAAATATAAATTTCAAATTTCAAAATTTCAAATTTCAAATTTCAAAATTTAAAATTCAAATTTCGAATTTCGAATTTCAAATTTCAAAATTCAAAATTCAAATTTCAAATTTCGAAATTTCAAATTTCAAATTTCAAAATTTAAAATTCAAAATTCGAATTTCAAATTTCAAATTTCAAAATTTAAATTTCAGATTTCAAATTTCGAATTTTAAATTTCAAAATTTCGAATTTCAAATTTCGAAATTTAAAATTTCAAATTTCAAATTTCAAATTTCAAATTTCAAGATTTCAAATTTCAAATTTCAAAATTTAAAATTTCAAAATTTCAAATTTCCAATTTCAAATTCTAAATTTCAAATTTTTCTCAAAATCTAAAAAAATAAAATTCTGGAAATTCTCTATCTTATTTTTAATAAGAAATCCAAAAAAAAAATATTTTTCTTTAAGTCATTATTTTTATTAAGTTATTTTAAAATTTAATAGCTGGTCTGCCAATAGCGGCCTATATTTTTATTTTTTTAGCAAAATTCAAAAATATAAATTTATTAATAATCTCCATATTTTTGCCAGCAAGACTATCAAAAAATATATATATAGTATTTTGAAATATTAGCGGGAACAAATCGATCTTTGAAAATTAAATTGAACCAGACTACATTTCTTTGTATTTGTGCACTTAATCCGAGTAGTCTATCCCCATTTTCCCGCTGAAAATTAAAACAAAAAATGGCCTACGATGTTCTCGTTTCCCGAATGAAATCTTTAGGTTCCATCATGAAAGTTAGAAAGCCAGTCCATTGCCCGGTAGTGGAAGAGATTAAGGGGTTGATTGGCCAACTAAAGGCTAATCAAGTTACACCGCGCACCTCTAAGCGAGTTAGGATTCCTGCTCCGACATATGATGGGCTAGGTGGACCGCGAGTATTTCTATGTTGGGTGAACAACATGGAGCATTATTTTGAGCAATATCGTATTGTGGATCCCCACAGGATTCCCGTTGCGAGACTGCAATTATTTGGTCGAGCCCATACTTTCTGGCTCAATGAGGAAAGACGTTTAGGAATGCTCTCCGTCGACCCGCGTATAGGTTGGCAGATTATGAAGAATTTATTAACGGATGAGTATTACCCTCCATACTGCCGTTCTCCGTCTACTGATTATCTGAGTGAGTCGCCGCCCAAGATTTTTCCTACATCAAACCAGCATGTTCCCTCGTACTCCCGTATGAGGACGTCTCATGATTTTATTTCTCCCCGCCTGGGCACTAGACCCTTTCCTGTTTATGAGAGTGTTCCTATCAGCGTGAAAATGGTATCTGAGCTTGCGATTACGAGTACGCCCGTCACTGAGGCCGATGCTGTTAATGTTGACAACATGTGTGACGATGAGGAGATTGGTTACCCGAGTGACTTGGATGAGGATTTCTCATTTGAGGAACCCCCTCCAGTCCCTTTCGATGACATTTTGGAGCCATCCCCTTTGACTGTTGTGGAGCCTTTTGATGATCCTAAGACGATTGATATTCTAGCTGATTCAGAAGAGTTACAGTCTGCTGAGAGCTTACCCAGTCGTGATTCATTTCACGATCTGTTAGGACATGAGCTTGCTATTTCTAGTCCGAGACGTATCGAAGTGCCCATTTCTGAGATTTTCACTGTAACTGATGTCAGGACTGATGTGTTGGAAGATTGTTCTAGTAAAGGAGTTAAACTTTTGGAATACGATATTGAAGTGGAACCGGATGAGCATCCCCTAATGCTAACTCCTTTACCTAAACTTGAATGTGATTTTAACTCTCTACCGTTTGTAACGCCTGATCTCGTTGTAGCGTTGCCGATCTATGATCCGATCACTGAATCTAAAATACATGATTACCCACATGATTTAGAAGACATGTCGGATGATTTTTCCGTAAGAGCGAATCCACTGTTTGAACTTTCTTACGACTTTATTGGTTTGCGACCGGATGATCTTTATTGGAAGTCAAATCCATGTTTTGAGGTTTCGAATTGGATTACTAGTGGTACCTTGGCGATGGTGCCTCATGACGTGATGTCCCCTCGACAAACTTATTTGCCACGCCCGGTCGCACGCATTTATCCCCCGCCTTTTGATGACCCGTGCACGCACACGCTAGTGAACGTAGTTGCGAATGTTAAGTTCTGTTGCCCGCATGTAATGTCAAATCCGGGAGCGCCCCGTTCTATATATAGTGATGAGTGTTTTCGGTTAGCTTTTATTCATGACATTTTAAAATTTAAATTTAAGTTTAAATCTAAAACTATGACGTTGTATGGTGTTGATTTCACCACTGTTTTATTAGCACCCGTGCCACCTGACTTGGTCCCGTTACTGCCCACTGTTAAAGCAAGTCACGTTACACATGGGTTCTCCCCACACAGTTCTAAGATTGTTTGTTGGAATCGGAGAGTATCCTATCGTTATATAAGTGATTTGGTTTTGGTTTGTCTCGTCCCTGAACGGATGCCTCCGGGCACCTCAGAAATATTTATGAACCGGCTAGTCCATTATTTGCGAATCTTATGGAAATTTAGTAGCATGACATTTCTTGTAGAATTTTCCATTGATTGGGGCATCGCTCCTATTTTATACTTTTCATACTTTACGCGTCATGTTTCTATGCCCCTTGAATAGTCTATCTCTTCGTTTACATTTTCCAATATGCTTTCTATTGGGGTGGGTGGTGTTAGTTCTTCTGGATCATTTTCGTCCCCGGTCTCCATCGGAGGTATGTGGATTGATGTTGTGGAAATTCCTTGTTCTTATTTGGCTAATGCGTCTTTGAGGTCCCCCCAAAACCACTTTTTGCCTTGCAGGTTCCTCTTCCTCGATGATCATACATGGTACTACTCATCAGTGATGAGTATTTTTGAGAGGGGGAGGATTGATGGCGCCGTCATCCCCCGGCTTGTTGATTTGGAGCGTCCCCCTCTGGACGATGATGGTGACCCGGTACATATCATAGATCCACGTCATGTTGCTGCAGAAGATCCCCTTCCGGATGACTATGGTGACCCGGTTGATATTGGTGCCGGCTCACACTTGATGTTCCCTCGCCGCCTTGAGATGATGATTTACTTGTTGGTGCCGTTGTTCGTCGCCATATGGAGCTTGAAGATCTTTATGACCGTGCCGCAAGTCGGAATGTTGTAACTTTGCCGCGACATCCACCGCCATCGCCGCGTCATTTTAATGTTTGAACTTTGCCGCGACATCCACCGCCATCGCCGCGTCATTTAAATTATTATTTAAGATTTTATAATTATGCTTTTAATTGGCCTATGTTTAGCCAAAGTTTTAATTATTTGTCATTTCATTTTAGCCTTTGTTTAGCCACATTTGGGGTGCTTATAACCCTTGTCTTTGTAAAGCCTATATAAGGCTATGTTGTATTGGATTTTGAGTAGATTGAATGAAAAATTAAAATCCTAATTTCAGATTTTGGAATTACCTTCTCCTCTTCCCTCTTCCTCTTGGCCGCCCCCTACCTTTCTCTTTCCCTCTTTGGCCGCCGGCCTCCCTCCTCCCCTTCCAAGGCTTCGGCCACCTCCTCTCCTCCTCCCTTCCCTCTATCACCTTTCTCTACTCAAGGGTTACCCCTAGC